>OZ010596.1:91447754-91472754 GCA_963932145.1 Acanthosepion lycidas
CTATAGACAGTTTATCCATAACTTTGATCAGAAACTCATTTCGAAATTGGAAAAATAAAATAAAAAATGAAACTCATACCTTGTTGATTGAATTTACTAAAACTCCTAAACTTCCAGATTTGCTAAAAAAAAAAATAAAAAAAATGAGCATACATAATGAAAAAATGATGCAAACTTATTAAAAACAAAGTTTTCTCATCAAATCTTTATTAAGAGTAAAGACCAAAGGATTTTTTAATTATTAAATATCTTTTTTTATCAGTTTAGGAGTATTTGGAAATTTTATTTTTCTTGTCTGCATGGGACTAAAGATTTCTTTTTTGTTGAAAAACACATTGATTTGGAAATTCTTGCAAAAATCAAGTAATAGTTGGATTTTAATAAAAATTTTCAGGACTTATTCACAAATGAATGAAATTATTTTAGAAACTTTTCACTTTTAGAAAATCTTGGCAAAACTTTTTTTTTTTTTTTTTTTTTTTTTTTTTCTCCATATTATCTCCCAACTTGTTTAATTTTATGAAATGTTCAGAAATTAATATTTGTAATGCTTAATGTTTATATTAGTTGAAAGCAGAACTCATTGGAGAATTTATATCCTTATTTTATTTTTATTTATTTTTTCTTTTTTTGTTTGTTAAACGACATCCCCAGTTTAAGAAAATCTGGTCTGAATTGTAAAATAAAAAATGCAATATACCTATGATATTTAATTAGAAAAGCTTTTAATTGCTTTTATGATTAAGATATATTATAGACACTATTGTCTTAAGAATTTTTATTTAGAATAATTTATAAAGTTTTAAATTTAAGCTTCTGTATTAATTTGTACTTACAGTTAGGTAATAGTTAATAAGTATGCTCCCCCTTCACGCACACACACATGCATTTTAAAAAGTTTTTATTTATCTTTTTTTTTTTTTTTGTCAAATTGTTGTAAATATGAACATCAATACACATTATCAGAAAATAAGAGCAATAACTGTTGTAAATTTCAAGCCAAAGTAAAAAAAAAAAAAAAAATTAGTAATATAGACTATGGAGAATATTTTCCTAAATTTTCAAGATTACTGGGTAGTTAAAAATGATATAAAGGTACTTGTGTTATATTCCCCAAATAATTTTTACAGATATGTTGCCTGTAGAAAAAAAAAAAATTGGGTAAACATACATCTGTCAGTCAACCATTCAATACCTTAACATCACTGTTAAAAAAAAAAAAAAAATGCATTTCTGCAATATTTTAAACTAAAAGTATGTAATATTTGTTTCAAATCAAATTAGACTAATAATCCTCAAATAAAGTTTCAGGAAATTATATTTTATTTTTGAAAGATTTCCATAATAAAGAGAATTGTGCTGTGAAATGGCTAAAATAGCACTTAAATCAGCCCCCTTTATATATATATATATATATATATATATATATATAATTTTTTTTTTTTTTTTTTTTTTTTTTTTTTTTTTTTGCAAAAAAAAAATCTCCAATTTAAAATAGTATTTTGCTTATTGGAAATATTAAATTTAATCTACTAGCTTAAAATTAAAATAAAAGCTTCAAGAAATACATTTTTATTTTTAAGAATTCATTTTAAACCTAATGTATTTCATTTCTGTGGACTACCATAAAGCCAAGAAGCTCTAAAAGTACCTTACGCTATCACCAAACTCTATTGGTTTTCTCTCATGATGTAGGAATATTAGAGAAAAATGCAGTCTTATTACATATATTTTTCTTTTGTATTGATAACTTATATGTTCATAAGCCCAGTTATTAGGATTCTAAAATGGGATGCTAATTAAGTAATGTGTATTTTGAATTAACTAACCATATGACAATACAAAAATATTAAGTGATTAATATAAACTTCAAATGGAAAGACAAGAGAACATTCCACAGTAAAGAATGATAGTCTTTTTAAAACTAGTAGCTCATTTTGACTAGACATTGTTATCATGGCTGTGGAGTCAGAATACAAAACCTTCAACTTGGACTCATCTTGAGGTAATTAAGTGATTATGGCCACAAATCTTATAAAGCCTCTGCATACACTCCTAACTTGAATAGGCTGTAAGAATTCTTTTCTTTTTTTTTTTTTTTTTTTTTTTTTTAACATAAAGTGTCAATTCAACTGGAGTCCCAGTTGGTATAATTTTGCTGACTCCAGTGTCCGGTGAATTAGTTCTGACTCCAGTGTCCGGTGAATTAGTTCTGACTCCAGTGTCCGGTGAATTAGTTCTGACTCCAGTGTCCGGTGAATTAGTTCTGACTCCAGTGTCCGGTGAATTAGTTCTGACTCCAGTGTCCGGTGAATTAGTTCTGACTCCAGTGTCCGGTGAATTAGTTCTGACTCCAGTGTCCGGTGAATTAGTTCTGACTCCAGTGTCCGGTGAATTAGTTCTGACTCCAGTGTCCGGTGAATTAGTTCTGACTCCAGTGTCCGGTGAATTAGTTCTGACTCCAGTGTCCGGTGAATTAGTTCTGACTCCAGTGTCCGGTGAATTAGTTCTGACTCCAGTGTCCGGTGAATTAGTTCTGACTCCAGTGTCCGGTGAATTAGTTCTGACTCCAGTGTCCGGTGAATTAGTTCTGACTCCAGTGTCCGGTGAATTAGTTCTGACTCCAGTGTCCGGTGAATTAGTTCTGACTCCAACTCCACAGCCCTGATCATTATCATTGTATTTAGTGGATATATTTTTGAGTAGACATCCCTCTTTTTTATTTTTTATAAAGAAAATATGCACTTTGGCAGTGTCCCCCTTATATAGAAACTACTGTATAGCCTCCTATGCTTTAAGACCATCTTTCAAAGTCCATATCTGCTAGCTTTATTTTTGTATCCAAAATGTAAACAAATTTTTAAAGAATTGATTTTTAAAAAGAAGAATGGGTCTAGCAACTCCATTCTGCAAAAAAGCTATTTTCCTATGTCACAACATTCACTAATTCTATAAAACTAACCAATTGTTTCTACCTACCAAGATGAGAGGACTTAACAAAGTCGAAAGCTTAGACCATATTCCTTGTACTTTCCTTCTGAAATGAACTTTCAATAATTTGACAGAATTTCCACCTTGTCTGAGAAGGATTATTTGTAATTTGGCAAAGTTAATAATAAAAAGTAATAAATGCAAAATGTTTCTTTCTAATAATATTTGCCTTAGAGAATACTTGAAATTATATATATATAATATATATACACACACACACACGCACAAGTTACCTCCAATAATTCCCTGAAAAAAAATGACCATATCATGATGAAAAAGGCCCTAAACTTTATCAAGTTTTATCATTAAAATGTTTTATAATTAAGAGGAAAGAAGTATTTTCTGATTATTTTATTAAATATATTAATCCTTTCTAAATATTAAGGACACTGTTGTCTTAAGAAAAATAATTTTCTATTAATAATGTATATTTACAAGATTTGTTTTTATTTTTTATTTTTTTTATTTTTTTTATTTTTTTTACACCTTTGGAATAACTTGTTTTAAATATTTTTAATCTTTTAAAATTGTCTTAATTTGTCTTTTTTTTTGTATATTAAGTGAAAACTGTAATTAGTGATCATAAATTGAAAAGCTTAGCACAAATCACACCCCAATATTTTAAAAAGAATTCTGAAATTATTTTGTGTGTGTGTATAAATGTGCAGATTTTCAATATATGGTCGACCGTACACATTATCAGGAAATAGCAATAAATGCAGTAAATTTGCAACCCAAAATATTTAAAATTCAATAAAGCATTAGATTACAGAAAATATTTTCTTAGATTTTTAAGATTACTGAGTACTTAACGACTACTTATAGAAGGTGCTCATGTTAATTCGTTTATGTTTTTAATTACTAAAACTCTCACAGAACAACATTAGATAAATATCAATCTGTCATATCCCCCGAGCACCTACTGTCTGGGTAAAAATGCATTTCTGAGATATTTTAAACTTAAAGTAAATAATAGTTGCTTCAAATCGGATTAATTATACTTTAAATTGGCTAATATTACTCATTTTCAGAAAAGTATATTTTATTTTAGGAAGATGCTAATCAGCTATTTTGCCCCCCACAAAAGAAAAATAAATTTCCTTCCAGTCAATTTAAATTAGTTTTTTGAAATGCAGCAAAGTATTTACTTATTGGAAATATTAAATGTAATTTATTAGCTTGAAATTAAAACTAAAATAAAGGCTTCAAGATGAATTTTTGTAAAAATTCATTTTAAACCTTAGGTATCTTATATATATATATATATATATATATATATATATATATATATATATATATAATATGTGTGTGTATGTATTGAATGACTGAATACTTTCTGAACAGACCACATGTGTATGAATGCATGGGATGGTAGATGTAAATGTACCCTATTCCCCCCCCCCCAAAAAAAAACGCCCGTCTATTCAAACATGTGTATCCACTAAATATAACATTTAAAGTAATGTCAGATTATAAATAAAATTAATGAATTTCTTAGAAATTCCTTTGCTTACATTTTGAATACAAAAATAAACTTAGCAATTATGGGCTTCATGAGATCTCAAAAGATGTGCATTTCTTAAATAGGGTAATTAAACCTTGTTTGGTGAAAGTGAAAGCTTTCTGTGGCTGAGCAGTTTAAAGCACACCAGGCATGACAATATTATTTCCTATCATGGTTTTTATTCAGAATCCTCCCCCCTCTAATCTTTTTTTCCAATATATCAATTCAGGCAACAAAATCCCATGAATGTCTTTTGTCAAAAACTGTTACACAGGCCCAGTTGAAATTCATTTACCATCTATCAACATCACAAGGGGCTGGAAATTGTTAAAACTTATTTTTCTTTCTAGCTAACTACTCAGACATCCAGGTTAACAAGTATGTTTGGGTGGAAGAATAAGCATTCCAACCTTTTGTAAATATAAATTGCTCTGGACACACACACACACACACATATATATATATATATATATATATATATATATATATATATATATATATATATATATATATATATATATATATATATAATATAAGGGAAGTTTATTTGCTTCAGCAATAAATGCAAATGGTATTTTACTTTAAACAAAGTTTAAAAACATCCTTATTCAAAGTTTATTTATACTTGTGAGAAAAGGCTTGACTTTGAAGCAAACTTTTTCAGATACATTGACTTTTGTAATTTTGGTTGATACTAAGAAAAGCCAGAGTACAAAAGAGCCAGCAACATTGAATGATTTTGGTACTGTTTGTCTGGGGTGTCTTAAGTGTCATTTAGTAGCTATAGGCCTGAAACTTTGAATTTAGGGAGGGGGAGAGTTATCATTATTTACGCTATTTATATGCAGATTATTGGTTTCATTTTTGTTATTACAATGTTTCAGCTGTTGTACCCTTCCTAGACATAGGCAATAGAATGAGCACAGTCTACTCCCCATAGATTAAATGAAGGGTTCAGTTCAAAATTCTCTGTAGTCTACCCAGATCAATATACATCTTATGAAGGCTGGAGTGCACAAAAGCTGAAACATAAAGATGGCAAGCATAGTCTGAACATAAAGAAATTAATGAAAAACCTTTATTTTGAATGCACAGTGTGACTCAAAAAAAATTGGTACTTCTAGGGAACGTTTTTTTTTTTTTTTTTTTTTTTTTTTATCAGCTGTGAAAGATTCTGAGAATGTATTAACAGGGATGGTTATATGAGTTCTGCTTTTTCTGATAAAGGTATACCCATAGAAGTGTTAACCTTTTCCAGGTTGGGTTTTTTTTTTTTTTTTTTTTTTTTTTTTGTAAATGGTATGTGTGTGTGTGTGTGTGTGTGTGTATTAAAATGATCTTGATCTTCCTACTTCCTGAAATTCTTGAGACATGAATAAACGGCTGAACATGAGAATTTGAAGAGAAAGAATTCTTGGTTGGGCTAAAATCTTTTCAGTTCTGACCTTGTTAAACCCTATTCTGCTATTAATACTTATGTTAATTCCTTACCACTGACAATCCTTATATTTCTGATTTTAAAAGCATTTCTGTTAACTCATTTTAATGTTGTTGTTTTTTTTTGTTTTATTTTTTTTAGGAAAATCATTAGTAATGCATTTACATTATACATATAGTCCTGTTCTATCAGTAACACTTTCTTTTATTCCTCACTCCAGACAAGTCTTTTTTTAATTTTAAATACATTCCCCTAATAAAATCTTAAGCAATGCATTTTCATTATGTATATAGTCATTCCACTGTATCTATAGATTTCATATATGCCAACCACATAAAAAAATATTCAGAAAGGAAAAAAAAAAATAAAAAAATATCCAAAAGGCAAAACTTGAATTTGGTGCACACCAATTACTATAATGAATCCAGACAAATGAAATGTCAGCATACACAGCCATAGCCTATCATCATTTCCCAGATCATCTGTCATTTGAGAATAGTTCACTTTGTGCCTCATTCTTTACTTCGTCCTGGGTAAGGCGTTAAACTACATCCAGCAGCAAGGTCTCTGATCAGGAGGTTTTGAGGTGCGTGGAACCACCTCTTAATTGCTGGTGTTCCCAGGTCCATCCTGACCCAGGTGGTAGCACCTGTTAGGGCCCCAGCTATGGGCAAATAGTTAACTATTACCAGCAATACTTTTTTGAAAAAAATTATTACCAGCAATACAACTTTGAAGGAAATATATTACCAGAAACAGATTTTTGACAAAACAAAATATTACCAGCAATAAAAATTTTTGTCGGCATTAAATAACCCATTGAGGTTGATATGCCGTAAAACAAAAGAAACCAAACCAATCTAAACCAAAGAATACATATTTTATTCGTATGAATCTATCCTAAAAATGTTGTCAACATTAAATAACCAATTGGGATTGATATGCTGTAAAACAAAATAAACCAAACCAATCTAAATCAAAGAATACATATTCTGTTCATACAAATCTATCTTAAAAATGTTGTCAGCATTAAATAACCCACTGAGGTTGATATGCCGTAAAACAAAATAAACCAAACCAATCTTGATCAACGAATACATATTCTATTCATACAAATCTATCCTAAAAATGTCTGAATTAAATAACCCATTAGGGTTGATATGCCATAAAACAAAATAAACCAAACTAAAATTATTCTTTACTACTTATGACTCCCACTCACTTTTGTTTTAAATTTTCTCTTTGATAACGACTGAAAATTTTATTAAAGTCTAATAACTAGTTGATTTTTGATTGACTTTTAAAATCTGTTTTTCACCTGAAAAATTTTTAGTGTAAATTATTACTACCTCTGTCCCATAATAATTATTACAGTTAGTATATGAAATGTGTATACAAATGTAACAGCTATAATGGGACAGATATATAATAACCATTTTTTACACTGCCATTTTTCAAAAATATCTCTGGTTATATAGTGTGCAAAAATAAATGTTTTATATCAGAATTTTATACAAGATTTCTACTACCCCCCCCCCACCACCACCACCAACTCTGTTGTTGAATTCTCACTAAAATGTTTTTTTGTTCTTATCTACAACTATTTAGATAGCATTTTACATTGTGTTAGATATTATAACTTTTCTAGAGATGGTTTAGTTTATATGAAGATGAGAGATTGCTATTAGGTTGGTGCAAAAATAATGTCGTTTTCTCACATGTTAATGAGAAAACGACATTATTTTTGCACCAACCTAATATCTGCAAATAGTATACCATTTCATATAAGTGACTTGAGCATTAGTATATTTTAGTATCTATGGTGAAGGTGGTCCTGAAACCAATCCCCTATAGATAATGAGGGACACCTGTATTAACTTTATAACCAAAATAACTTTATCCTGCTTGTAATGTTTGTTTTTTCAATTGTACAAGTGCTAAAACAGGAGTAAAAAATCTTTTAATCAAAAATTACAAAATTTAATGCTTAATGATCAGTTTTTTATTTTTTTATTTTTTATTTTTTTTATTTTTTTTTATTTACTATTCAGGAGGCTGAATAAAAAATTTTTATTACTTAAAACTTTGCCACTGCCAGAAATATTTAATTTGGGTAATCCTATATTTTAATGGCATAAATTATACCATTGAAATGTGGATGCTTGTAAGAACAAAAGTTATTTTAAGGCATTTTTATGTTTATACATTCTTTTTTATACAAATATTTAAGTAAATGCTCTGTTTATAATAAACAGTATTAACAACATTTACTGGCCTGAATGTCCAAGAAATTGTCATAGAAAATATGTCTTCCGACAGGAATCAAACCTGTATCCTATACGGAACCGTCATATAGCCTGATGTGCCTTTAACCGATATGGCCACAGAGGAACGTTCGGTTAGCAAGGTCGATGTTACTGTTTTTAAACTACAATTTTCGATGATTTTCTCACATACATTCATATCTGCTCGATGTGTATCCAAATGTGAACAAATGCCATCACATATTATGAAATGGACAAATTTCCAAGAAATTGTCATAGAAAATATGTGTCCTCCGCCATTCAGGCTGGTAAATGTTGTTAATAATGTTTATTATAAACAGAATTTACTTAAATATTTGTATCTATAAAAAAGAATGTGTGAACATAAAAATGTCTTAAAATAATTATCGGACATTGTCCATTTCATAATGTTAAACAGAAGTTATGTAAAAAATATGGAACCACAAGAGCCTTCTTTGAAATGTACTTCCAGGAATTTGTGCGGTAGAACAAGTCTCATAATGAAAGACATTTTGCTTCTTTTATGATTTTTGCCAATGGTGTATCCTTTCCGATTTTATTTTTGGTAAGTATTGAATAAATCTTCCAACAAATTTGAATTTATGCCACTAAAATATGATTCCCTTAATTTGTTAGCACAGAAAATGATTAAAATTCAGCAGGGAAGTGGTGCGCAGTTAGGGTCAAATCAGTGGGCAATAAGGAAAGATTCCGAACGTTACATTTGGTTCAAATACTACTATATAATTCTGATTCTTCTTTCTTTTCTAATCGCACTAGAATTAGCTGTGTTACTGTATAATTAAACAGGAATGAATTAAAAAAATTGTCATTCTTTAATAAATCCATTAAAAAATGGTAATAAATCCATTTTAGTTAAGGCCTGATGTGCTGATTTTTTTTTTTTTTTTTTTTTTTTTTTTTTGATCACCTTATTGTTGCATGCCAGAAATGGCACATAGCCCCTCCCAGCAAGAGGTGATTGGTTAATCAATCAAATGTCCTGTTTCTATGGACAACATGACACGATCTGGTGGAGATGAAGTCAGGTTATGACAAACAAATCGCCCCAACTCTATATATACACACATTTCTCTTCTCTGGTATGCTTGAAATGATACATTAATCTTTTGTTAGTAATACTGCTGACAATCTGTTCCCCCACCCTATCACTACCTTTTTCTTTCAGTTACATACCTCCACAGATTTATAAAATAAAGGAAATATCTTTTTTTTTTTTTTTTTTCTTAAGTTTAAATTTTGGTTTTAATTAGTAGAAAACGGCATAGATTTAGTTGTTAAAAATTTTTTTTTACATTGGAAATTATTTAGATTTTGTAGATTTTCTTGCAGCAGTTGAAGCCTGGTACACCAGAAATGTTGTTTTTTTGGTGGGGGGGGGGGTTAAAGCCCTTAATACACTTTCATATGTAAATTACATAATTACTCTATAAGAGTAAATTGATGTATAAATTTTTATATACCAGACTTCTGAGTAAGATGATAAACTACATTAAGGCCTCTGATGAAGAGGTTTTAAGGAGTGTGGAATCACCTCTTAATTGCTGGCGTTCCTAGGTCCACCCTGACTCTGGCTGGTAGCACCTGTTAAGGTCCCAGCTATGGGTAAAGTTAACCCCCAAACTGGCATCAAAACACTATGAAAGTGTAAAAATAGGTTTTAGTACCAGAAATACTTTGTAAAAAAAATTTATTACCAGCAATACTTTTTTGAAAAAAAAAAAATATTACCAGCTATACATTTTTTGAAGAAAAAAATATTACCAGAAATAAAAACTGTTGGCATTAAATAACCCATTGAGGTGTTGATATGCCATAAACCAAAACAAATATATATCAGAACAATATTAGGAAAAGCAAAGTAATTGCCATAAGGAATACATAAAAAAAAAACTTGAGAAATTTAAATAAAAGATTATCTGAGCAAAAAATGGATCTTTTGTAAAAACAATACTTTAAGAGATGAAAGTGTATATATAAAGTCCTCCTTTAATCACTAAATTGTCCACAGCTAAAGGTTTCGCCACATTTGATATTTCTTGGAAGATCTATTATCACAATGTGCTATACATAATTACAAAAAGTGATAAAAAGAAAATAAATGAAACTGATTAGACTATATCGCCAAATATACATTTAAAAAAAAAAAAAAAAATGTTTAAGAGAATAAAATTTTAGCATCCCCCATTTTTTAGGTGCATGTGTAGTTATGCCGACATAAACTTCACTTTAGTCCAATGAAGTTCTAAAGGACAGAATATCTCACATGAAAAAAGATTTTCCAGTTTGTCATTGGTTTTCCTAATAATTTCTCCATATAGTTTAAAGATTAAAATGGATAAAAATTACTATTTTTTATTAAAATATCTCTGGTATATTGGATTTCATTAATCTTTACATTTTCTAAATTATTAAAAATTATTAGGTTGGTGCAAAAATAATGACGTAATAATGTCGTTTTTTTGACGTTAAAAAATGTCGAAAAAACGACATTATTACGTCATTATTTTTGCAGCAACCTAATAAATAAAATTTTGTAAGTGTCCTAGAAAAATAATGAATTTTAAAACATTAAAAAAAAAAAGAATTATTTTCAAATTCACTAATTTTGTAATTAAGATTCGTTTGTTATCGAGTGAAAGAAATTTTCCACATTTTTCTTAAATTTATTTAAGAGGGTATTTTTTTTTTATCAATAAATGAATACATACCAAAAATTTTATTGAAATCCAATATTTTTGGTATATTTTTTGAAGTCTACCAAATGTAGTTTAAATGACTTTTCAGACAAATTGTTCAGGATCTGTATTGTGGACACAATTTTGATATTGGATTTTTCTCTTTTTTTTTTTTTTTTTTTTTTTCTCCTTAAAAAGAGTGACATAAATGAACTTTAAAATTTATACAATTTCATGGAGGCACTTTTCATAGCATTTAAATCAGGGCTGGGCAAACTATTTTATTTGACGCATACATAAACAGCAAACTTTTTGCCTATTAAAAAATATTTGTATTTTGGGGTTAAATGTTACACACAAAATAGTAATCTATTCAAAACAGGAACAAAGACAGTTACCAAATTTTTAATAGCGTACCCACATTCTCAAAACTTCTTTTTGAAAAATTACATTATGTACTGCCACAGTCACCTTGATCACTGTTATTGATGCCAGTGGACATTCATGGGCTCAGTGAAAACTGATGTAGGGATCTATGGTCTGCGTGTATTAGAGATAAATGTAATTTCTATGCTTTGCTATAAAAATCTCATGGGAGTTATCAATAATTTCTTGTGAAAAAGATTTTTCTCACTTACACAAATACTAATATTTAATAAATGTATTAAATATCAAACTAATTTCTTGTACATTTGTCCAATCTGTTCACAAAGCAGATAAATGTAAAAATATGTGCATACGCAATTATTATTTATATTGTTGCGAAACTCTTGTGATGCTGCCTGCCTTACACAGGGCTGATAACCACCTTAACCAAACAATTGCCCTAGACCCCAATTTACATTATATAGTAACCCTATTCTGTTGTATTAATTCCTGACCACTGACAATCTCTTTTCTTGAATTCTAATGCATAACATACAGATGAAATGCCAAAATTGCTAAAACAGATTTTAGATTGAGGAAAAAAAACTGCAAGGTTTGATATTTAGTAATCGGTCTGTTTTCCTTTATTGGAGGAAATATTTCTTTTGTACATAAAATGACGTAGGCGTGTGCTGGAGTAGTGGACAGAAAAAAAAAATAAAATAAAAAAAATAACTGTTTGCCTACATATACCAGCTTCAAAGGCAGTTGGCACGAACATAGAATATTGATTATTTCATTGAGTTGCTGTGTCGCTCGTATGTGTAAGGATTAGGGTGAATGACAGTTTTGATAGACGTGTTTAATAAGTTCTACCCAGGATATAAACCAAATGAGGGCCATTATCACTTTTACTGGTTTTTATTTATTTATTTATTTATTTTATTTATTTATTTTTTTTTTTTTGTGTAATGCTAAAAGGAGTAAATATATGTATACTAAAATATCCTATATACTTGTGTGTAAACAGAAATGAGATTTTTTTTTTTTTTTTTTTTTTTTTTTTAAGTAAAATTGGAGGCAGGCTTATATTCAAGATCAATATTTTGCTGATTGTCGCCAACTTCAGCATCTATCAATTAAAAAAAAAAAACTCAAATATCTGGTGTGGTTGCTTTGCAATAAGATATTTTTATGTAGATTTTAAAAGTATTTTCAGTACTCAGTCTTTCATCTTTCCCAGTATGTCATGACATGTTCTTTAGTTTTCATTTAATAATGTTCCAAAAAATTTGGATTTATACAGATGCCCCACTATTGTTCATTTGTTCTGAAAGCTTTTTTTTTGGGGGGGGGGGGGGGGTCAGTGGGTTTTTGGGTTTTTTGTAGTGTTTTTCTTTTCTGTTGTATGTTAAGTCCTATTATATTCAGAGGATTGTGCTGTTGGTGTCTGCTAAAAGAAAGTAAACAAAAATTCAAGAAACTTGTAGAAACTTTATAAAACAGATAAACTGGTAAAAAAAAAAAAATCATTGGGCAATGGAGTTGTGAAACAAAAGCTATACTCTAAATGGTATCTAAAAATGTTTTTAGATATCAACATATGAAAATTTCTGCATTCTGGATATGACTGTAAACTACATCTGGCAGCAAGGCCTCTGATTGGGAGGTTATGTGTAGCATGGAACCCCCTCTTAATTGCTGTTCCCAGGTCCACCCTGACCTGTGGTGGTAGCACCTGTTAGGGTCCCAGTAATGGACAAATAGTTGATCCCCAAACTGGGATCTACTAATTTCAGCATTGAATGATCCATATTGAATTGATATGCTGCTAAACAAACAATTAAAGCCTCATGAGAATTTACAAAAACCACGCCATCTGAAGATAATGGATTGATTAGCTTCCATGACCTCTACACAGGGTTTTTTACAAATTTCAGTAAAGGTCAGCAGATATTCAGATTGATTTATACATGAATGTTGTTCTTCTTTATCTACTGTGTCTTTTCATGATGTAGGTGATCATGGCTCTCCACAATTTCCTGACCTTTGTATTTGTTAATAAATTTTGCCTTTGTTATTTCTCCTAAACCTTGTTCTGCCATCCATTTACTCAAGCTCACTATGTTACGTGTTGCTTTGCCCTGTCCCTCTTGCCTTCAATCTGTCCTGTGAGTATCAAATTTTCCAAGCCCTCTTATGTGCCCTAGAAATTTCACCTCTTTTTCTGATGTTAAATATAAGTTTCCTTTTTGTTTCCATTTTCTCTAAGACTTTATTGCTGCTCACATATTCGATCCATGGTATCCAGTTGAGGCACTTTCGATCCTCTTTCGGGGCACTTTCGATCCTCTTTCGGGGCACTTTCGATCCTCTTTCGGGGCACTTTCGATCCTCTTTCGGGGCACTTTCGATCCTCTTTCGGGGCACTTTCGATCCTCTTTCGGGGCACTTTCGATCCTCTTTCGGGGCACTTTCGATCCTCTTTCGGGGCACTTTCGATCCTCTTTCGGGGCACTTTCCAGATATTTAAACTTTTGGTTTTGGCATCCCCAATTTGTAATCTGCATTTGAGCTCGTCCTTTTGCTAACAACCATGCATTTGTCTTCTTGCAGTTGATGTTAATCTTTTTTTTTTTTTTTTTTTTTTTTTTTTTACCTTTGCTACCTTCTGTAGGAGGTTTTTGCAGTTTTCTTTCTGTGTCTGCTATGAACACTGTCTCATCTACAATCTTATGTTAGGATTATGGCTGTCAATTAGGAACAAATTGGTTAAAATCTACCATTTTAGTGTATGAACAAAGTTATTCATCGGCTTTGATATATTAGGCCTGCCTTAGTCCAAACCAAATAAAAGTATCTGTCTATATTTCTGAGATGAGGTATTATGTACATTATTCAGACTATTGTCCTCATCTTTGTCGCCATATTTATTACAATGTTTCGGCTGTTGTGCACTCCGGCCTTCTTCAGGTGGTTGGAATGTCAAACTGAACCCTTTATTTCACTCACTGGGGCAGACTGTTCTAGTTCCACGTGCCATGTTTAATGGATGTCAGTTATCAGTTATCTCCTAATTTTTCCTCTGAACGTTCTCCACTGTCTTAACCAGGTATTGAACTCGCTCTCTTTGGGTCCTGTCACTGGATCCAACCAACGCCCATATCCACTGTGCCATGTGTCCTTGAGAAAATAATGCTTTGAAATGCTAACTGGCTACTTTATTTCTATATACATCCAGTTAAAGACCAAAGCCATAACAATCCTCTTCCATGCTCGTCTGTCTGCAGCATGAGTGGTGGTGGTGGGGAGAGTAGTACTAAAACCCAAAATGATATGAGCTTTAGTACCCTAGCGGCATCAGTTATTTTGGTAAAATACTCCTTCTGAACAGGGTGGTGGTATCATGAAATTTCTTCAAAAGTACTATCATATTGATGTCAATTTAGCATCTCCCTCCCCCCACACACACACCCTGGCCACTAATGCTGCAGGCTCCACCAAGAGTTCTGGCATGAATGACTGTCCACTCTTTCACACTGCCAGACCAGCCTTTCCATTGTTGTCCTCATATAAGCTGCTGCACCTCATGACCTGACCAAACCATACTGGCATCTCTCTCACTTCATGGTGGCAAGAAGTTCTAGGATACTTGGAATAGTCTCTAGTAATTTGGTCTATTCTCTTGACTATCTTTGTTTTCAGATCTTCTGCAAGCCAACTATGGGCCCACATAAAAATTATTGGACATTAAAAAAAAAAAAGGTCATACTTATTAGATCACAGTGTGGGTGATTGCATATTTTATGGGTGTGTTTGCTGACTGTTGTTCTGTTTATAGTAATTGTCATATCTATTTAAAACTTTCCTTTTTATAAATGATGTCTTGTTGGATCCACCCAAAGAGTCCTTGATTGTTCGGTTCTATTTTAGATATGTTTTGTACACATGGTGAAAATTTAAAGTATATTGTTTGAAAATTCCAAAATGGCTGCTGCAATTCATTTCTCAATTGTTTCATTTTCCATATGTCATTGATTGAATGAGTTTTCTATAAATAATCCAACAGTGACTGTATAAGTCACTTTTCTAAAAACAATTTTCAATTTTACTTTTCTCAAGTTGAAAGTTTTTATAATGGACTTATTCTCTCTATGAAAATTAAAAAAAATTTTTTTTTTAATTTTCCTTACAAAATACACTGGGGGACATCAAAGGGTCAAATGGTTTTACTGAATATTACTTCTGCTTGAAATTTTCTTTACTAGGGGATTGGGATTTTTAGAAAAATTAAGACGTTTTCCAAACCCTCTTTCCTCATTATGTGCCCTATAAATTTGAACTCGCTCTTTTTGATGTTAAGCATAAGTGTCCTTTTTATTTCCGTTTCTCTAAAACCTCATCGTTGCTCACATGTTCAGTCAATGCTATTCTCGGCATCCTTCTGTAGAACCACATTTCTGTTACTTCAAGTCTTTTTTTTTTTTTTTCATCTATGATGAGATTGTCCATCATTTACTGCTATATTGAAGGATCAAAATGACAGTTTAGTATACTTTTCTTTGATTCTAACACTTTTCCTATGTTGCATAACCTACCTAATGAGCTTGTGCAAATGGGTGACAACAGGGTTTAGGAGGACAAAGATTTACTAAGAGCTACAGAGGACAGGAAATTGTGGAGAGTCCTGATCGCCAACATGCTGAAGAGACATGGCACATAGAGGAAGATTGCTCTATCAGTCTGCAGGTTATTTAACGTAAAATATAAATTGTCACATTTACAACATGGCAACAGTTTTATTGGTTTTTCCATGCTTCACATTCTTAACCAGCTTACTGAAATTACAAGAATCGTTCTGTTGCAATCAAAAATTACAATGTGAGAATTTCTACAAAATTTATGAAGACAAATGTTTAACAAAAAAATTGAAAACCTTATTGTAATGATAATGTTATAAAGATGATATTAATATGAAATGTATGCTCCATACTCTGAAACTAGTTTTAGAAATCTTGATTTTGGGTTTTGCATTTTCCAGATTATCAAGAATAGCATTCCAATGATCATTTTTGCTGACATTATCACCTACCAGTGGAAAAAAAAAGCTAGCTCTTCAATTAATGCCATGTATTTAGAGCTTCATGATAAAATACAAAGAATGTGCAATGTTCATAGTCCTGACCTGACATCTTGGCTTCAGTTACTTTCCCATCACCCTAACATAGTTTCCCTGTGCCTTTCTATAGGATATTTTAATGGTAATTGTTGTGATGAACTCTGCTCTTTGGTACCAAAATTTTATGAATTTAAGTGCAATAATAAATTGGTGTCTTGACAGAGGATGGTAAGTGCAATACTGAGATCCGTCAACATATTGGGATGGCCAAGAACACATTCCAAAAGCTGGGCAGAGTATTGAGAGACAAGAGGAGTTCTTTGGTAACAAAGAAAAGAATACTGAGCTGTTAAGTGACATCTGTCCTTCTTTACAGCAGCAAATGTTGAACGATTTCCTCAAAGATGAAGAAGTGACTCAAGGTGACAGAGATGTGGTTCTACAGAAAGATGCTAAGGATATCATGGATCGAGTGTGTGAGCAATGATGAGGTCTTAGTTGCAAACAAGGAGAAGTTCTTGTACTTAACATCAAGAAGAGGCAGCTGAAGTTTCTGGGATGCATAATGAGGAAGGAGGGCCTGGAGAATCCGATACTCACGGGTTAAATAGAAGGAAAGAGAGACAATGGAAAGCAGCACGTGACATATCTGACGAGTTTGAGCAGGTGGATGACTCAACGTGGTCTGTGGGAGGAAGCAGAGGGAAGAAACTTGTTGAGAGCTGCAAAAGATAGAGGGACGTGGAGAGCCATGATTGCCTACATCCTGAAAGGACATGGCACATAAAAGGAAAAAGAATAAATTGGCAACAAGGTATCATTTTACACTTGAAATACATTTAGCAGTAAGTTCTATGCTAATGTTTCCTTTATCATACTTCTCACTTGTAGAACTCTCTTTAGACTTTTTTGGTTTCCCATAAAAAGTTTGATCTTCAAAGAATTTAAATGCAATATCAATTGTTATCATGTCTTAATTCCTATTCTTTTATTATCTTCTCTCATTAATGAATTTTTTTTTTTCTCATTCTTTCACACTAAGTAATCCTTTGCATTTTAGTGGCTTTTGGTGTCTTAGGATGAAATGACTTTTAAAAAAAATTACTTCATGAGCTTTAAATCAGGTTAGGGTTGGTCTAACTGGTTACTTTATCAAACATGTTCTTGAAACCTATTGTATTCATTCATTTTTTTTTTTTATTTTTTTTTTTTTAAGCTGAATGTGATGGAACATTATTATGCATCCAAATTGTCTGAGCTTTCTTGAACCATGGCTTCATGTATGTCTGAATTATCTTAATACCATCTGGAACTCTCCATAGACCTGGTTCTTCACTACTTTATAATCCCATTCATCTCAACATGTGGGAATGATTTATGCTAGTAGCAATCCAGCCTTTACTTCTTCCATCTGGCCCATAAAGAGCCATGGCGTTCATTGATGGAAAGTAAGGTTTAAAAAAACTGTCTTGATGTAGTCTGTTGCACATTTCTTTTTTTCTTTTCTTTTTTCTCTTTTTCTTCTCTTTTTTCTTCTTTTTTCTCTTTTTTCTTCTTTTTTCTCTTTTTTCTTCTTTTTTCTCTTTTTTCTTCTTTCTTCTTGTCTCTCTTTTCTTCTTGTCTCTCTTTTCTTCTTGTCTCTCTTTTCTTCTTGTCTCTCTTTTCTTCTTGTCTCTCTTTCTTTTCTTGTCTTTCTTTCTCTTTTTTCTCTTTTCTCTTTCTCTTTTCTTTCTTTTTTCTCTTTCTCCTCTTTTTTCTCTTTTTTCCTCCTCTTTTCTCTTTTCCTCTTTTCTCCTTTTTTCTCTTCTTTTCTCCTTTTTTCTCTTCTTTTCTCCTTTTTTCTCTTCTTTTCTCCTTTTTTCTCTTTTCTCCTTTTTTCTCTTCTTCTCCTTTTTTCTCTTCTTTTCTCCTTTTTTTTCTCTTCTTTTCTCCTTTTTTTTTCTCTTCTTTTCTCCTTTTTTTTTCTCTTTTTTCTCTTCTTTTCTCCTTTTTTTTCTCTTCTTTTCTCCTTTTTTTTCTCCTTTTTTTTCTCTTCTTTTCTCCTTTTTTTCTCTTCTTTTCTCCTTTTTTTTTCTCTTCTTTTCTCCTTTTTTTTCTCTTCTTTTCTCCTTTTTTTCTCTTTTTTCTTTTTTCTCTTTTTTTTCTTTTTTCTCTTTTTTTTCTTTTTTCTCTTTTTTTTCTTTTTTCTCTTTTTTTTCTTTTTTCTCTTTTTTTTTCTCTTTTTTTTCTTTTTTCTCTTTTTTTTCTTCTCTTTTTTTTCTTTTTTCTCTTTTTTTTCTTTTTTCTCTTTTTTTTCTTTTTTCTCTTTTTTTTCTTTTTTCTCTTTTTTCTCTTTTTTTTCTTTTTTCTCTTTTTTTTCTTTCTCTTTTTTTTCTTTCTCTTTTTTTTCTTTTTTCTCTTTTCTTCTTGTCTCTTTCTTTTCTTCTTGTCTTTCTTTTTTCTCTTTTCTCTCTTTTTCTTTTTTTCCTCTTTTTCCTCTTTTTTCTTTTTTCCTCTTTTTTCTTTTTTCCTCTTTTTCTCTTTTCTCCTTTTTTTCTCTTCTTTTCTCCTTTTTTTTCTCTTCTTTTCTCCTTTTTTTCTCTTCTTTTCTCTTTTTTCTCTTCTTTTCTCTTTTTTTTTCTCTTTTCTCCTTTTTTTTCTCTTTTCTCCTTTTTTTTCTCTTCTTTTCTCCTTTTTTTTCTCTTCTTTTCTCCTTTTTTTTCTCTTCTTTTCTCCTTTTTTTTCTCTTCTTTTCTCCTTTTTTTTCTCTTCTTTTCTCCTTTTTTTTCTCTTCTTTTCTCCTTTTTTTTCTCTTCTTTTCTCCTTTTTTTTCTCTTCTTTTCTCCTTTTTTTTCTCTTTTCTGCTTTTTTCTTTTCTCCTTTTTTCTTTTCTCCTTTTTTTTTCTCTTCTTTTTTTTTCTCTTCTTTTCTCCTTTTTTTTCTCTTTTCTGCTTTTTTCTTTTCTCCTTTTTTTTTTCTCTTCTCCTTTTTTTTCTCTTCTTTTCTCCTTTTTTTTCTCTTCTTTTCTCCTTTTTTTTCTCTTTTCTCCTTTTTTTTCTCTTCTTTTCTCCTTTTTTTTCTCTTCTTTTCTCCTTTTTTTTTCTCTCCTTTTCTCCTTTTTTTTTCTCTCCTTTTCTCCTTTTTTTTCTCTTCTTTTCTCCTTTTTTTATTTTTCTCTTCTTTTCTCCTTTTTTTATTTTTCTCTTCTTTTCTCCTTTTTTTTATTTTTCTCTTCTTTTCTCCTTTTTTATTTTTCTCTTCTTTTCTCCTTTTTTATTTTTCTCTTCTTTTCTCCTTTTTTATTTTTCTCTTCTTTTCTCCTTTTTTATTTTTCTCTTCTTTTCTCCTTTTTTATTTTTCTCTTCTTTTCTCCTTTTTTATTTTTCTCTTCTTTTCTCCTTTTTTATTTTTCTCTTCTTTTCTCCTTTTTTATTTTTCTCTTCTTTTCTCCTTTTTTATTTTTCTCTTCTTTTCTCCTTTTTTATTTTTCTCTTCTTTTCTCCTTTTTTATTTTTCTCTTCTTTTCTCCTTTTTTATTTTTCTCTTCTTTTATCCTTTTTTATTTTTCTCTTCTTTTCTCCTTTTTTATTTTTCTCTTCTTTTATCCTTTTTAGATCTCTCTATTTTTTTTTTTCCCTTCCTTGTTGGAAATTGAACCAAGCAATTCAGATTTAGTTAACACCCTATTTGTTGCATTTTCTCTTTCCTTACTTTCTACTTTAGTAGACATTTAACAGTCCAATTTTCTATCTACCTCTTTTTTTAGTTGTAGGTTATTTTAAAACTAGAAAATATTTTTTGTTTATTTTTTGAGATAATAATGGTTTAGTGATACAAGACTTACTAATTAATAGCTGGGGGAGGATCTTACCAAGGGTATTTGCATGCAAGTGAATATAAACAAACTCAATGGGAATTGGAGCTCAGCTCTCTGATTAACAATTCCAAACCATTGTATATTTTACTGATATTCCTAAGATGTCAACCACTTTCTCTTTTTTTCTTTTTAAACCTTTTTCGTTTTCTTTTTTGTACTTTCTTTTTTGTACTTTCTTTAATCTCACCCCATTTATTCCTCATGTCTCTTTTCTTTCTTTGTGCTTTTTGAAAGTTTCCCACTGCCATAATACCTAGAAATTTCATAGCTTAACAAAAATTTGTATTAACTTCTCTCTCTTGGCAGACAGATGCAGTTCAGTGAGAGAAAGTCCTCAATTTGCTTTTATCAGATCTAAATCAATCATCCAGGATTTACAGTGTACTTTGGTTTACTGCTGATCATTTCTTACAACTTTTCGTATGCTTTGCAAACTCTGAAGTTATTAAATTTTTTTTTTTTTTTTTTCACCTTACAATCCCTTTTAAAACTTCAAACTTGCTTTTCAAACAAATTTCTATTTGTATAGAATGGCTTTCATCTTAATTATGCAAATAGATGTCACCATTATTTAGCAAAAAAAAAAAACTTTACATTCAAATCTGTGTTTTATATATATATATATATATATATATATCTATATATATATATTATTAATAGAGATCTTATAAGTATAAGAAACTATACTCGCTTGGAGAACCTTCGTTGTGTTGATTTACAAATTAACAAGCCAATACCAAAGGGGGGGGAGTATAAAAAAAGAAAGAACATGTACGTTAACCGAAAATAATTGTCCAGCATACGAGTCCAAGGCCCAAAGAAAAAAAAACCCAATGTGAGTACCCAAAATAACTAAAAGTGCTCAATACAATGAGTAGAGAAGACCTAGTTAAACCTAGAGAGCCAGACAAACCTAGAGAGCCAGACAAACCTAACAAGGTTTCACCTAAGCAGATTGTCAGGGAAAGCTGGCTCTGACGATCTACTTAGGTGAAACCTTGGTAGGTTTGTCTGGCTCTCTAGGTTTAACTTATATATATGAAACCGTGCAAAAACGTATTATGGCATAAAAAGCAAGAAATTTTTTATTATAGGCCATGATAGATTTAAAATAAAAACACAGACGCACCAGTCGACTGGTTTCGTCCCCCTCTCATCAGAACTGTTAACGGGGAACACAAATTATGAAGAGAAAAAAAAAAGGGAAATTCTGTCATGGATGACATGAATGAATGGACAGGGAAAGAAAAAACAAATTATAAAAGTTATACCAACAAATATGCTAGAAGCGCAGCACAGCAAGTCCAAGCAAACAATCTCTTTGTTTACAAAGAGCAGGTCGCCTGGACCTGATGTACAGCGTCTCCAACACCTTAAGATGGAATAACGAGTGTGCTCTGGCCAAAACAGAAAACCAGTTCACACTGAACTCCATTGCGCAAGTGGGATTCTTTATAAAATGATCTGCAATCGAAGACCCGTACGTGTTACGAATGGTATTGCCCAACGAAAAAGTTTTATTGAGTATTATAGCAGGTACGTGCTGTTTAATTCCAACATCCAAATGCTGTGTCGTTCTACCTATGTAGTCGCATCCACAACTACATTTGAAATAGTAAATAGCAGAATTAATATAGTGGGGGGGGGTAGAACATCTTTACACATAGATGAAAGGACGGACTTGGTTTGAAAAACAACACAAACGTGAACTACATGAAATCCGCTTGGCGAAGGATTCGCTAATCCTACCCAACCATGGTAAACGAAGATAGACCAGACATTTACCCACTATAGCAGGTTTGATTTTATTGAACCTGACAGTCTTATCCCGAATAACCAATTGTCTATATTATTTAATGAAACATGCATCAATATATATATATATATATATATATATATATATATATATATATATATATATATACACACACACATAATGGGCTAAATTCAACGATTAATATATTGTTTTTACATTATTTTTATAGATACAAATATTTAAGTGAATGCTCTATTTGTTTATAATAAACAGTATTAACAACAGTTACTGGTCTGAAGCATCTGGTTAGCAAGGTCAAATTATAGTTTAAAAACAGTACTTTGATATATAAAGTCAATCAACAAGAATTAATAAGTAAAAAAAACAAAATTACACTATAAAATAACCACAAAACTGTATTTGGATCATAATTTTTACTCAATAGCCTCTAGAATAATTTGAAACATAATAATTACTGTCTACCCAATAACCATTAGAATAATACAGTAGTCAAGCCAAACACAACACACAGTGTGGGGGGGGGGGACAAATATTCATACACAAACTTTTAATTTATCGTATTTCCAACTAATGAATAAACATACTATTCATATAATTAACTGTCCAGTCATCAGTTGTGCCATGCTTGATACACATGTGAGGAATCATGTATCTTTCAATACATGACTGACAAGGCAGATTTTTTTTTCCTGCAATAGGTTGCAATTTCTTTCTGTGGTAGACCAGTTGCCATCCAAGGTTATAGAACCTGGTCTGTCCTTCTCTTTACCCATAGCTGGGGAGAGAAGAAGAGGATTCATAGCTTTCCCAAGGGTATTAGCACATAAATGAATGTAATGGATTTGACTGGAATTTGAACTCGGTTCTTTGATTCCTCAATCTGAGCCGCTATTCATTACTCCACCATGCCTCCTAATTAACTATACACAGATGCATAATAACTAAATATGCATAGAAAACAGAAAAAAAGTTGATTTAATAGAAATAAATCGTATTTATCCATTTTAATGGGTGAAAAAGTATTTATACAATACAAAAAAGAATACTTCATTTAATACTTTATAGAATAGCCATTATTCACTTCTACAGCAACCAACCTCTCCTTTTAGTTCTCAATTAATGATTTGCAAATTTTACTATTTAGTATTTTGTTCCATTCTTCTTCAAATATGGCCTTCAGATCTGGGATGTGTGCTGGAACTCTTGCTTGGATTGGAATTTTCAAATAACGCCACAGATTTTCGATTGAGTTTAAATCTAGAGATTGACTTGGCCATTTCAGGATATTTACATTATTTTTAGCAAGCCATTTCTTCATAGATTTTGCAGTGTGCTTAGGATCGTTATCTTGTTGGAAGATTCAGTCTGGAGGAAGGTCAACATTTTCATCTGAAATCATTAAATTTGATATGATGCGGCATTCATTATAACATCTATTACTGATATGGTGCCAATATCATTTGCAGAAAAATGTCCCCAAACCATGATGCTGCTACCACCAAATTTCACTGTTGGAATTGTGTTCTTTTATTTGAAGACATCTCCATCTTTCCTCCATACCTGATTTCTAGAATTACACCCAAACAACTCAATTTTGGTTTTGTCTGTCCATAAATACTTTTTCCCAATATGATTTCTCCTTATCCTCATGATCATGAATGAATTTCAACCTGGCATCTCTGGGTCTTTTCAATAGCAGTAGAGTTTTCCAAGGGAAGCGTGACTTTAAATTGTTCCTATAAATTTCATTGCTTATTGTCTGTTTAGTGACACAAATTCCTGATGAAAGCAAATCATCTTGCAACTCTTGACAAGTAACCATTGGATTTTGCTTAATTTGATGCATTAATTTCCTCAAAGATCTTGAAGAAATCTTCCATGGAGCACCTGTTCTTTTTTTGTTTTTCATACCTTGCAATTAATGGACTAATGGTAGTAAATGGAATATTCAGGTTGTTTGAGATTTTTCTGTAATGTTTACCTTATTCCCAGAGCTTAACAATCAGTTCTTTTTGTGAATTTATCAATTCTTTACCTCTTGCCATGATGATAACCTTCTTGCATGAATATCAATTACAGAATGTTCTGTTGGTATTTTTTAGGCTAAAAATAAATACTGATAACATTATTGAAACATTCTACTTGAATAATCTGGAGTATTAAAGCAATTTAAGTTTTAAAATCTGAAATTTGCATTGTACGAATACTTTTTTTCACCCATTAAAATGGATGAATAGGATTTATTTCTGTTTTCTATGTATATTTAGTTATGCGTCTGTGTACAGTAAATTATATGAGAAGTATGTTTATTCATTAGTTGGAAATACAATAAATTAAAAATTTGTATGTGGACGGATATATTTCTCCCACTCTCTCTCTTTCTCTAGAACTGTGTGTGTATATATATATATATATATATATATATATATATATAAATATAAATTATTTATTTGAAAATTATAACATAAATATGTTATTAAAATCACTACAAAAATAGCCATTTCATTTCAACACTTCTGGTGTCTTAAGTGATAAGACACCAGAAGTGTTAAAACAAAATAGCTATTTTTGTAGTGATTTTACTAACATATTTATGTTATAATTTTCAAATAATTATATTTGCTCTACTCTGTATTGAGCACTTTTTTAAGAATAGTATTTGTTGGTTATTAAAATTTATTCTATATACACCAATCCTATACTTGTGTGTGCGTATATATATATATATATATATATATATATATATAGATATATATAATGTGTGTGTATGTATGTTTCTTAGGACATAAATTGAGAGTAAAGTTATTGAAAGGTACGGTAGAGTAAAGGATAGCAGTTCAGATTGAGAAATCAGAGAGCCAAATTCAAATTCCAGTCAAATCCATTACATTCACTTATGTGCTAATACCCTTGGGAAAGGTATGAATCCTCTTCTCTCCCCAGCTATGGGTAACAAGCAGGATAG
>OZ010596.1:91477754-91540254 GCA_963932145.1 Acanthosepion lycidas
TAAAGGTGTTGTTCAAATTATATAATAAAGTATTTTGATTATTGCTTTTTCACTAGATTTTATTATTGTTGATTTATTTTCAGTATTTATTGGGAGCTCACATGGATTATGCTTGAACCATTTAAGGCCCAAATCTAAAGTTTTTTTTTTTTTTTTTTTAAGCATTTCACCCCAAGCAAGGCGGGAAGCCACTAGGACGCAAGGGGTTACCGAAAATTTAGAGCAAGATCAGATAGGAGTGATAGAAGAAAGGATGAGGGTAGTGGATAGATCAAGGCAACTGGAGATGTCGATTGACATTACACTTGAATAGTTGGAGATTATAGCTCACAGGGAAACGGGAATAGGGAAGGGAGTTCCACAGGTGAGAGGTGCGAGACATGAAGCTATTAGAGTAGAAGAGACGGCTACATTTAGGAGTTTCGACTGATGGGGTGAGAGCGGGATGCCAGCCTCGTATGGCGCTTGAACTCATGACGTCTGGGAACCAGCGAATACAGCTCCTCGGAGCAATTTCCATGGAAGTATTTGTAGAACAGACAGAGGGAGGTGACGGCAATCGATTGGAGGTCCTTTTTGAGACACACGGCCAGGCGAGTTTTGTCAGCGAGACTAGATTTGATTTTGAGGCAGGAATAAATTGTGGTGTCATCCGCGTAGATGCCAACTTGGGAAGTAATTGCGTCAGGGAGATCATTTATGTAGATAAGGAATAGTGGGGCCTAGGATGGAGCCTTGAGGAACACCTGCGTTCGTGGGATAGGAACTGGAGGGGAGAATCCATTGAGAACGACCTTCAATTTACGGTTTGACAGGAATGATCGTATCAGGTTATATAATCGACCCGTAATGCCATAACCCTGGAGCTTGCGAAGAAGGCCGGCATGCCAAACCCTATCAAATGCTTTGGAGATGTCTAGTGCCACGGCTCTAGCTTCCCCGTTATTTTGAAGAGCTCGGTAGACTGTTTCAGTGATGGCCGTAAGCACATCGGCTGTAGATCAGGCAAAGTGGAAACCATATTGCTTGTCTGAGAGCAGATTATGGGATGTGAGGTGGTTAACCACCCCGGTATTGATTAGGGCTTCGAAGATTTTGCCGAAGAGGGGAAGGAGACTGATAGGGCGGTAGTTGGAAGGGTCAGAGGGGTCGCCGGAGTTCTTGAAGATAGGAACGATGGAAGAGGACTTCCAGCAGTCAGGAAAACAAGATTCTTTGAGGCAGTAGTTGTATAGTTTTGAAAGGGTGGGTGCCAGTTTGGGCATGCATTTTTTCAAGACAGTGGCTGGTATCCCGTCTCCACCACTAGCCTTGTTGGGGTCTAAATTGGAGATAACGCCCAATACCTAAGAAGGGGTTATGTTTAACCCACTCAATAAGGCCTCAGTTCTAAGAGGGAAGTCGGGTATGGGTACACCGGAAGAGTTGAGCGTCGAGTTGAATTAAAATTTCCGAGCAAAACATTCAGCCTTGACGGTAGAGGAGGTCAGGACTTCAAACTGGTTGAATAAAGGAGGTATAGAGGGTTTGCAATTGTTCAATACGCTCTTGCAGAGATGCCAATAATCTTTGGAGCCAAATTTGCGAGATGCAATACGTTCCTTCATCCGAGCCGCAAATAGTGACTTATTGCTACTCTTTTTAACATATCCTTAATGCATTTTTCTTTTTTTCCTTGCTTTACAAAATATAGAGTGGATATTGCTTTTGAAGAAAATTGGATGATAATGCATCAATTCAGTCAAGATTAGTCTTTGTGAACTCTGTGATCTTCACAATGGCTCTATAGTATTTTCTATTTAGTTATTGTCCTATACCGATTGCTGGTGGGCCCTTAGCCCACAGCTAAATTATTATCTAGCTTTGAGTTAATTATTCTTCATATATAAAAATAATTTTGATTGTAATAATAAGTTTATTTTCATTAACATCCTGTGAGTTAATTGTTGGAGATGGTTGCCTTTGCATCAACTGTGTATCGTTTACTTCATTGAGTTTAGGGTACCATCATATCCGTAATTTCCAAAATTTGGTCTTCATTTTTCTATCCTCTTAAGTTAGTTTATTCTTTACAGCCTCTTTCTAGAATATCTGGCTCTAACTATATCATGTCATTCCATAGATGATATTCAATAGCATGTAGATTTTTTACAGGGTGGAGTTTAATAAAAATGTGCTCTCCATCAAGATGCGAACTTGAATCCCCCTTTGTATGAGGTAACACCATTTGATTTAGTATTGAAGATATATTCATCAATTCTTACAATTTTTTTTCCTCCATTCTCTTGCAGGCAATGCCCCTATGATTGACTTTGGCAGCATCCAAATACCTGGCCCTTCATCTAGTCAGGCACCTTTGGCTGCTGAACAGTCAACCATTTCTGCTGGAACTGGTAACCAGAATGTAATGGAAGACCCCAAACTTGTACGAGACATGTTCCTCAGCAATCCTCATGAACTAGCCCTTTTGAAAGAGAGAAACCCTCCATTAGCTGAAGCCCTTGTTAGTGGGAGCCTCGGTAAGATACCATCATTATTTTATTTTTCACTAATTAAACTTTTTTTTTTTTTCAAAGTAGCACCAGAAAATATTTGTTGACTAATTCATGAAATTTAGTCTATTACTTTGAAATATGTCCTCGACAATTCAAATTTTGGTCAAACATTTGAATGCCATCATGTTCTTGTTCATTAGGGAAAAGAACTCATTTCTTGGGAAGATTGTATGCTGGACGAGGTCCAAAAAATGGATCTGAGAAATCATTAACATAAAGAACCCAAAAAAGGGGCTCAGAAAACAAAATATACTTTAGCATACACAATTTAATAGTTATCACCCAGAAAATCTTACACTTTAAAAATATTTTCTGGTTTTGAATAACCTACAAAAGTATTTATATTATTTGAATCATTTGAACTGTTGATCTCATCATCGCGCTCGATCTCTCTCTCTCACCATATTCACAATGTTTCAACCATTGTTTGCTCCAATATTCTTCCAATGATATACACTGGAATTTTGAACTGAATTGTTTCAATTCTTTGTGCCATTCCTTTTTTTTTTTTTTTTTTTTTTTTTTTTGACATCTCAGTATCAATTAATTCCCCTTGATAACTCAATTTGCAGTTTTTGATCCCTCTGCTATGGCCAGGTATTGAACTCATAACTCTTTGGGTCAAGTCACTTTTTTGTATTACTCAACCAACACTTTTATCCACTGAGCTAAATAAAGAGTTCTGTTGGAAATTAATTCCAACATGTATGAACCTGAAGACAACAGTCTGAACAATATAAATAGTTACAGCTTATCAACCTTTTTGGAAGATTTGTAAAAAAAAAAAAAAAAAAATCACTCAATATAATTTTTGTGCATCTGATTAAAATGAGATGTTTTTTTGTTGTACTAAGATTTTCCTTTTTTGTTACATTCAATGATACACACAGTGTGTGTGTGTATATATATATATAGCACAGATAAATCTGGGAAAAATTAATGGATAATAAACTTTATATATTAGGTTGGTGCGAAAATAATTTCGTTTTCTAACATGTTACTATGTGAGAAAACGAAATTATTTTCGCACCAACCTAATATATATATATATATATATATATATATATATATATATATATATGACATATAACAAATTAATATATTTCAATGAAACTTTATTCACAATTAGGCACATACAGGATGCGATGGGTAAATTGTCGCTATTTTGTGCATGCACATTGTTTTTGATTTTGTTGACTGCACATTATAGTAGTGCACTATATAAGAAAAAGAGCACCATGATGATATTCACTCTGACAGAAATTTGGAAATGACATGCTGTAATGTTTAGGTGTCAATCTGAGGACAGTGCAGATGATTTGGAAAGAATGAGTCTAATGGTGATATAGCAGCTTGGAAAACTCGCTCTGATCATTCTAATAAGAAAAGAACTCATAAATTTGTTGGTGAGGACCTCAGATTCAACACTGGCCTACATAAAGTGCTTTGAGGAAAAAGTCCTGCCCTGGGTCAAGAGGGTGGCTGCTGGAAGACCCTATGTCTGGCAACAGGACTCTGCACCATGTCACACAAGCAGGAAAATCCAATCATGGTTGTCAGACAATTTCTGCAACCACATCGCCCCTTACATCTGGCCACTTAACTCCCCTGACTGCAACCCCTTTGATTATTATGTGTGGGACACAGTTGAGTGAGAGACTGACCAAAGCTCCATATAACATCAAAGATGAATTGAAGCCAAGGATTATGGCAGAATTCACCAGCTTAAACAAAGAGGCGGCTGTCCAGAAGAATTGCAGGAGATTCTGAAGTCGTCTGGATGCGATGGCGATCTTATTGAATAAATTTACTCTTAATGATTTAAGAAGAGTGAGCTAAATGCAACATGTAAGGACAAGAATAAGTAGATATTAAAAAGCACACATCCAGGGGGTGGCAATGTGCAGTAAATATTGAATATTTAAATATTTATGGCATACATTGTGTGTAAATTGGACCAATTGGAATGTTTCCTAATTAATTATTAATTTTTCACCTGAAGATTGCCAGAGAAGCTTGAAACTCCAAGTAGTGGAAAAGGTACATAGCAAACTCTTTAATCACACACTTATCTCTCTTATATATATATATATATATATATATATATATATATATATATATACACATACACACACACTGGAACCTCTGTTCACAAATTTAATTCATTCCTGAAGGCTGTTTGTAACCTGAAATGTTCGTAAACTAAAATTATTTTTCCAATAGGAATCAATGTAGAGAAAAAAAGTCACAGTACAATAAAATTGGAAAAGAAAAGCACAGTACAACACACAAATGTATGCAATATGGCAGTTGACTCTGAAATTATTCTGTTCGCGTTAACTCAGTTCTGCTATGTTGTTCGACAACTAAAATTTTGTTTGATAACTGAGGCATTTTCATCTTGAATTATGTTAGGAAACCTATTTGTTTGACATGTGAGACATTTGACAACCGAGGTTCCTTCTCTCTCTCTCTCTCTCTATATATATATATATATATATATATATATATATATATATATATATGTATGTACACACACACACACACACACACGATAGGTGCTTAATATCATGTTGGAGTTTTAGTTCAGCAAAATGCAACAGCTCCTTCCTCAATTACAGATGTGGTTAGATGTTTGGTGAGATACTGAGCCATGACATTGCAATAGCTGCCCAAATATTTGTAGGTGGATGATATTATGTGCAAATAGATCTCCCATCCATACCACCCCATAAAAATGCTCAACTGGGCTTGTGATGAGCAAATATGGGGATGACACCATTCGTCAAGTCTTCAGGATATTCCTCCAAACTTTTGTCAATTTGTGCCTGATAACATGGCACATTATTCTGCTAAAATAACCCATCATTATTAGGGGTACGTGGGGAATCATGAATGGGTAGACAGTCCATACGTGGACAGCCCACACTATTATGGAATCACTACCAGTTTCTATAGTGCCTTGTTGACAGATGGGGTCTGCACCACACACAAATCCTACCCTAAGCCTGAAACTATCTCATCAAATGTTACATGTTGCCAGTCCACCATAATCCAGTTTGTCATATCACAAGTCCTGATAAGACACTGTATGGTATCAACAGGGACACTTGGTCAGTCTTCTGAAGCTATAGAAGCTAAATGATGCTGAACTGAACTTCTGGATAGGCATCTAGTACTTTCTAAATTTAATGTAGATGTGATTTGAGCCAGTCTTACTTTTCTGTTACTACAGACAATTCTAGCCAGACATGTCTAGTCAGGATCATTAAGGACCCAGGGTAGGCCACTGCACCATTCACTGTGGGAAAGGACTCCTTTCAACACGTATTCCTGATACATATGTGGCCCTGTAGATAGAAGGGTGTTAAATTTCTGAAACAGAATGTCTTGTCCATTTGACAACCACTATCGTGTCTTGTTCAAACTCTATTAATTCACAATGGTTTGCTATGAGCAGCTTAGCTGGTGGACAAACTGACTCACCAGATGCCAGAGCAAAACTCAAATAGGTCTAGGTATTTCTATGATCTCAAGGAACAGTGGCACCACCTATGTTCCTTGTTCATTTCAAGCCAAGTAGTCCAATGGTCAGTATTTTTATATGACCTTTTTGCTTTTGTTTACTGCTTGGATGTAGTGGGGGCAAGCTGAGAATCAAGTTGTTGCAGTAATCAACTGAGACTACTTTTTTGGGTGGCTTTAGTTATGTCCGCCTTTGCTTTTGACAATTTCCCATAATCTTTTGACTATATTTAGATGTAAGTTGAACCCATTCAAAAAAAAAAAAATTCTAACTGACCTATGACAAAGATCACCCTAATATATAAATATTGTGCACTGATGAATGTGTATATGCTGTTCCAGTTTCTCCAATAGTAGTTCCACATACCTTACTTCATTTTTTTTTTTTTTTTTTTCCTCTTCTCGGTGGGAAGGATAGAAATGAAAAGAATTAAATTATTTTGACTTTTTGGCACACTGATACATTGTTTTTAAAAAGGTAAAAAAAAAAACCTGTAGAATTCTGGATCATCTAAAGAAAACAAATGCCCATTTTTAAAATTACACTATGAAACAAACTGCTAATGGGTAAATAATTAAAAAAAGTTATTTTTAAATGCATTAAAAGGCTCTTTTAAAAGTACTTAAAATAGAGCACTCTTATATAAATAAGAAAAGTAACACATAATTCACACATAAATTAACAAAGTATCTATATTATGCTCCCTTAATAATTTTAATTTATTCATGATTTATGCTTAACATAAAATTAAGTAAGCAAATGAATTTTCATCAATTCAGTAATTAAAATTGTTCTTGCATAATGAATACAATTTTTTTTTTTTTTTTTTTTTTTTTTATCTCCATCAGAAAAATTTTCCGAGGTTTTCCGGCAGCAACAAAGTGAACGTATGGAGAAAGCACAAGAAAGAATGCGACTGATGTCTGCTAATCCCTTCAATCCAGAAGTACAAAAAATGATCGCTGAAGAAATTCGGTAATTAATTAAATTTTATGTTGTTAGAAGATTAGTAGAAATGTTACCCTCCACTATTGCTACAAGCTGTTTCAAACAATGGAAGCAATTTCGTAAATTATAAATAATTCAGTTACTCTTACGTTTTACTGGAAGAAACTGGTGGTTCTATACATGGAGACAGTAAGCAAGATTTAATTTTCAATTAATGATTACAAACTTCGTTAGTAAACAAGCGATTTTATTTATTTGTTTTTAAATAACAGATGAGTTACCTCCCTTTTTACAGTTTATATCATGCCGCCATTCTTCCAAATTAAATTGTGTGCCATTTTTGAAATTGTTACTATCTGCACCAATTGATCTCAAATTAACTTTTTCTTTTTAATGTAAAGAACTTTTCTTTTCTTATTAGATTAAAAAATGTTGAAACAAATATGGAGACTGCAATGGAGTTTGCTCCTGAAAGTTTTGGCCAGGTACACATGTTGTACATTGACTGTAAAGTGAATGGTCATCCAGTTAAGGCTTTTGTTGACTCAGGTAAGTTTTGAGCTATAATGTCAGGTGGGTTGCTCTCCTAATGATATATAATCTCGTGTATCTAAAAATTTCAGATATAGTATGTCTGTAAAAGGACAATGAATAAAGATGAAATGAAAACTTAGCCAATGCATTTCATCCCCTGAAGGACTTTATTAAGGCAAACACAAGGATTTTATTTTGCAACAAGCATTTATATACAAGAAAATAAATATATATATTATTTGTTACATTAAATTCCTTGCATTTGCTTTGGTAAAGTCCCTCGGATGATAAAACATGTCACCTAAGTTTTCCTTTTGTCTTTATTGACATACATACAAACATATTACAAAGGTTGCTCAAAAAGTAATGCCTCCTCTCTTATTATATTGACCCACAATGTCAGACGCAGATGTTGGTGGTATAACAGTTTCAACCTTTTCATCAATGTAAAATGGCATCTGACATGAAAGTGCATACAAAACAGGCGTATAATTGAATTTCTCCATGCAGGAGTAGGCGGGGATGTACCTATTGACATTCATCAGTACTTGCTGAATGTTTAAAAAAAAAAAAAACTGACTTTGTATGCAGGCAGTGTTGATAGTAATATGTTTGGAAAGCCACAGTCAAGCCAGCCTCTGGCACAGCTCTTCTTCAACATTTCCAATAACGCATAGCCAATGGTTGTGAAAACGTGGAAGAATAGTGTTCTTTAGTTGAAAATCTTCTCTAAGCAGTATTTTGATTTGTGAGAAAATAAATAGGAGGCATTAATTTCAAGCATTCTTTGTATAATGTCATTTTGATGTGCAAAATATGTGAGCTATTTTATTCTGTTTATATTCAGGTCAGTTAATTTAAATAAATATACTGTTAAATAAATAAAAACAGAGCATCTACTAGAATATGAGTATCCATTAAAAATAATGTGTAAACAAATTATATATACACACACACACACACACACACAATAAATGGAATATAGAGAAGAAATACTCAGCAATGAATATGAAGAATTTATAGAACATAAATTTTACCTTCTATTCTTCAGTATTCTGAAGGTTGTAATATTTTGAATTACCATATTTTCCAGCTTGTAAGACACTGTGGCTTGGAAGACGCTCCCTAATATTGGAAAGAAATTTCTAAGAAAATAAAAGAAGTAATTCTCATACAACAACACATTCACCCTGCGTCTCTCACATACTGACACCACGTATTGTTTACATTAATCCTTCATCTGATTTTATTTGTATGGCAATGACATACTAGGCTAAGAGCAGAAAGGCTTCTACCACTGCTAGTAAACAGAGTATGTTTAAGCTTGTGGCTCAGCTTCAGGAAGGTTTATTGTGTTGGAAATACTTGTAACAGCTAAGTACTGAGGTTATATCATATAAAAGGCTGAATAAGCTAACATTATAGTGCAATGACTCAACATACAAATCCACGTCCCTATCAGTCAAGTCAATTAGGTGATCGTCCAAACTTCCTTGAGTCTGCGCGTTGCCTTACATTCATCTTGGAAGACACATATTTTTTTTGTGGGAGGGTGTCTAATAAGGTGTTAAATTTAAATATGGTACTAGGTGAGAAACAATTTCAGCTATATTAAATTTTGACCAGTATTTTCTTCATCTTAAATTTAGTTACCAACTATTCAGTGTACAACTGTTGATTTTTTTTTTTTTTTTTTTTTTTTTTTTTTGCTGAAGTTTACCAAATACAAAAGCTATTCAAGGTAGGGAGTTACTAAATGAGGTGTGTCATGAAAACTAGGAAGTGAAGATTATAAGGATATGAAGAAGAGATAATGATTGAGCCTAGACTTGAAGAGGTTAAAATTGTAGTGTTTGAAGAAGCACTCCCACAAAAATTCTATGCTACAAAGTAGCTGTTCTTAGGAAGAATTTTTCTGAATGGAATCTCCTTGCCACCAAAGGAATATGAAGGGAGTGAGGGTAATGCAACACTGTGGATGTAGCAGGGCGGATCATGCAAATGTATGAGATGAGGAGCTAGTGGAACTCAAGAATGGAGATTATCAACCAAAGTAGCCCAAAAAATTGGCTTGCAATATTTCATCTCTAAGGAAAGGGACTGTAAGGTGTAAGATATATACCCCCTCCCACACACACACACACACACACACAAGGCTGCATAAAAGAGGAACAGCACAGATTGAAAAAAAAAAATATATATTCTCTCAGTGATATTCTAACTGGCATTCCTTTTGTTTCTGGAAACCTTTCCAATAATGGCTACTCTACCACTTGAGTTACAGCAGCCAACAATGTAAAAGATCAAAAATAACCATATGCATTGCATTGTCATCGTGTTTTAAACACTAATTGTCATTAGCTTCATCTATTATCTAAGAATTTAAGTGTCCTGGGTATGACGATAAACTACATTCGCGTCCTGGGTATGACGATAAACTACATCCGCCAGCAAGGCCTCTGATAATGCTTTTGGAAAAATAGCATTACCAGCTGTACGTTTTTGAGGAAAAAATATTAACAGAAATAGATTTTTTACAAAGCAAAAATATTACCAGGAAAAAAAAAAAATGTTGTCGGCATTAAATGATCCATTGAAGTTGATATGCCATAAAACAAACCAAACCTTGAATTTAATTTCTTTGCCGATTGCTTCCTTTATGATAGTGGCATTGATTCTTGTTTGGAACAACTGATGACATTGATTGCATAGTAATGTTGGCGGAGGATGATCCTTTCTCTCTTGTCATTTGTCTTCTTCCTCTTCTTTTCTGATAGCTTCAAAGTTTTTGATTCCAATGGTGATGAAACACTGTTAATTGGTACAGTCTTGGCTTGTTTCAAATGATTTAAGCTAAAGTCCAGTGCCTTTCAGTGTTGTTTTGAGTTGGTCCTTGTATCTTCAAAGAGGGCAACCCCTTGGCCTATTCCCTGAAGTGAGTTCATTGCATAACACTTGACATGAAGACCATGACCCTTCCATTCTTGCTACATGTCCAGATCACTGAAGACCGTGATTAATGATCAGCAATTTGATGCTTTAACTGTTGGCTATTTCCAGGACTTTGGTCACATAGTATTTCCATTTGATGTTCAAGATTGAACGAGGATTTTTCTGGTGAAAGCTTTTTAATTTTTGGATGTCACGACGATATAGAGCCCAGGTTCCACAGTTATATAGACAAGTTGAAATAACAATAGCATTATAAACTATAATTGCTGTTAAGGTCAGATTTAATAACATTACTTATACTGAAACACATCCGGTTATTACTGAGTTGTGCCCCTTTGCAGGTTTGTTATCTGCCCTTGTTTTGTTAATGAAAAGAACTCAAAAGTTGTTGACCGAGACATATGTCTGTATTTGTTGTCGCAATCAGGTATTCAGGAGGTAAACTGACATATTTAAGGTTTTGTTTACATATGCTTGTAGTAGTAGTAGTAGCAGCAATATCTTTAATTTTCAAATTTAACTATTTTTTTCCCTATTTTAAATTTCAGTTACAAGGAAAAAATGAAAGAATTTTAGTGTTGCTTAATGAGTAATTTTCTGTAAATCATAATGAAAATGGCATGAATCTCTCCTCCTCACGTTTGATTATTCCAAAAATGTCTATTCTATAACGGTGGATTTTGTACAGTTTAGTGAGGTTCAACCAATAGCAATTTGTGTGCTGTTTGGTTGGACTGGAGGATGCTATTTGACAAAAGCAAAGAATGCTAATTGATCAGTTGGCCGTAGTGATAACAGTTGAAGTAGTGAGAAGAAATGATTTTTATGTTGGTGACATTTGCAGGACTCAAGTACAGCAGATTGAAAAAAGTATTTAATATTGTATGAGCAATGTCAGAGGAACACAAGCTCATTTATGCTACAAAATATAACTTCAAGAACAATGTGTTTTTGTTTTTTTGTTTTGTTTTGTTTTTCTTGAATGAGTAATATAAATATCTTACATTTTTAATTATTTTTCTTTTTTCATATATGAAAACGTTTTATCCCTAAATTGCTACAATGTACCACTAAATTTCTTCAGGTTTTCTTGATAGGTTTTTCTTACTTTTTTTTTTTTTTTTTTTTTTATCTTGTAGGTGCTCAGATGACGATAATGAGTCAGTCTTGTGCTGAGCGATGTAACATAATGCGTTTAGTGGACACAAGATGGGCAGGAATTGCAAAAGGTGTTGGCACACAAAAAATTATTGGAAGAGTTCACTTAGGTAATTCATTTTTCATCTTTTGCATTTTTAGCTAAGATCTCGTATTTTAAAAATACTTGCAGAGAACCATTATTTCAAGCAAAATATTTTAAATGACAAAATTGTCTTATTTTGGAAAATTGAGATCCAAATTGTCTGAATTCTGACAAGTATTTTCAGCACTAATTTTTGACTTCATCATCCTGCAATTATTATTATTAAATAACAATAATATGATACAAAGAATCAAAAATATGTGATAATAACTATAGATTTTAGTACCTGGCCATCATTGAATTGGTTAAAGTGTCATCTGTATGATGCCATCTACCAAGAGATGTATAGCAGCAACTAAACACCCCCTCCACAATCAAGCTGCTTTACACTAATTATTAAATAATTCTATTTACAATGCTAATTATTTAAGTTAAATTTTACTGTTGAAATTGCTAGATGTAACCATAAGTTCTCTTATAATAATTTTTTTTCTAACACTTCTCACCTGTGGAACTTTCTTGTGGCTTCTTGCTTTTCTGTCATCTATGATCTTTAAAAATTAAAATGCAACATTAATTGCCATTTATCTTTTTAATCCTGGTATTTTCTCCTCAATAACATTTCCTCAGTTTCATACACTCTCAGTAACATCTTACATCTTAGTGGCTTTATCACCTTGCTTGGGGTGAAATAATTAAAAAGAAAAAAAAAAAAAAAATTGTTGAAATTAATTTTAAAAAACTTCTGTAGTGAGGAATTCCCAGCACAATGAGCAGCAAGTGAATATTCATTCTTCAAAATTCAAAAACTGTCCACCTGAATCTTAAAATGTAATTAATTTCTTAAAAGGAATTTTAACCCAAATCAAGAAATAGTTACTGAATGTATTAATAATTCTATCTATGAATATTAAACCAAATTACATTTGTTATTTTTTTTCTTTCCTTTGCATCCAGGACAAATTCAGATCGGCCCAGATTTCCTTCAATCTTCCTTCTCCATTTTAGAAGATCAACCAATGGATATGTTGCTTGGTTTGGATATGCTCCGTCGACATCAAGTAAAGAATTTTTTTTTCTCATAAGGCTAACATTAATTTTTCTGATTTCAATGAAATGACAGCTTTGAAGTTGAAGCAGATAAAAATTCATTCTAAAGTATTGTTTAAACCAGGAGTTCATAATAAGGGTGGCGGGGGATTCCTCAGAGGGACCTTTTTACTTTATCTTGTTTTTTTATTTACAGAATTTTGTTTATTGAATTACAACACCTTTGCATTCTAATGAACTTTTTGTTTATGCTTCAGTTTATTTAATAATTATGAATTAAAACAAATTACTGTACATGTATTCAAGTTTAAAAATGCTTTTTCTATTAAATTTGTAAAAACTCCTATAAGAATAATCCATGTATATGTAGTAATATGGAAAAAAATGAAGATTTTCAAAAATATAGGCATATTATATGAAAGGGAGGATGACATTGTGATATATAGTGAAAAAGAGGTGCATTGGGCAAAAAGGTTGATAACCGATTTAAGCCAAATTTTCTATATAATAGTCTTATTCTGTCAGTAACACTAGCATTAATTCCTTTCTCACTGATTTGCAATGCTTTTGTCTACTAAAATTGTTTGCTATACATTTCTGAGATAAATCATTAACAATACATGTGCATTATGTATATAATAGCCCTAATGTGTCTATTGCTTGCATTAGCCTGCTAATAGGTCAGTGGGCATTAATGGGTTATATGTAGAAATCTAATTAATACTGGGCATTTTAATTTTTTATGATTGATATCAGATTTTATACTATTTACATTATTCGGACTATTGTCCTCATCTTTGTCGCCATAATTATTACGTTTCAACTGTTGTATGCTCCAACCTTCTTCAGGCGGTTGGAATGTTGAACTGAACCCTTTATTTCGCTAACTGGGGTAGACTGTTCTAGTTCCATGTGCCATGTTTAATGGATGTCAGTTATCTCCTGTTAATACTCCTCTCTAAGTTCTCCACTGCCTTAACCAGGTATTGAACTGACACTCTTTGGGTCCTGTCACTAGATCTAACTAACGCCTTTATCCACTGTGCCATATATCCTCAAGGACACATGGCACAGTGGATAAAGGCGTGGAACTAGAACAGTCTACCCCAATGATCGAAATAAAGGTTTCAGTTCGACATTCCAACCACTTGAAGAAGGCTGGAGTGTACAACAGCCAAAACTTAATAAATATGGCAACAAAGATGAGGACAATATTTCGAATAAGGTAAATAGTGTACATAATACCTCATTTTGGAAATATGGACAGATCAGATTATATGCTGACCATTTAATGAATTAATTCTGATTACTGCCAGTTTCTTTTTTTTTTTTTCTTTTTTTTTCTTTTTTTTTTTTCCTTAATTTTAGAGATTGAACATCAAAAGTTGCCCACACAAATTGTAAATTTAAACTTACTGCATAAATATTTAGTTTGTTAGGGGCAAGAAATGATTAAAAATGAGTTGGGCATCATGGAGTACTGGTAACGTAATTGGACACTGATAAAAGCTGAACACTTATGTAAACTTTTTAGGTGCAGTCTTCACAAAAACACAAGTTATGTGCTATGCGTGATACACGCTTAGGCACTCGTGTATCTTTCAATACATGACTGATGAGGCAGATTTTTTTTTTCCCAACAGTAGGTTGCCATTTCTTTCTGCAGTCGACAATTGCCATCAAAGGCTATAGAACCCGGTCTGTCCTGTTATTTACCCATAGCTGGGGGGGGTGAAGAGGATTCGTAACTTTCCCAAGGGTATTAGCATGTAAGTGAATGTAATGGATTCAAATGGAATTTGAACTCTGCTCTCCAATTCCTCAATCTGAGCCGCTATCTATTACTCCACTGTATCAAAAAGCTATAATTGATTTCCAACTAAAATGTCCAAAGGCGTTTACTGAACTCTTGTTCATTGGCTTTTAAACTATCCAAAACTTTACCAGTTACCTCAAATTCTATCAAGAATACTGCTCTTTCTTTTCTTTTTGAGGAATGGATAAGTCAATGGCTTATTCTATATATTCCTTCATAATGGTGCAAAGATTCTTGGCAAGCTGGCTTCAAGCTGATTGAGCCATTTAGGTTCCATAATAGGGTAAATGGTATTATTTCATCGAATAAATACAAAAAAACACAGCTGGTTTTACAAAAAATAGGAACGGTTTTAACTTCATTAAAAGAAGCATATTAAAAAGTATAAAAAAAAACAAAAAAAACGTTTTTTACAAAATATTTTAATTCATTTCTGAATAACTTCTGAAAGATTCATTAAAATCTGGCAATTACCAGTGTTACCTAAAGAATAGAAAAATTTTCCCATGAAAAATAATTTTATCTTTCCTCTCAATAATGACCCAATGATTTTGGCAATAAAAGTTCATTTTCATTATATTTTACACACATTTTCATTAGGCTTTCTTTTTTCTTTTTTTTTTTTTTTTTTTTTTTTGTTGCTCTTAGTGAATTTTTGGAGGTATTTAGAATGTTGTTTACTAACCTGAACTTTGTCTATGCCCCCACATCTCCACAGCATTTCAAAGCCGAGTTCAATTCAGTGTTACTTTATTTGAATATAAAAAAAAAATGCTGGCAGTGTTGAAAAAGTTACTACTTTTATATTGGTAATTAAAAGTTCTTTTGAAGAATGAAGTTGGATATCTAATGCAAACTTGTTGACCAAAACCGTATTTATATAAGCCAATTTCAATAATTCTCTCAGTAAAATATTATAATCAATTAATTTTAATTTTTGCTTTCCAGTGTTCAATTGAACTAAAACGCAACGTTTTGGTGATAGGCACAACGGGGACTGAGACTCCATTTCTAAGTGAATCTGATCTTCCTGATCATGCTCGGCTGAATTTGCTGCAACGGCCTACAATGGAGACTGAAGACCAACAACTTGCTGAAGCTTTGGCCCGATCAGCAGAGGAAGCTGCAAGTAAGAATTAATGGCTTTTAGGGTGTATATTTGTTTTAAAAATTATACAAAATTACATTATTTACATTATTCGGACTATTGTCCTCATCTTTGTCACCATATTTATTACAACGTTTCGGCTGTTGTATGCTCCGGCCTTCTTCAGGTGGTTGGAATGTCGAACTGAACCCTTTATTTCACTCACTGGGGTAGACTGTTCTAGTTCCATGTGCCATGTTTAATGGATGTCGGTTATCTCCTGTTAATTTCCCTCTGCCATGTGTCCTTGAGGGCACATGGCACAGTGGATAAAAGTATTAGTTAGATCCAGTGACAGGATCCGGTTATGGTAGAGGGAAATTAACAGGAGATAACTGATAACTGACATCCATTAAACATGGCACATGGAACTAGAACAGTTTACTCCAGTGAGCAAAATGAATGACTCAGTTCGACATTCCAACCACCTGAAGAAGGCCGGAGCGTACAACGGCCAAAACATTGTAATAAATATGGCAACAAAGATGAGAGCAATAGTCCGAATAATGTACATAATACCTCGTCTCAGAAATATAGACAGATACTTATGCAAAAGTGTTTGATAAACTACATTACAAAGATGTTGGAACTTCTAGGTAACTTCTTCATTGGATTTATTCACCCGATACAATGAAGCAATTCTGAGAGAATTAAAAGTCCTATCAGCCATAATCTTAACATAAGATATGCAGGTAACAGTTGATAGCAGACACAGAAAGGAAACTACAGAAGATAATGCAGGAAAATGAAAAGACTCGGCATCAATTGCACAAATATTTTCCCTGGAAAATAGTGATAGAGCCACTAGTAATAGACTTGCAACATTGCGTCTATGGATAAAGGAGTTATAAGTTGTAAAATAATTAATCACCTCCAAGGACAGGTGAATGCTTTAAATGATTCTATAAAGAATAGGTATTGATCCAAGTGGGTTACTGAAAGGTTCTAGGCATGAACAAAATGGCTTCTAAAAAAAAAAAAAAAAAAAAGAATTCTGTTCAGATTGTTGAAACCAAGAATTTTTTCAGTATCCTCATATAATCTATGTGAAAGAAAAATGCATGCATGCATATTCACTTTGTGTGTGTGTGTGTGTGTATATATATATATATATATATATATATATATATATATATAATATAGAGAGAGTGTGTGTATGCATGCATAATGAAGAAATTTGAAAAATATTTTCTGATTTTTTTTTTTTTTTTGATTAAGAATTAGTATATTTCTGTATGTGTGTTGGTGTAGGTTCTCTCAAACAAAAAACCCTTCCTGCCTTTTCTCCAAAATTCTGATGTATTGTCAAATTTGAGAAATAAATTGTCCGGAGAATTTTTCATTTTTCAGTACTTTTATACAGGAGTTGGACAAAATAATTGGAACAGTTGCAAAATCCACTCTTATATTTCAAAGACCTATTAAGAACTTTAACTAAAACTTTGTAATTGCAGGTTATCTAATTTACTGTCTTATTTATTTTTAGAATTTAGTAAAATTTAATCTAAATGCGTGACCTCACAGAGTTCGAAAAAGATCAAATTGTAGGAGCTCGCATGGCAGGAACCTCAATCACTAAGGTTGTTGAAATGTTTGGTTTTTCAAGAGCTACCATATCAAGAACACTGTTGCAATTTGAGAAACAGGGCAAGACCTCTAGCAGCCGTAGCAATTCGGGCTGGACTTGCAAACTTACTGACAGGGACTGATGTGCATTGAAACGCAATGTAGCCCAAAATCATTGGACAAATGCGGCCAAAGTGACTGCTGAGTTGAATAACCATCTGAAAAGTTCAGTTTTTACTAAAACTGTTCACTGTGAGCTCCATAAGGCTGCATATCATGGAAGAGCTGCTGTGAGGAAACATATTCTCTCTACTTGAAACATTCAAAAGAGGTTGAAGTGGTGCAGAGATCACAATGCCTGGTCTGCAGACCAATGGAAGCAAGTCATATTCTCAAACAAGTCCAGTTTTTTCTCATTTCCCAACTTGAAGGCGAATTTATGTGTGGAGGCAGCCCAAAGAAGCTTACAACTCTGACTGCCATCTTCCAACAGTGAAGCATGGAAATCAGTGATAGTTTGGGCTGCCATATCATGGAAATGTCTCAGTCCAACAGTTGCCCTGCATGGTAGAATCAACAGCAAAGATTACCTGAACATTTTGGGAGATCATGTTCATCCAATGGCCAAGACTTTATTCCCTGATGGCAACTGCATCTTCCAAGACAATAATGTTCCAATACATGCCACTCGAGTGGTTAAGAATTGGTATGAAGAGCATGAAAGTGAGCTAGAACACATGGAGTGGCCTCTCCAATCTCAAGATATCAATATTATTGAAGATTTGTGGTGCATTTTGGAGCAACAAGTTAGGAGTTGCTATCATCCACCGTCGTACTGTAAAGAGCTGGAGATGGTTTTAATGGAAGAAAGACTGAAAATTCCTCTAGATGAAGTCAAGAAGCTGTGTGATTCCATTCCTAGACGTATTAAAGCTGTATGTGACGCTAAAGGAGGACCAACTCGATATTAAATAAATTTTCTTTGAATTTAACGAGTGTTCCAATTATTTTGTCCAACCACTATATGTGAAAATAAGTAAAAGGAAGTGGAGGTTGCTTTGGAGCTGGATGCACAAATCAGTTTCTTCTCTTCACAGTGACAAGTAAAATAGTAGGACAGATGAGGCTCTTTAGACTTGATTGGCAACAAGTCTTAGCAAAGAATTCAAAACCAGAAGTGAGATCTACTCCTGCCCCGGCTATGCATAAAAATTAGGGTGTTGTTCCCTTTTGCAGGAACACATTGTTGCCAGTCTATAGGCTAAGTGCTACCCTTAATCAAAATGACATCACTGACACTTTTGGGACAGGATGTAGAAAGAATGAGATAAATGTTTGGAACATTTTTTGCAGGGAACTGACACTACATATTATTTACAGTGGCGAGACATTGCACAAGGTTTAAAGTGATGAGCCCAAGCACATGCACCAGAGCTAAAAATTGCCCAGTCACTCCAACCTGTGTTGCTATGGTAGCCAGTATTCCATCAAAACTCTTTGGCGCAATAAGGGAGGTGCTACAACAGAGTTGGAATCCCCAGGACCAAGCATCCTTCAATGATTTTGTTTGTGAAAACAAACACAATACAGAGATAAAATATGACAGATACTAAACTTTGATCCAGTATTTATACCGCAGTGAATAAAATTAGTATGTATGGCAAAAATATCCCCGACATCATTGTAAAACTTTAGCAGCAATGGTGTCTTCATCTGGCTATTGTCTTACCATTATGTGGGAGGAATTTCTGTTGCACCCGTGTACAATGCTGTGTCTATACATGATCTGTTTTTTTCTTTTATCTTAGTGACATGTTACAGACATTTACTAAGATTAGCTTAGTCAGGGCGCTTTACTTAAGGTACTCAGCAATGGTCAGATTCCCTATGGAGTAGCAATAATGTGAGATATCAACTTATTGAGACTTTCTCCAGGGAAATGTGTTATCAAAGATTCAATAGCAAGATTCAGTTAGTCAATAAGGGCAAACAGATTTGATACAGCAGATTATAAAATCAATTGACTTTTCGATTGGAAAAGGTCAGTGAAGTTTGTTGGAAAGCAAACATTAAATGTGTATAATTCATTTGATGTGTATAAAGTTGTTTTTATTTTCTCGTGTCTGTCTCCCTCCCTGTGTCTGTCTCCCTCCCTGTGTCTGTCTCCCTCCCTATAAAATTAATCTTATTTTTTCTTTGTCTGTATTTGCAGGTAAAAGTGAATTTAGCAAGTCTAATCCTACAGGTAGTTCTCCAGAGACACCACCTGCTTCCACTCGGCCTGCACCCCCACCGCCTCCTCCGCCTCCTCCCCCCACCCCACAACAAACATTTCCAGATGATGCTATGGTGAGGCTCATGTCTTATGGCTTTGAACGACAACAGGTGTTGGATGAACTGCGAAGAGCAAATGGAGATGCTGACCAGGCACTTGCAGCTTTGCTGGCTAAATCACTCCAAATGCCCTGAAAGACTTGTTACAGGGGTGATCTGTTGGGTTGGGCTGGGTGTTTGGGATGCTGATAACTGGTTATTATGCTTATTAAATGAAATAACACTTGTTTATTCCCCCCCCTCCAACTCAATCTCACACAAAATATTGAGCAATAAGCAAAAAACAAAAAAAAAATCCCTTCCTTTAGTAGGGATGATTTAAACTTTTTTTTTTTTTTTTTTTCTTCCTTGTTTTGGAACCTGCTCTGCAGGTTAGTGGGTAACAGCTTTCTCCTCACAGTGGTTGAGTGTTCAAGCTGAAGCAAAGTCAGGATTCTGGATGATTTTTCAAGGCAAGTTGGCAGCCACTTGGAAGATTGATGCAACAGAATCTTTCTACTCACTCTCCCTTCCTACAAAGTACAATCTCTCTCTCACACACACACATTTATTAAGGTAAGCTTAGTAATCATCTATCAAATTACTAGCTAGTAAAAGGAAGCGTACTTGAAAGAATTTACTGTATACAAGGTCTGTCTAGGTATATCTATTTAATACTACCAAATAAGTACCAATAGCATCTTTTTAGTTTTCTTCAAAGTACTTCCTTTGTGATATAACATACTTCTCACAGACATCCCTTTCAGGTTTGCCATAAGCTGCTTCATCATATTCTCCTTAATCTCGTCCAAGGTGTTTCTCTCTCTCTCTTTTTTTTTTTTTTTTTTTTTAATACAGCAAGCCAACTGTAGAGTGCGGAAGAGATTTACAGACAGCCAGTTCAGATATTCAAAATAGCTGAATATTTTCTGAGGAGCCAACAGAATTACCCAGATCTTCTAATTCTCTCACTGTCAATCACCAATTTACTTTTATTGCAGACAGCATACATTCAGCATTTTCAGGTGTTCTGCATGTTGATGGCCTTCCAAAGCATTGATCACTTTCAACACATTCCCAGCCATCGGTACCAAAACTTTCTATGGGCTTTATTCATTGAATCATCCTCAAAAGCCTTAACCATTCATATAGTTTCCATGGATGCTTTTCCAGGAAATCTGGATGCAAATTAGCTGGGAATGCAACGGTTACTTTACACAGACGCATTTAATGTTATCTCACTGCTGACTGAATAACCCTCTGAGAAAGTGTTTTTTTTTTTTTTGTTTTTTTTTTCCCCCCCCACCTTTGATTAGTTGCCCAGTTATGTCAAGACTGTGCAACCACTTATTGAGATATTCAAAATAGGTCTATATATCCAGGACAGATCTTTGGTTTCATTATAGTATTTTTTTTTTTTTTTTTTTTTTCTTTATAACAAAAAAGGATTTTTAAAAAAAAAAATTACATGACTAATTTTTGCTTATATATACTTAGGCTTTTAGATTGGAATTTTTTTATTAATCCGGCAGATTTGTATCACTTGAAACATTATTTTTAGTGAATAGTGATATTTGATTAGGCGCTCTGTTCATTTATTAACCAGTGTATTTATTTATTTTTCATTGGAGAGTGCAAGTATTTCTTTTATAAGATTTCTCAAGCCAGTAGACAAAAATAAATAAAGATACTTTTTAACGGAGCACATACTCAAATACAAGTATCCATTAAAAATAATATTTAAAGTGATAAAAATATAGTTAGGTGTAAATTTTTGAGTCCTATTTCAGTTGTTTGTCATCACAATTGCCCAGATCGTCATTCTACGGACATTGGTATACATTGCCAGTTGCTTATCCTTTATTTTGTCTCCGTATTGTTTACTTACAGTCATAGAATGACTGAGTCCTTGTAATGAAATTAATAAAAAAGAAAGATTAGCCAATATTTCTTCTAATGCTACGAGAGTAAACAAAACCACAACAATGGAGGCACAAAGCATTTTCAGGAAAGTAAAGAATAATGCTGTGTCATTAAATTTGATTTTTGGCAAACATTGGCTTTTGTAGCTCAAAAGAGAAGTTGCTAAGATCAGCTTCCAAGGGAAAAAGGGATTAGGGTTTAATTCCCGCTAGGGTGGGTCTTCATTTCCAATCTGAATGCTGGTCTTCATATTTTCAGCAAAGAGCAACAGTGATGAAGAAATGCTGGTTAAACAAAATGATAATTAACAATAAATTGTTATTTCATTTAATATAAATTAAAATAATTTCCTTTTTTTTTTTTCTTTTTTTTTTTAATATGCAGGCCACTAAACATGATTATGGGATTTTTTTTTATTTATTTTTTTTTTTTAATTACTTCGACTTTTAACTATAATCAGTATTGGAAGTTAGGGTGGGAAGTTTATCAATTAACGGGTTGCAATCATGAGATAATTACCTTCCTATTGAATCAAGCAACAGGTATATATTGTTTTCCTGTTTCATTGTTCTAAAATAAAAAATAAAAGCCCTAACTACATTCACTGCAGTCTTCACCAATTTTTAAACATCAAATCTTCAAATTGACAGCTTAAAAACCAAAACATTGTCCCGAATCCATTGTACACGTTTAACATACAAAATAATGAATATGGCTGTCATTAAGTAAATGCAAATTTAATTGGCGTATTAAGTTGATCTGGTATAAATGTTGTTTGAGAACAATCCAGGGGACATAACTTTTTACACAAGAAGACTCTTTACACAAGACTCTTTTCTCTTTTTCTTTTTTTCTCTTTTTCTTCTTTCTTTTTTTCTCTTTTTCTTTTTTCTTTTTTCTCTTTTTTTTTCTCTTTTTCTTTTTTCTCTTTTTCTTTTTTCTCTTTTTCTTTTTTCTCTTTTTCTTTTTTCTCTTTTTCTTTTTTCTCTTTTTCTTTTTTCTCTTTTTCTTTTTTCTCTTTTTCTTTCTCTTTTTCTTTCTCTTTTTCTTTCTCTTTTTCTTTCTCTTTTTCTTTCTCTTTTTCTTTCTCTTTTTCTTTCTCTTTTTCTCTTTTCTCTTTTTCTCTTTTCTCTTTTTCTCTTTTCTCTTTTTCTCTTTTCTCTTTTTCTCTTTTCTCTTTTTCTCTTTTCTCTTTTTCTCTTTTCTCTTTTTCTCTTTTCTCTTTTTCTCTTTTCTCTTTTTCTCTTTTCTCTTTTTCTCTTTTCTCTTTTTCTCTTTTCTCTTTTTCTCTTTTCTCTTTTTCTCTTTTCTCTTTTTCTCTTTTCTCTTTTTCTCTTTTCTCTTTTTCTCTTTTCTCTTTTTCTCTTTTCTCTTTTCTCTTTTCTCTTTTCTCTTTTCTCTTTTCTCTTTTTCTCTTTTCTCTTTTTCTCTTTTCTCTTTTTCTCTTTTCTCTTTTTCTCTTTTCTCTTTTTCTCTTTTCTCTTTTTCTCTTTTCTCTTTTTCTCTTTTCTCTTTTTCTCTTTTCTCTTTTTCTCTTTTCTCTTTTTCTCTTTTCTCTTTTTCTCTTTTCTCTTTTTCTCTCTTTTCTCTTTTCTCTTTTTCTCTTTTTCTCTTTTTCTCTTTTTCTCTTTTTCTCTTTTCTTTTTTCTCTTTTTTCTCTTTTTCTCTTTTCTCTTTTTCTTTTTTCTCTTTTTCTTTTTTCTCTTTTTCTTTTTTCTCTTTTTCTTTTTTCTCTTTTTCTTTTTTCTCTTTTTCTTTTTTCTCTTTTTCTTTTTTCTCTTTTTCTTTTTTCTCTTTTTCTTTTTTCTCTTTTTCTTTTTTCTCTTTTTCTTTTTTCTCTTTTTCTTTTTTCTCTTTTTCTTTTTTCTCTTTTTCTTTCTTTTTTCTCTTTTTCTTTCTTTTTTCTCTTTTTCTTTCTTTTTTCTCTTTTTCTTTCTTTTTTCTCTCTCTCTCTCTCTCTTTTTTCTCTCTCTCTCTCTCTCTTTTTTCTCTCTCTCTCTCTCTCTTTTTTCTCTCTCTCTCTCTCTCTTTTTTCTCTTTTTTTTACACATATCTGAAATTAAAATAATTCAACAACCACTTAAAAATGGTCATTTGACAGCAATGTACATTCTGGATGGAATCTGCAGTCTCAGTTCTTAAAAGCCAATTGACAAAAATATCTTCTTTTTTTTTTTTAATTCCTGTTTGAATTTGAGAAAAGAATGCTATTTAAACAAATAAAGGATAAATAGAAATACAACTAGAGATTGGATTTTGTATCACCAAATACCATAAGCATTGTTTTTTCTTTAACTATCAAAATTTTAGTATGATTTTTTTTTTGTGGGGGGGGGGGAATCCTCACACACACCTCAAAAACAATCAGTTAACCTACATTCAACAAAATTCATCTTTTTGTCATATTTATTCATTAAATATCTGGTTAAGGGAGCTATACCATTTACCAAACTGTCATTGTTCCCAGTGTTTTATCTGTGCACATCTTTGTGAAACCTCTACACTGTCTCTTCCTTAAAACTTTTCCTCTTCAAAGGTTAGATTTCGATATTCAAGTGTTGTAGACAAGATTTTATCTATACTAGATAACTCTGCAACTTTTTCATGACTTTTCACATCGATACTAAGATTAAATAAAATAGACTTGAGTATCTGTTTTAATTATTGTTTAATCTTTGATTTAAGGAAAATTTATAGAAAAATCTAGAACCTCAATTTCTCTGTCTTTCTGAATGGACAAGATTTTTGCTTAGCTGAAGTGTCTGAGTTTAAGTTCAAAAACTGTATTTTGTCCTCAGTAATCTACTTTTTATTTTATAAATGTCCACATATAAATATATGTTGCTTTGGTGTGGATAGCAGGGTGTAGTCTGGATCATTACAACAGAGTAATGAGTTTGTTCCTTACTGGGTTGCTTCCCGCCCCCGCAAAAAAAATTTGGCATTAAATAAGTCACCAGTGGTTGATGTTATATAATCAACCAAAAGCACAAAGATGGGCACAGTAGGTAAATCAAATAAATAAATAAATAAATATATATATATATATATATATATATATATATATATATATAAAAACTTGATTAGAGACTGGAATTAGATTTATGTCTTAATATTATATATGCTGCATTGATGATGACTGGAGCTATGCCTACCCTGAAGAGACTTATATATAAAATTTTGTTCTGCCTCTGCATATAAGGTTTACTTTTCCTATCCCCACCCCAAAAGACTTTGGTAATGAATACTTGGGTTATATAGTTGAGATAACCAAGATACTGTAGAGTACTAATACTTGTACTGAGACTAACTCTTATTCTATATAACTCTAATATTAAATGTAAATGTGGAGGGGATCTTATATGCCAAATAGAATATCTAAATTGATTTTTAGCCACTTTAACTGTATTTTTCCAGGTCTTTGAATTAATTTCTTATAGGCTTTAAGCATTTTACAAATTTTAGGTACTTCTATTTTAACTGGAAAAAAAAGGGAACATTCAATTAGTTTTTGTATTCATTTTCTTGTCACCAGATGTTCACTGCGCAGACACTGAGGAAGATGAGTTTTAACAAAATATATAGTGTCGAAGTCTTTGGTAGATAAGAATTATAGATTGGTTTATGGAATAAAGGGATTTTTTTTCCCGCTTCGATACTTGAGTTTTTAAGCGTGAGTTCAGTCTTTTGTCTGTTGAAGAATGAATTTTTTTTTTTTTTATAACATTAAAATAGTCATTTTGTTAAAATAAAAAATATGACTGATTCAGTAAGGTTTATCAGTGAATGTTTGGAAAATAAATTGCTGTGTGTGTGTAATATATATATATATATATATATATATATATGGTATCCATAAAATTTGTGTGCACTTTAAAAACTTTATAACTTTATTGTATTTGCGATAGAAATAATTTGTAAAAAGGATCAGAAAGAAGTAAATCTATATTTTTTAAGGTTTTATTGAAATTTTATTTAAGTTTCCACATGTCCTCCATCATTAGCAATACAAGGGGTAATACGATTTTGCAGTTCACGGAAAACATTTGCCAACTGATTTACAGTAATGCCTGAAATCACATTAGTTATTTTAGCTTTCAAATCTTCTAATGAACTAGATTTGGTTGCATACACAATTGTTTTCACAATTGTGTCCCCATAAAAATAAAATCTAATGGAGTCAAATCTGGCAAACGTGAAGGCCAATAAAATGGTCCACCCCTTCCGATTGATCTGTTGGGAAATTCCTGATTTAGAAACTCTCTCACACACAGCAAAGTGACAAGGAGCTCCATCTTGTTGCAACACTGTATTATAACATTTTTTACAGATTATTTCTATCACAAATACAAATAAAGTTTTAAGTTTTTTAAAGTGCACACGAATTTATGGACACACACACACACATATATATATATATATATATATATATATATATATATATATAATGGTAAAAATATAAGCAAAATTTTCATGAGGCTCTGAGTAACAGATTTTTATATTTTAATGTGTGTGTGCACGCATTCATCTATAGTATACTTTACCAATATTTCAGCTGATATGAGAAAGAAAAAAAAAAACTCTTCCTTACATAAATTCTTTGTTACTTATTTTAAAAAAAAGAAAATTCATAAATGAATAAATTATTTGTACTCTGTAAAGAAACTCCTCTTGAAATATTTTTTTATTTTAAGATTTCTTTTAAGTAATTTTATTATTAATAATTACTATTATAATAATAGTAGTAGCAATAACCTCGCAGCCGCAACCTTTGTTCAACATTTTATAAACGTTCAATTTATTAATTGCTTCCAGTAAAATAAAATGTAAATGGAAGCAAACCAAGATAACTATGTACTTGGTTGATACAAAGTTGACAAACTTTAAGTATACCTGCACTCAACAGATGACTCTTAGACAAGTATAATTAAGCATAAGTATCAAGTAAATAAGTGATCATTAGTTTTACTTAGACAAGTTTAACAGAGAACCCTCTCTATTTTTGTTTCACTATGTGTTGAATAATCACTTAGGTCCAACAATATTGAGAAGTTTTCAAATCATACACAGCCAGAATGTTCTTGTGAATCAATCTATTAATAGGCAGCACTTCCTCTTTAAGCCGAGCTGTTTCCTTTTTGGATTACAAATAATTTATTTAAAAAAAAAAAAAAAACTCTTCTAATTCTTCAATCAAGTTTCATTGTAGGACTAATCATCTCAGTGTTGACTTCTATGTTATTTGTGAAAAATACGACATTCCATATTTGTGGTTAAATATATGGCTGAATATTTAATTCCTTGAAGCTGAGGTTTATTATTCTCATAATGATCATATTCTTTACACATTGCCTTTTGTTAATTTATACTTAATTCTGTTGTAGACATCTTGTAAACCCTAATGTGGAAAATAACTCTTCATCTTCCTGACTTTCTATAACAATTCCTCTTTGTCTCTAAGCAATTTGAAATAAATAAAAAAAAAAAAAAATGGGTGGGTGGATAGGTAGTTTTATATATATATATATATATATATATATATATAATATATATATATATATATATATATGAAATGGACAACGTCCTACAAATATTTAAGTAAATGCTCTGTTTACAATAAACAGTATTAACAACATTTACCGGCCTGAATGTCCGAGAAATTGTCATAGAAAATATGCGTCCTCCGACAGGAATCAAACCTTTATCTTATACGGAACCGTCATATAGCCTGACATGCTTTTACCAATTTTGCCACAGGGGAGTGTTTCAGTTAGCAAGGTCGATAACAGTAAAATTGACTTTGCTATCCAATATGCTCCTTGATGTTGTTAATACTGTTTATTATAAACAGACCATTTACTTAAATATTTTTATCTATAAAAAAAAAGAATGTATAAACATAAAAATCTTTTTTTTTTTATATATATATATATATATATATATATAGTATACGAAATAAATTCCAAAAACCAAAAATACTATTCTTAAGAGTGCTCAATACAGAGTAGAGCAAATATAATTTATTAAAAAGTTAGAACATAAATGTTATATAATCACTACAAAAATAGCCGTTTTGTTTCAAAACTTTAAGAACACCAGAAGTGTTGAAACAAAATGGCTGTTTTTGTAGTGATTTTATAACATATTTATAATTTTTGAAAATATATACACACGCACACACACACACACAAACAAATGTATATTTGATATATCAAGAATAGTTTTGAGAGAAAAGATGTATGACAAATTGGGAAAAATTTTTGTGCCACATTTCATCAATTATGACTTCATCAGACTGGGTTTGCTTCTGTTGTGACTACACATGCACACAAATGAGAGATGCTGGAAGTTTCAAAATGTAGGAAAAAATTTTTTTAAAAAATCAAAAAAAATCCAAGCATCTCTTGTTCATGCACACGTGTAGTCACAATAACATAAACAAACCCAGTCGAATGAAACACGTCACAAAAACTTTTCTCTGTCATGCACCTTTTCTTACACTATAATATATATATATATTTGTTAAATCAACATTATTTCTTATTACTGTAAACTATTATTTTTAATGGCTTTGAGTAGATATCTCTCATGCTTTCTTTCTCTTTTCCTTTTTTCTTTTACAGTAAAATTAATATCTACCGGCCTAGATCAAGTATTTTATTAAAGAAAATGTACTTTCTCCAAATGAATCCAACCCGTGATCACTTTATCTGAGAAACTGCCTTCATTTTGTGATGGCCTCTCTGACCAAAACAGTAATGATAAACTTAGTTAAAGTGGTTTCCTAAATAAAAAAAAGACACAAGTTTCAATTACTACAGAGAAGTATATTTTTTTTCATTATGACTTTAATGATCTCGGCTGGTAAGTATTAACATCTTTATTTTTATTACTGGTATGGCTACTCAAACATGTACACACTAAAAATAAAGTTTATAGAACTAAGAAATAAGTCTGATTAACACCTTGACTGCCAATCATCAGATAACTCATAGTCAGCATCATAATAAAAACTGCCAACCACAAGTTATTTTGTGCTTGACATCTGATGCGCATTCATCTGTGGGTGCCAATAATTAGTTTATCCGCAGTTATAGTTTTAGTGTGAAAATAATGTTAAGACTTCAGTTGAAGCTAGTAATCAACTCATAATTTTATATATATAAATTAGCTTATCTTCATACCCTGCCTAGTGGCAAATGCTGCTGGTGGCGGTCCCGCCATAGCCACCGAAACCGTGATATTACCCCTGGTCGGCGGCTAATGAAGACAGGGTATCGCACGTACTAACACGTATGTTTTTTAAAATAAATATATATATATATATATATATATTGAAGTTGGCATTTTGAAGTCAGATTTTATAATTGACCTCTAGCATTCATATTAGGGAAGGTGGATTCGCCCCCCCCCCCTAATTTGTTCATATTGTGATTTTCCAAGCATAGCTTTGATGTGGCACAAGGCTGAAAGCATGGGGCACCCAGTGAGGATCGGACTCACTACTCGGTCATAATTGATCTAGCGAGACAAGCTTTCTACCCATTACACCACCTTGAGGTGCCAAAATTTGTTTATATAAGAAAATATTTGTAACGAGTGAGTATAAACATCTGTACATTTTCAACTATACTTTTTCTAGACATGAAAAACTTTGAGTTTTTTTTTTTTTCAAATCTGTATTTTAAAGTTTGACTATTGTGACTTTGCCAATAAAAGCATTGACTTTAATGTCCAAGGTGGTTCGAAGGTTTTGTCGCCCCCTGCTTCTCTTCCAAACTAGGAGCTCATGTCAGCCATCTGGAATAGAAAATTATATTGTGTAGCGGTGACTAGATTTTTGGATCACCCTGTACAATGAAAAAAAAAAAAAAAATAAATAAATAAAGGAAATATATTACTTTAGTTTATTATTGATCTATTATGAATCTAATATATTTAATATCAGTGTCATGTTCAATGAGCCAGACTTGTAGATCGTTAGTTATGAGTTACCTCAATTCTGGTATAATTTACAACAAAGTCAGATTTGAAGATTATTAATATTGAGTGGTCAGTTCAACACTTTCTGAGTGCTCAATATCTGTGGCCATGTGCCAGAACTAAGCTATACTTAGTAAATGTTTAGTAAATGTTTATGCTATCAGTTGACTACCTACCGTAGATTGGTGTTAAACATGGCTGTATAACTTAACCCTTGCTAATGAGTTTAATTTTTAGCTTGTTTCTCTGGATTTTAGCTTTGTGCACAAGTTTGTTCAACAAATATTTACTTGAGCTGTTAGGATTCAAAGGACTATAGCTACCAGTTTAAAACAAAAATTGGTAATAACTAGCTTAAGCTAGCTCCTACAGAGGACACTTGATTGGGTCTTTGACTTGTTCAGGTGTTTAAGAGTCCTTTAGCTTTCCTGGCTGCCATTTGATCTAGGTTTTCATTTTCATGGGACTTTCTTTTCCTCGCTGCATCCTTGGCACTTTTGATTGCAATCTGATCCTCTGTTGGTGGAGATTTCTTTTTGTGATAGGCAACAATAAACTACGGAAGAACAGAAAACTGATTGCTGCATTTAAGTATTGCATTCATATTTAAGCTTACCTTTTTTAAAAGTTCAACAGAAATTCTTCTGCTGCCACTTATTTAAAGACTCTTTGATGCCTGTAGGTCCTTACTTTCCATACAAACATTTTTATTTCATGGATGACTTTCACTGGATTTCACAATTTCTAAGTTATAAGAATTGTTATGCAAAAAAAATTTGTTGCAAAAAAATCACGTTAAAAACAAAAACAAAAAACTCACTAATAAAAACTTGGGAATCTAAAATTTCAGGATTGCAGGTCACATTTATTTATATAGGATTTAAGGAAAAAGATACTCAGGATCATTGTTAAGACAACTTTGTAATTTTTTTTTTTTTTTTTTTAACCCAATGATTTGAATACAAAAGGCTGAAATTACAGAAATCTTTCACGCATACATCTAACTTTGAAGTACAACTTTCTCCCATCATACCGACTAAGCTTTGTACATTCATTTGCTTATAAAATTATCAAATCTTTGGTTCTTGGGAATATGCAGGGTGTTTCAAAAGTCTGTGTTACATTATGACACTATATTTTAATAACCATTGAGGATATCAAAACATAATTAATAGGTTTTTACAGGTGATCAATGTGAGTGCTGTGGGTTACACGACACACATCCAAATGATAATCCAATTCTTGCCAAATGCAACCAAACATAACGTTGATGGTTGCCAAGGCTTCAGTTATTTTCATCTTCGCATCATCCATGTCTCTGGGAAGGGAGGTACATATATAAGGCCTTTCACATACCCCCTAGAAGTCGTCACATGGCGACCTAAGTGGCCTTTGCAGGAACTTGCGATCAGTCTGTCTGGAATGTCCGACCCATCTGTCAGGCATAGTGGTGTTCAAAAATTAAATTAACAGAAGAAAACTTGACATTTTTAACTTTTAAACGGTGCCAATTCAATCATGCTACCATTTGTAGTTAATGATAGAAGAGTTCTTAGAATGTGATAGACTTTTGAAACACCATGTATATGAAGCTTTTTATTTTTTTATTTTTCTTTTTTTTCTTAATTGTTCAGTTTACAGCCAGTTTTGTTTACGTTTGTGTTTCTTGATATTATTTCCAGTATTTGTTGAAAAAGTATTATTTATATTTAAAAAAAAAAAACTTTCTAATTTGCTTTTATTTTTATACTTACGAAATCAAAATAGCCGAATATTTATTTTTTATCTTTTTAATTGATTAAAATGTGTCCGGCAATAGACAAGGGGCATAACTCGGTGGTTTTTAAATTTGATGTCAATCAAGAAAATGGCGTAAGGTTTCTCACTTTCACTTTTCAAAGCTTTTGTTGTTGTCCGTGTAAAAATTGTTTAAATTTGTGCATACGAACATAGTGCAATCATTTTCGAAAATATTTCTTTTTTAATTTCAGAATTGAAGTTGTTTTCTTGTAAAGCAATAATTTGCCTTTTTGATTATATTAATATCAAATTCTACAAGTTAGAGAAGTAAGTTAATTAATAAAAGAAATTCAGTGTACTAATCGTCAGTCAAGTAAATCATTCCATTTGGCTCTCATGAAATAAAGAACATCTAGATTTATTAAATATTATTCAGCAGCTTTCTTGATACTTCACTTTTTCTTTCTTTAAAGATATATTGCATCTATAATTTGTCTGAAATAATTGTGACATTCAAAGTTACACTGTTGGTGACCAAAGGCTTTATTTCAAGAGATGTTAATTCAAACTGTACAGATAGGAAACAAACTATTTTTACACAATGAAAAATTATTTAAAAAAAAAAAAAAAAAATAGTAATAATTGCTGTCTATATCGGTCATTATCAAGAATTAAGTCTTGTTATTATCATAGACAAGAGATTTGATTGCTACATCCTGGTGTTTTTCTTTATTTCATTTCAAATTTAAATAGTTTTTGATGACTGACTGAGGTGCGCACACACACACACATATATATATATATATATATATATATATATATATATATAGATGTTTACAGCACGAAGCAGGCAACACTTGCCACTTGGTTTTGACCTCAGTGTTCATTCTTATATTTACATATGCTCCATCCTTGATATTGAGCACTTTTACTCCTAAATATAGCATACTTGGAAAAAATATATTTTTATCACACACACACACACATGTATATATTAGTTGAATAATCTAGACATTATGTCTATATTTATTTTAATCCTTTCAAATTCACTTAAGTGCTTGGGAAAATAAAAGGAATGAGAAAAACTGTCACCTTCCTTAATGAGTTTAATGGCAACATTAATAAATTAGTCTGTGAATTTAAAAGGATAAAAATACATTTATTCAACCAATGAAGATATGCTGAAGTATATATGAAGTGTATATATATATATATATATATATATATATGCACACGCATGTATATGGCTTGAGTAACAGTTATCAAGCCTGGTTTTAATTCCAGTTGAGTTTGTTCATTTCCTGCTCATTTCCTAAAGAAAGTCATGAATCCACTTCTCCCTACACTATCCTGCTGATGGAAGAGTTTGGTAATGAGCACTTAAGTCACACCTGTTTAACTACCTTACCTGTCCAGACAATAGCAGCAAAAAAACCCTATTACCCTTAATTAATCTTGACAGGTGTGAATAAGAAATATATTTGCCACATTCAGTAGCCATTTCAAACACTAACACTACAAAAAGTTATTAGCTCTAGAGAAATACATTACTTGGACATGTTTTTTGGTTTGTTTTTTTTTGTTCTCTCTTTAAATAATGAAAATCCAATTTTTCAGTTGGGCAATGTCCTATCAAGCTGCAATAAGAAAAATTGTTTTTTTGTTTTTTTTTATGATGACAATGACAAAAAAATTATTTTTGTGCATTTAAAAATTAAGTGTTTTTCTTTCCTTTTTTTTTTTTTTTTTTTTTTTTTTTTTTTTTTTTTTTGTAAATGAAAATGGTGCAAATGTTAACAAATACCACCCCACTTCATAACCAGTTGTATTCTCCTTGAACTCAAAACAGAAGACCAATTTCCATCTTAAAACTTTTTTTTTTTTTTGTGAACTTTTACCTTTCAAAGGACAGCCATATTTTTATGAATGATTTTAAAATAAAATTGATGCAGAATTTAAGTATATAAAAAAAAAAAGAAAAAAAAGGACACCATTTTTATTAAAAAGAAAATTATTTTTGGAAAAGATCAGCTTCAATTAATAAACAAAATGTTGCCCTTTTACTTGATCATCTGTCATTTCATTGATAAATTGTGATAACTACAATTATTTTATTTTGAATTAACAGTATCTTTAACCTTCCTGTCTATAAAAACAAAAAACAGTGTTTCAAAAGGACAGTTTTTCCATTGACATTGCTATTGTTTTAACTACCTACACTCCTCGGTAATGTTTGTTTTTAAAGTGCAGAAATTAGAATTGTAATAAAACCTAAACATGATGAAAGGGAACTTTATACATTTTATTTTTTGTTCTTGAAAACTTATAAAATTATTCTTGTAACTAAACAATTTAATGGTGTTTAATACTTTTGTTATATCTACAACATTAAAAAAGTAATACTAAAAAGTAATGCAATATTTATAATTTACCAATTCATAAAGAAATAAATATGAAAACAATCTTCATTTACCATTTTATAAAATCCGAATCGATTGGCAATTAGTTGATGTTTTGCCAACCGTTTCAATAAAGAATCTAAATAGCGTAAATAACTAATCTAATGAATAGGGTTATTGTTAATTCTGAAGAACAAAGAAAATGTATAAATTGACTTTCATATGTTTAGGTTTTATTACAATTCTAATCATCACTTTTTAAAACAATATTGCCAAGGAGTGAAGGTAGTTAAAATAATAATTGCAGGGGGTGGGGAGTTGTCCTTTTGACTTTTTTGTTTTTTTGTTTTTTATTTAGGCCGTTCTTACATTCTGCAGCCATTATCTTTCCAAGCCTCTCTGACTGAAGAAACAACTTACCAATTAGGCAAGAAAAGTAAATCACTCCTCCAGATTGTTATTTTATATAATATTTTATATCATTTCCACTATATTATGTACATTTAGTAGTAGTACCCATAATAGATAAAAAAAAATTTTGTCTTAAGTTCTTAAATGAATTATTGCCAGTACTTTTCTTCTCCGATTGTTTATTTTTCTTGCTTTTAACTGGAATGTTTTATGTTCTACGACAGCTAAGTAAAAAGAATGGAAATTAGGAATTATCTTCTGACAAGATTTCAACTTCCACTTGAAAGTTTTTTTGTTTTTTTTTTATGCTAGTGTCATCAAAATAAGGAATAAGAGTTCAAACCTTGTCACAAATATCTGCTGTCAAAGATGCTTGTTTTTTTTCTTATCTTCTCTCAAAAGATTTACATTACATCCCTGCCACATTTGAAGGCTTTAATTTCATGGTTCTCTTTTTCCTTTGGAAATTATACAAATATCTTTGAATGTCCTTGATGCCAGAAAATAAATTTTTAATTTCTGATCAGTGGCTAAACTTTAAAAAAAAAAACAAAAGAAAAACAAACTTTAGTATTTTTGATACCCAACAAAAATAAATCAATTTTTCATGACTATTTTTCTCATAACTAATAATCTTTATTATAACTAATAATCAGTTAAGGGGATTACTGAATTGGATCATAATAGGCTTAAAGGATTAGATTAAGAAATTGGATCATACTTTCTTATATATATATATATATATATATATATAAAAGTTGTTTTTTTTTTTTTTATGAAATTTTATAGATGTTTTTATTTCTAACATGGAATTCAAAAGTGACAGTTTGGAATTAAAATTGCATTGGAACTGATTCCCTACCCCCATTTTATTTTTTTTAAACCTCCTTTAGTTAAAATTATAAAAACTTACAGACAAAAAAAAAAAAAAATCTGTTTTCAAAATTCCTCATTTTTCAAAAATGTTCTTTTGCTATATTTGATCTTGTAACACTTTAATCTATCAATAAATGGCAAATCTTTCAGCTTGATCTAATTAATCAAAATCCAAGTTTTTTTTTTTTTTTTTTTTTTTTTTTTTTGTTTTGTTTTTAGTATGATTACAAGCTACAGTGAAATTTTTAGAGTTTGTCAATTTGTTGATGTCTACAGGTGAAACTGATTGCCAGTATATGTATATATTTACATGGGAAGGTTTTTATTTTCCAAAAAAATTTTCATAGCTATGAGTTGGCTTGCAGTTACTGATGGATAACCTCATCAGCATTTGTTTTTATTGTTAATCTAATATTATGCTGATTCACAGTGACTTTTCTATTTGCTGTTATTTTCCAAAAAATAACATGGGTTTTTCTGAAATATTACAAGCTCTTTGATTTTTTTTTTTTTTTTTTTTTTTTTTTTTTTTTTCCTACCACTGAAATGGGGAGCAGCCCATTTTCTAACAAATTGGTTTTTGGTTACATCATCTGTATTGCTCTAATGTTTACTGTTGTTTTTTTTTATATCACATACTCTGCCGGTAATGTTTGTAGAAAATAGTAAAAAAATTTTTTTGTTTTGATAAGCATTTTATGGCAATTATAAACCATTTCCAAAATGGGGCAATAATTTACAATGTTTTTTGCTTTTGCCTCCTCCCCTTCCTCAATTCTTTCCATTACCATGGAACATTCCATTTACCCTCTGACATATCTGGGATATTTTGTTTTGTTAGAGCAATAAAATCAGGCATATTAAAAGGATATGCATAACAAAAGAGAGGGGTAACAAAAAATATATATTACCATAAATTGGTAATACTTACATAATATAAATATATTTTATTACCGATTTATGGTAATCTAGATTTTTGTTAGAAATTGTTATGAATGTCTTAATATATGCTAGGTACCTTTCCCCCCCCCCCACACACCAAAAAAATGCAGTGCCTAAGTTGTAAAATGAAAAAAAAATTCTTGAAGCTCTTATTTTAGTTTTAATTTCAGCCTAATAGATAAAATTAACATTTCCAATCATGTTGCTGTATTTAACACTGAATTTAAACTGATTGGAATGATGTTTTTTTGTTGTTGTTTTTTTTTTTTTGTTAGTAAAATTGATTAAAATTGTCCACATTGAAAAATCTGTCATGGCAACATAATTCTCTTTTTAAAAAAAAATCTTATCAAATATCAAACATACTTTTCTGAAATATTGAGAAATATTAACCGATTTAAAGTTTAATTATTTTGAATTAAAACAAACATTTTCTAAAGAAAGATTTACAAAAATAATTTTATTAATTTCTGAATAAGTTCTGAAAGTTGTTAAAACTCAAAAATTATCTGATTTTTTTTTTTTTTTTCTAGAATTTGTTTTGCACTGCAAAATGACTTTTCAATTTCCAGAAAAAAAGAATTTATTGGGGGAGAGAGATATCCATCATATATGTGCATGTTTTAGCAAATCTTTGGAGGTACCTTATATATATATATATATATATATATATATATATATATATATATATATATATATACATACATACATACATACACTTACACTCTAGGAACAAAAAGAATGGACATTTTCTACCAGGATCAATCTTGTGTTGAGAGTATATTAAATGTGTGTTGTTTTGTTTTGTTTTTTTTTTTTTTTTGTTTTTTGTTTTTTTGTGAGTGGGGAGGTTTACCCCCTCCAAACTTCCGGGAGATTCTTTTCAAAAAAACTCAAAAGCCTGCTACTGTGGTTTTTCTATGTGAATGCCTATATTTTTCAGGGATATCATCTGTGTTCTTGTGCATACATGCAAACACACATCAATAACAATTGCATATACATTTATCTGGGGCCTTGCCTATCCAGTGGGTGGGATAATTGCATATTTCCCCCCACTGCTACCAGTGGTCATTGCTCATGTCCAATTAAAAACCAGAATTTGAAACTTTTTTTTTTTTTTCTTAAGGCATGTTGACCCTTATCGTAAGGGAAGAGTGGTGCAAATCAATCTTCCTCCCCCCCACCTCCCAAATTATTTTTCTTTGGTTTTGTGCCCCACTAAGCTCAGCTTAGTATATATATATATATATATAAATTATATATATATATATATGTACACCTCCCAATCTATACACACTGCCAATCATATCAGCACAAGACATCATCCACCTTGTGTTTGCTTCATCGCCATCTCTTCCAAACATCAAGAATCATTACAATAACAATTTCTGTTTTCTAACCTTCGAACTCTGCTACCAAATTGAGAAGGATTGAGAAGGCTTCGAGGTGAACAGCCCCGCCCACTTAACTTTTTTGCCCTTCTTCATTCATTGGCAACTTCCATTCTTTGAAAAAAATTTTTCTCTTTGCAAGGGAACCAGAATTGACTTGTATCACTCAAACCAGCAGTAACTGATAAAATATTTTTTCCTTTTTTAAATCTATGGTTCCACATGTATGTCTGGTAATAAATCTCTACGTATTGTACATACATTGACTGTCTGTTTTTTTTTTTGTTTTGTTTTTGGTTTGTTTTTTTTGTTTTTTTGTCATAATTATTCTTACTTCTACTTGTATAACTCCATCTTCCAACAGAAAAACAGATTGAAAACAACCTGGATGCATCCCCAGGTCTAAATATTGGTACATCATTGTCTATGCGATAGTGTGCCAGCATGACCTGAAATGCTTACCAAAGTGATGCCCAGTTCAGAATGTCATACCAACCATTACCTTGTTCACTGCAAACTAAAGCTCCACTTTAAACTCAAACTAAGAAAACAATGGCCCTCTGTAAAAAGTTCAAGGTTGGTAGTTTTCACTCAGACAAAAGCTAACTTTCAAGCAGCACTTGAGTCAAGGCTTGAAGATATGAGCATCTCCACAGATTCCTCTCTTGAAACATTTTGGGAGAAACTGAAAACTGGCATGCTGCAGACATTTGTAGAAGTCCTTGGGTTCTCAAGGAAGAACAAGGACTGGTTTAATGATGACAATTTGGAAATCCAAGAACTGCTGGAGAGGAAGAGATTAACTCATCAAGCCCACTTAGTTCAGCCATCTTGTTTTGTAAAGAAATCTGTGTTCTGTTTCATATGCCATGACCTCCAGCCCAGGCTTTGAGAGATTAAGGAGTGATGGATCATACTCACTGAAAAAAAAATTCAGCCTTATTCAGACACCAGGGGCTTCTATGAAACTTTAAAGGTGATGTATGGCACTATGCATTGGGTTCATTCCTATGCACTGTGCAGACAGTAAAATGTGCCTTACAAACAGGGTGTCCATCCTAAAAGATTGGAGCATTTCAAGGCTCTCTTCAGTGCTAATTGCTTGGTCTGCGAACCAGCAATTCTCCACATTCCCCAACAACGAGTAAAAATGGAACTAGATGAGTTGCTCACCATTGAAGAGACTATCAATGCCATAAAGCAGCTAAAGTGTAGCCAAGCAGCAGGAGCCAATCGAGCCCCACCTGAAATCTGGAAACATGGGAGTCCAGTGTTGTATATGAAAATTACACCATCTCATTACATAACTGTTCTACTCTGATTTTGTGAATTTACCAATATATGTTTAAGTGGATATATCAATAAACTCTTAATGGCTTAATGTTTAATTGGCCTTTTCAAGAAAAGGCACACACACACACACACACATATATATATATATATATATATATATATATATATAGTAGTTATAATAAAAAGAAAGAACAGTAAGATATATAATCCGGTGTTCTTATTGATATTTTTTATTTTTACAAAACAGTGCTCAATGTAAATATACAGAGCATAAATATTATAAATTAACTGATTTAAAATATGGTTTCTTCACTACACAGCAATAACCATGTTTCAAAAACCGAAGCTAAAAACTTCAAATTTAATTATATAATTAAATTAAAAGCATTACTTCTATTTCATCTTCAAGCGAATTTTGTCCACAAAGTTTTTTTGTTGTTGCTGGAAGCATAGAAAACTATCGCAAGTTCTCCATGATGCAATCATCATTGTCCCATACAAGAACAAAGGAGGGAAAAAATCTGACTCTCTGATTACCAGGGGGTTATTATTCTGTTCTCCACCGCAGGAAAATCATTGCAAGGCTCCTGCTGAACAGAACCTACTATCATTTGAAGAGTGCCTTCCCCAAAATCAGTGCAGCTTCAGAACCAACAGATATGGTGTTTGTTCTCAAGCAGATGCATGAGAAGTGTAGGATCATAAAGGGGGTGTATGTAGCATTCAATGATCAGACAAAAGCATTCGACAGTGAACAGAAGAGGAATGTGGCAGATCATGGAGCAACTCAGCTGTCCTCCAAAGTTTCTGAACATGATCAGCCAGCTGCATGAGGATCAACGTGGCCAAATTAGATGCAACAGTAATCTCTCGGAGCCCCTTCTCGATCACCAACAGTGTAAAGCAGGGTTGCATCCTGGCACCACTTCCCTTCAATGTCTTCTTCAGCAAGATGCTCAAACAAGTCACAAAAGATCTTGACAATGGGGATGGAGTCAACATCAGATACCGTCTCAATGGTGGCCTGTTTAATCTATGACAATTAAAAGCCCACATGAAGACCCTGGAGCAACTTGTCCATGACCTCTGCTTTGCCAACAATGCTGCCCTTGTTGGCCACACAGGAGGAGCTTTGTAGCACACACTTCATGCTTCACAGAAGCTGCCAAATTCTTTGGGCTTGAAGTCAATTTAAAGAAGACAGGTACTCCACCAGCCTGCATCTCAGGATAAGTACTGCCCTCTTCACATCATCATTGGTGGTTCATCAGTTTACCTACCTTAGACATGCCATCATGTCAGATGCTAGGATCAACAAGAAAGTCGACAAGACTGGCAAGGGCAAGCATTGGATTTGATAAATTATAAAAACGTGTGGTGCAACAGACACCTGAAAAAGGGCACAAAGATCAGTGTATAGAGCTATACAGCTCGGTTATGGGCCACTTCCCGGCACCACCTATGACTCCTCTAACAGTTCCACCAGCACTGTCTCCTTACAATCTTTAACTTACACTGGGGTTAGTTTATCACCAATATTGAAGTCCTTGAAAAGGCAAAGATCACCAGCATCATAGCTATGCTATTGAAGTCCCAGCTATGCAAATTTCCAGGATGGAGAATCATTGCCTGCCTAAAATTTTATTGTATGGTGAGCTCTCCACTGACTATCATGGCAGAGAGGCACCAAAGAAGCAATTCAAAGATTGCCTGAAAAAATCCTTTGGTACCATTGCCAATGGTCCACCTTAGCCAAGAACCATGATGTCTGGCATCTCACCACCAGCTATGCTGTCTCCTCCCTTGAAAATACCTGCAAGGCCACTCTCAAGGACAAGAGACAGAGGAGGAAGTACTGAAACACTATGCCATCAAGCCCAGGTCGGACCTTCAGCTGCAACTACAGCAAATCTACAAACATGCCTGCAATCAGTGTGAACAGACTCCTCCTTTGTTTGCAAAGCCAAACCGATTACTTCTAGTAATTTAATGGTTTTGCTATTTGAATCTTCTGACAAATTATAAATAAGTTAATGATTGTATAAGCTTCTTGCAAGTTCTACGACCATAAAAATACATGGGGGGAATTCCTCGTTTCATCATTAAATATTTTAGTTTAACAACTTTAACCAAATATTGCAATAACAATCATAAATATGAATACAGATCACTCTTTAAAGAGAGTGCAAATGAAGATTTGAAATCAAGTTATTTAATTTCACTGAAGCTGTTGTTAAAATCTCTTTCTCTCTCTCTTTCTCAAATCTCCATTCATCCAATGAGTTGACTTCTTGGCAATATCTTGGGAGATTATCTCTACACACACCATCAATGGAGAGTGCCTGAAAACCATGCCACAAATTGACCAATCCTTATGAGTGAAATTTGATAGATGAAAACATTAGTGTTTGCACTAATACAAAGTCATTGTGACATAGGGTTTCATCCTGATTACACACTCTCTCCCTCCAAAACTGAGGTCCATTCCCTATAGGTGTAGTATAAACCGAAAGTAGGTATATAGTAAGTCTAATACCAGTTTATATAATCAATACATTTTGTGTGCAAGTTTTATTTTCATTACTGCATACCTAATTTTGCATCACCCATATATATATATATATATATATATATATATATATATATATATAATAGCTGGCCACTTGTATTCGAGGATACCTATCTACTAGGGCAGCTAGCCAATCCCTACTGCAGACGCTTGCTCAGGCATGTTTGTGTTTGCTCAGCACCCAGAGAGCCCACTTGTGGTTTATACTGCAACTATCCTGAGCATACCTTAGTTACAGTTTCTAGGAGAGAGCATGTTATCTAGCGTGATGAACAATTTGAACAAGACCAGCACACTCAAGTTCACAGCCACGATGACTTGTGGCTTTGTGCTAGCACAGCTATCAAAGGCCTTTGAAGGTTCCATCTACCCAATTTCATTCACAAGGCTTGGGTCAACCCATGGTATGGTTTCCAGGCACGTTCCAAAAGTGCCGCATACTGGGTTAGACCTTGATCCATTCTGATAACATCAGGAAGTCTCCATGGTGAGAATTTTTTTTTTTTCTCTCTCTCTCTCGCTCTCTCATATTTTAATATTAATGAAAGATAAAAATGAAAAAATAGGCAAATAATTAAAAAAAAAAAAAAAAAAACACGAGTCAATGTCACAATTTAATAATAATGTAGCCACACTTTTATTAGGTTAGTGCAAAAATAATGTCGTTTTTTGACGTTCAACTTCAAAAGAAAAACGACATTATTTTGCACCAACCTAATAATTATATTGAAAAAGGAACCCATTTTCTTTTTTTATTTTTATTTTTTTTTTTCTCTCTCCCCACCCCAATCACTGCCTCAAGTAGACCTAATTTTTTTTATCACTTTTTAGGTTGGTGCAAAAATAATGTCGTTTTCTCACATAGTAACATATGTGAGAAAACGACATTATTTTTGCACCAACCTAATATTTCCAACAAACAATTTTATTTGGTGGTAAGGGTGATAGTTATTTAGTAAGCTTAGTTTAGTCTGGTACAAGGCAACAGTATTGGTGCATCCAGTCAGACACAAACTTGCTACAGTTGTAGATTTGTTTGCAAGCTGTGCTTTCTAATCATAATACCATGGCAACCACCTAATTTGGGAAGTTTATATAAACAATTCCCTTCTACTTTCTTACATGAAAAGGACCAGCTGTTGGGTTTTTTACCAAGTAAATTTGTCCCCAGCTGAACAGAGCTAAGCTTAGTTTAATTCAATAATTCTTATTGAATTTGAGAGAAACCTCATGAAACTGAAAACAACACACAAACAGGTTCAAGAAAAGGCTGCAACTAAATCATTATTCATTTTTTACTGTTATTTCTTTCCTCTTATTTTTATTGCCTTTCATAGGTTTTGAAATAAGCAACTAAAATTAAGAAAATGAAAGAAATACCTGTGAAAAATTAAAAATAGCTGATAATGCTTCATTTAATAAAAATACAAGATAATATTAAAACTGAGTATAAATAAAGGAACTAGAATTAAAATGAAAGAAATCCAAGTGAAAAATTAAAAATGGCTGAAAATGCTTCATCTAATAAAAATTCTAAATAATGTTACTACTACTGAAACTCTTTGAATAAATAAAGGAACTAGAATTAAGAGGAAAGAAATGCTAGGCAGTAATGATTAACTGTTTCATCTAAGAAATTTCATCTTGTTGGTTGGGGGTCAAGAATATATTACTGTATCCTCAAAAAGATGGGTGATAAAAAAAAAAGAAAGACTATAGCTCTTTTTATTTATTTATTTAATTTTTTTTTTTTCTTTGACTCTTGCAAACTGGGCCAATGTCTACCAACTTATCATTTATTATAATGACAGAATTTGGCATTAAATAACCTGAAAAAAGTTTCATGTGACATAAACCATAGCATCTAAGAAATTACTTTAAAGCTTAATTTACTATCATATTATAATTCTGGTTGTTCCTTAATTAGTATAATCGTTACATCCTGCAAATACCTTTATAAATAATAGACTATTCTGTTTTGATCACAAGGAAGGGCAGAAAAGACATATCAGAGATACTTTGGTTTTGGTGAGAAAAAGAAAGAAGTGTTTAACTTGTGTTTAATTTAACAACTGCTTCAGTGAAATTTCAAATCTTTTCATTTGTACCTTCTTCTTTAAATGAGAACTTTTATTCATACTTATGATTATTATTGCAATATTTTGTTAAAGTTATTAATCTCAAATATTTAATGATTCAATAGATGATTTTCTTCAGATATTTTATAGTCATGGAACTTGCAAGGTGCTAAATCAATCATTAACCTGACAATTATGATTCATCTAAAAATTTGGATAACAAAGCCATGGCTCAGAGCTTACATTTACAATGGTCAGAATAAACATAAAATTGATTGATCTGTTTTAATGGTATATCAACTCTGTCAATTATTTAATGCTAAAAAGATTCTTTTTAAATATATGCTTTGTAAACAATCCTTTGGCTTGTTAGTTCCATCACACCCCAGTTATGCCTTTAGAACGGAGTTATTTAGCGCCACAGGTTGTGATATAGACCAACCTCCTTCAGGTAGGCTAGGGTCATCGGAACTTGTATATTCTTGAAAAGGTTCTCTCAACCAGTGGCTCCCAACCTTTTTTAGCTCATGGCATACTTTGAAACCAGGATTTTTATGTGACCCATAAAATTATTATAGTGTAAAAAATCCCTTCCATTTTACATATAATATCACTAATAAAGATACAACTATACAATTTCACTCACACACACAATATGCACACAATTTCACAAGCATTTAAGATATTCCGCATCTCCAATGAAACAACCATTTGTCAATATTTATTTACACAATTTTTTTCAATATATGGCAAAAAAACAAAAATAAACAAACTTACTTGTGTATTGTTGGCATGGTTTCTTATCATTGATAACTATCTTTTATATATATATATATATATATATATATATATATAATATAAAAAGGACAGTAAGATATATAATCCAGTCTCCTTATTGATATTTTTTATTTTTACAAAACGGTGCTCAATGTAACTTTACAGAGCATAAATATTATAAATTAAATTATATAATTAAATTAAACAGAACTAATGCTTTTAATTTAATTATATAATTAAATTTGAAGTTTTTAGCTTTGGTTTTTGAAACATGGTAATTCCTGTGTAGCAAAGAAACCATATTTTAAATCAGTTAATTTATAATATAGTCTTTTCTTGAAAATACCAATTAAACATTAAGCCATTAAGAGTTTATGGATATATGCAGTTATAAACATTTATCAGTATATTCACAAAATCAGACTAGAACAATTTTGTAATGAAATGGTGTAATTTTCTTTCTACAGTCAGAAAAAAAAAATGAAAATTTACTAATTACATAATCTAAATATATTAAAATTATTTATATGAATTTAATTTCATTAATTTAAAGACTAGTAGTCAATAAAATTTCTATGGACCATTCAATACGCTCTGACCCATTTTTATCCCTGGTTCCTGAAATTTGCTATGGCCATAAGTTTATAAACACTGTTCAAGACTAGTCATGTCATAAAACCATTTATGTATAGAGGAAAATACTATAAAAGGTTAGAATATGTTATACAGTATATGCCTCCTGATATACTGTGCATTCGGGGGCAATGTTCATTTTTAAGGAATGAATGAGTGATATAGGTGTGTCATATTCTGATTTTTGGTAGAATGATTCTTCCTTCCTTGAAAGTCTGAGACCATGATGCTATTCTCCTAGAATTGTGTTTTGTAACATAAAGAAAGTAAACCTTATCAAGAATCATTGACATTGCTTCATCTAAGAAATTCAGAAATTTTTCTTTGCTTACGGCCATAACACATTGAAATATCGGTTCTAGAGCCCAGTTAGTACCTAGATGGGTGACTACTTGAGAATACCAATTACTGTAAGCTTGAATGAGTGGGTATGTCAGACTTAGCTCCTCCTCAGTTCCTTAATCCTTCACCAGGGCTCTCTCTCCTCTGGTTATAAATACTGGGTGACCTTTTGCTTCAATCTCTCTTTTCCCCTCAGGCCTTGGGCCTTATACCACCTCACATTGATGAGGTGGGGTAATTCGATCCACTACTAAAATTTCTCTGTGTATTGTTCTACTGTGAACGTGTCATTTTTGGGTTATATGTGTTTTATCAATAATGCTGTTGAATAATATTGAAGGATTGAATTTTCTCCTTCTGAGAGCATGATTTTTATTTACTTACTTAATCCACTTATTATTGATAAACACTGAATATCTCAATTTATTGCATTAACATATTCATTTCAATGTTGAATATCTGAACCTTTAGCTCATGACATCTGTACTTATCACCATTAGAAATTTACTAGATAAGACTACTTTATGCTTTATTTTTTGTATATAAAATAAAATTTATTATATTTATTGCTGCCTTGGATATTTGAATCCTTATACAAGGTGTGCAGAAATACCTCTCGCATGATGGTAAGACATTAGTGGCAATGATGTCTTCATCTAGCTCAGCATTTCTTAACTGGTGTGCCCTAATGCACCCTGAAAGGTAGCCAAGTACATCCCAAGTTAAGAGTAATTTATGATATATATATATATATATTTAAAAAAAAAAAAATTATTTTTAAAAAGCCGGAGACACCAAGCAATGTAATGTCTTAAAAATAAATGCTTATTTCAGAAAATTTGTGTTTTTCCTATTTTCAAACTTTAGGACCTATTTTTTTTCTTTATTAAAATTTAAAATGTACCCCAGAGTTTTAGTTATTCGACAAGTATGCCCTGAAGTGAAAAAGATTGAGAAACACTGATCTAGCTGGGGAGGGTTGCTGAATAGAATAATCATACAAACATTGGTAATGAATGATAATACTTAGGACAAGAACAACACATATAAGAATCACCAGTGGCGCATAGAAGAAGCTAGTCACGTGAATTACGCATTGAATCTCCAACCGCAGGATATCTACCAACTGCCCCACATGGTCAGATGTAGCACAAGGCCAAATTCATGTGGGATATCCGAGTCTGGAGGCTTGGCCAAAAATTCCTCATAAGCCCCATATAAAACATGGTCGGGTAGCTGTTTTCCAAGACAGGACTCTGCCCTTCGATATAGTCTCACCCGGGGATCCTCTGCCCAACGACAGAGTTTGAAAGCACAGTGGTAGACGAATCTCCAACTATAGACCAACATACAGTATTTACTAGTGTACTTATGTGAATGGGGACATACCTATTATCATCTGTAGGTATGCTACAACATTAATGTCTTACCGTTATGTGGGAGATATTTCTGACCCATCCTGTATAATGTGATCTGTTGTGTTGTTTTGTTTTTTTCCAGTTATCATTAGAAATTGCTGTATGAGACTACTTAAGCTATATTTTAGTTCATATTAGGCTGATGGGCTGCATCGTCTGTGGTAGTACTTTTGCAGTGAAGCGGTTGACCCTGCTTTACTCAGGTGAATTGGAATGTGGAACTATACTGGTCCACAGCCTACATCCAATTCTCACACATGGCTCCAAGAAGTCACATGTTGACTGTCTCAACCACACCGTGGTCAATAGCATCAACCTGCCAGCTAAACTGTGTGAGTGTAGTGAGAAGGGTTTCCCAACCCAAACAGTGAAGAGGGAATGCCTCTCCCCAACCTACTTGTGCCAAGCTGCCAGGCTGGGCGTAAGAGCTGCACTTCAGAGGTTAACAGCTTTACCAGTGGGCAGAAGACCTTCTGAAAGGAGGGACAGAGTAATCTCAATATCCCCAGTGTGAAAGGATCCACCAAGTCATTGCACTATTTTGCCTTGAATGTCACCATGAACCACAATTAAAATTTAGAAGTGGTGACCACAGTGGCACAAAATATCCTGAGTCATAAATAATTTTCATTTTTATTTATCAACTTTTAGTCTTAAAAAAAAAAAAAATATGGTTCAATTACATTTTATTCAATTATATATCCACCATCATTTTCAATGACTTGTTGACACTTAGCAGACAGCTTTTTGATATCTTTTGAGTAAAATTCTGCAGGTTTTTATGTGAAAATGTTTTCAATGAACTCTTGAATCTGGTTTTCATTAGAAAAAATTTTCCCTATCAAAGCATTTTGCAGCAACTGAAAAATGTATTGTGTTTTTCTTATGCTTTATCAACCTTTTGCAAATTATTTAAAAGCAGAAAATATTTTTAGATTTTAAGATTTGTTTTGTTTTACATCATATCAACAGGTTATTTAATGCTGACAAGATTTTTAGTGCTGGTAATAATTTTTTCAAAATGTATTACTGGTAATTTTTTTTTTTCTCAAATGTATATCTGATAATATTTTTTCAAAGATGTATTGCTGGTAATAATTTTTTACAAAGTATTTCTGGTATTAAAACCTATTTTTACACTTTGATAGTGTTTTAACCCCAGTTTGTGGGTTAACTATTTGTCCATAGCTGGGACCCTAACAGGTGCTATCATCCCGGGTCAGGGCGGACCTGGGAACATCAGCAATTAAGAGGTGGTTTCACGCTCCTCAAAGCCTCCTGAACAGAGTTCTTGCTGTTGAATGTAGTTTATCATCATACCCAGGACAGCTAAATTTGAATTTTTTTTTTCTTGTTTGGAGATCATGATTTACTGATATGAGTCCTACTAATTAACCTATAACTGCAGCAAAAAGCTATGGATTCATGCTTTCCCAAGGTTATTTGCATGTAAGTGGATATGACAAACCCGACTTAACACTAGGATGGCCAGCTCCTTTGACGTCTTTATTTACATTACGCTGTGAAGCAGCCATCTTTAATATATTCAATATTCAAGTCGGAATAACAAGTCTGAAAAGAAATTCACAAATATTAAAATATTAGTATGCCTCATACTGAAAAAAAGTGATATAAATTATGTGTGTGTATATAGATAGGGGACATAAACACAAGTATTATTGCTTGTGAGAAATTTTTCAATGCATTTACCTTATAAATAGCCTAGGTGTCAAAAACGGCATCTTGGCCATTCAAGTTAAAACCTCAAATATCAGCTATTCCATTGAATATTTTTTAAAGAATTAAGTCTGTTAAGCATCTTTGCTAAAAATTCAATAATTGTCCATAAGACTCATCATCGAACCAAAACTAGTTATTCTATAGTAATTTGTTGAAAATTTGAAGGTGTCGAAAACAACACCTCAGCCATCCTAAACTGGAACTTGGCTCCCTGACTTCTAATTCTCAACCATTATCTATTACACTATCCACACATCCCAGCTGATAGCAGCTAGTATTCCCAAGCAGTCACCCATCTAGGTACTGACCAGGCTTGATATTACTTGTTTCAATGTGATATGGCTGTAAGCCTTAAAGAATGTAATAATCAGCTTTATGTGCGTAATTGTCTAGACAAGACTTTTTGAAAGCCATTGCTCTAGCTCAAGGTCACAAGTCATCATGCCCAAAAGTTTCAGTGTATTGTTGTTCAAACTGTTGATCATGCCTCAGAACTCTCAGAAACTGCAACTAAGCTCTACTCAGCATGGTAACAGTATAAACCACAATCAGTCCTGTAGGTGTTTAAGGAAATACAAATGTGCCTGAGCAGATATCTGCAACAGGAAATAAGAAGATAGCCATTAGGAAAAATCAGACTTCAGTTTCATGAAGCTTCTTTTCTTTTTTTTTCTTTTTTTATTAAATAAATTTTTCACCCAATACAAGGCCTAAAGAAAAAATTGAAATTCAAAATTTGAATGTGAGAAGCAGTTCGTTAGACCATATAATGGACGTTGTTGAAGTTAAAGGGAGATAATCAGTGTGTGCTCTAAAGTATTTTTAAGTCGAAAAGGAATTTAACCAGGATTACAATGTTTTAGGAGAAACATTTTTCTATGCATACAACAAGACATAAGCTCATTTCGCTTATTAAGTAGGCTTAAATTGTTAATATTTTTGAGGGTGTATTTTTTTCTAGTAAGCATAAGTTGCATTTTTCCCCCCTTTCCAGAGAATGTTTTGATTTTAGTGACAAATTCCCAATTTACAATTGGTATGTAGCTGTCAGTTTTGATACCCCAGTAGAACTTAGAGAGTGATGTAGCATTTCGTATATATTAGGTTGGTGCAAAAATAACGTCGGTTTTTGACGTTAAAAAATACGTCAAAAACCGACATTATTTTTGCACCAACCTATATATTGTTGTTAAGGGTCATTTTGTAATGGTAAAAACGTTTTTTCCAATTATTTGTAGTTGACCCGAAATAAAATTTAATTTGGTCATTGTGCCTGATACAAGCCTTATATAACTCCTTTATACATGCATTATACATTAAGGTTAGTTATAACTGCACTAGAAACATTAATATATAGCCCAACATAATAGTGTAACCCTTAACAAATACTTAAGCAACACTAATAACAATAGTAGCTATGATGATCAAAAATGCGATTACCGTAAACGTTCTGTCTGCTCTATGAATGGCAAAAAGAAAAGCTCCGTGTATGGCTTTTTTTTTCTTTTTAAGCTTTTCACTCCAAGCAAGGCGGGAAACCACTAGTACGCAAGGGGTTACAGAGAGTTAGAGCGAGAGCAAATAGGAGTGATAGAGGAAGGGATGACGAGAAGAATAGGGGATAGATCAAGGCAACTGGAGACGTCGAATGACATTATATTTGAATATAGCTATCAGGGAAACAAGAAAAGAGGTGGGAGTTCCACAGGCGAGAAGTGCGAGGCATGAAGCTATTGGAGTAGAAGAGACGGCTACATTTAATAGTTTCGACAGTGAAAGGGGTGAGAGCGAGATGCCAGCCTAGTAGAACGCTTAAATTCATGAAGTCTGGGAACCAGCGAAAGCATCTCATCGGAGCAGTTACCATGAAAGTATTTGTAAAACAACAAAGGGAGGCGACGGCACGTCTGTGAGAGAGAGACTGCAGACGAGATGCCAGATCAGGGCCAATTACATTGCATATCCGTCTCTGGATTTTATCAAGAACCTTGAGACAAACAGAAGGGCTCCAGACCATATATGGCAGCAATACTCTGTGCAAGGGCGAATGGTTGATTTGTAGATTTGAAGGATCGACTCCGGCGAGAAAAAATTCCTGGCGCGGCACAGGGAGCCAACTTTCCTTGGCGACCTGGGCCGCGCCAGGAAATTTAAAAGAAAATTATATCGAGCTTTAAAAAGCTATATATAGCTTAAGGAAATTTCGTATATATAGCTTAAGGAAATATCGTATATAGCTTTAAAAATCCACACATAGGTTTAAAAACGCTACATTTCTTTTTGCAAAACTTCTGTATTTCTTAAAACCTTCGCATATGGCTTTAAAATATCCGTATATGGTTTTATAAACCCTCTGTACATGGTTATGCAAAAGTTCTATATTTCTTAAAAACCTTCGCATATGGCTTTTAGAACCTTCAACATCTAGTTTAAATAACTCTGTATCTAGCTATAAAAAACTTATGTATAGTTTTTAAAAAACATTCGTATAGATCTTTAAAAACACGACTCCATATATGTTTTTAAAAACCCTGTTTCTGGCTGTAAAACATCTATTTACATTGTTCGGACTGTTGTCTTCATCTTTGTCATATTCACGGCCTTCTTTAGGTGATATATGTTGGAATTTCGGACCGAAACCATTATTTAGTTCATAAGGGTAGATTGTTCTACTTCCACATGCCGAGCCTTTCCTGGATATCTCAGTTTCAGTTAATTTTCTTTTAGTAACTCTCTAAGTTTTTTCTTCGCCTTTGCTGCAGTATTGAACCTGGATTACTTCAACCAACGCTTTTATCCACTAGGCCGTGGTCTCACGTGGGTGGTGGGGGTCGGTTCGAAATTCCAACATATTCCGATTTCCGGGGCGTATAATGGCCGAAACGTCGTGAATATAAAGATGAGGACAACAGCCCAAACAATGTAAATAGTGTAAATAGTTACAATGCCTCATCTCAGAAATATAGACGGTGAATATGGCAATAAAGATGAGGACAACAGTCCAAACAATGTAAATAGTGTAAATAGTTACAATGCCTCATCTCAGAAATATAGACGGTGAATATGGCAATAAAGATGAGGACAACAGCCCAAACAATGTAAATAGTGTAAATAGTTACAATGCCTCATCTCAGAAATATAGACGGTGAATATGGCAATAAAGATGAGGACAACAGCCCAAACAATGTAAATAGTGTAAATAGTTACAAGACCTCATCTCAGAAATATAGACGGTGAATATGGCAATAAAGATGAGGACAACAGTCCAAACAATGTAAATAGTGTAAATAGTTACAATGCCTCATCTCAGAAATATAGACGGTGAATATGGCAATAAAGATGAGGACAACAGCCCAAACAATGTAAATAGTGTAAATAGTTACAAGACCTCATCTCAGAAATATAGACGGTGAATATGGCAATAAAGATGAGGACAACAGTCCAAACAATGTAAATAGTGTAAATAGTTACAATGCCTCATCTCAGAAATATAGACGGTGAATATGGCAATAAAGATGAGGACAACAGCCCAAACAATGTAAATAGTGTAAATAGTTACAAGACCTCATCTCAGAAATATAGACGGTGAATATGGCAATAAAGATGAGGACAACAGTCCAAACAATGTAAATAGTGTAAATAGTTACAATGCCTCATCTCAGAAATATAGACGGTGAATATGGCAATAAAGATGAGGACAACAGCCCAAACAATGTAAATAGTGTAAATAGTTACAAGACCTCATCTCAGAAATATAGACGGTGAATATGGCAATAAAGATGAGGACAACAGTCCAAACAATGTAAATAGTGTAAATAGTTACAATGCCTCATCTCAGAAATATAGACGGTGAATATGGCAATAAAGATGAGGACAACAGTCCAAACAATGTAAATAGTGTAAATAGTTACAATGCCTCATCTCAGAAATATAGACGGTGAATATGGCAATAAAGATGAGGACAACAGTCTGAACAATGTAAATAGTGTAAATAGTTACAATGCCTCATCTCAGAAATATAGACTGTGAATATGGCAATAAAGATGAGGACAACAGTCTGAACAATGTAAATAGTGTAAATAGTTACAATACCTCATCTCAGAAATATAGACGGTGAATATGGCAATAAAGATGAGGACAACAGTCCGAACAATGTAAATAGTGTAAATAGTTACAAGACCTCATCTCAGAAATATAGACGGTGAATATGGCAATAAAGATGAGGACAACAGTCCAAACAATGTAAATAGTGTAAATAGTTACAATGCCTCATCTCAGAAATATAGACGGTGAATATGGCAATAAAGATGAGGACAACAGTCCAAACAATGTAAATAGTGTAAATAGTTACAATGCCTCATCTCAGAAATATAGACTGTGAATATGGCAATAAAGATGAGGACAACAGCCCAAACAATGTAAATAGTGTAAATAGTTACAAGACCTCATCTCAGAAATATAGACGGTGAATATGGCAATAAAGATGAGGACAACAGTCCAAACAATGTAAATAGTGTAAATAGTTACAATGCCTCATCTCAGAAATATAGACTGTGAATATGGCAATAAAGATGAGGACAACAGTCCAAACAATGTAAATAGTGTAAATAGTTACAATGCCTCATCTCAGAAATATAGACTGTGAATATGGCAATAAAGATGAGGACAACAGTCCAAACAATGTAAATAGTGTAAATAGTTACAATGCCTCATCTCAGAAATATAGACTGTGAATATGGCAATAAAGATGAGGACAACAGTCTGAACAATGTAAATAGTGTAAATAGTTACAATACCTCATCTCAGAAATATAGACGGTGAATATGGCAATAAAGATGAGGACAACAGTCCAAACAATGTAAATAGTGTAAATAGTTACAATACCTCATCTCAGAAATATAGACGGTGAATATGGCAATAAAGATGAGGACAACAGTCCAAACAATGTAAATAGTGTAAATAGTTACAATGCCTCATCTCAGAAATATAGACGGTGAATATGGCAATAAAGATGAGGACAACAGTCCAAACAATGTAAATAGTGTAAATAGTTACAATGCCTCATCTCAGAAATATAGACTGTGAATATGGCAATAAAGATGAGGACAACTGTCCAAATAATGTAGTGTAAATAGTTACAAGACCTCATCTCAGAAACATAGACACAATCAATACAGGTTTTTAAAAAAAAAAAAAGCTCCGTATTTTCTTCATAAGAATATTACTGCTACATGTTTTCATCATGTTTAGTTTTATAATTTATTTTTAGGTTTAAGAAAAGTCTTCTGAATTTGTCATTATTAGAATAAATACATAAAGTCGTGGGTTTATGAAAAGAAACTTTCATCTACTAATTGGTCTCATTGTAATGTTAGTCTCTTAATATATATATATATATATATATATATTTTTGCCTTTAAGCAGGCAAGTATATGGTATAATTGGATCACTGTTTTACATTGTTAGTGATCCAGTCGGAACATTTTGCAAACTTTTAAGCTACAAATTATTATACATTAAAAAGTTTTATATAATTGTGAACGGGAAACAGACTTAATTTTTCAACTTTTTGTAAACTTGTAGGCAGTTATTACATAGCTTCACATATAAAAGTATTGAAATTTCTAAGATGAAGCATTGTTAATTATTATTCAATATTGACTAAGATTCCTTTCATTTTAATTTCTGTTGTTTTTTTGTTTTTTTTTATCGCCAGACTAAAGAACCTGTCGTGAGTGCGAAATAACTCCCTTCACCTACTCCCTTCAATTACGGCTGAACTGAGGCAAAGGAATTCGTGAGCCTATGTGAAATTGTTTTTGGTCCAATGAAAACCTTACCTTCACAGAAATTGGCCGGTCAGCCAAGAAGGAAATAAAGTAGCGAGCCTATACGAAATTCTTTTTGATATAAAAATGAAGAGAAAAATTAAATTAATGAGAGAAGAGTGTCTGAAGTAATTCTGTTCATTGCGACCAGTGTTGAAGTTCTTACCAGCGTAAAATTATTCGCCAGTTATATTATCGGCCTCTAACCAGCACGCGATACTAAAAGGAATTTTCTCTCAACAATCCACGAAAGCAAAGTATATCAAATTATCTCCCTTCGTTTACGTGTTCAAACGTAAACGAAGAGAGATGCAAATCATCCGGTGAACAATGAACTCTCTTACCTTTTTGTTTTAAACATTTTTTAATATTATTTTGTCAGATCATTTTATCTGTTGTATGAACATTTCCTCTTCATGACAATTCATTAAAGCTACAGACTAAGAATTCTGATTTATTTTCCCGAAACGAGCTACTTCAAGCATGTCAATAAATTCCTTATCTTGTTTTGTTAAAATTAACTGTATTTCTTCGTCATTGTCACACTTCATTAATCTTCTTGGAGTGGGTAAATCAACTGTTCATTTTAAACCCGAAGCACCACCACTATGAACCTACAGACTGAAGACTTACAGTAGAATATATACGTAGAATTAAAATCTGTGAGTTACGATAAAAAAAAAAGGCACAAAAATTACGATGAGATAAATACAAGTTAAAAATTAATATTAGATGCGTGCAAAAGATCCTAGCGGACATTTAAAAAAAAACAAGTGACTGAATAAACGTTTTTCCGCATGCATCACTGGTGAACACGTATTTTATCGAATGACTGTGTGTACTTTTAAGGCAACTCCTGTGGGGAGCTAATGAGGCTTCCGGCATAAAACTAAAGGGACCTCTGGTCCAACTTACAAAACAGCAATGATAATTTTGAAGAAATAACTTTGAATTCCTCAGTTCACTCCATGGAACTTCAGAACCTCACTTTAACTCTGATTTGGGCTATAAGTCCAATTCCGACCAAAAGATCGATTTAGGCCGAAATTCGAATTCAGGCCGAAAATTCAGTTCTTCAAATCACAAACTCTGCGGAATTTCAAAACTTCACGTCACGAAACTTCTCACCAACTCTGATTCATTGGCATTTTGGAGAAATAAAATTGATTACTTCAATACACAAAGTTTTGGAGATATTTTAAACTGAATTTAAATTTTTGTGTTACTTTAAACTCAATATAAATTAAAAACTTAAAATCACTTTTTTTTTTTCAGTTATTTTAACATTTTAACTGTTTCCTCCTCATCCGGACACAAATTCCAGTGTTGAATATTCAAGCACCAGATGAAGAACAGATTTTCAATCCCGGGATCATCCCGATTCAAAAGAAAAAAAAAAGGTATATGTCTGTGTAGAGCAAGTGTTACCCGAATTAGATGGGGTTTCAGACAGTACGGACGGACAGAATTTGTAGTTTATTTAAATTTCTGACGCTCGATTGTAAGCAATTTGGGTGCACTGTATACGAATTTCAACTCGGTTTGATTCTGTCAGGTCCTGATTCGTGTCACCAGTCTATGTGCCATTTTCCAGACTTTTTAAATTAGAACTAAAATAATTAAGTTTTGTGTTAATTTTTTTTTTTTTTTTTCAAGTTTCATGGATACAAGCAGTTCAGTATAGTAAAATTACATTATAACGATAGAAATGACTTAAAATAAAAAAAATAACAGATATGAAGCTTTCTTTTACAGGACCTTCCACCGTATTTGCTTGTTGGTGGCAGGTCTCTTTTCAAGTACCGGCAGTTATCAGTCATCATGTGGGAATCCTAGCGGCCTTGGTACCATTCCTCCATAATTTTGATATCTTGGTGGAATCTCTTTCCTTGTTCGTCACTTACATCACCTAATTTTTCTTAGAAATTGATCAAGATGGCGATTCAAAAAATACGTTTTTATGTTCATATTATAATCTAACTCTTTGTGGTCCCTTACAAATTCTTTTACGATTTCTTCGTAGTTAGCTGCTCTATAATTGCCTAAGGTCTTCTATCAAGTCCACGAATGAGAGAACCAGGCATTTTATTCGCGTTCATTCATCGCATTAGGAAAATTGCTGTCTTTAATGTTCTTATCTTTGGACCATCGAAAATTCCCGCCTTGTGTGTTATATTCTTAATAAATACAATTATGGCACAAGGCCGAAAAGAGGGAATGGGTTGAGGCTGGTCTTCACTGACTATCTTATACCTAACTAATCCGATTCACGTCCCATTCACTCATTACAATTTGCGCATTCACCATAAAAACTCATCCGTCACCAATCAATTCTCCATACACCATAATGCCGCTTCCTCTCAGGGAAACCCGCCTTGTTTTTTCATAACCTTGAAATGTTGAAGTTATGTATTTAAAACGCTCGCTGTTCGTACTTTTAGTTTTACATATTGTTTAACGAAGCCTATTTTGATATACGGAGGAAGAAATTTATCTCTGTTCACTAAAGGTAGATTAATTACGTTTTTTTCCAATAGTAAGTGAGAATCGCGCTCTACGATTCCAAGGTAATAAATTATAACCATGGAATATTAGTTTTTGAGCCTTCTGTATTATATTCTTGTTCTGCCCTGTATATTGAGCTCTACCTGGATTCTATCAACTTGGAAATAATATATATATATATATATATATATATATATATATATATATATATATTGACTACAAAGATTATCTATCTTTGTCTCTCCATCTCTCTCTGTCTCTCTCTATGTATATATTGACTACTAATATTATCTCTCTCTCTCTCTCTCTCTATATATATATATATATATATATATATATTGACTACTAATATTATCTCTGTGTGTCTCTCTCTCTATATATATATATTGACTATTAATATTCTCTCTCTCTCTCTATCTATCTATCTATCTATATATATATATATTGACTACTAATATTATCTCTCTGTGTGTCTCTCTCTATATATATTGACTATTAATATTCTCTCTATCTATCTATATATATATATATATTGACTACTAATATTATCTCTCTGTGTGTGTCTCTCTCTCTCTCTATATATATATATATATTGACTATTAATATTCTCTCTCTCTCTCTATCTATCTATATATATATATATATATATATATTGACTATTAATATTCTCTCTCTCTCTCTATCTATCTATATATCTATCTATATATATATATATATATATATATATATATATATATATATATACACTATTAATATTCTCTCTATCTATCTATCTATCTATATATAAGCAAATATATGGATATAGATCCGACATTATGAAGAAAAATATACGGAAAAAACAAACAAAAATCCTTATATGCAATTATGCTGTTTTAATGTTAATATGTCGACGTCGGACGTTTCGGTCTAATAAACCATCTTCAGGACATATTCATAAAATATAATTAACATTATCAATTCAACATGACAAAGACGATGGACATAAGAACAAGACTCATCCAAAAAGATAACTGAAAGTTTTAAATGATCAGCGTTCCGTTTAAACATGGTCACGTTGTCGTCACGTGGACGACGGTGTGAAAACGTATTCCTAAATTTGAGTAATTTATATATTTTTAATTCTTTTCATTTTTCATTTTTCATTCAAAATACTCAAATTGGAAATGGGAAAATTCGTTGACATGAACTCCAGGACACACCCAGTCAAATCAACAAAGTTCGTCAGTTGTTCCAGGACGGTCTTCCAAAGATCATTTCATGAATTTTCATGATGCTTTCAACTCTTCAGAAGGTTAAAGGTTGCCCTGAATGAGGCTGATCTTCCACCGACAATTGGCCATTCCTAAAGCGTGCAAACCACTCATAAACATGTGTTTTACTCATGGCAGCATCCTTGTAAGCTGTTTTAAGAATGACAATTGTTTCGGCTGCTGTTTTCCCCAGCAAAAATACAGAATTTCACAGCAGCACGATGCTCCTTCCTTTCAGCCATGGTAAAAATAGACGAAAAGGTGTGAAGCACTTCAAAACAAATGTGAACCACGGAACTGTACGTCATCTCACGATGACACCAGTTAGCACACCGATGCCTGGGGGTTGCGTCAAGTGGCATCTAGCGGTGGAAGCCTGAACTACTACGGGTTTGTCACACAAAAAACGAATCCGGTTACTTTTGTATCCCCGCCTCGTATGTGGGCGGCCTTGATAGCATCTACCGCCGTTATACTTATGTACCCAAACGTTTATAATAAAAAATAAAGACAGTTGAAGAGAAGCCAGAAGGACATGAATGAGGTTCTTATTTTCTATACAAAGAACATGCTAACAAAGTGTAGAAATGGGCTACTTACCTTCTCCCCAACTCTATAAAGAAGGCCCTAGTGGATGCTACAACAGTTGTCATTACTCCTAAGTCCATCACGTCATGTTATAAGAGGCTGTGGTTACCCAAGTGTCGGGAAAGCATCTGCCCTTCACAGCGTTCTCTGTACAGACTGGGCTTCACTAACTGGCAATTACGAGTCACATGACTTGCCAAACATTGTGCATCCCAATTGACGAAGAGGAAGGAAAGTTAACCCAACAGGTGGATCCAGGACAATTTGGAATAGAAATTACAAAACCTAATTTTTTTTTAAACTATTTACATTATTCGGACAATTGTCCTCATCTTTGTTGCCATATTTATCACAACGTTTCTGCTGTTGTACGCTCCGGCCTTCTTCAGAATGTCGAACTGAACCCTTTATTTCGCTCACTGGGTTCCACGCGCCATGTCCAATTGATGTCAGTTATCAGTTATCTCCTGTTAATTCCCCTCTCCAAGTTCTCCACTGCCTTAACCAGGCACCGAATTCACAACTATTTGGGTCCTGTCACCGGATCTCCTTAAGGACGCATGGCACAATGGATAAAGGTGTTGGTTAGTTCAGACTACCCCAGCAGGCGAAATAAAGGGTTCAGTTCGACATTCCAGCAACCTGAAGAAGGCCGGAGCTTACAACGGCCGAAACGTTGTAATAAATAAGGCGACAAAGATGAGGACAATAGTCCGAATAATGTAAATCGTGTACATAATACCTCATCTCAGAAATATAGACATATATTAAAGGGCCGAAACGTTGTAATAAATATGGGAACAGAGATGTGACAATAGTCTGAATAATATAAATAGTGTACATGAGACCTCATCTCAGAAATATAAACAGATACCTAATCTTTTTTATATAAAGACATATTGTTCTGTATTTAGTAGGATATGGTATTAGGACTGATGCAACTGTTACCACAGATTGATATAATCGTTGCCCAAGAAGTTTAAGCGCCACAATTGAAAAAGAAGATCATTTACAATAGAGTCATTTATATGGTTGTTTGAAAACGCTTGTTAACAAACTGTCGATCCCCAAACACACACAAGCATTTTCATTAGATTTAGTATCTTTGGATTATAATTTCTTTTATCAATTATCATCAACTGGGTGAGGTCATAGAATCACTAGGCAAATGAACCAACTAACCAATTCCCTCCACATATCTAGATTGAAAACTGGAGAGGGATTCATTCATGCGTAGCGTGTCTTGGGCAAGTACACCTGGCGGAGCCCATCTCTCTCCATGTCAAACCACAGCTGATGGCAGCCAGCTTGAAGACTCCTCTTTGTCATGGATACATGGCCGTTGATTCCATCGGGGGAACCATCCGCCCGAGCTTCAGTCTAGGAAGCTCTCCGCACGTCATCGTCACACTGGTTGTATACATAGCTATAGAGCCCAGTCGACCCCATTGTGCTAGATGTTGACATCCGCTCTTTGACACGTCTTTGTTTCTTTTTTTACCATGCTGGGTGCTTAGATTTCCTTCTCATCACCAGAAAAGCCTTGTGGTGGGTGGCGGTTTAGTCGCGGATTACCCAACTATGCAACTTACATGGTATCAGTTGCACGTGTAGAGTGACCTGACATAAATTTCAATTAATGCTACACTCAAAAAAGTTAAAGATGTTTTTGATGCTCACAATATTATTGACAATTTTATTGCGTCGAAATCAGTGTTATTTTATCAAAATGGAATTCGAATACTTCCGGAACGTTGGCGTCGGGTCAAATAAAAAGCAAGGGAAAGTATTTCGATGAGTATTCATAAAACAAGTTCAGGAAACTTTCACACACCTAATATGTAATTTGTTGCAGCCCCATTCGTTTCCAGTGAAAAACGTCTATCATTCAATCATTGCATCTTCAAGACCAAACATTTAATAAGAATCGAAAACTGTTTATTGCCAATCACGCTCCTAAATGCCTAATTGACATAGAGGGATTTTTTTTAATGTAAATTTCAGACACCAGCCAAGTTTAAGACCACCCCGTTTATTAATTTAACATTTTTTGACCTTTTAAATGATTTTCCGATCCCCTTTTCTTAAAATCCTCTTAAATGTTTATTGCATATAGAGAAAAAAATCGAACCTGCCCACTTAAGACCCTCCTGTATTAAGAATTAAACAATAACTGCCGCAACAGATTTGAAAAAATCTTAACCTAGTACAAAATAAAATCTATATTATTAGGTTGGCCAAAATGTCCTGACTCATTTAGGATGCGGAAGGAAAACCACAAAATTTTATGGACCAACACCAACATTCATTCCCACTGATCTTCTGACAGAGACCAGCCAGCATTCGAATTTGTCCCAGATACCAGTCCGATGTTTTTGAATAATAATAATTAAAAAAAAAAACGGTAAACAAGCTTTCTTCACTTCATTAAAAGTCTATTTTTCTCTCCCTATTTCTTTCTTTCTTTCTTTCTTTCTTTCTTTCTTTCTTTTTCTCTGTCACACACACATATAAGGTTGACCAGAAAGTCCTGACTCACTCAGGAAGCAGAAAGAAAACAACAAAATTTTATGGAACAACATCAATACCTATTCTTCAAAATAAAGTCTATTATTCTAAACGATTTTTGGTTATCTATCAACCAGCAACCGAATCTCTCTCAGATACCCGTCGGCTGGCTTTGAATCAAAAAACTGTTAAAAAAAAAACAAAAAAAACAAAGCTTCCTTCACTTCATCAAAGGGGTTGAATCGCTGGTCGCGGAGGAAGTGTACCATTGAACGGAGTAGACCATAGTCACTCGGAGCAGCATCGGGACTGAATGGTGGATGTGGAAGATTCTCAACACCGTCCATCTGTTTGAACTTCAACCTGGCAGTGTGTGGCCTCGTATTGTCTTGCTGAAACAAAGGCTGTGCTCGATTGATCAAAGCAAGATACTCCTTCTTTAATTTGCGGGTAGATGCGGTTTTACTGTTCGCAATATAGTTGGCGTGACCGTATGGAACAAACTCGAAATGCAGTAATCCTTGGAAATTCCAACAGACAGAGATCAAGATTTGTTGTTTTGTTTCCGTTTCTAAAGTGAGTCAGGATTTTCTGGCCAACTAAGTAAATCTCTTCTTCTTTTTCTATGGGTCTATTCAGGATGTGGGCGATCATGGCTCTCCACAATTTCATGTCCGTAACTTTTCGCTATCTCTACTAATCCCTGTTCTGCCAGCCATTTACACAAGCTCGTAAGGTAGGTTAGGTTCGCCTATCGATCGGTTCATAATCCTCCCTATTCTTTTGAACAAGAGTAAAGGTTTATCCATTGTTTTCTGTTTAGGATTGAGTTTCCGGTTCTAAAGTTCCCATTTTCTTTCACTCCCAGTAGGCCCTTGCGAATTATTGACATTATTGCCTTGCTTGGGTTGAGTTGATATTTTAAAAAAGCTTCTGTTTTCCTCTGTCTCTCTTGCCTTCGATATCTCCTGTAAATGTTAAATTTTCCAAGCTTTCTTCATTATGTGCCCTAGAAACGTCAATGATTTCTATCTGATGTTAAGTATAAGGGTCATCTTTGTTTCCATTTTCTCTTAAACTTCGTAGTTGTTTGGTCCATGGTATTTTCAACATCCTCCTGTAGAACCACTTTTCTTTTGCTCCAAATCTGAGGAGATTGTCCAGCATTCACTACCATATAGGAGGAATGATATTACATAACAGTTAAGTACTCTTTTCTTTGTTTCTAACGAGATTTTCCTTAGCAAGCAGTCTCTTATGCAGTTGTTGTCGAGTAGTTTGGGCTTTGATGCGATGTTGTAGTGCCATTTGAGGCAGGGTCATTGCCGACAAGTATTGTCAGAGTTGCTAAACGCTTCAATGAATCTCAACAATTTACTGTCATTATCTAGTGTTGAACAGTCGATGTGCGAATGAGACACACCGCGGCCGGGAGTTACCAAGCAAATATTAACACCCAGCTAGATAAATTGGTAGATCAGGATGTTTACACTAAATGGGTAACCTAATTAGTTACCATGAGTAGAAAGTAGCAGTTATAATAAACGAGTAAGTTCAAGGACAAAACCCTTGAACGCAAAAGGCGGGTCCTTGGGACACAAATGCTTGGCCAGACGTCAGTCTAGCCAACCTCTTCAGAATATACATTTATGC
>OZ010596.1:91542754-91670254 GCA_963932145.1 Acanthosepion lycidas
TAAGAAAAGAACTCCCTAATTTGTTGGTGAGAGTCTCAGGCTCAACACATAGGACTACATGAAGTACCTTGAGGAGATAGGGCAACCCTAGGTCAAGAGGGTAGCTGCTGAAAGACCCTATGTCTAGCAACAGGATTCTGCACCAGTCACATATGGCTGTCAGAAAATTTCTGCATCCACATCACCCTATAAATATGGCCACCTAACTCCCCAGGCTCTAATCCCCTTGATTATTATACATGGTGCACAGTCGAGCGAGAGACCAACAAAACTCCCTGTAACACCAAAGATGAACTGAAGGCAAGAATTATGACAAAATTCAACAACTTAAACAAGGAGACCGTCCAGAATAGTTGCGGGAGATTTCGAAGTCGTCTGGTGGCGGTGGTTGAAGCCAATGGCGTTTTTTTTATACATATTTATTCTTTAGTATTTCAAGATATTTTTGTGTAATTCTGGTAAATATATCTATTAAAAAATGAAATTAATTTCATTTTTTTCTAGTTTGGACGACAATTTATCCATCGCACCCTGTATATGTGATAGGTTAAATAACAAATAGGAAACGTTTATCAATCTAGCGTGTTTCATTTTTATTAAAGCTTTTATAAAAACGAAACATACTAGATTGATAAACTTTTCCTATTTATAAACTTTTCACTACATAAACTTTATTCCTGTTTTCCTATTCTTTATCTTATCATTCTGTCGGGTCCAAAAATTATTGGATGAATGTTTATTTTTAGTCCGACATATTCATGCTACTTAAAAAGTTATTTTGGGCGGATACACGTATTTGAGTTGAACATCACGTTTTTGTTTTTGCGTGAATTTAAGTGTGTTACTATGTTGGCATCTCGGTCCCACCCTTTTACTGTCAAAACGGTTAAATGTAACCACCTCTTCTAATTGAACATTCTTCTCTCGCACTTCCCGACAGTGCAACTTCCTTCCTCTTACTTGCTTCACAGATAACTATAATCTTAAATATAAATGTCATATCAATCGAAATCTTCTGATGCCTTGATTCCCGTTCTCCTTTTTATAATTTTCTCAATAAAACAACACAGTTTTTTCTCGTACTTTCACTCTCTGTAAACCTTTGCGTACTAGTTACACTCCCACCTTGCTTACGGTGAAATGCTTGATATATATATATATATATATGTGTGTGTGTGTGTGTGTGTGTGTGTGTAGGAGTTGCAAAGGTAAGTATACCAAGTGCTTCTCGGATACATTTAATACTAGAATTTATTTAATTCATTAAAATATTTAATTCATTAAAATCATTTTAATATTTTTATTTTCATAATTTTTATTATAATACATCTATTATATTTTTTTTATTTTTAATAATTAATAATGATAAATGTTTTGCAGGTAAAGAGGAGTGCGTGAATGATAGGAGCAGTTTCAATATTTAAGGGATTGATATGTTATTATTGATATGTTTTGTTTTTCATTATTGTATACCTATTTTTGTAATATATATATATATATATATATATATATATATATATATGGTTGGATTGATGTGAGTTTGTGACCCTGGGTTTCACGCTTTTGCGATCGTCAGACAAACTAGCTCTATCTCTCTCTCTCTCTCTCTCTCTCTATATATATATATATATATATATATATATATATATATTATATATATACCATAAACGTTATTTTTAGTGGATACTCGTGTTTGAGTTGACATCCTTGTTTTATATGTTCTATAAAAAATTAGGTTATCTCCCCTTGCTCCTACTATTATTGGAAGATTCTATTACCTGTTTTCATTGGTACAACCTAGTTTTGAAGCCAAATAAGATTTGGTGCGTTATTCCGCTAAGTTAGTGCAGCCCAAGATCTCGAAAGCGACAGACGTCTTTAGCTGACACTGGGGTAAGGCGCCCAAACCATTTACGAACGTGAAGACCACCCTCTCAAGAGAAGATATGTGTTTGAACCTTCCAGATGGCCTCCGTGATAAACAACCTTTGCTTTAATGACAGGTAAGTGTTACAAAGTGTTTCTAACTAAAATGTATTGGAATTGGCCTAATTATTTGCCTATACCCGGTAAAGGCAGGTTTTTTTTAGCAACTCTCATTTCACGTTTTGATGATATTGTTGTATATAAAATATCTTTAAAATATTCAACTGCCTCTTTCTTGTCATCTGCACGACTTGATGTGGAAGTCGTTAAAAATCTCATAGTTCTTCAACAGTTAAATTAATATCAAACAGGTGAGTGATGCCTCATCATTATTGAGACATTTCAACCCAGGCGCCCAAGGCCATATCGAGCGAGCCTCCTGCTTCGTAAGACCGAGATCGCCAATCAGATCATCTTGAACGGCCCCCCTAACTAACAGTCGACACAATGCCTTACGAGACAACGCCTGGGCGTCGGAGAGGCCATCCGACGTCCGTAAGAGGAGTTTCAGAGCACGACGACATTCGCGGTAGAAGGAGCACTCGGCTCGGGGTGTACGGCCGGCCTCCTCCTCGCACGAGTGCACACTTCTCAGGGATGGGAAATGTTTTCGGACGTCTTCTTTCCAGAAGGTGCCCACCTCATCCGAACCGCGACACATTCGGTCTAGAAAGGTAATGCGAAGCATATGTTGACGAATCTCAATGCTCAGAGGGATAAAGGCAACAGATTTCGCGAGATACCATAGGGGCCTTGTCTCTCCACAAGAAAGAGAACAAGGTCCGTACTAATAAAATTAGTCTGGCATACGGGAGTGGAAGTACAGAGAGTCGGTACAAGAGAATCGGATAGATGTGTGAAACACATACTTCCGCCCTTCCCTTCAGGGAAAGTTTCCTCCGAGACCACAGATTAACGGCGATCTCGGCCTTCCCTTGTACCTCCGACCAGTTCATTTCCAACTGGAGATCAGGACCGAACCAGACGCCGAGTATCTTGATCGGCCCATCCGTCCAGAGGAAAGGTCCGGGAAGAGAAACTCCCTTCCACGCACCCAACCACAAGCCCACAGATTTATCGCAATTGATCTTGGCCCCTGTCACCATCTCATACCCACTGATCTCTTTGCTGACTTCGTCAATCTCGGCTCTGCTCGACACAAGAACCGAAACGTCGTCAGCATAGGCAGAATACCTGGCTGAGGTGGAAGCCCCAGGCAGGGAAATTCTGCGCAGGACCGGATTTGCCTTTAACTTGCGAAGGAAAGGTTCCAACGCAAGAACGTAAAGCAAAGGGAAGAGCGGACAACCTTGACGAATGGAGCGAGACAATACGAAAGGCTTCGATCTTACCCCATTCACTTCCACCAGCGCACCGGGGGTTGCATACAAAAGTCGGATCCAGGAGCGAAAGTCGGCTCTGCAACCGGCCGCCGAAAGGACAGCCTCCAGAAACCGATGGTCAACCCTATCGAAGGCCTTGGACTGATCTAAATTAATCAGTGCGGCTTCACTGTCGACTTGTTCTAAGATCAAGCGCACCATATGAAGGTTATCCTGAATAGTCCTGCCCTTCACAGCACAAGTCTGTTCAGGGCCAATCAGACTAGACAGGACAAGCTGCAAACGGTTGGCTAAGATCTTCGCCAAAATCTTTAACTCGGTGTTTAACATGGTTAAAGGGCAAAAGTTCCCTAACCCATCCCCACCGTTCTTGTCCTTACGCAGCAACTTGATCCCACCCCTGGTGAAGCATTGAGGTATAGACCCCTGCCTCATCCAGTGGTTGAAAATCAGTTCCAGCAAAGGAACAAAAACAGGCGACAACCTCAAGTAATCCCGAAAGACCTCACATATGCCCGCGTTTGTAGTCACGGTCCGCTTATCCGGCAATGTGACGCACGCTATATGTTCCGATTTTCCTCTGCACGCAGTTCAGCGGCCATATTCGTCGCCTCAGAAGACATTCTTTTTAACCTAGCCCTAACTACCAGAGCTTGATCCTTCTTGATAAGCAAAGAGGACAACTTTGCCTTAGCTAAGGCTATTTCCCCACTAACACGGGATTACACGGCCCGATCAACTTTATTTTCTAAAGCCGTTTGCGCCGCTAATCTATCTAGATTGAGTCGACGACTAAAATCGGCAGCAAACGTTCTAATTTTAGATTTTAAATTGTCCCACCAGGCGTTTCCCACAACCGCTCCTGTCAATTCCCTTTGTATCATTAGTAACAGCTGGTCCCGGAAACCCTGCTCACTAAATAGTGAACAGTTAAATTTCCAGTAGCCAGCCAGTCTAACCTTAGGCTTATCTAAGTGTGACACGGACCCGGACAAGCCTATGATCGGTATGAACTATGTAATGGAAGCTTGGACACCCTAAGAGCCCTACATCGACTCTCCTAACTAAGACTCGGTCGAGATAGCTCGCACGCGTCCCAGGAGCCGAGTTGCCACTAGTTGTCCAAGTCCATTCTACCTCCCGAGGGTGTCCATTCCGGTACTTATCGACAAGATCAAACTCATCGATAAAGTCCCGAAATGGTTTCACGTCCGGGTTGTTAGTACCTGGTTTTTGCCCTATACGATCTATATCGGGGTCAAGGACGGCATTCCAATCCCCCGCTAAAACTACCCGACGAGACGTCGTCAAGAACGGCGCGATCTGCCGAAACAAAGCAGACCGCTCGGCATGGCTATTCGGCGCATAAACCCCAATGAGACGTAGAACCTTATCCTTTATGGTAACATCCAGCACGCAAAGTCTGCCCGCCGGATCCGTGAAGACACGGGTACATGCAGCCTTCATAGACCTGCTCACTAGCCAAGAGACATCCCTCGAACGACCATCAAAACATGCTGAATAAAGGGCGAACCCCCTGGACAGTATGTCCCACGATCATGAGAAGAAAACCGGGTCTCTTGCAAACAACATACATTCACCCCGAGGCGCTGAAGATCACGAGAGAGCCTCGCCCTGCGAGACTCGGATCTCAGGCCCCGGACATTCAAACTAGCTAACCAGAGCGCCATTGTCAAATCGAATTAGGGTTGTCCTTCAGGATAGAACATGGCTGGGGTGAGGACATCGACAACTTGTCCCATCGATCCAGACGTCATCTCAGTATCGAGAGTATCATCCTGAGACAAGCCACCGATGTCCGCAGGATAAGTTAGTTTAAGTGCTCTATAAAGGGATGGATGAACAAAATGAGGGACCCTCCCTTTACATTGTTTTGATGTGTCTAATTTCTCTTCCAAAAGTACTGCGGCTGGGGGCACCACTTTCAAGGACGCCTTTGCTTTCTCTATCATGTCCCAAATCTCCCGCGTACCCGGGCCAGTTCTCACCACAGTCAGCAATGTTCGGGCATTTTTATAATTTTCCGGCACCTCCACATCAACTCCATTGATGTGCCTGAAATTCCAAAGTACTTTTAGGGGCTTCGGGTTTTTTGTTTGTCCGAACACCCTTTCTGCCTGTTCTCCGGATACGTCTTCCCCTGGGAGATAAGGTGGCTGGATTTTCTTTTTTTTTTTTCTTGTCAGTAGCTGCTTGTGAATCTGGACTTCTAAATCTTTTCTTTTGAGGAGAATGACTGGGTGTAGAAATAGGTGTGACTTTGGGTGTTGTGGAGGGTGTCATGCCAGAAGGCGTCCTCACCGGAGAAGGTTTAGTTGAATGAAATGATTTAGCCGGAGAGTTTGACAAAGATTTGGGCGGAGGTGGTTTGGTGAATGTCTTTTTAGATGAAGGGGAAGACGGGATAGAGGATAGGGGGCCCGGTGCACCCAGCGATATTTGAATTTTAGCCCGCTTGGTCTCCAGTTTTTCCTTTAACTTCTTCAGGTCTAAAATTTTTTGCCAGCTTGGCTCGTTTAATTTTTGGGTTTCTGTGGCGTTGTTTCAAAAGACGCCGAGGCGTCGCCCTCAGAGCTGGTAGAGGGAATGGGGCTGTAGGTGTTTTTATCCCTGGGGTCATGATGGGACAGAGGCCCCGCTGTTTGGATCTTCCCTTTGCCCCTAACTACGAGGCGTCATCCCCCCTCTTACTTCTCCTTATCCACATTTGTGGAAGGCGTCGGTTTTGGGGGTAATGTGGGTAAGGACCCAACCGAGGGATTTTCCCCACCGGTCCGCCTCGCAGTTAGGCCCACTACAGGCGCCGTGGATTTGACATTCTCGGCCAAAGCGGGATTTTGGTCGCCTGCGGCCGGAACTCCAGGGGCCTTCTTCCCTGGGCAGGAGGAGGAAAGGTGACTAGTCTCTCCACACCTCCAGCAAGTAGGTTTCCTACCGGTCACAATGACCGGCAATTTCCGGTCGCCTAAATCCAAACAGTTGGGGATGGACTTGAAGGCCGTCTGAATGGTCACCTGATCTCCCCAGAACTCTATAGAACTGTCCTATTAGTAGTAGAGAGATCAGTCCATTCTGATGAGAAGGTGGGTGCGCCCCAACACATGTCCACCAAATACTGTTCTTTTTATTTTATTTTAATGCCATACCTGTTCAGGGTGTAGATGATGATGATTCTCTACGGATTCTTTATTCTTTATTATCTGGGAATTGTCATGCATTCTTTCTTATGAAAATCACTCCACTATCTTTCCTATCTCTTTAGGGCTGACATGGTCATGACTCTCCACATATTCCTTTTCTTTATTATCTGTGAATTGTCGTGCATTCTTAGGAAAGAGAGTGGAATGATTTCCAGTTATATTCTCAAAGGTTTGAATTCTTAATTTTCCTTCTCTTAGGTTGGTTGCCATCTAAGTCTATAGAGTCCAGTCTACCCTATTATTTAACCCATGGCTGGCGGAGAGAAGAGACGGATTCATGCCTTTCCCACGTGCATTTATGCGAAAATGAGTGCAGTAGACTAGGCTGTAATTTGAACTTGGTTCGCCAATGCCACTTTCCGCGAACCATGCAAAATTAGTCATTAGTAGGAAATTCAAAATATGATCGTATAATACAATTTACACCCTAAAACATAAATAAAACTTCAATGTTTCTTTCTATCTAGTTTTCAAAGCCACACTCTAATATACGCTTAACATTACTTGTCTATGAATTTTTAGCGGGCGAATCTTATTTATGGAAAGATATATGCCGCAGCCGTCCAATGACTCTGAGAGCGATGCTGTCAGGATTTCTAAACTCTTGATAGGGTCATCCTTGACGGCAAGATCGAAGACGAGGACTCAAACTAAGCGCGACCAACCTCAAAGTCCTCAACGGTGGAACGAGCGGATAACGATTACAAAAGATCTCAGCGGTTGAATCAGTGGATGAAAGAGGCTACGCATGATGGACATGCTACAGAAGGCGCCACTGTAAATTGCTTTCATTTTTTTAGACTGGTTGCCCTAACAAGGCTAAAGTGCCATTCTTCCCTTTTATTTATGGACGGTTTAAATTCAGAGTTTTTCTTCTCCTAGACTGACTACCAACCAAGACAAGGTAGCCCAGTCTGCTCTGCTATTTAACCCATAGATGGAGGATGACGGATTCATGCCTTTTTCAAGTGCATTAGAAGGAAGTGAACGAAATAGAATCGGCCAGAATTTGAGCTCGGTACGCTGATTCCACTTTCTGCAGTGATAATCGTTACAAGATCCGCACTTCTTACTCGTATTGAAGACAGCACAAAAACACAGCTTATATAATCAAACACGTAGAGAAATTAACAACACCTAAAACAAACCCCATTGAAAATGGCTAAAGAAGTTGTAGTGCCACGCCTACATTTCTTCAGCTGTGATTGGTTGATTAATATATACTAAAAATAATAAGACAATTTACCGATCGCATTTCATCATACTGAATTTTTTCCTACAGTTTGCTCACAAACAATTTCTGTTATAAAATCACCGATTGGTTCATTTTTCATCCAATCGAGTATTTTTTGTATACCTTCAAAATTTATCCCGCGTTCGTGCTTGGAGCCACCCATAGTAATATAAATATTGGATGCATTCCAAAAACCAGTAGTAGTTCCAGTACCACAGTAGAGTACAGAGCAGAGACAATAGATCTCGACTACTCACTCGTGTTATTCATCCTACTCACTCCGCACGTACATACACACAGATACAGAAGTTAATTTGATGCACCACCAGTTCTCTATGAACAAACTAAGTTGAATCAACTCTGTTAGTTACAAACACAACTGAACAATCTTCTGAAGATATATTCTATTTTAACACAGAACTCTGAACTTTATACTCAGAAAAAATTTGCTTAAAAACATTTCCTAACAGATAAAGGGAAACTACTTTTTTTCTCCCTATTCACACATTATACAACTACCTTGTATTTATTGTTGATTTTAATATATATGTTTATTCGTTGAAACAAATTGGTTCTTCATTGTTTTTCCTTGATGTTTTTAAATATTATGTATGAATGCATAAATGCTTATTCAACACGCAGCCACATTTATCTATTCAACCAAACACTCGTTAGCAATTACATTGGTATCCACCGACGTTAGATTAGCATACAACATTGGTAACCCCAACACTTAAGAAACCAGCATTCTACAAAGTGACCAAAAGCACTTCGGACAATGTAGAATATGGACAATTGTTGCGCTCTGTTACTCCAAACAGAAAAATGTAAGAATACTGGAAAAACTAAATAAAAGATGAATTAAATTTTCTTTGCCTGTCATATTCAGCGAAACATGTTTAAAAGAAAGATTGCTGCCCAAATATACATTAATATATATGTAAATTATTTTCAGGTAGAGTGTATCTGTGACGGAACAAAAGGAAAAAAAAAGACAAAAGAAAGAAATTTTCTTGGCCGACGAGTTTCGTCCTCTGGGGGTACTTTATCAAGGATATAAGAATTTATCTTGTTGCACGTGTTTATATACAAGATCAAGGATGTCGTTGGTTTATCAAGGCTTTTAAATCTGAGAACGATCATGAATATTCATCAGGCGGTTGAAATATCAGTCAAAACATACACAGTGGAACCTCGGTTCACGAATTTAATTCGTCCCTGAAGGACGTTCGTAACCAGAAATGTTCGTAAAACGAAACTATTTTTCCAATAGGAATCAATGTAGAGAAAAAAAGTCACAGTAAAATAAAATTGTAAAAAGAAAAAACACAACACACGAATGTATACAACACGGCGATCGACTATTCCGTTCGGGTTAACTCGGGTCGGCAATGTTGTTCGAGAAGCGAAAGTTTGTTCGATAACCGAAACATTTTTGTAGAGGACCAGGGGGTAAGTGTTATTGAATTAAAACACGTGCTGTATATTACTTCTAGAAGGTCCAACTACAAGAATATGGGGGATTCAATTTGAGTCCAACCGGAGAAGTAAAGAAAACAAACAAGACCGATATATATACAGTGTAACCAGGATATAAGAGACCCGGATATACGAGAAACCCGGATATAGGAGAGATTTTCTCTGGTCCCAAATTAGAGCCATACTTACCTAAACAAAATAGACCAAACCCGGATATAAGAGAAACTCGGATATAAGAGACTTCTTCTCCGGTCCCGACAACTCTCTTATATTCGGGTTACACTGATTATATGTCAACAAATATATGTATATTAAACAACAAAATTTACAATGGACAAAGACATCAACATTTGTGTTTGTGTGTGAACGTAAAGAGTTTATATTTTGGTGAATGTTCGTATGTACGTATGTGTGTTTCATGGCGTTTCCCCACAAGTTGGAGAAACGCGGATTTCTACGAGAGGTTACATTTCTAAATGTGTCCGTTGAAATGTAAAGTGAAAAAGAGAACGCCCAGAAGTGGCCCAGTACTGTAGGGAGAGGTGTGCCCTAGTGACAATTAGGAAATTAAGGAGGAGCTAACTCCGACATTTTCATCTCAAATTTTCTGTTCGAAAACTGATTTGTTCGAAATGTGACACGTTCGAGAACCGAGGTTGCACTAATTAGTGTAAACCGGATATAAGAGAAACCCGGATATAAGAGAGATCTTCTCTGGTCCCAAATTAGAGCCATACTTACCTAAACAAAATAGACCAAACCCGGATATAAGTGAAACCTGGATATAAGAGACCTCTTCTCCGGTCCCGACAACTCTCTTATATCCGGGTTACACTGCATATATATATATATATATATATATATATATGACAGAAAATTGTATATATACAGTCTCAAAATAAAAATATATCCACTGATGAGAAATAAAAGTGTAGAAGATTTAAAACATTTAAATTTTAATTTTATTCGCGAGCGACTGATGCTGCATGGTCTTAGCAATCTACGATATTATCAATGACAGAAGATATCCGCATATACACGGGTTCTTGTTACACTAGCGAGGGTGAGCGTCAACTTCTCCGAGAGTTAACTTCGTACCATGCAGGTACTTTTTCTACGTTTTTAGCGCATTTTGAAAGTCCATGACTATATCTGCTCAACACCGAAGCGCATCTCCTGCCAATAGTGAAAAGAAAAGGAGAACTAAGTTCATTTTCTACTTATGAATATTTGTTTTTACTTTACAATGAGTTCACCGAAAAGTAACATGTAACAAGAGGATCGGGTCAGCCCAATAAAAGACTCCGAGTTGGTTGTATGTGGTCTTTAAGCACCAGGAGTTGCGTCCCCTTCCACAATGGGTTGGTGAGAGAAAACATTCTACTTAGAGTAGGTGGCGCTGCCCATTTGCATGTGAGTGATACTGGGCAGGTATTAGCGGCTAGCCAATAGTCAGCGTTGGTCTGGGACTGGGTGAGTTATAACACCAGTGTTTTTCTCAGCCGAAAAAGGCGCTCTCGACGTGCGAAAACCAGATAAGATGAACACATAACAATAACATCATTGTAAGTCGAGAGGCATCTGTAGACACAATTATTTTACTCATATTTGGCATTTAATAAATATTTACTTTGCTGGGGAAGCATAAATGAACTGTACAATTATTATTATTAATTTTTTACTAGTATTTACTTTACATAATTTTTAGTCGTTTCTGCGATAATTTTTAATCGTTTCTACGACAATGAATAGGCAAAAATCGCATTGGAAATAAAGAAGTTTGAGAATTTTTTTATTTGTAAAATTTTAGAATATTAAAATTTGAAAACATTTCAATAGCTTCAGTGAAGAAATATTTAATGTATTGAAAGTAAACAATGTTTTTTTTTATTGACGCCTTTTTATGGTGTTGGAGGCGGAAGACGGCGACTCCCTTTCATCGGGAGAGATTGTCCTCAGTCAGAGATTTTTCTTTGGTCGAATAAAGACGCTTTATTCTGGCTCTGTGGTCAACTAATCTAGTTTGCCACGTAAAGTAACGTGTTGTTACAGTGTCGAATTATTTTCTTTATTTAATATAGTTAATATTTAACTTTAATTACTATATATCTGATTTTATTTTAAGGATGGGAAAGGTTAGTGAATTTTTCGTTTCGGGCGACTCTGTACAAAAGATTTTTTATTAGCTCCGGTAGAAATCCGAGGCTAAAATTTGTTTAAATATAGCTTGAGAAAAGTTATATTTTTTATTTTGATTTGACTTATAAAGCTTATTGAGGTATTGACGCAAATATAGACCTTTGTTAAAGATAACAAAGGTACTTTGTGGCTTTTGATGATTTGTTTCAACTTTGTCTAAGAGACATTTATTTGGAAGAGGTGTTTTTATTCCCAAGAAGAGGAATTATTGCCTTTGATTTGTTTGTATTGTTGACTCGGAGAGTCAACGTTTTATTTGGCAGAGTCATTCGATGCGGGGAAGGCTTCCCCATTCTCGTTCTCTAAAATGAGATTTTAAAATATTTTAAATAGATATTTATTTTAAAATTTGATCTTAGCCTAGGTTAGGCGTGGTGTTTTCAACTCCCAAAAGGGGAAAAAGAATGAGAAAAAGAATTTCTGAAGAAGAAAAAGAAATGTATTTGAAGAAAAAAGAAAGATAAAAGAAATTTGTAGAAGAATGAAGATAAAAGTATTTGAAGAAATTGACTTTTAAGAAAAGATTTTAAAACAAGTTTCATTGTATTAGGTTGGTGCAAAACTAATGACGTAACAATGTCGTTTTTTGACGTATTTTTTAACGTCAAAAAACGACATTATTACGTCATTATTTTTGCACCAACCTAATAAAAGAAAGTTGAAAAAAGAAAAGATTTTTAAGTTGTCAGTTTAAACTAAAGAATGATACATTCTATAGACTGAAAAAATTATTAATGTAAGTAAATCCCTTTGTTTATTATGTTTTGTTACTATTTAGCATATGGAACAATATGCATTGAAATTTTGTTTTATTGAAATAAATGTTTTATCTATGAACATTTAACACTATATTTTGGTTTTATCTACTAAATTTAAGATAGTCTGCTTCTTTGAGTGGTTTCGTTTTACTTTCCTATGAAGAAGCCGAGAACAAAATCGGCAGTTTAGTCCTGTGTATAACATAAATGTATTAATTTGGGACTATTATTATTAATTTTTTCTTCAAAAGCCCTTGCGGGGGATTCAAACTTAAGTCTATTTTTGCTTGATGGAAGTGTGGTTGAATATGTCATCTGCTCTAAACCACTGGAACTACAAGAGGTCACCGACTTACAGACGATGAACCCGTCTCTCCGTTGGCGCCATATTTCCTTTTGTTTTTTACTCTAGCAGTTATACCAATGACAATATTATTTTTATTTTATTTTACATTTTATTTTTATATCTTTTCAATCGAGAGGGAAGGGTTTGACCTGAGCAATCCCTTTATCTAACTGAAAGAGAATATTAAAAAAACAGCCATGTAGGCACACACCGTTTCTTGAAAGGATCTATTATTTTCATCCCTTGAAACGGATAACGATATTAGATGAAAAATTATCAGCTGCTACTACTAATAATATTTTTGGCACAGACACTTCATAATGCTTCGTATTTCAGGCGGATAGGAATTGTCAGATTTTGAAATAAGACGTATTGTTGTTCTTGCGCAGGTGAAATAAGCCCGTGTCGAATAGTATCAAAATCGTCAATTATTTACATTATTCGGACTATTGTCCTTATCTTTGTCGCCATATTTATCACAACGTTTCGGCCGTTGTGCGCTTCGGCCTTCTTCAGCTCGTTGAAATGTCGAACTGAACCCTTTATTTCGCTCACTGGAGTAGACTGTTCTAGTTCCACGTGCCATGTCTAATGGATGTCAGTTATCTCCTGTTAAATCCCCTCTAAAAGTTTTCCACTGCCTTAATCAGGTATTGAACTCACACTCTTTGGGTCCTGTCATTGGATCTAACTAATGCCTTTATCCGCTGTGCTATATGTCCTTGGCGACAAAGATGTCATTTACCAGCGATTTCTTTACCATAATCAGTACAGAGCGCACTCCGATTACCATTTGAGAATATTGGAGACATTTTACATTAGGTCTATGCAGCCTCTACTCTGTGTGTTTGTTTAGTGGCACATCAACTCCTTATGGGTCATTTAATGCCGAAATTTAATTTTCATGGGAGCATTAGTAATTTCTTTTTCAAAAATGTATTGCTGGTAATATATTTTTTTTATCAAAAATGTATTTCTGGCAATTATTTTACTATGAAAATATATTGCTGGTATTTTTACTATAAAAATGTATTTTTATACTTTCATAATGTTTTGATCTCAGTTTGGAGGTTAACTATTTGCCCATAATTGGGACACAAATAGGTGCTACCACTCCGGGTCAGGATAGACCTGGGAACACCAGCAATTAAGATGTGGCTCCATGCTCCTGAAAACCTTCTAATCAAAGCCCTTCCTGTTGGGTGTAGTTTATCGTCATAACCAGGACGGCTTTCCCCTGTAAGCAGAAGGAATGGCTGCTGCGTCTTAATATAATCAGAGTGTGATTAGACATAATATTTTTTGCTCTTTGTTGATTCACTGGCATTTCTTATTTATGTTAAACGTTATGCACACACTTACACATTTGTCCTCGATTGGCTCCGAAGAGTGAGGATCGGAAACCGGTTATCCCCTTTTTGTTATTTATTAGTTGATTTTTGTTTTGTTTTTTTATATTGTTTGCTAACCCACTCTTTATGTTGACTTATTTTATTATCCTGGCTTCTTCCTGTTTGTTGCTTTTCTTTTCTGATATACAATTTTAATATGTCTATTTTGATAGCCTTAATAAAATTTTGTACCCCATGGATTATTTAAAACAAATATTGACAATGTCTTGTTTCGTGAATGTCTGGTTTTATTATATAAACAAATCGCAACGTCAATTTTTATTTATAAATAAATATAAAATCATAGACCATAGAAACATAAATTTGATCAATGCAATATCCCGTATGCTTGAGTAAATTCTTATTTCATCATTGTATATTATCCAAGAACTCGATTATTCTCTGCATTTTTCTTGACAGCTTCATAAATTCTGAAGACATTTTTGTTGCTGATGTAATGAATATGCATACACCTGGGTTCCCCTCTCATAGTAATATGATTGTCTGGTATGTATCTCTATAAAACTCAGATAGCCGCTGATGTAGCCAATTCCTTACAGCAGTTCTCATTTCTTCATCATTGCCATAACGTTTGCCCCTCAGTACCTCTTTCGTGGACCAAAGGGATGGAAGCCTGCGCGTGGCGATGAAGAAGTGAAAACTACTATAAAGAATTGGCTACATCAGCAGCCAGCTAAGTTTTACGAATCCCAATGCTATTAAATTTTGAATCAAGTTTTTTTTTTTTTTTTCATGAGTAACCCACGTTAGTCCAGTTTGGTTGCTCCAAAAGTTGCAGATTTTTGTAGCGTGAGATTCCCAAACTGGGACGATACGCTGACTTTATTTTTTTTATATAATTTTAAGTGCGTAGATTTATACGATGATGGATCAATAAGTTCGTAGCTTGACACTTAGTTTTTAGCTGAATTTTAATCTGAAATTTTCTCTGTATAATCTTGAATTTTCATTGTATAATATTTTATATATGTGATTATTCACAACTGAATCTGGCACATTAAAAAGAAAGGTGATTATTTTGAAGATAGAAAAACTATTCTTCAAAATAAATGGATTTTCATTATTAAGGTACGATGCACCGCCGGTAAACAAACACACACACACACACACATATATATATATATATATATATATATATATATATATATATATATATATATATATATATATATATATATATATATATATATATATTTCTGCATTCTGTTAAGGATTCTTTTAGACTCGATGAATTAATTACGATTATTCAAATCTCCCTCAATTTCTATATATCACTGCTTGAACCCGCTTCTAATGCACCGTAAGGGGGCGGTTTGGGGATAGAAGACGTGACTCATGGGGGCACCGCCCGTTGGTATAAGTAGACTTGAATGAGTCACACGACGGAATTTGTGAAGAGCTGGCGCTATACAGAGTCTGGTTTGTTACATCTCCGTCACCGAGACGCGTTGGTCCAGTGGGTATGACGGTCCAGGTTCGATTCTCGGTAGTGGATGTGCACTGCTGATGGGTCCCTAATTCTTTCAGCATTCTGTTGAGGATTCTTCTAGACTCGATGAATTAATCATGATTATTCAAATCCCCCTTAATTTCTCTCTCTATCTATCTATCTATATGGAGGGGGGTAATTGAATGAAAGAAATGGAATAAATCCTGTGTGATGTGTTTCGTCTTTCAAAAGAACAATTCCTGACAAAATAATGTTTTTGATTGAATTTTGCATAACGTATATTAAGTCATCTAATTACTCACCATTAGTGTGATATACAGAATTTATATATTATATTCTCCCATATATATATATATATATATATATATATATATATATATATATATATATATGTGTGTGTGTGTATTTAGGCACCAATCTTTCTTTCATGCACATTTCATTGAATACGACAGACAAGGCGCTTTTATTTAGTTTTTTTATACAATTTCTCATGCGATCTGACATTTTTTTTAAATTTCAGATGATAAATTATATAAAAACTGTCCAAATGTTCTTTTTATCCGAGCGCTTTCGGCTATACATTTAGCCATTTTCAAGGATGAAATATTTTAACTGTTAAATAAGAAATAGCTTGTTGTATGTATGTTTTATAAAATGTTTTCCTTTTTCAAAACACGGTCAATATATTGTGTCCATGTTCAAAGTTAATATTATTAAGTGTTGTTTTTTTTTGTTTTGTTTTTTATTAATAAAACATCTGAACATTTCAGTTTCTCTAAAACTTCGATATTGCTAATATGTTCGAACAGTGGTATTCTCAGAATCCTTCTGTAGGCCCACATTTCATTTGCTGTGCGGAGATTGTGCAGTATATAGGATGACTGATATTACGTAACAGTTCAATACTCTTTCGTTGTTTCTAACGAAGTTTTCTGTTTCTTAATAATTTGCTTAGCTTTTGAAAGTCATCTTTCGCTATCTCAATGCGCCTTCGGGTTTCAGTGTTGCATATTCTGTCCTCTGTTAAAACACTTCTCAGATATTTCAATTTCTGTGCTTGCTTGATTTTGATATCTCCAATTTGTAATTTTCATGGTGCCCCCCCTTTTTTTTTCTAACAGATTTTATTAATTTATGTCCTTTATGATTGATTTTCTTTAATTTGAACCGTTGTGTGAGTGTACTGTATACCCACGAGCAACAAAAGAAATTGCTAACTGCACCCACAATCACGGGTTTCTGGTTCGAATTCCTGTTGTTGTCTCCTCCAGAAAGGAATGGCTGGTTTCCGCCCTTGGCTGGACCAAAAACCTTATTGCAAGCATAAACACTTAATCTCTTGTTTAAGTGCGCAAATGCTTGTCATAGGCCACCTGATACGAGCAATTGTTTTCTTTTCTTTTTCTTTTTCTTTTTTTTTTTTTTTTTTAACAAAAACAAACAAACAAAAGTGAAATAAGCAGGAAGGCAAACATGGTAGGCGCGAGGGTAGATAAAATTGAAATGTAGAACTATGTTCCTATTTACACTATGAGGGTAAAAGATCTGACCAGACGACGTAAGAGAAAGGCTCTTTCTCCTGATCTCAAATCAACAGTTTTCATCGGCAACCCAAACGGACCAGGCACCAGCCATCGAAGAAATTCACACTTTCGTTTTAATTCTTTTGTAGACCCCTTGACCTAAGCATATAAGTGCAAACTTCAAGAACAACGAAATTACATAGACAATATTTTGCACTTTTTATATATGCAAGTACGAAAAGGGCCAATATATATATATATATAATATATATATATATATATATATATATATTATATATATATAATATATATATATATATATATATAATATATATATATATTATATATATATAATATATATATATATATATATATAATATATATATATATAATATATATATATATATATATATATATATATATATAAGTGAAAGAAGGCAATACATACAAGAAACCGAGGAAAAAATCGAGTAATTGTGGGAGTTTTGTCAAAAAGAATGGTCAAAACTAGACACTTTTTTTAAATTATAGAAAAAGACTGTTTGCTATTGTAACCTCAAAATGAGCAGTCACTAAATGTTAAATATAATGGTTCACTTATATTTGCACATCTTAATTTTGAATTAATATTTTTATTCCAGCTTGATAAAAAAAATTTGAAAGTGGGTCTAATTGATTTAATAAAGGTTTTTCTTAATGAATATATAGTTTAAGATTTGTTGATTATCTGGAAATAAGAGACAATTTTTTAAAATATTATCTTAGAGGCTCACATACTTTTGCACAGCATTGTGTCATTATATACATATATATATGTGCGTGTGTCTGCAGAAAAGTTCAGTCCTAGCAATTTGCAAAAATCTACCCAAATGACCAAACATTAAAAATTGTATTTTTTTTAGTTCTTAGTCGGCATCTCTTCATATATATATATATATATATATATATATATATATATAATTACTTTCAACGTTATTTTTAGTGGATACCCATATTTAAGTAGACTCTTCGTTTATTAAGCAGTATATTTATTTGTTCGCCTCAATATTTGATAAAGAAAAATATTCGCTTTCTGTGTTAAAAATGCTTTTCTGTGATATTTTAAATTCATTATGGCCGATTTTATCGATTTAAAGAAAATCATTCCAGTCAATTTAAATTCGGTTTGAACTACAGCAAAGTATTTTGCGAATTGGAAATATTAAATTTAATACATTATCTTGGAATTAAAACTAAAATTAAAGCTACAAGAAAGATTTTTCATTTTTAAAATGCATTTTAAACCTTAGGTAACTTTCTTTTTTTTATTCCTTTTTTTTTTTTTTTTTTTTTTTTTTTTTTTTGTTAGGTAGACACTAGTATAGACACTACTATATGTAAATAGTAGTGTGCAAAAGCAGCCTCTATATTTTAATGTCCTCTTAAAAAAGAATTATAGAAATATATTTCTTGGTTTATATATGAAATGTTTCCACAATTAAATACAGCACAAAACTATAGAATGTGTGTCATTTAGTTTCTCTTTCCATGTTAAACAGATTAAATTCTTTTTGCCAGCTGACTTGAAGTATTCGTAAGTAATCTCCAGTTATTTTATATCAATCTTCTTATAAAAGTCGCAAAGGCTTTTCTTTCGAAATGGTCTTTTTTTGTTTTGTTTTTTTGTTTTCAATCCAAGTGATCCTCGTCCTACTTTTGTTATTTATGTCAGGGTTCTCTGGAGGCTAACCCATGAATGTCAAAGGTCATGTCAGTTGTGTTTTTATTCAAATAGGCTTTCCCCGTATAGCTGTGTGATTGTTGGCCTGCTGTAAAGTTAAACTGTTCGTTAACAAATGTTCTTCTGAACGAATGGCGTGATGAATTAAAATTTGTTCTTTTTAATGTTCACGATACCGAAGAACCCGGCAATATCCCCAACATCAACGGGTGAAATTCATCCCCACACCATCAAAGAATCACCTCATTAATTTAATAAAGGGTGATAGTTGGCGACTGCTGTACATCTCTGCAACTCTTGTCTTAGATTATCGCTAAATTGAAAAGCATTCTTGGCATTCATGCTCTTTTAATTTCTTTCTTTTTTTAAGCATTTCACCCCAAGCAAGTCGATAATGTCACTAAGACGCAAGGGATTACTGAGAGTGAAAAATACTTTAGTGAAGAATTGACTTGTTTGTTTAAAGGCATGTTAACACCTTCATGGGTTATTTAATGCTGAAATTTGATTTTTTTTTGGGGGGGGGCTGGGGGTTTTGAAGTAATATGAATATGTTATTCTGCTTTCTCAACTGAATACATGGTAGATGATACTCAGCTATTATGATATACATGTTTTTGTGAGCATAATTACTAGACGTAGATGTGTGTTTTATGCTATAGTTTTTGTTGAAGTTATATTTTGGAATACAGTTTCATTAAGAAATTGTAGGATATTATGAGTTCTTTCATGTTGATTGATGTATTCTTTACATTAAATAGGTATTGTTGGTAATTGTATAAAAATTTATTGCTAGTATTTTTACTATAGAAATGTATTTTTATACTTTCATAGTATTTTGTTTTTGTTTGTGGTTCACTATTTGCCCATAGCTGGGACCATGATAGGTGCTACCACCCCGGGTCAGAGTAGACCTTAGAACAAAAGCAGTTAAGAGGTGGCCCCACGCTCTTCAAAACCTCTAATATCCCGATCATAGGCCTTGCTGCCGGATGTAGTTTATCGTCATACCCAGGACTCTTTAGTAAGGAGAGAGGACAATAAAAGAACAAATTTCAGAAAGACAGAAGATGGCGAATGAGTTGGATTTAAATTTTTGAAGAGCATAGATGGCAGTAAAACAAGAAACTGGAAGAGAATTCCACAGACGAGAGAAGAAACTATCAGAATAGAACTTACTGTTTCATCTAGCTATTTCAACAAGAAGACCTATTTGCCAATCTAATATTATGCATAAATTCCTGCGGTCGAGGTACCAAAGAGTAGAACTCATTAGAACAATTGCCATAAAAATAATTATTAAAAAAAAACAAAACAGAAAACATGCAAAAAGCAAAAGTTGTTACACAAGACAGCGGGGGATTTCGCCAGCATCAGTCGGAGACCGCGAGTGGCGCGCGCCTGTTCCTCGTACGACGGGCGGTGGTAGGAATGTGACTGAAATTGAGATGCCAAGTCCGGACCCTTCTTTAGATTTCTTTTGTCGATAATCTCGAGATATGTAGCAGGGGCATCAGACCAGATATGGCAGCAATATTCAATGCACGGGCGAATGTGCGTGACAGATTCTGACGAGAAAAACTGTCCGATACAATACAGTGAATCAACTATTCTGGCAGCAGATCTAGCAGTCCATATCTATAATTCTCAATAAGTGTGTGTGTGTGTGATCGGATGTTGTATATGCGTTTCCAGTTTTCATCCGATTTCGATGAAATTTTTTTGTTTGATAGATAATTTTTCAGTGCCGGTTTTCAGTCCAAATTACACATTCCCCTTCTCTTGGCCAAGTGTTCAATCTCTCTCAAGTAAGGTTACCTCTTCCGTTGCATACTACTGCAGTTTTAAGGTGTTGCTTTCATTGTCGTTTATAGCCGTTCTCAATTTAAATTTTTTATTGTCTTGCCAGTTTCAGCATTGCATTCATCGTAGTAATAAGTAAGCTTGCTTTTTTTATTACTCAACATTTATTTTTCTAACCTTTCCTAAAGTTATTCGAGCTTAGTGGTCCCTGTAACTTTACAGCGTTCTCTTTTGGGACCTGCCCACGCATTCCATTTGACAATTCATACTTGCCTAAGATTTGCCACAAAAGAAAAGAACTTGCCTAGGTCGCAAAACCGCTGCCGCCAGATCCGCCATGCGAATAAGAGATAATGAATCGTCTTTAGAATGTTAAGCTTGCCTGTCACAAAATGCCTCTCGGAATGCTTCAATCAGAGTTACTGTCATCGGCTTTTCAGAAGAGCATACCTGAACGTTTGTGCACGCGAGGCTGAAAATGATGATCAAATGACTCAACAGCTGAGGAGTAACACCTCTTCAGCCTCTGCTGCTGTACGTGAGGCTGGAACAAGATTGAGAATGCAAAAAAAGTGCACCCAATTGTTGTTACTAATATTGATTTTCGTGTAGGCTGACTTTAAACTTAAATGAGAACAGAAACTGCAAAGCAATCAGAAATCAGCAACTGGAATTTTCTAAAGACATAATAAGGAAAGAAGGCCCGGATAAATTAAGACTCACTGCAGATATCGAAGACGAGAGAAACGGTGAATTCGCTTGAGTAAATAGATCAGAGAAACAAGTACCATAATAAAAAAAAATGAAGCCCTTAAAGGGGGAAGAATGTCTTAAAAAAGATTGAAAGCAGTGGAGAGCTATGATCACCATCGTAATGAAGCGATATGGCACTTAAAGAATATAGCTTTAAACACAGTATTCAGTGCAAAAAATAGAGGGATCATAAAAAGAAATAATTATTTAAAGCAAAAAAAAAAGGAAGCTGTGGCCAGCTATGATCACCAACATTCTGAATAGACATGGCACTTAGAGAGATGGAGAAGGAATATAGATTCAAACACTGTATTTGGTATTTCAGTATTAAAATAAGAAAGTGTGTCGTAAAGTAGGAAGAATTAAAGCAACAAAAGATAGGAAGTTGTGGCGAGCCATGGTCACCCTCGTCCTGAAAGTATATGACACTTAGAGAGACGGAAAAGGAATATAGATTCAGACAGTATTCAGCGTAAAAAAGCAGTCGTAAAGGAGTATGAATTACTTAAAGCAGCACAAGATAGGACGTTGTGGTGAACCATGATCAAACTCGATCTGAAGAAACATGGCACCTGAGAGAGAGAGAGAGAGAGCTAAAGAAAGAATATATTTAACTTGAAACACAGTATTCAGTATAGTACTATTCTGTAACCATAGGAATATGGTAAATCCTCACCTTTTATTTTTAAATATATTTTTGCGATTAATTCAGGACATTTTTGTGTCTGTACAAAGATGGCTGTTCAGAAACTTAAAGAAAGCCGGTAGGTTTCATGTACACCGAAGAAGTGCTAAAACGCTCGAATCTGATGACGACGATATGGTTTAGTTTACGATGTACTCTATCGCACGAGTGACCTCCCAGTCGGAAAGCACACACAGTGGTGATAAGAGCATCATTAAATTCGCCAGATAGTTTCTATAAAAACAGTTCTTGAAAGGGATGCGCTATAGGAATGAATACATGTCAAAAGAAGTAAAATTCAAGTTACGTCTTTCTTCTTTTGCCCGAATTAAGTGAACTAATGGCATCTCTCCGCAGTGTAATGGTAAATAAAGTTGTACTGAACATAACAAGATCTAGATTTAAAATTCAAATGCTAACCCCTAACTCATTGATTTTGTTAGAAATTAAAAAAAGATTCCAATTTACAAACTTTGCTTAACACACACACAAAAGCGAATACAAAACAAAACTCGTGAAATTTCACACCTTGATGCAAAATGCTGTGGAAAGGTTTGGTCAAGGTAGCCTCTTACTGCTAAATCATAATGTCAAGGTCCTCCATCTTGCCGAAAGAATAGTTATGGTGTAGTGAACAAAACAAGATCTAGATTTAAAATTCAAATGCTAAACACTGACTCATTCATTTTATTAGAAATTAAAAAATTTTACAAACTTTGCTTAACACACACGCAAAAGTGAATCCAAAACAAAACTTTCACACCTTGATGCGAAATGTTTTTCGGCCAATAGAAAACTAGGAGACATATAAAAACAAAATTCAAATAATCTTCAATTCTCAGAAACAAATTTTTTACGGACCTTTTCGCGAGTCGACTCGAAGTTTGTTCATCGTCCAATGGAAAAGCGCGAATCATATCCGGGAGTGAATTCCCAAATGACCTTTTCAAGCCCCACAAACAAAATAAAAAAACTGGCAAGTTCGCCTGTCACCAGAGAGGAGACGAGCGTATTAACACGTCCCTTGACAAACGTCAAGCGATCGTTATTATTATCTCTTCCTTTCTCCCCTCACCTCTTTTATACTTGATAAACGAACGGAACATTTTAAGACTGAGCGATTACTTGAAAGACATTCCTATCCTACGATAACGCTCATACATACATACATACATACACACATACGTTCCTGCCTACGTACACATAAACTCATTCTTGTAATGACTACTACGAATATTTTGACGACCTTGTATCAAACAAAATACATTAATTTTATTTAATTTTATTTGTAAAGACTTAGATTGATTTATATGTATATAAATTTGTTGTTTCACTTTACAATTTGATTTTCTTGTTTTATACCCCTCTTATGGTGGGCTATCTAACAAGGCCAAATCAAACTAATCTGTTTCAACACTTATACTTGTTGAATGTATTAAAATTATCCAACTTTTAACACGAAAAACCCTAAGTTGATGTTAATAATTGCTGTAAACCTTTGTTGATTTATTTGCAATGTAATGATCTATTATGACATGTCTCTAATTTGTATTTAGATACAGTGTATTTATTTTCAATTTTTCTACTTGAATTGTTCATCTATATTGTATATGATCCATTATTGTACATAATTAGGTTACAATAAAATTTGTATTTTATATAAAAACTACATTATGAAAATTGAGATGTAGTAGAGGGGGGGGGCTCGTATCATAGATTTGGGAGCATGTCATAAATTGGAGGACCCACAATACACTTGCACCGGTCTTAGAAAAATATCATTGGAAATAAAGATGAATGTATAATCGAATAAAATGTTATTGTACTTTCTCTTTTTTTCTTGAGTTGTGGTAGAATTGGGGAGTGGTTACTGGCCTGTATCATAGATTGGATTGGGGGGCACGAGATCCTTGAACCAGCCCTGATCTGATGCCATGGTGCTTAATATTGTCATATTATGTATTAATAAAACCTTATTACCATAATGAATCTAGAATATAAGTTGATGTTAAAAAACATTGTTGATATATTTAAGATAGAATAATCTATTATGACACGTCTCTATTGTTTTTTATGGTGGTGGAACGTCACTAGTTTATTAGTATTGAATTTTACAAGCTAGTCCTTCACCTTTTGAGCGACTTGGTCTACGTCAGAACTGCTAAGTTCTGGTCTTTCAGAGTTGTGGAGGGGCACTTATAAATTGGTGTATGATATACTTACTAATTATTGGAGTATACACATAGGCAGATCATTAATAAAAGTAATACAATTTGAAATCAATAAAAAATGTTTTTTATTCTCTTCAAGATTTCTTTCATTTCTCTCTTTTATATTTGCCATTCCTTCAACTCATCGTATCTCTGTGTCTCTATTTCTCTCAATGTCAATTCTAGATCTTTTCCTCTCATTCCCTCACCACTCTCTCATATACAATATTTTGCTTGTCCGTGTCTCGTTTTTCAAGGACACATACCAACACGTCTGGAGACAGAAAGGGAAAAAGTGAACGTCAACTACAAAATGTTTGGACCAAATATAAAATAAAACTGTACCCACCAACACCGATCAAAAAAAAAAAAAAAAAACATCCCAAGATCCACCTTTACAAAATGTCTGGAGTTCATCTCATTTGAGCTGACCTCCGTACAACAATTTCAAACTCAAGGTTGTGGTCTTATTAATTTTTCTACTGCTTATAATAAAGACCTCAGAAATTTGAAACCCTCTCATTTTTTTTCTCCTCTTTTTGACATCTACGCCCGCGAATGTAGAAGATCTCAAGGTAAAGTAAATGCGATGGCTAATCTCGTTAAACTTTGATCTCTTAAGGTGAGGTGCATCCCAATGAAAGCGGAGAGAGCGCAGGTCGATGACGTAGATCGATAGTAGCCTTCTCTTGCAGACCAATTATCTTGTGGCGTGAGTTCGATCTTCGCAGGTGTCCCAACAAGCTGTGGCTTGTCTCAGATTGAGCTTAGGAAATAATCAAATCTGTTTCCTTTTTGATTTTTTTTTTTTTTTTTTTGCTTTTCCAAGTATTGTGAGTTGATTCTTAGATTCACTAATTTAACAACATATCAACCCTTATTGGTTTATTTAATATCGAAATCTGTTTTCTGTTATACTCGAATCAAAAGTTGAATTTTGATCCGCTTCATATATCAGTCAAAATTGTATATACTTGAGTTAAAAAGAAAATAAACATTAATCTCTTTGGTTTGGTTTGGTTTACGGCACATCAACATCTCAATGGGTTATTTTAATGCCAACATGATGGTAATATTTTTTTCCAAAAATGTATCACTGGTATAAATGTATTATATTTATTGTATATAAAATACAATTAGGGCACAAGGCCAAAATGAAGAGAGGCTGAAGCTGGTCGTTACTAACTATCTTATACCTGGTTAATCTGATTCACGACCCATTCACACATTACAGTTTCCACATTCACCATAAGAACTCGTTCGTCACCAATCAATCCTCCATCCACCATAATACCGCATCCTCTCAAGGGGAACCTACAAAACGCGCCCCCATGCCTTAAAAAATTAACGATAATAATTATATATATATATATATATATATATATACAATTCTAATAATGAAGAATGAGAGGGTCGGGAGATGAATCCAGTAATAAACTAAAAATCAACACAAAGTAAACTAAACATAACTGATGTTAGTAGGGCCCGTCCAACCCTCAAAAAGGAGAGGCCACTGTATTCTGCCCATTGGACAAAATCAAGAAGCTTTCTCACTACGGGAGTGGGAAAAGGATAAAAAATAATACGGGCATGGGAAAATATAAAGCTGACCCAGTCGAGATGAAAAAAAAAGGGGGGGGCAAAACAAACTGGGGAGGTTGGGAATCTCGACTTGAATCATAACCAAAGAGGAAGCCGGGAACAACATTGGTAATAATGTATTGCAGGGAATCATTTTTTTTCTTCAAAAATGTATTGCTGGTAATAATTTTACCAAAATGTATTGCTGGTAATAATTTTACCAAAATGTATTGCTGGCATTAAAACCTATTTTTATACTTTCATAGTGTTTTGTCCCCTTTTCTGGGTGAGGAGTAAATATTTAACCATAAATGGGACTCTGACAGGTGCTACCTCCTCGAGTCAGGGTGGACCTGGGAAAACCAGCAATTAAGAGGTTGTTCCACGCTCCTCAAAACCTCTTGATCAAAGGCCTTGCTGTCGAATGTAATTTATCGTCTTACCCCAGGACGCAGATGTAGTTCATTGTCTTACCCAGGACGGCATTAAACTGTCTTGTACGAAATATAAACATCGATTGGATTTATACTTGAGTCGAAAGTAAACATTTGTCGGGTTTATACTTCAGTCAATTGAAATATCAATCTGGTTTATAGTTAAGTCAAAAGTAAACATTAGTCCAGTTTATATTTAAGTCAAAAGTAAAAATTAGTCGGGTCTATACTTCAGTCAAAAGTAAACATTGTTTGTGTTTATAGTTGAACCAAAAGTAAACATTGGTTGGAGTTATACTTCACTCAGAAGTAAATATTGGTCGGGTTTATACTCGAGGTAAAAGTAAACATTGGTCGGGGTTATATTTGAATCTGCAAGCATCCAGTCTAGCTCTTCTTTGGGTGAGGAGTCTTAGTAACTTTACAGAGGATGCAATCGGCGTATTTTAAACCCACCGACAGATGTGAAGTGAAGAAATATTTTTGCGCATGTCTAAATGCAGTCATTCGAAGGTATGAACTTTAAGTGATCAGTAAAAATTTTAATCAATTGATTTGTTTTATCTTTTGTTCTTGTTTTTATTAGGGTTAGCGAAATCCGATGGATGATCTTTTTGATATTGGAACTTAATACACTTGCGAACTGGTCCAATCGTCGGTGGGTGCTGTAAAATGTGTTACACCTGGTATTATTAACCTATAAGTTAAGTATGTATAACGAAAGAAAACGCTACGGTAGTGATGATTTGCAAATCTTGGTAACCATTGCTACCTGGCAAGGCGTTTAAACCGCCATATTTGTTCAGTAATCATAATAATCTGAGAAAGACAAGCCACATCACCATGATTTAGTGGCTCAGAAGCTAGCCTAACAAAACATTGTTTCTACCGTAGATAGTTTGATCCAAACTACGCACCTTACACGTGTGGCAAAGTCTCACGCTGTGCTGATCTGAGTACATATATATATATAATTTCTCAGAGTTAACCTGTAGAAAAAGACAATATTTCTAAATGTAAAAGACAATAGGAAAACTGTAATAGATGCCGACGCGTTTCGTCCGATGTGGACTTTCTCTCAAGGCAAAACGAAATGAATTTATTAAACGAAGTAGCTAATAATAACAAAACAAACATAGTTGCTTAGCAACTGAAAGAATTTAGAGAAAGCTATTTTCATACTGTTAACTGAAATTACGTCATTTACTATCATTGTGTGGAGATATTGTCTTTATTGCTGTATTGATGGATTCAATTTTCTTTTGATTTCTTTATACTGTTCTGTATGTGTGTTTGGAAGAGAAGTAATCCTGTTAAGAAAGGTGAAATAGGGGAAAAAGCCTGGGTGTAGATTAATATTTGGGTAATATTCAATGGCAGCACTCTCGAGGATTTTCCTTCTGAGTGAGTTATTTTCTTTTTTTATGAGTATAGCATTTTTTTAAAATCAAAATTGTGGTTGAATTTATTTTTATGTATGACTAGTGCATTAGCTAAGTTGTTTTTTATAAGGTCACTTTTGTGCTCATAAATGCGTTTTATTTTTAATTTCTACAGTATGAAAATAGCTTTCTCTAAATTCTTCCAGTTGCTAAGGACATTTTGTTTAGTTACTTCGTTTAATAAATTCATTTCGTTTTGCCTTGAGAAAATCCACATCGGACGAAACGCGTCGGCAACTATTACAGATTTCCTATTGTCTTTTACATATATATATATATCTTAGGAAAAAAGCTAAGGAGTGAATGTAAAGTAAATAAAACGATGAAAACGGCAAATAATCACAACACCTTATACGTACGCATATCCGCGTAGACGGGAGCATGTGCGCACGCGCGCAAACATACACACGCACATACACACGCACAAACACACACACACACACACACACACACACACACACACACACACACACACGACAAATAAATTTTCCCCAATGATAAGTGCATATAAAAAAGAAAAATCGAGAAATATAAACAGTCAAATGCTAATACCCCACCCCCGGACGAGTGGACGGACTGGCTCACCTACGAAACTCTGGAGTCAGCATGCTGAAGGTAACATCAATCAGCTAAGCGACAAACCTTTTACATATATTAAATCTCTCTCTCTCTCTCTCTCTCTCTCTCTCTCTCTCATATATATATATATATATATATATATATATATATATATATATTATATTTTATTATTAATTCAATAACATCAAATATAACTATCAGCATCGGCATGCTTTCGCCTGTTGATTGTTAATGATTGTTATCACAGTCTGTCGCCTCTGAGTGTTGACTTCAATGTTCACTTTTATATTTGTATACGCTCTATCCCTGATACTGAGAACTTTATTCCATAAATATAGCACACTTTAAAATTATATTTCTTTATACACGCACACAAACGCATTTAAAGGCGAGAATATTTTAGCAAAGTGGTCAATATTAAAAAAATAAAAACAAAAATAAAGCCACAATTGTTAACAAATAAAGAAAACTCTGACAGATTTATCTTGATTTTCTGACTTCAAGTTTCGTAGATACACCGCGTGTCAGATTTTGAATTCGAAAAGATAAGTCTTCTTTTGAACTTTTCTTTATTACCCCACCTCTCGCTCTCCACACACACACACACACATATATATATATAATATATATATATATATATATATATATTCAATAAATAAATAAAAGTTCAAGTGACTTAACTGGCTCAAGAGTTTCGCATCGAAAAGCTTATCAGTGCCCATATGATTGATAAATCTATAGAACTTCTTATCCGATCCCATAAGCGGCCAACCGAACGAAAGAGCGTTAATTCTAACTTTCAAATTGCAAATTTCAATTTCTTAACACGCTAGAGTTTCGTTAGAAACGTCACAAATGTTAAATTTAGAGCTATGCTTAAAATTTAAACTGGTTTAAAAATCTGAACCCGTAACTTCTGTTGAGAACGATCGTCTAGCTTAACATAGTAAACCGAGTTTTTTAACGGCAAACTTAGCAAGTGATTAAATTTAATCGTTCCACTAGTGTCATTTCACTGGAAAACGTAAAACCTAGAAGGCGCATTGAGTTACTCTTTTGGAGGTTAGCATCAGTCATCCACACACACATATCCGAGAAGACAGAATGAAAGAAATCTGTATAAAGACTATTAGAATCTATTGGAAAAATGATAATACGATCATTATCATCATATTATATTATATTATCATCATCATTCATTCATGTGTCCGCGCCACTAGTAACTGAACGTTTAGTGAGCGCATGCTCCTTACTTGGTACTCTATTTGTTTTCAATAATGTGGTCGTCTGGTTGTCTTCGATTTTTCCACTGAATGCTAGTTTTTCACGCGTCTTCCTAGACTGTTCCCTGCTCTCCTATAACGACTCACACGACCGTCACCATATTTCATAACTACCTCTGTTCCCTATTATTATGATTATTATTATCGATTGTATTCCATTCATTTGCCAGACAACTGTATATACCGTTTTTTATCTGTTTGAAAAACATATCATTGTTTAACAATACGTAAAGGTTTGAAAATATTTCTATTTCATTTGACTGACTTGTTTTCGTCTTTTTTTAATTTATTAATTCTTTCTTTCTTTTTTCTTTCTTTGCCCTAGTCTACATTGAGAGAGGCGTTTGAACTTCTTTTCTTGTTTCTTTTTCTTTCTTTCCCTCTTTTTTTTCTTTTCTTTTTTTTCTTTATTTATTTCTTTTTTTGCGTAAGATTGACGAACCGTTTTGTATGTTCTCGGTGCGACTTGAACTAATATTGAAATTGGGCTGACACAACAACAGGTCTGTTGATTCGACACCCTCACGACAAACAATCCTTCCACCCGGAGTAGACTGTCTACACACACAGACGTGAAGTCATTGTCCCATTTGCATTACTTTTCCCCCCGTTTAAACATTACACACGTATTTTTTTTTTCTTTTGGTTTCCACGAACTAATCTCACTCTCTTTCTTTGTTTCCTTCTTTCTCTCTTCTTCTTTCTTCTTCCTTGAGATGTTTACTACCGTCTCGGGATAGTCAGGGTAGGTTTTATGGGTGGGGGTAGTGTTAATACTATAATGATAAGTACGAGGCGATTACAGTCAGGTGAGATGCCTGATAATATGCAACAACCTCTTTTGTAGACTAAAGACAAAAAGCGACCAGCTTAGTTTATAAACCGCAAAAGCTTTCTCTTTTTCTTTTTTAATTATTTTTTTCAATCGGATTTTTTTCTTATTCTTTCAAACGCCCGCTTATCCTGGAGAGAAAAACCGTGAGAATTTACCGCATTTCTTCTTCTATTTCTTTTACTTCTTCTTTTTCTTTTTCTTTTTCTTCTTTTTCCTTCTTCTTCTTTTTCCTTCTTCTTTTTCTTCTTCTAATAAAAAAAGAAAATTCTAAATGCTAATTACAAATTGGATGGTTAGTTGTTTTATTTGACATAGCGCATGGGTCTGAGGACAAGAGATATCCAAGTTCGGGTCCTCTAAAGACCAGAGATACTTGGGGTATCTTGTTTGGAAAGCAGTGTCTCGAGTAATGTAACGGTTAGCGAATCGGTAGGAGAAATAAGAGGGCCGAGTTCGAATTACCGTCGAGTTCGTTGCGTTCACTTTCACACAAATACTCTTGGGAAAAGTATAAGCCTATCCCTTCTTCCCCCACCCCCCACTATGAGTTAAATAGCAAGACTGACTGAGCTCCCTTGTCTTAAGGTAGAAACCAGTCTAAGAAAAGGAAAACTTTGAATTTTGAAATGCTAAGGATATCATGGACCGAACGTGTGAGCAACGACGAGGTCTTAGAGAGCTTGCAAACAAGGAGGAGGCTTATACTTAACATCAGGAAGAGGCAGCTGAAGTTTCTGGGGCACATAATGAGGAAGGAGGGCCTGGAGAATCTGATACTCACGGGTAGAACAGAGGGAAAGCGAGACAAAGGAAAACAACGCATGACATACCTGACAAAACGTGGTCTGGGGGAGGAAGCAGAGGGAAGGAACTTGTTGAGAGTTGCAAGAGATACAGGGAAGTGGAGAGCCATGATCTTCTACGTCTTGAAAGGACATGGCACATAAAAAGAAAGAAAGTAGGGTTTATCCCTTGTTTCCTGCTTAGGATTGGGTTGCCGTTTTTTCTAAAGTCTTTTCATTCTTTTTCACTCACACGTGTATCCCTTTGCGTCATAGTGGCATTATTGCCTTGCTTGTGGTGAATTGATAAAAAAAACACACAGCATGAAGAGGGATGGGCCCCGTCGGGTTATCAAGCTACAACACTATTTCTTATACATTGCTGAAAGAATCCGAAATTCTGGATGAAATTATTCTTTTTGATACTAGGAAAATTTGGCAGTGATCTGAATCAGAGAAAATTCAAAGATGTTAAGACTGGGTGTATCACCCCCCCCCACACACACACACACACACCAAATTCAAAGTTTTTTTTTATTTTTTTATTGATAATGTAAGTTATTTAATTCATTAATCCGTTTGGTTCCTTTTTTTTCTGAACAAATTTGTTGTTTTTGTTTTTTTGTTTTTTGCATTTTTTACTAAGTCTTTCAAATATATTATAATTCTGTGCGTTTCTTTCTTCATACATCCACTACGACTTGCCATTACTGCAGATAAATAATGATCAATTTCGTTTTGATTTCGAGGAAAGATGAAAGAAAAATATACAAAGATATTTCAGAGACACGTTCTGGTTTGCATGAATGAATGAAAGAAAGAAGAAAAGAAAGAAGAAAAGAAAGGAAAGAATGAAAATGAACGATTACGTTTTGATTTCGAGGAAAGACGAAAGAAAAATATACAAAGTGTTTGAAAAGTAAAACTCCCTATTTTATGCATGAGTGACCAGCCAAGAGTCCTGACTTAACACCCGGTGACTTTTTTCTTTGGGGTTGGTTAAAGAAATAAGTCTATTATACTCAAACCAAACACTTTCGAAGAACTTGAAGGGCGGATACAAAAAGTTATATGTTCCATGCCACAAGAGTTCCTTGTGAAATCAGTTGACACGATTCCTGGGCGGCTCGAGATGATGGTAGCGAAATCTGGTGCCCATATCGAATTTTTAAATAAAACTTCGTGTCAAACGCTTTCCTCTCCTATTCATTTCTTGTAAAAATTATAATTAATAAATAAATTACCGGTATTTTTAAATGGAGAGTTAATTTTCCAATTATCCTGTATTTGAGAGATACGGTCTGGTAAGTAAGAAAGAAGGAATGTAAGTTGAATAAAAGTGTAAATAGATTTTTTTTGTGTGTGTGTAACGTATTTCATCCTTTAGGATTTCAGTGTTGATTACGTTGATGTAATTACATATGCGCATGAAGGACGCTAAATTTTTTAAATTTAATTTAAATTTTTTATCATTCTTTAAAGCATATGTTTATGTATATTATACAGCTTAACAATTTCATTTAGTTTCTTTTTGTTTTTATCACTTTTGTTATTAACTTATTATGTTATATTTTATTATGATAAAAACATTAACAAAAAGAAAAAATGAAACTGGCTAAACTATATACCCAAACACATATTTAAAAATGAAAATTTCAGCGTCCCTTGGTTTGGCTTGTTTTGTTACGGTATATCATCCTCAATTGGCTATTTAATGACGACAAAATATTATATATATGAATATATATTTATATATTTTATTTAATTTTTTTTTTTTTTCAAATGTATTACAGGTAATTTTTTTTTTTTTTTTAATGTATTGCTGGTAATAATTTTTTACAAAGTATTTCTGGTATTAAAAACTTAAAAACTTTCATAGTATTTTGACCCCAGTTTGTAGGGTTAACTAATTGCTCATAGCTGGGACCCTAACATGTGCTACCACCCCGGGTCAGGGTGGACCTGGGAACACTGGCAATTATGAGGTGGTTTCACGCTCCTCAAAACCTCCTGATCAGAGGCCTTGCTGCTGGATGTAGTTTATCGTCATACCCAGGACGGTTCAGCGTCCCTTCTGCTTCGTGCGCATATGTAGTTACAACAACAACGTAACTAACTCTAGTCAGATGATGTCCTGAAGGACGAAGCGCGTCACACTATTTTTTTTTTCCAGTGTGTCATTAATACCGTATGTAATTGTCGTATTAACCATCATAGCCAATGTTTACAGGCTCAAAATGGCCCCGAGATTTACTTTATATCGCGAAAATATTCTAACGTAAAGATGGGGATTATAGCGTTTTACCCACTTCCTTCTCAACTTGAACCCTACGGTCCTTAGCGTACTCCAAATTCCAAATGTTTATTTCCATTACTAGTCCTAACGGGATACGTAAGTTCCAAGATAACATCTGTAAATAATTCCACATGTTTCTTATATAATAATATTACCGGGTAATTTTTTTTTTTCGTCCTAAAAACTTACTCTGACGTTTAAAAAAAAACTTACTCTGATGTTAAAAAACACATTCACTCAGTCATTTATGCGCCATACGTGATACTCGCTTTCGATACATGACTGACGAGGCAGATTTTTTTCCTGCGGTAGGTTGCCATTTCTTTCTGTGGTAGACTACGTGCTATCCAAGGCTATAGAACCTGGTCTGCTATTTACCCATAGCTGGGATGAGGGGAGAGGGATAGTTCATGCCTTTCCTAAGGGTATTAGCACATAAGTGTATGTAATGGATTCGACTGAAATTCGAACTCGGCTCTCCGAGGAAGCACGGTAGCGTAATGGCTGGCGGCTCGGATTGAGGAATCGGAGAGCCGATTTCAAATCAAAAGATACATGATCGCCTAAGCGTATATCACGCATGGCAGATAACTGACTGAGAGAATGCTTCACCAATCATCACAATCTTAAGCTTTAAGGTTAACCATTATCTATCCTACATATCCTCATAATATACACTTTTTATTTCCTCCCTTTAAACTATTGCAATAAGATAATTACTTCAGGTAATTTCTTTTTTAACAGGTTCTAGAGAGGATCAGTCAGTTATGTGTCATGCGTGATACACGCTTAGTTGATCATGTATCTTTCGATACATAACTGACGAGGCAGATTTTTCTCGCGCAGTAGGTTGCCATTTCTTTTTTCGGTAGACCAGTTGCCATCCAAGGCTATATAACCCGGTCTGTCCTGCTATTTACCGATAGCTTGGAGGAGAAGATGATTCATACATTTCCCAAGGTTATTAGCACGTAAGTGAATGTAAAGAATTCGACTGGAATTCGAACTCGGCTCTCCGATTCCTCAATCCGAACTGCTATCAATTACTCCACCGTGCCTCCTTAACACATTGCTGGATCAGTAAAAATTGCACGGTTTTCCAATGTTTTGAATTTTCTGATATGGTTATAATTCTTAATTTAATGATTGAATACGTTCCTTAGAATTTCCACTGTGACACTAACATCTCCGGAGGTTGATCAAACAAAAAGAGAAAGAAAGAAGGAATAAGAGAGTCTACTAACTGGGTGATAATTGTTGAAATTGCAGGAAGATGGATCGAAAGGTTGAGAAGAAAATTAAAAACAAAATGCATTAAAAAAAAATCCTGTTTTGAGATAATTCCAGGGAGAATCGAACCCAAATTTAACTAGATAATATTCAGTAGGATTGAGCAAACCCAAGCCTGTCAATCCATCCCCATCTCCCACCGATAAGAAAGAGAACATTAAAGTATCCGCGAAGATGTCAGATAAAATAAAAACATGTATTGTCGATAGAGAAATCCAGGTGATCAGATAAAATAAAAACAAATTTCGGCGACATTCGTCCAGAGAAAATTTTATATCCAAACATTAATTCGCGTTCCCTTGGATACAAGTGGTAAGAAAAAATTAATTACTATTTTGAAGTGACCATAGACAAGAAAGCAGTGTGATCTATTCGATCGTAAAACAAATGAATAAGACAGAGAAAACAAACTTTCGTTTTAAGGAAAGTGGGAATGGATTTTTCTTTCTCCAGTTCTTGCGTAGTTCTTGCCGGACGCAGGACTCTATATAAGCTGGAGATTTTGGACTCAGAGAAGAGTTGAAAGGAGCTCGGAAACTCCCACGTTAAACTGACCTTGTGCCACATCTCGCTTTGTGGGCAGCGCGGGTAAATACCAAATTGAAAGGAGATTGCAGACACGACAAAAAGAGAGACAGAGAGGGACACATCAGAATCCACATTATTTGCCGAAACCTCCTGACCAAAGACCTTGTGCCAGACATAAAAACCGGAACTGAGAAATGTAAGTTACTACTAAAAAAAGCTGCATACTCTGAAGGAGACCCCGGTGTCATTTGATTATAATATGTGGGAAGGGCTAAAACCCCTGTATACAACAAATCCCATATAAACCAAATCGTTATTACATTTTTAACCCAAGTTAATTCTTTATTCCAAAGGATTCTTGTTTTTTTTTCTGTAGCACCCAAATTGTCGAACCGTCTCCACTTCAAGTTGCTTCATCAATGATCTTCTCACCCTCCGAGATCAAAAACACAACGTGGCAGAGGAGTGAATGGTCTTCAATAGACAAACGACAGCTAAGTCGAGTGGAACCGTGCCTATCACCACGATACCAGCGACAAAATAAGTCATGCGCTAACGCGTGAAGAGGCAGCTAAATTATATCCACGGCGGTCTGAAGGAACTTGATGACCAATGACTGAGTGACATATTTGGTTACCGCTGATCAGGGTCGACGCCGGGAGTAGTGCACACCACGACTACAAAAATACCCATGCAAATTTCCTTATTGTACCGTTACATATTTGAGCTTAACAGCTTTAACAAAATATTCCAAAGACAATCTAAAGTTTAAATGCATGTCATTATTAACGAAGTAAGAGGGTACGAATGAAAAGATTCAATATTGACAAGAATTTCCATTTCATTGAAACAGACGTTAAACTTGGTATTTATTTATTTGTGTCGGTAACTCTGTTGAAGATAGGTATGACAAATATATTTTGGTAAAATGAATTTAAAAAAATAAGATTATTCTTAATTGACAATAAGTAAAAAGAGCTACAAAGAACAGAAAATAGAGGAGAGCTATGACCGTCCTGAATGAACACGGTATATAGAAGATTTTTAAAAAGTGCTTCCCAAATTATCAGAAATATTAACAATTTGTTCCCCAGATACAGTTGGCGGACTTGGCCTAAAATTAACAGCAGGTAAACGTGTGCAAGGCTGAAATCTTAAAATCTATACTAAAAATATATTTTTCAAAAATATATATAAAAAAATATGGAAGTACAAAAACATAAAAAAGATAAAATATAGAATTATATATATATAAAAAAAAAGATTATATTAAAAAAAATGCTTCCATAATTATCAGCACAAAAATGGTTCTCCCTGAGGTAATTATTATTAAATGCTCCATAAATTTCCACCAGAAAACCGTGTCAAAACCGCCACAAAACCTGAAAATTTATTTAGCAAAGAAATCAAAATCAATGATCTTAACTCGGAAAGTAAAATGCTGAACATTTTTATAACTCCATAAACACCTCCACCCCACCCCACCGCCACCCCCGTTAGTATCGGGGTTTGTTTGAATAGCCGACAAAAAATTTTCCCTTCAAATTTAGCAAGTGGCAAGTTCAAAATTTCATGATTAGCCAAACAGCTTTGTGATTACCTCTGTCAAATAACTCCAAGGGTTTTAGTTTTAATATTTGTGGAAATTGCGAGCAGTTTAGTTGTTTCTACATCTGTCTATATTCCTGAGATGAGATATTGTAACTGTTTACACTATTTACATTGTTCAAACTGTTGTCCTCATCTTTATTGTCATATTCAACGTATATCACCTGAAGAAGGCAGTACTGTACAACAGCCGAAACGTCATAAATAGGAAAATAAAGATGAGGACAACAATCCAAGCAATGTAAATAGTGTAAATAGTTTATTTGTTGTTGTTGTTGTTGTTTAATCGTTTCATCTCAGACAAGGAAATAAAGGGGTTATTGAGTGTGAAAGAATAAGAAAAAACATTAACAATAAAAGAAGGCCGCAGATAGCGATTGGCATTTTATTTAAATTTTTGAAGAACAAAGTTGGCTGGAAAGCAAGAAGACAGGAGAGAGTTCCACGAGCCAGAAGTGCGAGAAAAGAAACTGTTGGCATAGAACTTACGCTTACATTTACCCAATTCAACTGTAAAATGCTTCCATTGAATCTAAGTATGTACTACCCGTACCAGGGATTGAACTCACAATTACTATTTCATGAAATTCACAAACCAATGCTTTAATCCACTGCACTATTGCAAAACAATCCAGAACCTGGATTGATTGATTTGGGTTTTTACAGCTTATCAACCTTTTTAAGATTATCTAAAGCCGAAACTTATTTTTGGAACGTTAGAATTTTTTGGAGATAATAATGATTTTCTTATACAAATCCTACGATTTAATCCATAGCCGGGAGGAGAAGAGGTGGATTTATACCTTTCCCAAGGGTATTTGCATATAAGTGAATATAACAAACCCGTCTGGAATTGGAACTCAGCTCTCCGATTTCTCATCCCGAGCCGCTATCCATTACACAGCCCGTACATTCAAGTTTACAGCACCTGCTATTCTCGAGCAGTCAAACATCCAGGCTCAACTTTGATGAACCGGTCTTTCAGCGTGATATGGCTGTAAGCCTCCTGAACCTGAAAGGACAATTTTTCTCCCGTAGATTAAATAAAGGGTTCAGTGCGAAAATCCCTGAAAGGTATCTGGATCGACAGACACTTGAAGAAAGCATAACGGTCGAAACGTTATGATAACAAAGATGAGGACATTAGTCTGAATATAAATAATGATAACTGTTTATCTCAGAAATTCAGATATAAATCAATATTTTGTCTTACAGATCTTATTCTACTGATGATTAAAAGTCAGAAAAGGTTTACAAAAAATTGCCGTCTCTTGCAGTCTGAGTTGTTTGTTGTCGTCTTTGTGCAACAAAAAAAAAAAAAAAAAAAAAAGAAAAGAAAGAAAAAGAAATGAAGAGCAATTATTGATTAAAACTTTAAAAGACACGAGCTTTTTTTTTTATTGATTTTTGAAATGGAGAAATATCCGAACTATTGTTCTCGTCTTCGATTATTACAGATGTTATTATTGTAGACACGACGTTTGGGCCAAGCACTTGTGAACAAATTTTTGCAAGAGTAAAGATTGTCGTCGTTGGAGATTTAAGCCGAGTATTTATTTCGAGTGATACGAAATAAAGTTATGAACATGACGAGCGGAGTATAGAACAGCAAAGGTTTGCGACCTCAGGAATAGATATGTTTACCTATTGTCCAGTTCACGGTTCACACTCTTCCACTGTCTTTTGGACAGGAGTAGAGGTTTGTCCCTTGTTTCCTGTTTAGTATTGGGTTTCCGGTTCCTTCTAAAGTCTTTTCTTTCTCTTTCACTTCCAGTAGCTCCATTTCGTCTTAGTGTCGTTATTGCCTTGGGATGAACAGCTTATAAAAAATAGTTCACGTTGAAACACCGGTTCTCGTATAATCATCGAAGTTAAGCAACGTCGAGCCTTGTCAGTAAATTGATGTGCCTCGTTGTATTTTTTTTTTTTTTTTTTTTTGTGCTACTTATCTGTGAGGAGAAATCTTTCGGCATTTTAATTTTTAATGGGAGATTAGACATCACATAAGATTCCAGCATTCTTTTCTTTGTTCCTAACAAGATACTTTCTGGAAAGCCTTCTTCCTATGCACCTTCGGATTTCTGTCACATTTTTAGTCATTAAATTTCTGCATCTTCTTAATTTTGATGTCCCCAATATATAACTCACACATTGGGTTGCCCCTTTTACTGACAACCATGGCTTTTCTTACAATTAATGCTTCATCATTTTTTGCTTTGTATAAGATTCTATATCGTCTGATAGTTCATATTTCTTATGATCTCGTCCCCTGATGATAAACCTTCCTCATTTCTCATATAATCCATCCATGATCTTCTCAACCTTCGTCGGTGGAACCACATCTTTGTCTCTTCAAGTCTTTTATCTGTGAGGAAAACTTTCGGCTTTTTAATCTCTAATGGGAGATTAGACATTACAGAACATTCCAGCAATCTTTGTTTCTAACAAGATTTTTTTTTTTTTTTTTTGATCCCTTGATCACTTTCTGGAAAGCCTCTTTCGTTATTCCTGTGCACCTGCGGGTTCCTGTGTCATATTTTCAGCATTTTCTTAATTTTGACGTTCCCAATATATAACTCACACGTTGGGTTGCCCCTTTTGCTGACAACCATGGCTTTTCTTACAATTAATGGTTCAACATTTTTTGCTTTGTCTCAACTATATCGTCTGATAGTTCATATTTCTTATGATCACGCCCTCTGATGATAAAGGCTTACGGTGATATCAGGTTGAAATATTGTATGATCATCAAAGTTAAGCAACATCGATCCCGGTCAGTATGTTCATAGGTGACCGCTGAGGAATACCAGATGCTGTAAGCTTGTATGGGTTTTGCAATGAATAAAGGCTCAGAATGAGAAATCGGAGAGCCATGTTCCAATTCCAGTCGGGTTTGTTATATTCACTTACGTGTAAATACCTTTAGGAAAGGTATGAATCTGACTTTTCTCTCCACTGCCCAGGTATTGGTTAATTAGTAGGACTTGTATCAGTAAATCTTTATTATCTCCAAAGATTTCTTACGATCTAAAAATACATTCCGGCTTCAAATAACCCACAAAAGTTTGATGAGCCTTAAAAAAAGACAAATTAATCAATATAAAATAGCAGGAATTCGTAGTGCATACGGAACCATAAAACAAAAAGTGGTTTTAAGTGTGGGGGTGTATAAATCAGGTGATAACTATTACATTACTGATTGTGAAGTTCTTATCTGGTTTTCTCATAAACTCAATATTTTTTAGAAGTCTAATTCTGTTGCAAACATTTTTGTTTCTTTTGATTATATATACACATTTTTTTTCTTGCTTTTCGATTGTACGTATTTTTAGAATAGCATCGCTAGATTTTTTTTTCGCGTATAAGAATAAGACGTGTGCAGTTTTAGAAGCTAATGGTTAAAAAAAAAAACAAAAAAAAAAAAAACGAAGCAAACAGAATTAAGTTTTCTGATTTATTTTGACAATTAATCTCCATAATAATTTCAAACAAATGATAAAGTTCAACTCAACAATAATCTTCTCATAGATTGAGGTCAAGAAGACAAATTTAGTTTTCTGTTTAGTTCTCAGTTTTAGCAAAAAGAGAAAGGGAGTGACGCTCCCCAGCACCCTCTAGTGCTGTGGATGAATGCTGTAGTGTAAATTAATATACGATTATCTTCTTCTATGTGTTATGTCCATTCAGGACGTTGGCTATCACAGCTCTCCACAATTTCCTGTTATTTGTATCTCTTTTTTCTTTTCATCTCTTTTCCTTTTCTTTCTTTATTTTATGAACATTAATTTCTAAACCTTTTATATAAGTCTTCACCTATCGTCTAGTTTGCACTCCTTTCCCGACTTTTAAACAGTTGACGTTTATCCTTTGTTTCATGTTTAGGATTGTGTTTCCAGTTCATTCTCCTAAAGTCTTCTCATTCTCTTTTATCCCCCAGTAACCTCTTGCGCCTTAATGGCATTATCGCCTTGCTTGGGGTTAGATGATTAAAATAAATAAAATTAACTTTTTTTTTTTTTTTTTTTTTTTTATAGATGTATTATCCTGTTGTAAACATTTTTTTTTGTTTTGATTTAAATTTTTTCTTTTTAATTTCCGCTTCTAGTTATTTCCTTGAATGAGACTTATAAACTTTTTCCCGTACTTTTTCCAGACTTAGATAAAAGTTTTAGAAGATAATGTTACCCCCCCCCCAAAAAAAATAGAAAAAAAAAAAGGGAAATTTTGTTTTCTGACTTCTTTTGACAATTGATCTCCATAATGATTTCAGTCAAATGATACAGCTCAACAATAACCTTCTCATAGATTGAGGTCAAGAAAACAAATTTAGTTTTCTGTTCAGTTCTCAGTTTCAGCAGAAAGGGAAAAGAACTAGTTCTCTCCAGCATCCACTAACACCGTGAACGAATACTGTAGTGTAAATGAATAGACCATTGTATATTCTTGAACTTGCGGGTAAACTTAGCTTTATCGTTCGATGAATCCTTCCACCCACACACACAAATATGCGAGTGATGCATCCAATGGCATCATGCATTTGTAACAAGAATTTCAAATTAAAAAAAAAAAAAAAAGAAATATCTTCCCAGTTCCAGGAAAAATTCGAGGGACATCACCTCTCTTAGAATTTATAATTGAACACACAACTGCACTTTGTATGCACAGCAGTAATTTGTGCAGCCGTGAGTACAAAAAAAGAAAGAAAGGAGATAAGTAAGTTTTATTTTGAAGAGTATGTGAGAGAAAATTGTTTGAATATATATATATATATTACCTGATTTAAAATAAGTTATTCCAATATTCGCTTGAAGATGAAACGGAACTAATGCTTTTAATTTAATTATATAATTAAATTTAAAGTTTTAGCTTCCATTTTTGAAACATGGTTATTATTGTGTAGCGAAAAAACATATTTTAATTCATAATATTTATGCTCTGTAAATTTACATTGAGCACTGTTTTGTAAAAATAAAAATAAAAAATATCAATAAGAACACCGGATTATATATCTTACTGTTCTTTCTTATATAAACTTTAAACGTCAGGAGGTCAATTAAAATACGCGACCATGGTTTCGACTAGATGGTCTCTTCGGGCGATACTTTTAAAATGACTACTTTTACTTTATCGTAATTATCTTTCAAAAATAAAATAAAAGGCTCATGATCATTGAAAGGCAGAACACAGAGTGTAATAGAAAGGAAGGCGAAAAGAAGGTTGAATAAAAAAAAAGGAAAAGAATGGAAAGGAACGGGAATTATGTTATTTTTCTAAAAGATAATTATGTATCGTTCTTTATGGTTTTTTGAAATAAAGCGTTAAAGTGGTCATTTTTCATCAGGTCGAAACCATGGTCGCGTATTTTAATTGACCTCCTGACGTTTAAAGTTATATATATATATATATATATATATATATATATAAAAGAAAGAACAGTAAGATATATGGTGGCGTATTTTAATTGACCTCCTGATTTTTAAAGTTAAAAGCGCTACATGTTATTTTTATTTTTAATTATATTTTTTCCTCACGTGTATTCAGCACTTTTTAATACTACTTTTTCCTGGTTTGATTCAACTCTCACCATTAACCTTATATATATATATATATATATATATATATATATATATATATATATATATTATTATAAAATTATAACATAAATATGTTATAAAATCACTACAAAAATAGCCATTTTGTTTCAACACTTTCAGTGTTTTATCAAGTGATGGTGTTGAATGTATAATAAAGGGTTTTAAATGGCTCAAATCAATCAAACACCCCTCGCTAGGGGAAACGCAGTTACATGAGCTGGAATGACCAATCAAAATACAAGTATATGAGAATTCAAAAAAACTTGACAACGAACTTTGGTTATAATAATTATTTAATGCTTTAATGTTAGGGTGAGACTAAAATAGAATTTTATAGTATAATTTAATATTTATTAGAATGAATTCTGTTTTAGTCTAACCCTAACATTAAAGCATTAAATAATTTAGAACCTCCAAAGTTCTGGTTAAAAATCTTTTTCCTTGCGTCAGCCCAGTGACCATAAATTAGTATAGAAGATTTTAGCGTCTTATTTGTGGTGAAAAACAAAAAAAAAAAAAAAAAAAAATCAAACAGCTGTCGGATTTTAATGAAACTTTCAGGACTTATTCACAAATTAATGAAATTATTTTAGAAATGTTACTTTAGAAAATCTTGGTAAATACCAGGTGGCGACAGTCTGTTTCATGCTTGAGTACAATCTTCAGACCATGTATGTTGTGTTTGGATCGACTATTTATATATGCTGGTCAAGTATGTTGCATTATCTGTGTTGTATATGGTGTATATATTTTTATTTATCATAGTGATATTTTACAAGTTAAAAATATTACACAGGAACAACTTAAAGAACCTTAGAAACAGAAACTACGTCCACAAAAGAACCTTTACAAATAGTAAATACACAAACGATACAATGCTTTCTAAACTTATATGGGCAATTAAAAACAAGATGACACCAAAAATATCATTGAAAATAAAGAAAACCGCATCAGCCTACAACAATAACTTTAAAAACTATAAACTTTGTCTAGAGGAGAAAATAGCTATAATCACTTTCCCAGATCAACACAATTTTCTAAATAAACGATCAGAACTTATTTCAAAATGCAGACATGAAAACAAATTTTTGTTACGTTACTGAAAAATCGAAAACTAAAAACGAATACCTTGTAAAATACCACTATGATAAATGCAAATATATACACTGTATACAACGCAGATAATGCAACATACTTAGACAAAGTTAATACCTTAAATTAAACAAACAAGACAACCAGTTCTGGAGAAAGAAAAAGTAAATAAATAAAACAAAGAAAAATCTGAATAAATAAATAAATAATAAACAAATTAACAAACTACGAATGTCCACACAAACACAAGTCAATGTAATAATAATCAATAATAAATAATTAATTAATCAATAATAAATAACCAGTAAAAAGTTTACAAATAACCGCCTTCGGATCCATAATTATTCCTACTCAATAGCCTATAGGATAATTTGACACATAACAGTTACCACCCGCCCAATAATCGTTAAGATAATACAATAAACCTTACTAGGCATAATGCACCATTGACCAGGATATATAAATAGTCGGACCCAAACACAACACACATGGCCTGAAGATTGCTTTCACACATGAAACAGACTGTTGCCGCTTGGTGTTGATCTCAGTGTTCACATTTATATTTACATACGCTCTATCACTTTTACCCATAAATATAGCATACCTTAAAACACACACATATATATATATATATATATATATATATATATATATATATATATATATATATATATATATATATATATATATATATATATATATATATATAGGGGGATTGAAAAGTAACTGCCTATTTTATGCATAATGAACTCTCCCGCCATGTAAAAAAAAATATAGTTAGACGGGAGAGTCTATCATACATAAAATAGGGAGTTACTTTTCAATCACCTTGTATATTGAAAAAGTCCGTATTCTTTAATTTTGTGCTTATCTGAAGAAAAAAATGTAGGATTGGAATACGAGGCTGGCTAAACATATTTTCTTAAGTTTTAATAAGGAAGTAAAAATACTGTTACCAATGGCTGGGTGTTGCCTTACGTTGCACTTTAATTGGAGGGTTTTTGTCGCGTGTGGGCGTGTCGGACCGTTAAATGAAGTGAATAGGAATGTTCTGATTTACTTCTGATTGTTTTTATGGGTGTGAGTTTGCATTGTCGCTCTGATGAATTCTTCGTCAAATATGTGCCGTGTTCCTTGAAGATGTGAGCGAACAAGGCACACCACATGTTCCTATCCTGTGAAGCTTTGAGCAATATGCCACCTCCCAGGCTCTGTTCTACTATCCACTGACATATTAAACAGGTAATCACTGCTTCCTTCTACAGCACTTGCCTTCCCTGTGAGTCTCAGATTCTCTAAGTTTTCTTTCCTCATTGTGTGTCCTAGAAATTTCAACTATCTCTTTCTGATTCTAAGCGCAAGTGACTTACGGCCATATTACATTGAAACACCGCTTCCCGTACGATCACCGAAGTTAAGCAACGTCGTGCCTGGTCAGTGTCTAGATGGATGATCGTTTGGGAATACCAGGTGCTGTAAGCTTGTATGTGCGGATGGAGTAATGGATAACGGTTCGAAATTGTTAATCGGAGAGCTGAGTTCCAATTCTCATTGGGTTCGTTATATTCACTTACGCGCAAATACCCTTGAAAAAGATATGAATCCACCTCTTTTCCCTTCCCTATGGGTTAATTAGTAAGATTTGTATTACTAAGCCATTATTTTCTAAAAAATAATTCTTACAATTTAAATATTTTCTGGCTTTAAATAACCGGTAAAGGGTTGATAAACCGTAAAAAAACGAATCGACAAATCAATACCAAGTACAAGCATCCTTTTTGCTCTCGTTTTCTTTAAAAACTTCCTCGTTGCTCCTATGTTCCGTTCATAGTATTCACCGCATCCATCTGTAGAACTACATCTCTGTTGTCTCAAATCTCTTCTTCATCTGTGATGGAATTTTCCATTATTCACTGATATGTACGGGGATTGATATTATATGACGCGTTCGGCGGAGGAGGAGGGTTTCAACATTTGACAATTTTGTGGCAATACGCGCTTAAAGGTTTTACGCAGTTTTGATCAACATCTCTTTTCGTGGTTAGCCGTAAGGAATTGTAAATGTAGGACTACCTTACACTTAAGTAAAATAATAAAAATAATAATATTTATTAAGAATTTATTACAAGAAATATCAGGCTTTACGGAAACATTGGTGATATCTATATATTTAATTACATAGATAATTAAAATAATATAAATCTTGATGCTCTGTTCGTTTTGCGAGGTATTTTTCATTTCCTCCTTTGTTATTGGTAGCATTTTAGAATACTTTGACTGCAATGCTAAGTTTTCTAAGTTGAATAAACTGGGACTATTTCGTTTATATTTTGTTACCTCTCTTTTCCATTGTTGTTTTTAGATTGCTTTCTTCCAGTCATTTTGATGGGGAATAGCTAAATTCTGAAATTTAGAATGATCTTATTCCATTTTTAAAAAAAAAATCCTGTAAAAAGGAATATTTTAAATTAATATACGGCCAAAAATAAAATGCTTCTTGACAAAAAACCATAATGATTTCATTATAATTATGTAACAATAATGGTATGATATTCCTCAGACAAATCTACGGTTTATGTTACCTCATCTCATTGCCTGGTTACGAACTATAAACCTAAATTGAACTTGAAATAGTGTGTAATCGGCTGTAATGTTTTGTAAAATACTTGGATATGATATAATGAACAGTTTTCCGTGATAAAAGCCATTTTCGATTTTTTGTTGAATATGACTCCTCCGCCGAACGAGTCATATAGCAGTTCAGCATTTTTTTTTCTTTGCTTCTAACGAAGTTTTCCTGTCTCAGTAATCTGGATATCTTTCACTGTTCTAATGCGCCTTTGAATTTTGGTGTCAAATTTTAGGTCGTCTGTTAAAACACTTCCTAGATTAGTTAAATTTCTGCACTTGTTTGATTCTGACGTCACCAATTCGTAGCTGGCATCTTGGCTTGTCTCTCTTGCCAACGACCAAGCAATCTGTTATTAGTCCTTTCGCTGAAAAAAAAGACATATTTCTCTAAATCAAATTAGGATATTTTTGGTGTATAAATCTTCGTTCTCTCTTCTTAACAATAAAGATATGTACGTATGTTTCCTTTCTTGTCTATTTTCCACATTTTTTAAGATTTGTTATTCAAGGAAACAAATCTGAAGAAAAGCGTTATTATTTATAAGTTACAGCAGGAAAATTACATTTGTACTGGATTTTTAAGTTTAGGATTAATGTATGTTTAACGTAACACTTTACCGACTGCAATTGAGGTCTTTCACTAATCGATTTCTCCAAATTGCTATCTTGTCGGAGTTTACTTTGTCCTATGAATCCTACTGCTTGATCGTCTTGCCTTAAAGATCTGACAAGTGAAACCTACCGTATTCTACGACTGCTGAACTTTGAACTTACGATGTTAAAGTATTACTTTAGAAGTCTTCATATTTATTGTCATATTCACGACGTTTCGGTCGTTGTACGCTCCGGCCTTCTTCAGGTGATATACGTTGGAATTTCGAAAAGAACCCTTTATTTCGTTCACCGGGGTAGATTGTTCTAGTTCCACGTGAATATCTCAGTCTCGGTTATTTCCCTTTAGTAACTCAACTCTCCAAGCTTTTTTTTTCCCCCCCCACTTCTGCCGTGGCCAGGTATCGAACTCTCAACTCTTTGGGTCAAGTCACTGGATTACTTCAACCAACGTTCTTATGTGTCTTTGGGGACATATCCCAGTGGATAAAAAATATCAAGAAAAGCCATGGCATGTGGAACTAGAACAACCTACCCTAGTGGACGAAATTCCAACGTATATCACCTGACGAAGGTTGAAGCGTATATCGGCCGAAACGTTGCGAATATAAAAATGAGGATAACAGTTCGAACTATGTAAATAGTTACGATGCCTCATCTCAGAGATATAGTCGGAAGTTGATAGCTTTTTGGCAAACGTGGATAAACGTGGCGCAATAAGACGTATTGTCAAAAGGACGGTTTTTCTCAGTTTAGATCTTTGCTGGGTACCCCACGCTAGACACCTTTTACCAGACTAAGTCAAACTTAGTAATTACCCATAGAAACAATATTTCCCCCAATAATGTTGAATTTAATAATACTATCTGCAACAGAAAAATATTCTTCCAACTACTTTACTGAAGTTTACGATGTTATTAATGGGATCTTTTCTGTTAATTCATCCCAAAATAAAAAGAATTTATATTTACTAAAATTCACACCAAATTCTCCCAGAGCGAGGCCCTTCTATTGCACTTCGGTTGGGTTGACCTTTGCGATCTTCCTAAATATGGACGATTCTGGTGCGCCATTTCTAATTGTGAGGTCGACATTCGCGCACACCCCGATAAACAAGTCGAAAGCAGATATTTTTCTTTTTAATTTAAAAAAAGAGATTCATAACCAAAAATTTAAAAATAATACACAAACTGTAAAATTTCAAAATAGTGACAAAAATTTAATAATAAAAATAACTTCTATTTAAAACTTACAATTTCTTGGGGGGAATATATTAGGTTGGTGCAAAAATAATGACGTAATAATGTCGTTTTTTGACGTATTTTTAACGTCAAAAAACGACATTATTACGTCATTATTTTTGCACCAACCTAATATATTTGCGATAAGTAACTTTACATTATTTGGTGTGAATGAACAGAAAAGATCCTATTAATGTGTCATACACTCGTCTCGTTGAACAAAGTCGAATTCCGTTGTGGTCTGAGTTGCTTTTTATTGACACTTTTCACACTATTGCATATCATAAAAATTGGCATTCAGTTATAAAACGTGCCTATAGAGAATGAATATGGATATTTTTTTTTAATGTCGGCGGCATTTTCGGGCAGTTTTTCTTGTCTTTAATAAATTAGTTTTCTTGCTCTTTAAGGTAACGAAATTGATACGGTCGGGTGTGGGAGTCAGTAAAAACTATCCTTAGGGTTAGCGATATTTATTCGACGAGAGGACTGATTGTCCATATGGTATAATAAACTAATCACTAAAACAGTAACCCATTCCCTCTCCAGTCTCTCTGAAGAGCCCACGGGTGTTTTTTAATGAATCATGAGCCTGTTCACCTGACGCTCGCCCCAAAAACGTCTGGCCGCGTCTTGTCAGTGCGTCGCACGGACCAAAATGCACAGTTTCCATTTTTGTGTACCCTAATGACCGGACAAAGGTACTCGTAAGACGACACACAATAGACCCCAAGGAAAATGGTGGGGCTTTGGTGTTTCTCTTTCTTTGTCTACCGACCGAGTGTCGTTTACCCCTAATTGAAACGTGTACCACTCAGCTTCTTTTTTTTTTCCTCGGGCCACGTTCGCTACCCACGTGCTTTGACGAACAAGAGAGCCCAGAAAAAGACGAGGAAGATTTTAATCTTAAATAGAATCGTTCTTCTCCTTCTCCTCCTCCTCCGCTTCATCCTATTCTTTCTCTTTCTCCATCCTCTATTTTCTTTTCCTTACTTCTTCATTTTTATTTTAGCCTCACCATCTCCATTTTCCGTTCCCTACTACTATTACCACGTCTATATTTCTCTTTCTCTCTCTGTTTCTCTATTTCTTTCTTTCTTTCCATCACGGTAACCGTCCATTTTCGTCAACCCCTGCCTAATGTTGACCCGTGGCTTTTTTTTTCTAACTGTAGTTTTGGGACGGGTAAGTGCTTTATACTCTAATTTCTAGCCATTTTTAATCCGTTTTTGACATGTTCATTTATTATTGTTCTTTTCTTCTTAGCCGAGAAAAAATAACTGGATTAGTCGCCTTAGTTCGGGATGTACTTCGCCCCCCCCCTTTTTTTTTTTAAACAAATGGATGCTCAAAAAGAGCAAAAAGACTTATTTTAACAAAGCCACACACGCAGATACTTAAACATTCTGGCGAGCATATATATATATATACACACACACACCCACACATACATTACAAGTACAAAGAAAGAAAATATATCCGAAAAGTATCCACCTAATTAATATTAAAAAAACTGAAAAAAACTACCTAGAGCAGTGACGCCTTAATACGCTTCAAAGCAATTTCCTATTGGGATATCAGATACTTAGCCTTGCGCCTCTCCTACTTTTCAGAACAATCAGTTATCTTTCGGGATCGCCATCAGTTGATTCGCTGTATTTTTCTTAATCACAAACACCGTATGAAGTCAATGCCACACTTTGCTTCGTACGCACTTTCATGTCAGACGCCATTTTGCCGGACTGCTTATCGGCTGCTTGACTGTAACTAGGCTATGAAAGCGTGTGTCATTTGCGGGAAGATTTATACTCTCTTGTTACACCGCTATCATCAACTTCCGACGTCTTGGACGAACATAAAATAGGAGAAATCACTTGCGAAGCGACGCTCTCAACCTAAAAGTAACCGAAAGAATATCATTGTTGCATTGTCTAATCGTCCGTCTCCGGAAACGACAGTGTTGCGCAGACTGTTTATTTTCTTTTTCCAAAAATCTAATAAGTTTGGAGAGAAAATTGAAAACAACGATTTGGAATATTTTTCAAAATTTAATAGTGGCGTATGTAATTTTTTTCCCAATTTGATAAGCATGGAAGCGGAATAAACGTGTGGGAGTGTAAACTTGTTCAAAATCTAATTACGCGGAGGTGAGGTTGGAATTTTTTTCGTAATCTTTTAAGGGGAAGAATAATCAAATAATCACGGGTGTTTTGTTTTGTTTGTTTTTTTTTGTTCTTTGGGGTTTTTTGTTTGTTTTGTTCTTTGGGTTTTTTTTTGTTTGTTTTAGTTTCTTTTAGTTTCTTTTATTTATTTTGTTGTTTTGGGGAGAGGGGGTTAATCTAATAAGCGTTGTGAGGTGGAAAATATTTTAAAAACTTAATAAGTGGGGTTGGAAATTTAAAAAAAAAAATCTAATAACCGGGAGGGGTAGAGCTTTTTTTTTTCTTCTTCTCGGCTAAGTGGGTAGAATAAGTCTAGAAATTAGTTGATTTGAATGAAGGAATGTCATATAAACATACAATAGAAATCATTTAAAGAAAATTTAAAACAATTTTCTTTTAAATGTCCTGCATTTATTATTTTTCTTTTCTTCCCAGATTGTCGTATACGAACTGATTTCGAAAAGCCTGAATAATGTCGATATCTCGCAACTGTCTAGCACACCAAACGTTATTTTCTCAGCCAAATCTTTTAGATTATTTTTAAAATAACGAAGTTAAGGACAAAACGTTACCCGACTAAAATATTATTTTGATTCATCATAAATTAATTTTTAGAATTGAATGAATTATAATTTAAATGAAGTTTTATAATCTGTATCAAAACAGTTCTGCAATTCTAAATAATCGTTTTCTTAGAATTAAAATTTCTTCTAAGAATTTTGCACAAAAATAGAGAAGAGCAGCGGGTTTAACTTTCTTACCAAAATTAATAAGTATGAGGTACAATTATTACACACCCGAAAGTAGCTCAACTGGTGACCCCAACAACAGGTCAGATATTACTTAATAATAGTAGGTCGTATACTATAGTAACATTGTAAAATAATGCTCTTATTAATTAACTCGTTTATTTATTGGACACGGTTAGGTGGTTCTACATGCTAAGATTGTTAAGTAAGCAGTAGAATTCAGAAAATAACGTAAACTCCGACAATATACGAATTTGAAGAAATCTATTACTGAAAAACCCAATTTGCAATCGGTAAAGTGTTACGCACGTGCGCATATATAAGATAAACCTAAGGAGCCAGATAAACCTACCTAGGTTTCACCTAAACGGATCATCAGGTTAATGCTGTCCAAGGTTTTTTCAAGAGAGTACCACCACTTATATAATTTTAGCTCTAGGTTGCCCTATTGAGCACTTTACAAAGTCAACCGTTATGGAACGAGTAGACGTAGGCTACTCCTTTAAAAATGTTCCATTACCTGAAATTTATCTTGGGTTTGCTCTACTTCATGTATTGAGCACTTTGCGTAGTTGCCTTTACTCGTTTTCTAGGTTTTTTTTTTCTTTGGACTCTGAGCTTGAATTCTGGACGATTTTTTTCACCTCAGTTTCATGTTCTTTGTTCTTTCTTTTATTCCTCATTTTTCCTTTGGTATTGGTTTGCTCTACTACAAGCCGAAATACCCAAGGTTTTTCCAAGCGAGTACCACCACTAATATATATATATATATATATATATATAGTATTAAATAACATTTACCGGCCTGAATGTCCGAGAAATTGTCATAAAAAATATTCGTCCTTGGACAGGATTCGAACCTGCATCCTATACGGAACCGTCACTTACGCTGACGTGCTCGGCCACCAAGGATCGTTCGGTAGGCAAGGTCGAATTTACTGTTTATAAACTTCAATCTTCCTTGAATCTCGTACATTCATAACTGCTCATTGGTGTATCGAATGTAAACAAATGACGTCATATATTACGAAATGGACAAAGTCCGACAATTTATTTATTAAAGACATTTTTATGTTTAACGTTCTTTTTATAGATACAAGTATTTAAGTAAATGCTCTGTTTATAATAAACAGTATTAAATAACATTTACCGGCCTGAATGTCCGAGAAATTTTCATAGAAAATATTCGTCCTTGAACAGGATTCGAACCTGCATCCTATACGGAACCGTCATTTACGGTGATGTGCTTCGACCTTGCCTACCGAACGATCCTTGGTGGCCGAGCGGTCAAGGCACGTCAGCGTAAATGACGGTTCCGTATAGGATGCAGGTTCGAATCCTGTCCAAGGACGAATATTTTCTATGAAAATTTCTCGGACATTCAAGCCGGTAAATGTTATTTAATACTGTTTATTAAATGTTATTTAATACTGTTTACACACACACCCACATATATATATATATTTCTTCTATGTGCAGTGTCCCTTCAGGACATAGGCGATCATGACTTTCCACAACTTTCTTTCTCATGTGGCTCTTAAAAGTTTTATCCCTTTGCAACGCTCCACGTTCCGCCATCCATTCACATAAGCTCGTCAGGTAAGTGGCTCGTTGTCTTACCCTATCTTCTTTACCCTCAGTATGCCCCGGTTAAGTTTTCCAAGCCCCCCTTCTTTATTATGTGTCCAAGGAATTTCATCCGTCTTTTCCTGATTTTGAGTATGTCTTCTTTCTGTTACCATTTTTTTAAAAACTTTGTCTTTACTTATTCGCTCCGTCCATAAAATTCTCAATATCCTTCTGTAGAAACACATTTCTGCTGTATCTAGTTTTTTTCTCATCCTCGAGAAAATTGCCCAACATTCACTGCCATATAAGAGAATAGATACCACATAACAATCCAGTTCTCTTTTCTAACGATTTTTCCGTTTCTCAACACCTTGTTAGGTAATATTATAATCAAATTTGGAAAAAAATTCTTTTTAACTTAAGCAACATTTTTTTTACAAAAAAAAATGAAAACATTTTAAGTGCTCTTTACAAAGGCGCATTTTTTTGCCAAATTATGTGTTTCTACAAAAGAATGCTGAGAATACCATGAACGGAGCATGTGAGCGACATTTGAAGCGAAAGGGACACTTGTATTTGAATCAGAAAGAGACAGTTGAAATTTCTAAGGCGCATAATGAGGAAAGAGAACTTGGAGACTCTGACACTCACAGGACATACTGAAGGCAAGAAAGGAAACATGGAGTAACCAAGTAATCGTCTGCAATATCATTGGTCCTGATTTAGCATCTCGGCTTCAGTTACTTTACCATCGCCATAATGTAGCTTCTCTCTGACTTTTCTATAAATACTTTTATGGTAACTGATCTGGTGAACTTTCCTCCGTAATGCCTAGACTTAGATTTAAGCGCAGTACTAGAGTGACGTCATGGTCTCATCGATTCACAGTTTTTCTCATTATTCGGGATTATATTTGAGACTATAGGAAAACATTGGTAAAGTTTATACTTTAGCTTATAGGAAGATATTGGTCGAGTTTATATGCGAGTCTGTAGGTAAATAGTGATCGTATTTATACGAGTCTATAGGCAAATATTCATTCCTACCCAGGCTGCAAATATCCATCCGATATGTGGTCCTTCTTCTCGGTTCTTATGCCCCTGCAGTGGACGCAGTAGGCGTATTCTAGGCTTGGACGACAGGGCAAGCGGTTTTCTGGTCAAGCATTCGAAAGAAGAGTTTTAATATAAAAATAAATAAAAACTGTAAGATTCGGAGATTCAGATAAAAATGCCATGAATATGGATGTGTTTTGATCTCAGTTATATATAGATCAAAACACATCCATATTCATGGCATTTATCTGAATCTCCGAATCTTACAGTTTTTATTTTTTAAGTTTTGTTAATCGTAATTTCAATTTCGTGGATTTTTTTTTTTTTTTTTTTTTTTTTTTAGTGTGAACCAGCTATAAAGCGACCAGTAAATAAGCGCAGACAGTTTCTAAAACAGCGTTAATTTTTCCAACACAAATGCCGAAGCTTAAAGAAAGGCAAAAATAAAGGTAGAAAAAACAAACGCGCAGGGCCAGTGCGTGTGCGTACTACTCTCGAACCCCCCACTCGGGAGTGGGGCCAGATTGGGCTGCCAGGCAGTGCTTTAAGTCCCTCACTATCTTATCAACAATTTTTTTTTCGTAAAAACGTCTCCAGTACCATAGTCTGACACCTTTACCTTGACGATCTAGATTTGTTTCCAGTTTGCGATATCTGGATTTTTAAAATCGGCGTTGAAAGGGAGGAGACAGGATTAAGGAGACGGTTGATGGCGATACTGAAAGACTGTTTTTAAAAAAAAAATGGAAGGGACGCTGATATAGTGTGAGGTTTCTAGGGAGATACTTGGAAGAGGGTTGAGGAAGACTGCCCCAGACAGGTTATTTTTTTATTTTTTTTTTTTTTTTTTTTAATATTAAATGGCTGGACATTTCCGAACAGACCTCACACTACTCCCCGGTCTTTGAACAGGAGTAGAGGTTTATCCCTTGTTTCTTGTTTAGGATTGGGTTTCTGGTTCATTCTAAAGTCTTTTGCTTCTCTTTCACTTCCATTAGCCCCCTCCGTCTTGGTGGTATTATTGCTTTGCATAGAGTGAATTGATGAAAGAAAATGACACTTAATCTGCCACAACGCTACATTAACTGAGCGCCTAAGGATGGAACTTAACTATCCTAACGATGTGAGCTGCAAGACTGACTAACGATAGACGGTGTTTATAGTAAAATTTATGAATGTGAGAAACCACGTACAAACATTATCATAGAAATAGTTTAATATTTTTACCGCATTTACAGAATAGGTAAAAAAACATATCCACAGGTTGAATATTATTTTTTGGTACTTATTCAAATACTATCCTCGGTGGTTTCCACTCAATTTCAAGTCACTTCCTATTTATAAAATTTATATTATAATTATTTGCTATTACAAATGATATCGATAATATTTTAATATTAGTGAAGTATTGTCATTGGTATGCCACTATGGCTGATGATGGAGAATGCAGATAGATTAAGGATTCTTCCTTAATTATTTTATTGTTAAGAAAACCCATAGATATGACTTTGTAATTGTCCAGTTAATGCAACTAGTTATTTTTTAAAACATTCTTTTTTATTAGTAGTATTAAATAATTAAAAATAATTAATTAGAAATTGTAAGTAAGTAACCAATTTGGAGCCAAGTAGAGGGAAAACTGAACGACGTAGGTTTTTTCGTTTATTTATTCGGTGGGTTCACCTTTTAGGCTTTTTTCTAAGTAATTTCTTCTTGATTTCCACGGTTTTCCAGTGTTTTTTTTTTCTTTCATGATTTGAAAATCTTTTTGGAACCAATTATTGTATTTCTATTATTTTGACTTGTTCATAATAAGGCACAGGAAAGGGACTTTTTGTGCAAGCCATTCCTGGTAAAATTTGTACTTTGTTATATTGTTTTATTTTTTTAATCGGTAGCAACGCCAAGCCAGACATTAAAGCCACTAAGACACAAGGGGTTACAGAGTGTGGAAGAATTAGGAACAGAAATATTAATAATGAGCGGGAAAAGGAAAGAGTAATCAGGAGAAAAATAGATAGCGATTGACATTGCATTTAAATTTTTGCCGATTAAAATTGGCTGGAAAGAATGGAACCGGAAGGAAGTTCCACAAATTCAACTGTAAATTGATTAGATCACGACGTCAGTCTAGTACTGCGTGTAAATAAAAAAAAAATTTAGGTAACAGAGCGAAGAGCTCATCCGAACAATTACCATGAAAGTATTTATAGAAAAAGACACAAGGAGGCAAATTTACGGCGGTCGGAAAGTCACTAAAGTCGAGTCGCCAGATCCGGGCCAATAATACTTCTTTGGATTTTTATCAAGGAGCTCAAGATAAATAACAGGGACATCGAACCATATGTGACAATATTCTAAAGATGGACGAATATATCTGTATAATAAGTGTTTCTGACTTTCAAATTTCACGAGGTGGTTTCGAGTCTTGTTTGTTACAGCATACGCCTTTTTAAGATTCCCTTCCAGAAAAATGTTTTATTTTGCGCAAAAATATTAGCTATTATAAATATTAATTTCTTTTATTTTATTTATTTTTTATTTATTTATTTATTTTTTTTTTTTTTTTGTCAATTTTTGCTTAAAAATTACTGGGAAACCAGTAACCCGACTAAGCTTGAAATTACTTTATTCTCCAAGTTAGAATATTTTAACAGTATAGCACTAACAAAAATTACATTACGATATGCCGTTTTTGTTGGTTTTTTTTTTTTGTTTTTTTGTTTGTTTTTTTTTAATGCGTTACGGTAGGAGGCTTACAAATGTAAGGAATTCGGAACATTATAAAATAGATTTTAATTTTCTTCTGTTGAGCTCCTTTGCTTGAGCAAGTATCATGGGTCAGGCTCTCAGGGTTACAAATCTCTTGACAGTCAATCCGCGCGCCTGATCACCGAGCTTTTAACCTAGAATAATCCCCCATTCCTGTGACTCGATTCCGTGGAAGAAAACAAGAAAGATAACTCTGAAGGAAACGTTGACTCAGTTGACAATGTCGACCAGATCCAATATATCAAACGGGTACTTTTTTCACGGAAAGGTCAACCGGTTAGGTTAAGTGGCCAAATAATGAGCCCAAACAATTTCAGTGGGTTATCTGCTTTCATCTTTCAAGCCAATCAACGCGCATTGAGCCACATCTTAACAGTTTACCGTGGGTAGTTCACCCTTTGGTCGATTCATATGCGCAAAATTAACCGTTATTGCAAGTACGAGACACTTTCAAACCATGTTCATCCCCATTAAATACCCTTCACTTATAGTCCTGTGTTAAGCTAATCTTGTCAAATATTAAGCATGTGCAAAAGTTTCCAACCTATTTATTTATTCTGTGTATTTTGTCACTAGATTTCAAAAAAGAGGGAGAAAAGGTCTCCTCACGCGTAATATGCTTATTGGAAAACAGGAATTAAAAATCTAGCATGTTAAATACTGGTTGGCTGGCTGAAAAGTAATTCCTCATTTTAAAATACTTATAATTTTTACAAGAAACGGATAAGAGAGGAAAGTATTTAGCGTGAGGTTTTATTTAAAATTCGATATGGGCACCAGATTTCGCTACCAGCATCTCGTGCCGCCCAGGAATCAAGTCAACTGATTTCACCAGGAACTCTTGTGGCATGGAACATATAACTTTTTGTATCCGCCCTTCAAGTTCTTCGAAAGTGTTTGGTTTGACTATAGTAGACTTAATCCTTTAACTAACTCCCAAAAAAAAGTCACCGGGTGTTAAGTCAGGACTTGTGACTGGCCACTCGTACACAAAATAGGGAGTTACTTTTCAATCACCTTGTAGATGCAAAAAATTTTATTTGTTCTGCGTATTCAATCTCCAGAATAAAAGGCTTACGGTTATATCACATACGATCATCGAAGTTAAGCAAAGTCGAGTCACAGTCAGTACCTTGATGGGTGACCGCCTGGAAATACCAGGTGCTGTGAGGGTGGTATTAGGTTGGTGCAAAAATAATGTCGTTTTCTCACATATGTTACTATGTGAGAAAACGACATTATTTTTGCACCGACTTAATATAATGGGTAATTCGTCAGAATTGTGAATCGAAGATCTGAGTTCCAATTTCAGTCGGTTTTGCTATATTCACTTACGCGCAAATACTCTTGGGAAAAGTATAAATCAACATCTTCTCCTCCAGGTATGGGTTAATTAGTAAGAGTTGTATCACTAAATCGTTATTATTTTCACCACCAAAAATAATTTTTATAATATAAAAATATTTTCTGGCTTTAAATATGGTTGAAAATAGTAGAAAACAAATGGTTGATAAACAGTAGAAAACAAATCAATAAATTTAGATTTTAAAACGATTGCTCTATAATATTCTGCTCACATTTAATTGCATTTCTTATTAGAAAACAATAAGTAAAAAGCTGTTTCAAAATATTTAAACTATTTAATAATTATTTAAAACGGTGGCTCTATAATATCCTGCCTATATTTAATTGCATTTCTTGCTAGAAAACAGTAAGTAAAAAGCCATTCTAACAAACCATTTCAATTTTAGTAAGCTTGAACCTAACAGAGCTCTTCACGTGTGGTTTTGTGCCAGAATAAGCTAAAGCCTAATAAGCAAAATGCCTCGTCATAGAGCAACAGCTAACAAACTATTATTATGAGCCATTAGGAAAGCTCTTCATTTGTTGCCTTTTGCCAAGCTTTGTATTATGGGAAACAATCAAAAAGTCCGTAGAAAAATGGAACTAAAAGTAAACATTTTGAAATAAAAACATTTATTTCTCCAGTAGGCTCTATCAACATTAAGGCACTTCTGTAAGCTATGGTACCCGGCCATTCATACCATCCCGTAAGAAAAGAGGGCCCTGAAAATTTAGCCATGTCAAAGCATACTTTTTACAGTCTTCTCAGAAAGGCACCTCGACGTGGTGTAATGGTTAGCAAGCAATTAAGAGGTGGTTCCACGCTCCTCAAAACCTCCTGATCAGAGGCCTTGCTGTTGGACGTAGTTTATCGTCATACCCAGGACGCGGACGTAGTTTATCGTCATACCTAGGACGCGGATGTAGTTTATCGCTGTTTGGGTGGAACTTACTCTTTATCAAAAGAACATAAAGAGATTGAAAATGATTTACCACCGTAAATATGCTCAAGAAAATGTAGACTTTTGGATTTTGATTCTGTTGTTTTCCATAACCAAACTTTTTATTTCTTATTGTTTTGGAACAAATATTTCATAAAAGTTCAATCCGTCATGTTGGTGCATTATTATCAGGCGTTTTTAAAACAATATTTATTATGAAAAAAGAAACGTAACACTTCACTTTAAAATGATTATTCCGGCGCGTATGATTATCGACACGCATTTTTATAACCTGAAAATAAAATATATTTATTAAAAAAAGTAAACAAAACAGCAATGTTATTAACAAATAACTCGCCTATAAAAACGCCTGATAATTATGCACCAACCCAATATTTGCTTTCGTTCTATGTCGTTCGGTTGAAACATTTTGTAGACGGTTTGAATAGCTCCACGATAGAGATCAATATCACTTTACTCCTTACCATACGCTCGCTTCATCACCATCGCAGCTGTTTTGAAGGCCCAGTAAAAATTAGTGTGATTTATCATCATCATCATCATCATCAAGGTTGCTCGATTCAAAACATGCGCGCCTGCACAGCCCCATTTGTATTTCTTGAACTCTCACACAGCCAACTGCAGCACACCCGAGCTGAACTTATTTACAATCCAATTATGTGCACCACCACATACATTCTTTTTCAGAGTGGTCTTTCTCCTATACTGGTTACAAACCACGACTCGAGAGTCCAGTGAATTTATAACTTTACCAGGAGTATCTGTGTGAAAGTGAATATAATGACTTCGATAGCAATTCGAACTCTAGCTCGCCGATTTCTCGCCCGAGTCTAACACCACCCACACACTCTACGCTTGCCTAGAAGAATAGAATTCAATGTTCATAATCAGTTAAAAAGTTCTCGGCAATCAGTTTTGTGCTTGTAAAGGTGTATATATATATATATATATATATATTATTTTTTTTTTTTTTTTTTTTTTTTTTTTTTTTTTTATAAATGCAACCGTTTCTTCTAGAAAGATGTTCGAGTGATGTAACGATTATCGGCGCAAAGTGATAAGTGGTGAGCCAAGTTAAAATTCCGACCGAGTCAATCAAGTTTATTTCATACTAACGACATTGGTATAAGTACAGATCCTTTTTTTTTTTTTTTTTTTCTTTCTCAAACGTATAGCTTAAGTAGCAGAGTAGACTGGCCTCTCGAGTTTGGGTGGCCGCTGTGAAGAAAGCAATCGGAAATCAATCCATTATCTTTCCGAATAAGTCATGACACTTGATACATACTAAAGTAGAGGAATCTAGGGAGAGCCATGACTACTTTTGTCCAAAAGAGACATGGCATTTAAGAAGAACAATTCCTATTCGCAAGTCTTTCCGCATCTATAACAATACGTACAGATTTTAAAAAAGAATTCCTTCGATTTTGTTGTCCTGGGTATGGAGATAAACTATATCCATTAGCAAGGCCTCTGATCAGGAATGTTTTGAGGACCGTAGAGCCACCTCTTAATTGCCGTTGTTCTAAGGGTGGTAGCTCCTGTTAGTGTCCCAGCTATAAGCAAATAGTGAATCCCCAAACTGGGGTCAAAACATGACAATATAAAAATACATTAGACAAAATAATCAGCAATAAATTTTCATATTAAAAAAAAAAATAGCAGCAATACATTTGTAGGTGGGGGGGGGGTACCAAAACTTGCAAGAAAATAAAATTTCGGCATTAAATACCTAAACCTTCGATATTGCAAAATTTGTAGCGAGGATAAGACGAGAGAGAATGAAGGTCGCTATATTGAATATTAATCCAAGTAGATACGCTTGACTTGCTGCTGTACGTGAGTTCTTGACTGCAACTCAACAATCGCCGTATCACCAGTGCACAAATTAACGAGCAGGAAGCATTTGTATCTTGCAATCGCCTGATAGAATCGCCACATGCCACCAACATCTGTTTGATTGCCCTATCCACGTCACACAAACTACCCGGTTGCTGCTTGTACCGCAGATGTAAGTATGTAAGTGGGTGTTTTTAGATAACGGTCGACCTGAGTCCCCGGCAGCCAAGACATGCTTACACAAGCAGTAGCAAAATATAAATACAGCCCGAGACGAAAGTGAAAAATGCAAAATGGCGACCGTTCGATTGGCCTCGTTTTCGCTCCATGAATTCTTGTATCGGTTTCAATTTTAAGCTTGCATAGCACAAATAATCTCCCTAATGCATCGTCTGATTCAGATCGGATATTTTTTTTTTAAATAAAATAAATTAAGGATTATAGCACATTAACAGGGCTACTCGGCGTTGGCCATATATTATGTGACACCAGTAATGTACAAATTCATAATGAATTATTACGACTTAATTTTGTGTCACTATTTAAATAAATATATTGAGCATATATTATATCAAAATATACTGAGCATGAATTATATCGCTATTAATCACGGTGACCAATGAGATACTAACGTTTCCGGAATATTATATCCTAACAAAAATGAAATAATATAGATAATTATAATTATCAAATTATATGTTGCGGATTTGAATCAAACCCACAACAAAGAAAACGGTCTTTAAATATAAAGATGAGATATCTTTATTTTCGTGTTTTTTACAAGTAAATTTTTCTTAGGGTGTGTGAGTGTTAATGTTTTTATATTTGCCAGGATACAGTCCTTTCCTTGCTGTTTCCTCAAGATGAAAAGAAATAATAAATAAATCTGATTTCTTCGTGTGTATGTGTGAGAAAGAAGAGACGACGGAGAAAGTGAAGTGAAGAGGAAAGTGTAAGTGTCCCGTAGCTTGGTGAGGAAGACGGATGAACGTGTAAAGGAATTTTGTTTAAGTCGAGCGTCGTGACCTGTTGCCGGTTGTCTCTCCTTATTGGTTTATCTGCAAACTTTGCTTAAATACTTCTCAAAGGGATCACAAAATATATCTTTTATTGTTGGCGGCAATGCGACACATTGGTTGAAAATTGTTAAATATTTATTTTCGAAGAATTAATTTTTTTTTAACAGGAACAATGAGCAATCCTCCGACTAAGAAACCTTTTCTTTTTTTTTTTTTTTTTTTGCTATTTGGTGTTTGAATGTATTGGTTGTTTATTTACGTCTTCGCTTCACACACACCACACTCATATATATATATATATATATATATATATATATATATATATATATATGATAAATGAAATATTCACTTACCGTTAATTGTTGCAGTGACTTTAAGTCTTCATCTTTCTCACGTTCATTTAATAGTTTAATCGAAAACAATTCAATTTAAAAGAAAATCATTAAGTATCAATCAAATTTAAAATGGATGAAATTGAAAATTTGCATTTGTAAAGCAAGAGACTATTGTACTTCGCGGAAAAAATCTTTGCAATTTTAGAACAATAAACCCCTTTATTCAATAAAAAGACTGCCTGTTCATTCTTTTAATCTTTTCATTTTCAATTTAATTCATGAATTAATTTTTTTTGCCTTCATTTCTATAAAAATAATTAAATGACGTCATGCATGTAAATAAATAGAAACTTGTTTACAGTTTGTTTTTATTCTACAATTAATTAATTCATTATTCATTTATTAACTGTACCATTGTTTATTTAAAAATAATTAAATTATATCGGCTTTAAATTCTTCTATATGTCGTGTCTCATCAGAACGTAAGCGATTGTGGCTCTCCACAATTTCCCATCCTTTGTAGCAGTTAATAAATATTCTCTTTTCGTTATCTTTCCTAAGATCTGTTCTACCATCAATTTACTCAACCTCGCTAGGTAGATTATGTGTTGTTTTCCTCGGTCCTTCTTGCCTTCAATCTGTTCTGTGTGTATCAAATTATCCAAGCCCGCATTATGTGCTCTGGAAATTTCAGTATATCTTTCTGATGTTAACTACAAGTGTTCTTTTTGTTTCCAAGCTAAAATACTGGTTTCTTTCTTCTTCTTTTTTTCTAAGTTTTCCTAATGCTGTTACATATGTTTTAATGTACAAATATCTTCGGTTGCATGAAGAGTACAGAAATAAATTATGAAAACCTTCCCTGAGACATGCTGAAGCAGAACATATCTGGTTTTAATGGCTTAAATATTGCAATTTTGGAGTTTAAATCGGACACACATACATACCAACGAATACTACTTACAATAGTATAAATTAACGAGCATTCAGAAACTTGGTACTATTATTTGAGAAGAAAATAATAGTTCGTTACCAGTTTCAACACAATGATAGAATATCCGACGACTGATTACTTGTTATTTATTAAATGTAACTTATTAGTTTTAGAACTAGGTCACAAGTAGAGCTCACTTAGTGAGAATCAAGCCGTTTATTTATCAGTAATGGCTAACTAGATTAGCTCATTTGCCCAGGATGTGCGAATGATGTAATCGATTGCGGTTCAGAATAGGAAACCGGAGAGCTGAGTTCGAATTCCAATCGAGTTCGTTGCATTCGCTTACGCGTAAATATTCTTAGGAAAGTTATGAATCCATCTCCTCTTCTCACCCAGCTATGGGTTGAATGTATCTGGAACAAGCATTATCTCAAAGAAATTGTTAATGCAATATTCAGTCGCAAAAAAGAATTATTCTTAGAATAATTCACGAAGGGTTGATAAACCGTAAAAAATAAATAAATTAATATTACCCATTGCCAAGAAAGATCAATTGTCAAAATCGTAATAATCGCAGCAGAGAGAGTAAAAAAAAACTTGGATATTCAATTGATTTTCACTGAAACAAATTTTTTATAGAAAAAAAAAAACAAAGCAGTTAGCATAATAACATCTTGAATTATGATTAGATGAACCATTGTCAGCCGTTATTAATTTTTGACTAGTATTTCTTTCATCTTAATTTTAATTGCTTTATTTATACGAGTAGTAATAGTATAGTAGTAATTATATTTATACGAGGGTCATTCAATAAATAAGGTGAATTTTTCGGTACAAGGACTTCTAATACAGATAGAAGCTTACTTTTTTCTTTTTTTCTTTTTTTTCAACGTAGTCTCCCAGCACTGTCACACACTTTTCCCATCTGTGCACAAGCTTCCGTATTCCCTCAGCGTAAAAATCTTTGGACTGATGTCTCAGCCAGTCGCTCACAACTTCATCGTCACTTTTAAACTTCGTGCCTCTCGTGAACGCTTTCAAGGGACCAAACAGATGAAAATCTGAAGGGGCAAGATCTGGGCTGTAAGGGGGATGAGGGAGCAGTTCCCAGCCCAGCTCGTTGATGGTCTGCACCGTTTGGGCTGCTGTGTGAGGCCTTGCGTTGTCATGATGCAAGATGACTCCTTCTGACTGATGACCCCTACGTTTGTTCTTTATGCCTTTCTTGACCTGCCTCAGCAGTTCACAGTAGTTCTTCTGTCAGACTGAATGAGGTCATTGACTGATTCGATCACTTCAGGAGACCTCACTTCTGTAGGCCTCCCAGGCCTGTCTTCATCCTCAACACTGCTCCGTCCTTCTTTAAACAATTTAGCCCACTTGTAGACTTTTTTTCTTTTTTTTTTTTTTTTTGGCTGAAACATGTGGCACCATACACAGTTGACATTCTCCTATGAATTTCAACTGGATTGCACCCTTCAGCAACCAAAAACTTGATAATTGACCGCTGTTCAATCCTAGAGCATGCTTCTTGGTCGGCCATCTTTGTTAATCGCCAAAACTCTCAAAGTGTTTTTTTAATCTGCAAAAGAATTAAAACCATGTGAAAAAGAAAAAAAACAAAAAATTAAAAAAAAAAAAAGTAAGCTTCTATCTGTATTAGAAGTCCTCATACCGAAAAATTCACCTTATTTATTGAATGACCCTCGTATAATGGGAAAACTTAAAAAAAATGAAAGTGCAGCATACTATTAGGTTGGTGCAAAATAATGTCGTTTTCTCACATATGTTACTATGTGAGAAAACGACATTATTTTTGCACCAACCTAATATTGAAGCTTCATTGGATTAAGTATTGTCAGCCATTATTAATTTTTCACAAGTATTTCTTTCATCTTAATTTTAGTTGATTTACTAGTTTTTAGTAATACATGCTTGAATATAGATGAAGCAGTGTTGGTCGTTATTCATTTTTAATGAAAATTTCCTTCATCTTAATTTTAATTGCGTTATTCATAACAAGAGATGCAGTAGTAGTAGTAGTAGTAATAATAATATTTGAATTTTCATCGGATGAAGTATTGTCAATCATTATTAATTTTTAACGAGCATTTCTTTCTATCTTAATTTTAGTTGTTTTTTATCATAACGATCCAGACCCTCGTTCTACAGTCATTAAGAATAGCACCAATTAGAAATAGATAGCCCAAGCGAAACTTGAACTAGCATCCATTTTACCCTTGTTATCCTATATACGATTGGCGTCCTGGGTATGACGATAAACTACGTCCAACAGTGAGGCCTCTGATCAGGAGGCTTTGAGGAGCGTGGAACCACCTCTTAATTGCTGATGTTCCCGGGGTGGTAGTACCTGTATGGGTTCCAGTTATGCGCAAATAGTTAACCCCAGAAACTGTGCTAAAAAGCATTATAAAAGTGTAAAAATAGGTTTTAATTCTAGAAATACTTTGTAAAAAAATTATTACCAGAAATACATTTTTGAAGAAAAGAAAATATTACCAGCAATACGTTTTGAAAAAAATATTACCAGCTATACGTTTTTGAAAAAAATAATATAACCAGCAATACGTTTTTGAAAGAATAATATTACCAGCTATACATTTTTGAGGAAAAAATATTAGCAGAAATAGATATTTGACAAAACAAAAATATTGCCAGAAAAAAAAGTTGTCGGCATTAAATGACCCATTGAGGTTGATATGCCGTAAAACAAACCAAATCAAACCTATATACGATTGACTGAAGCCAACGGTTTGGGCATTTTAAACATTTTTACTTTCTCAAAGCCTATGAACAGCAGTAGCCTATTTGTTATTTTAATAAACCCAGCTTAGTTTGGTATAAGCCATGTGTATGGAGCACTCAGTGAGTATCGAACTCGCTACTTATTAATAATAATCATCACAACTAAATTTAATCCAAGGTTCATCATCACCAAGAATACCTTGAATTTTCTCCTGTCATGTACCCTAGGCCTATGAGAAGGAGGGGGTCCAGCTGGTACTTTGTTCCGGGGCCCAAGACCAAAGAAGGGCACCACAGAAAATATACAACACCTACCCCCTCGAGAACAAGCACTTTCTACTACCCCCAGCCCGACATACACTTACATTCACATACTTAAACATCACTATAATTATCACACCACACTTACTTCTTTTTATTAGTATTTATTATTAATTATTGTAGGCCTAATTGTATAAACACATGATAACACCAATAGTATCTACCTACAGCCCGGGGTAGATGCGTAAATTAGCGTAATGATGTGACTACCACAGACCAGAACTTTCGCATCATCATGTGCCATTATGCATTGTTATTTTGTTTCGCAAGGACTTTATGTATTGTAATTGTTAGAAAGTTCAAGTTCTTATTATGAACGTTTAAAAAGCATTTCTCTATGACAAAACCTAAAAAGCCATTGGTGAATGTAACCGTAAATACTGATTTATGTTGCTGCATTAATTGAATATTTGTTACATTGTTATATCTGATCATGAAAATAAAGCATTTATGAGAGTTTACATGTAGATTTACTGGACATCAAACCCTGTTTCAAGAAAGACATCTACCTTCCTCAGGCTCCTAAAGGAGTCTTGTACCATACATTATTTATAATATTCGGACTATTGTCCTCATCTTTGTCGCCATATTTATCACAACGTTTCGGCCGTTTTACGCTCCGGCCTTCTTCAGGTGGTTGGAATGTCGAACTGAACCCTTTATTTCGCTCACTGGGGTAGACTGTTCTAGTTCCACGTGCCATGTTTGATGGATGTCAGTTGTCAGTTATCTTCTGTTAATCTTCCCTCTAGAGGACATGGCACAGTGGATAAAGACGTTGGTTAGATCCAGTGACGGGAGCCAAAGAGTGTGAGTTCAATACCCGGTTAAGGCAGTGGAGAACTTTCAGAGAAAGTTACTGGGAAAATAGTCAGTACTTTGTACCGATTCAGAAAGTACCTGATTCTTTCTGCCATTTTTGTTTACATTTGCAAGAGTCAAAAATGAAGTTTTCCTGATATATCTAGGCTGGAGCTGCCCGATCTTCACTTTCAAGCCTTGACGGTGTCCTTAATCGCTTACGCGCCGCCTTGTGGCTGATTTGTGAACCTACCGTATCTTCCCACAGACGCAACTTAACAAGCCTATAGCTACTGTCATTACATCTATAGCAAATGTTCAGACAAACTCCATTCTTTAGTTCCACCAGTTCATACCTTTACAACCAAAACCCGCCTTGCTATATCCACAAGGTTGAATCACCCTACGTATTCTTTTGGTAAGAAGGATATTCCAACCCAAAAGCTTCCTCCCAAAAGACTGCTACGTTATGCAACAGACTACCAGGTGGGTGCTTTTCCAAGCACTAACAATCAGTCGTTTTCTATCCGCCATATCCTCATGATTTTCATTTTCCACAGCGACCATATCACGTTGAAACACCGGTTCTCTTATGATCACCAAAGTTAAGCAACGTCGAGCCTGGGAATACCTGGTGCTCTAAGCTTGGATGTGTGGGTGCTATGACATACAGCGACGTCACGTTGAAACACTGCTTATCGTACGATCACCGAAGTTAAGCAACGTAGAGCCAGGTCAGTACCTAGATGGGTGAACGCTTGGGAATACCTGGTGCTGTAAGCTTCGATGTGCGGGTGTTGTATTGGATAATGGCTCGGAATTGTTAATCGGAGAGCCAAGTTCTAATTCAAGTTGGGTTCGTTATATTCACTTATACGCAAACACCCTTGGAAAAGGCATGAATCCACATATTCTACTCCCTCCCCCAGCTTTGGGTTAATTAGTAAGACTTGTATCGCTAAACCATTATTCTATCTCCACCCCACCCAAAAAATTCTTACAATTTAAAAATATATTGTGGCTTTAAATAACCGACGAGGGGTTGATAAGCCGTAGAAAACAATCAATCAAATCAGTTCACTTCCTACTTCCCCCTCTTGCGTTCATTACGATTCATTTATTCAGTAAACCTCTACATTGCGTGGCTCTTGGGTAGAGTACTGGGTTAGCTTTATTTTTTAAAAAATGTTAACCATGATCTCACTATGCCGAGGCGCCTACAGTGGAAGTAGAAATTTACTTGACCCCTCACTGAGTCAGGTTATGACACGAGGTCAGTTTTTAACGTGGGGACCCGAGTGTTTTCACTCGGGCCGCTGGTCAGAGCTGGTCTAAGCTAGTCATAGCTGGTCTTGGATTTTCATAGCTGCTCCAAGCTGGTCAGAGCCGGTCCAAGCTAGTCGTAGCCATGATACCACCAGCACAAGGACGAATCCCTGGGCAAGTGGAAGTATGTTATTGATGATGTTGTTAACGAACGGCGTGAACGAGCCAGTGCCGCTTCTCGGATCAGAGTATATTTCCCGAATGGGGCATGGCAACCTGAAATTTTCATTAGACAATTTTGGACGAAATGGTAGTCACTTCATCCCTTGCCTGAGCAAGCACATGAGATAGTTATAATTACCAGATGAATATGACAACGGGAGGATTTGAGCTCCTGGCCAGACACCAAGTTTATCAGCACTTGTCAGGTAACATTCACCATTCGTCCACTTGCTTTATCGGTTGCTTCAAATCAGAAAGGACCAGATGACGGAGTACTTGTTATTCGGCGTTTTACCTCTACCGCTTTTAGCCTGACATCCACTGACAGGAACGAACTCTATGCCTGCCCTGGCCTTAACGAGATTTTGGTAAATTTACTAATCCAGCATAATGCATGCGTAGATAATTAAATGTTTCTGTAATTCGTGATTCATAGGAATTATGGAAAATGTCAAATGTGTTTTTTCATTCTAACAATGACAGTAAATTTTTGAAATGGGGCCGTAATAAGCAATAGGGAGTAATCTCCCTTGTTTTATGATTACCTCCCTTTGGAGAACTCTTTTGTTTTTACAGGACCATAAATAGTCACTACGCTTGAATAATAAAGCTTCTTTATGTCATCTCTTGCTCTCTTTTGTTATCACAGGGGCGAGGGTAGAACTTAATAATAATCATTTATATATGAGTGATATTTGAACCTGGGATATATGACAGTAATATTTTTTTTTCTTCGAGGTCGACTCAAACTTAATTTTTGGCATTAATAAATGAAACTGTCCAGGGAAAAAATTTCATTGTCAAAACATTAATAATTAATTTTTCTCCTCACCCAATAGGAGTAGAGAGGTTCGCCTATAGCCCGGTTTACACTCCTCCTTTGAACTGGAGTAGAGGTTTATCGCTTGTTTCCTGTTTAGGATTGGATTTCCGCTTCCTTCTGAAGTCTACTTCAACTCCATAATCCGTATAAGCCTCACCTTGAACTCTGAAATTTTATTCACTAATTTAATTTTGACCTCTTCAAGTCTAGAATCAGCTGTCTTTCTTCTTATCTTACTCTTTCTTATGCTAATATAGCTTCACACAGTAACCCTCTATCTTGAGTGGTCCTTGAGCCTTATATTCGATGAAAATTAGTTAAAAAAAAAGGAAATTAAAAAAAATCTAACAACGACTAAAAAAGGAAAAATGGGGCGATTTTGACGTGTCATTAGCTGGATTCCTTTTTCTAGATGACGTGTCATTAGCTGGATTTAAAATCCGCCATTGACGATGAGGAGGTCTTTTTATTTTTGGAGATGGCGAGCACAGTAATGACAGCAGGTGAAACATTAAGCACAAATGCAGGATTAATACATGATATGTCGGATTTATGAGACATGTCAAGTTTCGTTCATTCCAATAATGACATATAGAGTGACACAGCAAATTCTTGAAGTACGAAAGAAAGCTTAAGCTACAATGACAGCTATGTTTGAGCGTCGATTGCATTTGAACCTTGGAGACATGACAAGGTATTGGCTTTTTTAAAATGCTGCCCCGTTTGTTTGTTTTTGTTTTTTTTTTTTTTTTGTTATTTTTTTTTGCTTTTGTTTAGTAATGCTATCCATTTATCTGCTTCGCTTTAGTCCCTTTTCCCCTTAACGAACTAAATATTTTTCATAATGAAATACTGAATGTGGCAATTTCTGATCAAATAAATATCACAGAATTTTAGACGATCCCATTCATTGCCTAACCAGTGTTAAAACATAGAAAGAAATTTATTGAAAAATATTTTACTACAGAAATTAATTCCGAAAAATTATTGCGAAGACGCGATATTTGGAAAAACGACGAAATTGACATATCGCAAAAAACAAAAACTACTTGATAATGACCTATGAAAGCTGAAATTTCTCACACATTGGACAATTTATATTTAAATATGTACCTAAACTAGTGTTTCGAAATATAGAAAATTTAACTGGCCTTTTAATCAAGCTTGTGCATTTTATTAGGTTGGTGCAAAAATAATGACGTTTTTGACGTTAAAAATACGTCAATAAACGTCATTATTTTTGCACCAACCTAGTATTATCAAGTATTTAAAAATTCAGCCTCAGCGTTGCGACCGCACGCTCCAAAATTTCTTACAATTAACAATAACACATTTCTAAAAACATATTTCGAATTACATCTATTCTTTCGTTGTCCTGTTATTACCGGGATGTAAAAAAACAAATCTATTTCCATACCTGATGATGTCTGTATGCACAGATGAAAGCTTATAAAAAAAAAATAAAGACCCTATGCAACTGGAATTTATAAACAGGGATCATAAGATTCATCTACAGGTTCGGGATTAATGTAATTTATTAAATTTGTTTTCGAAGATGGATTCTCGCCATTTATATCATTAACTTCAATATCTGTTTTTGTAAGAATGATTCATGTAATATATATATATCAAGAAAAAGGCTTGTCAGAATCGAAATTGTGTATAAACTTACCAAAGTTCATGTATTATTCCGTTTTTGCGCAAGTAGGCAAAGGGCAGTGAGTGATGGACCATTTCTTCACATATGATAAGAAGAATTGTTGCAATAGGAATGTTGTTCTAGAGAAGGATGCTGAGGAGACTATGGACCGAAAATGTGAACAACGACAAAGTTTTAAACAAAATTGAAGGCCTGGAAAATTTAGCACTCACAGGACATACGGAAAGCAAGAGGGACAGAGGAAAGCAGCAAGTAACCTACCTATGGAGCTTGTGTAAATGGATGACAGAAGATGGAGGTGAAGAGAGTAAAAAGATATACATTGATAAGAGCTAGGAAGGATAGGAAGTTGTGGAGAGCCTTCATCACCTACGCACAGAAGAGAAAAGGCACATAAAGAAGAATTTCAGCCATCTCAGTTATTAGTAAGAGCTGGGTTTTGTCAGTGTGTTAGACAAAATCTTATCTACCACACTAACAACCAGTTATCTACATCAGTTAATACCAATTTTATTATGAACATTTGCGTAAATAAACGCACACTCACACACACATATATATTATGTATTATATATATATAATATATATATATATATATATATATATATATATTATATATATACACTTCATGTGTATTTTTCACACATGATGAAATAATCTATTTGAAAGAATGTGCCCATAGCAAAATCTTTATTGTAATGTCAAACAGTAATAAAACACCAAATAACATTTAACAAAGGACAAAACTATTGGCACTCTTGTCGCAATAATCAATTAAGTAACCTTTATTCTTGATTATTGCCTTTAATCATTTTTGATAGTTCCTTACAAGATCACTGCACACACTGATACGTATTTTGCTGCATTCTTCTTTGCCAATAGCTTCTAGTTCCTCCAAATTCGAAGGACTTCATTCTTTTATTTTTTTTCTTCAAATATGCTTATGAATTTTCAATGGGGTTTAGGTCAGGACTTTATGCGATGTACGTCAATACTTTAATTTTGCTGTCATCTAAGTGTTTTGTAACGATTCGTGCCGTGTGTTCCTTGTCATTGTCATGTAGGAATGCCCAGTGACGCCCCAAAGACAGCTTTCGGGTACTTTGTTTTACCTTATTTTTAAGGATAGCCAAATACTGCTCTTTATCCATGATACGCTGTCCTCTCACTAATTCTCCTGGTCCAGAAGAAGCAAAAAAAACATTCCCATTGTAGGGAGGGTATTTTCTTTTTTAATTTTTTTTTTTTTTTTTTTTTTTTTTTTTGAGTTTGTGAGCTTCATTCAGTTTCCTCCATATATAATGGGAGTTCATGTGACCAGATAATTCTAGTTTGGTTTCATCTGACCATAAAACATGGTTCGAATATTTACTCCCATGTTCTAGATAGCTTCTAGCATAAGCTAATCTGCATTTTAGGTGGTTAGCCTTAAGCAAGGGAGTTTTCCTTTAGCGACAATTTCAAAGGCCTTCTCAGTGAAATCATCTAGTGACTGTCCTGGTCGATACATTTAAATAAAAATTTAGCAGACTATTATTTTTTTAGGGGAAAGTGTATCTCTGCTCTGACTTCCTCAGTTTGACATTAGGGATAAGATACAAGACGAAATAAGGAAGTCGATTTTGATTGGCCGAGCAAGCGCGGAAAAGACAGAGTTATAGATAGGTTTTTCAGGAAGCCGAGTCTTAACCGTCGAATAATGTAGACATGTTTCTTTCGTGTTTGGAAACGTCTTCCCAGTGGAGGGAGAGAAAACCCACTGGATAGGTAAAAGATGTATACGTTGACGTTAATAAAATAGCTACTTTAAAATTCCCCGTGTTGAAGTTCTTTTATCTCTGAATCAAAACAATTAGCGATCACCGGTCAGGAGAAGACGAGCGAGAGAAGAATACAATTTTATTATGGATTTGATACAGTCGCTCCAAGATCACCCCAAAAAGAGGGTATACAGCATTGTATTAATTTGGCGCAGTGACCAAAACCTCCCAGCATGGGGGGGACTATGCAACACATTCAACCCTGATGTCTTTACATCATTGACAATGTCCTTTGACGTTAAGTGAGGATTCTTTGAGTCATTTGTCGTTAAGTGAGGATTCTTTGAGTCATTTGTCGTTAAGTGAGGATTCTTTGAGTCATTTGTCGTTAAGTGAGGATTCTTTGAGTCATTTGTCGTTAAGTGAGGATTCTTTGAGTCATTTGTCGTTAAGTGAGGATTCTTTGAGTCATTTGTCGTTAAGTGAGGATTCTTTGAGTCATTTGTCGTTAAGTGAGGATTCTTCATTTGTCGTTAAGTGAGGATTCTTCGAGTCATTTGTCGTTAAGTGAGGATTCTTCATTTGTCGTTAAGTGAGGATTCTTCGAGTCATTTGTCGTTAAGTGAGGATTCTTCATTTGTCGTTAAGTGAGGATTCTTCATTTGTCGTTAAGTGAGGATTCTTCGAGTCATTTGTCGTTAAGTGAGGATTCTTCGAGATATCTCGAACAATTTTCCTTTCCATTCTCTCGGAAATTAACCGTTTTCTGGCAGTTCTTAATTTATTCTAAGCACAACGAGCCTCGTTGTACTTCTTGATAATGCTAAGGAAAGTATTGTATTGTATATCCATCATCTTGTTTGTATGCATTGACTTCAGTCGGAGCTTCTTTTCAAGTTCAGCCGTCTTCGCTCTTTAGTAAATGTTTCGTTGAACAAGAGTGACAAAGTATTTTTGCTTAGATTTTTATTGTTTTTTTTTTTGTTGTTGTTTTTGTTTTCACGTTTACGGACAGGTGTCTTCTATTTTGGAATTAATGTAAAATTTGTCCAAAAGTTTATCAGTTTCAAGTGCGTTCGGTTTAACTGTTAGCCATTGTCAAGGATTATATTTTTAGAAACGACGTGCCAGTGCTGCTATAAATGGTGAAAAATTGCTGAAAGTAGATATCTTCATAATTTCCAAATATATATACAAATAATTACGATATATATATATATATATATATATATATATATATATATATATATAAAGAATGTCTGATTAAATAATTTGCAAACATCATGTCTGCTTATTTTTAGCATCATCTTTCATATTCACGGATATTTTTACATATAATGATGCAAAAAATGCACTGTAACAGTGAAAATAATTTTTATTTCCCAAGTACTTTCCATCTCTTTCTGAGATAATTATCAGGGGTGCAGCCGTTAAGGCAAAAAACTATGTGTCGCTATCCATTAGTGATTTTTTCTTTTTGCGTTTAAATGCTACTGTTGACAGTTATGCTTTAGCGTTCATTAAAACGTGAAAAAATTATCCACTACGGAATTTTTTTCTTTTATGTTGGAATGTTATGGTCAAGCGCGCATTAAATTATGAAAACTGTTCCTTTTATAGGCATTTTAGAACATTATTACAGTATTCGTAGCTGATTCTATTCTGTGTTGGCTTCAATTTTTAATGTACATTGCTTCGAGAATCTGTAGTTTTAATTATTTATTTTCTTAGTGTAGGGTATTTTTCTATACTGTGAATGTGGACAGGAATGTTGGTGTAAATGTCTCGCAATGGGCGACAGATCAGACGTGTAGAATGAGATGTCTTGATAATGTAGTTCTCGTTTATCCAACATATTATTTAATCCGCCATGCCTAAAAGAGAATTTGCTGCCTAAATACACACACACACACACACATATATATATATATATATATATATATATATATCCAAATGTAAAAGAACGAAAAGAATATAAATTCAAATGTTAATCTTAATTTAAAAAGGGCTCAATACAAGAGTAGAGCAATAAATATTTATTATAAACTGTTACATTGGAACATGCAAGTTCAGTCAGTCAGTTGTCATGCGTGATACACGCGTAGGCGATCATGTATCTTTCAATACATGACTGACGAGGTAGATTTTTTTCCAGCAGTTGGTTGCCATTTCTTTCTGCGGTACACCAGTTGCCATCCAAGGCTATAGAACACGGTCTTTCCTGCTATTTACCCATAGATGGGGGAGAAGAAGAGAATCCATACTTTTCCCAAGGCTATTACCACGTAAGTGAATGTAATGGATTCGACTGGAATTCGAACTCGGCTCTCCTCGGTGGTTAATTGTTACCACCATCGTTAACCACATGACTAGACGTCTTTAGACGTCGAAACAAATATGCATCTTTGTCGTGATAACTTGCATGTTCCAATGTAACAGCTTATAATATATATATATATATATATATATATATATATATATATATATATATATATATATATATATATATATATATATATATATATATATATATATTCCCGATGCAATGAGAACGAAAATATATAAATCCTAACGTTCACAGCATTAATCCAAAAGAGGAATCGATATTGATAGTAGAGCAATAATTATTTATTATAATTTTTTTCATATAATCAGAAGCTATTACTCACTACAAAGATGCAACTTCGTTTCCGTGCATTTCAATTACACTTCGACTGGTGAGAACCAAAATTGGTTATGAACAATTCTTACAAGCAGAATTGTTCATGATTTATATATATAATAAAAGTATAATTTGAAGGTATGCGATATTTATGGGTAAGAGTGCTCAATATCAGGAATAAAGCGTTTGTAAATATCAAACTGTACACTGAGATCAACACCGAGTGTCGAGAGTCTGTTTCATGCTTCATGGCTAATGATTCCACTCAAGCAGGAAACAGACTGTCGCCGCTTAATGTTGACCTCAATATTTAATTAAATTTCGAATCTATACGAATAATCATGTGTGCGTGAGAAACGGGTTTAACTCTAATTTTATTTAGAGTCACACCCGTGATTCTATGTGTGTACATTGTACAATGTAAAAAAAAAGTCATTCGTACGCATGTTGTGCAAACATTTTTATTTATTATTAAAAAGATAACCAGTAACAACTGGCAACATTTACGCCTGCGTGGACAACGTTAGGCCAACTGGTAACTTACAGAACTGGAGTACTTAACAGCACTATCCACCCTGCCCCTTCCTATGCTTTAGTGTGACGTACTAGTGACCTGGCACGGTCAAAATGACTAATGATATGAAAAAGTACTTTTTTTTCTTTTCTAGATTAATACCTCACCCAAGGATACTTTGAGTAGGGCTAAGAGGGACTTATGATTTTATATAATGAGTAGGGTATGTACACATACCTACCCAATATATATAATGTCCCCAAAATGTACACGCAGACACACACGCACACACGTGTGTGTGTGTGTGTATGTATTTGTCCATTTTTAGGGCAAACACACACACAAACACAAACAAACGAATATGAGTACCCATAACGTTTAAACAAAATAAATTAAAAATAACAAGATGTCGGATTTAATAAATTTCCTAAAAATAAATTGTCTTTCTTTACGTTAGGATACGATACAAAGCAGATATGAATGTTTCGAGAATCAGCAAAGAAATGTGTTCAAAAAACACTATTCAGGTTTTGTTTGACCGGAACTCCTACGTTGCCGAGGTCCAATTAGTGAACGCAGGTTCGAATCCTGCCGGAGGATACATAATTTATATTTCACAAGATTTCTCGAATATTCATGCTCATAGATATAATTGTATGAAAGAACAGAGCTTTTTGAATTTATTCTAAGTGTGACTTTTGTAAATACAGACGTCCATACACGACATTATCAGAAAACAAGAGCGCTTACCACGGTAAAATTAAAATTTATTGATAACTTTATAACATTTTTTTCAACAGCCATCTTCGTATGTAAAACTGCAAATCCAAAGTACCTAAAATCTAATATTAGAATTAAATATTTTCCTAAATTTTACTGAGATTACCGAGTAGTTAAATATATATATATATATATATATATATATATATATATATATATATATATATATATATATATAAATGCGTATACTGTGTATCCATTGTGTAATTTCATTTCTATTGTCTCCTCTTTACTTAAATTTTACAAACAATAAAACTATCGATAAATGTGTGAACACGTCATAAAAACACCCACAACTGCGATATTTTAAACTGGAAGTAATATTTATTTCAGAACTGATTAATTAAACTTTAAATTGGCTAATCTTCCTCAAATAAAGTTTCAAAATATATATTTTATTTTTGAAAAAAAATTTTAATAAAGAGAATTACGTTAGGTTGACAGATTTGTGAATATGGACAATTTTATCCATTTTTAGCGATTTAAAAAAATGATTCCATTCGATTTAACTTCGTTTTGAAATACAGCAAAGTATTTTGCTTATTGGAAATATTGCATTTAATTTATTAGATTGAAATTAAAACTAAAATAAAATCCATAATAAATTTTTTCATTTTTAAAAATGCATTTTAAGCCTTTTGTATCGCTTTTCTTTAGCAGTACCTATATACAGAGTGCGATGTGTAAATTGTAGCCATTTTACATTTTTAATTTCACGCATGCGCGTGGTTTACTATTGACTTTTGTCGACTGCACTGTATGGGTCAATTGGGAACCGTTTGTGAGAAAAAGAGCACTATGACGCAATTCACTCCGCCAGTAATTTGGAAACTACATACTCTACTGATTGGTATTCTCACCGGAAGTTCCAATACGAACATTTAAGAGTATTTGGGTGTCAATCTGAGGACGGTGCAGAGGATTCTGAAATAATTGGATGAGTCTAATGGTGATTACGAAGGTATAGCTAGGAAAACTCACTCGTTCTGATAAGAAAAGTACTCCCAAATTTATTGGTGGAGGCCTACATCAAGTACCTTGAGGAGGTAGTGCTGTCCTGAGTCAAGAGGGTGGTTGCTGGAAGACCCTGTGTCTGGATTCAGGACTCTGCACCATGCCACACAAACAGGAGAAACCAGTCATGGCTGTCAGACATTTTCTGCCACTACATCAACCCTTACATTTGGCCACCTAACTTCAACCCCTTTGATTATTATGTGTGGGGTCGCAGGTGATTGAGACCAACAAAACTTGTAACACCAAAGATGAACTGAAGGCAAGGATTATGGCAGCATTCACCAACTTATACAAGGAGACCTCCCAGAAGACTTGCAGGTGATTCCGAAGTCGTCTGGAGGGCGTGGGTGACGCCAATGGCGATTTTATTGAATAAAATTACTCTTTAGTATTTCAAGATATTTTTGTGTAATTTTGGTAAATATATCTATTAAAATGTGATATCAGTGTTATTTTCATTTTTCCGTAATTTAGACGACAATTTATCCATCACACCATATAGTGTTTTATATGTGGACAGAGAAATCAACATTGAATGATGACTGCCAATTTATCTTTCCAAGTACAAATCAAAGAACATAACTTTCATTTTATGGATCGTTGGCCAAAGCAAGCTAAATTCATATTGCCATTATAAATCTTCATTGTGATCGCCTTGACCAACAAATGGTAGTGAATTAATTAACTATCTATCTATCTATCTGAATCCGTTCGTATCTATCTATTTATCTCAATCTGTTTGTATCTATATCTCTATCTGTTCATATCTATCTATCTATCTATCTATCTATCTATCTATCTATCTATCTATCTATCTATCTATCTTTAAAATCTGATGTTATGGCTATTTGTATGCGTATATTTTGTGGAGACTGCAATTACTTGTGATACATACACCCATACATACTACCCTTCCTTATAGCGAACATGTGAATATTAATGTGATTACAGACAGTGTAGTTGTAGTGAGATCACACGAAAAAAAAAAACACTCACAGACACATAATCATCCAATCGTACATACACGCACGTGCAGACACCCACATCTGGGGTATAAGTATCTATTTCCTTATGTCTAATGCTCCAGCCTTGAGGACACAGAGTTTAGTAAATATTATTGACATCCGTTTTTATGACTACTTCTGAAGGGTACAAACCAGTCACTTCAGCTTGCTAGTTTTTTTTGGTTTTTTTTTTAGTATGTGTGTTAGTGTCAGATACTCTGCGAATGAGGTGGGAGCGGGCGCGCACGCAAATCAGTGTTTTAAATATAACAGAAATTAGAATTAACACCCTCGCGAAACTATTCGAACAGCTGATGATCAAAATTCAAATACAAAATATGAGTCACAATGAGTGTCATGGTCATGTATAGAGATCAAAGTCAAATACAAAATATAACGCTAAGAAATATCAAAATAATACGCCCCAGTGATTAAAGACTTCATCTGTGTGCCGTGTCCCTTCAGGAAGTGGGCAATCGTGGCTCTCCACAATTTCGTGACCTTTGTAGTTCTTAGTAAAGTTTGTCTTTTTGTTATCTCTCTTAATCCCTGTTCTGCCAACACAAGCTCGTTAGGCGGGTTGTTATATAGGAATAAAGTGACGCTGCCGACACTTGAGTTTGAACATAGATCGCCAGTGAGAAAACATAGGCGATCCCATTATTGAATTAAGCAGACCACGGGACCATAGAAGAAACGCATATATGTAGGATTATATATACGACTAAACGATCGTTATTTCTATTCTATCCTCTATTACTATTCTGATCTCTACTCTCTACTCTATTTTCTGTTTGGATCACTACGTGGATTATTTGCCGAGCGAGTGTTATTCGAAGGCGTCTGACACCAGTATTGTTCAAAAGCGTTACTATAGTTGCAATCTGCGATTACAAAGTCTCTACTACAACGAGCATTACGAAAGTGACAACGAGTATTCGTTGGCATCACAAAAGTGACAACGATGGTTCGTTGACATCACAAAATAGGTTATGCGCTGTTTTCCTCTGTCCCTTTTGGTTTCAATATATCCTGTGAGTGACATATTTTCTCAGCAGTCTTTCCTCATTATGTACCTTAGATATTTCAACTGTTTTTTTCTGGTACCAAACGTATGTGTCCTTTTTTATTTCCATTTAAAAATATTTTATTCCCTGGTGACAGTTATAATGGTTAAAAGTATAATAAAACATCAATAAAAATATATATAAGAAAATATTACGAAAAAAGCTTCTTTGTCGTTATATTTATTACAACGTTTTGGCCGTTCTACGCTCCGGCCTTCTTCAGGTAGTTGGAATGTCGAACTTAACTCTTTATTTCGCTCACTGGGGTAGACTTTTCTAGTTCCACGTTCCATGTTTAATGGATGTCAGTTATCAGTTAGTTATCTCCTGTTAACTTTCCTCTGAAAGTTCTCCACTGCTTTAACCGGGTATTGAGCTCACTCTTTGGGTCCTGTCACTGGATCTAACCAACTCCTTTATCCACTGTGCCATGTGTCCTTGAGGACACATGACACAGTGGCCGAAACGCAGTAATAAATATGGCGACAAAGCTGAGGACAATAGTCTGGATAATGTAAATAGTGTACATAATACCTCATCTCAGAAATATAGACAGATACTAAAGGGCCGAAACGTTTTAATAGTTATGGGGACAAAGATGAGGACAATATTCTGAATAATGTAAATAGCGTACATAATACCTCATCTCAGAAATATAGACAGATACTAAAGAGCCAAAACGTTGTAATAAATATGGCGACAAAGATGAGGACATTAGTCCGAATAATGTAAATAGTGTACATAATACCTCATCTCAGAAATATTGACAGCTACTAAAGGGCCGAAACGTTGTAATAAATATGACGATAAAGATGAGGACATTAGTCCGAATAATGTAAATAGTGTGCATAATACCTCATCTCAGAAATATACACAGATACTGGACATTTCCTATTTGAATTAGACTCCATTTTTACTTATTGGACATTGTGTATAATGTCTATTGGTCTGCGCATTCGAGAAATCTTAGTAAAGAAAATGTATTCTTCAGTGATGATCGAATCTGCGTCCCCACTTTATAGGGGAAATCATCGTTTGATCCGGGGTGCTTTACCGCTCGCCCACCTTTTCTTTACTAAGATATCTCAAAACTACCAACCGACAGACGTAATACGCACAGTTTAATAAGTAAAAATAACGGGTCTATTTCAAGTATGAAGTGCTTACTATAATAACATTTAAAGTAGTATAAATTTCAGATTCAAAACAAATTCATGAATTATTTAGGAATATATACATATATGTATGTCCAAATATTCGCTAAAAGAATAGGATGCATGATGAAAAAAATACACAAAATATAATTTTAAAAATATTAGCGTTAAAAACTTTGTAATTATTAAGATGAAAAATCAATGGATTTTTTATGCAATTTTAAAAAAAAGCTTTTTTAGAACTTTAGAAATTCGAGTTACAAAGTTTTTTCTGGTGTCAACGCGAACCATAAATTTGTATGACAAATATGAGCGTCTTTTTCTGATGAAAAACATTGATTTGGAAATTCTAGCAAAAATCAGATAATTGTGGGATTTTAATGAAACTTTCAGGACTTCTTCACAAATGAATGAAATTATTTCTGAAACCTTCCTTTCTTAGAAAATATTGGTAAAAAAATTTTTTACCCCTCATTGATTTAATTTTATGAAATTTCAAGAAATCATTTTTGTAGAGTTTCATATTTATATTAGTTATAAGCACACGTACTTGGAGAATTTAAATCAACCATTTTTTTTAACATTCTGTATTAATCTGTGGTGATATTGTTATTAAGTAAAACCTATATTTACTAATCATAAATGGAAAAACTTACTACAATTCAGTAATCCCCAGTATTCTAAAATGAATTTTGAATTGATTCTGTGTGTGAATGATTGTTCCGATTTTTGTAAATATGGCTGTCCATAAACGACATTATCAGAAAACAAGAGCGCTAACTATAGTAAATTTAAAATTTATTGGTAATTTTCTAACATTTCCTCAAAAGGTATCCTCATAAGTAAGACTACAAAGACAAAGTACATAAAATCTAATAAAATATTAGACTTTTTTCAAATATTTTCTTACATTTTTAAGATTATTGGGTAGTTCAGAAATAATTATATATATAACTGCTTTTTAGAACTTTGGAAATTTGTGTTACAAATCTTGTTTTTCTGGCGGCAACGCAAGACCATAAATTTGCCCGGCAAATCTGAGCGTCTTTTTACGATGAAAAATATGTTAAATTGAAAATTCTTGCAAAAATAAGATTATTGTCGGATTTTATTGAAATTATTTTTTAAATCTATTATATATATAATGTGTGAGTGAACATATCATAATTCATCGAGTCTAGAAGAATCCTCAACAGTCACGTCATCTATCCCCCAAGCCGTTCCATCCGGACAACTCGTGACTCATGGGAGCACACTCCATTGGTATAAGTAAACTCGGATAAGTCACACGACGGAATTTGTGAAGAGCTGGCGCTATATAGAGTCTGGTTTGCTACTTCTCCGTCACCGAGACCCGTTGGTCCACTGGGTATGACGCTTGCGTCATATCGTAACGACCCGGGTTCAATTCTCGGTAGTGGATGAATCCCCAAAATAATACGAAACGGCTGTCCAGTGCTTTTCTTCTAGACTTGAGGAATTAATTATGATTATTCAAATCCCCTTAATATATATATATATATATATATATATATAGCCTGGCTTCAGTTGGGACCAAACTTCTGTGTGCGTGTTATATATATTATTGCTTGACCATTAGGTTCTCTGTAGCCTAGAGGTTAAAGTACGTCAGCTCTATGACGGTTTCACCTAGGGAAAAGCAGGTTCGAATCTTTTCGAAGAGCGCATATTTTTCTGATAATAATAAGATTTCTAGAATATTCAGGCCAGTAGATGAAAATAAATAAATATGCTGTTTAATAAGTAAACAAAACATCTACTGAAATATGGGTATCCATTAAAAATAAACGTTTAAGTCATAAAAAGTATGTCGGATTAATAAATGAAAAATCCATTCCTACACACACATATATATATATATATGAACGAGAGATATATGTCTGCATGTCTGTGTAAAGAAAAAGGCTTGGTCGAAATCAACAACAAGTGACGACATTGTCTTACTAATCGTCCAAATGCATGCATCAGTTTTCTACTTATCGCTTCCTGGAAGAACAGCATCATGTTTCGGGTAATGGAATGTTGGCATCCATCTCTTTCAGTTCCAATTGCTACTACTTAACTAATAATCCTTATTGACCGAAGCTCTAAAAAGTTAATAATTAATACCCCAGTTCACAAATCTAGGGCCCTACCCTGACCTGCAAAAAAAAAAAAAATGTACATAATAATAAATAAAACATAAAATTGCGTATCAAAATTATTTTCACTTTTCATATTTTTTAAACTCACGTACGGTGGCGTAATGGATAGCGGCTTGGATTGAGTCGAATCCATTACATTCACCTACGTGCTAATACCCTTGGGAAAGGTATGAATTCTCTTCTTCTCCCCTCCAGCTATGAGTAACTAGCAGGACAGACCGGGTTCTATAGCCTTGGATGTCAACTGAACTACTGCAGAAAGAAATGACAACCTACTCCGGGAAAAAAATATGCCTCATGTCATGTATCGAAAGATACATGATCGCCTAAGCATGGATCACGCATGGCACATAACTGACTGAACAAATTCAAAAGAAAATTTCAAATGAGTGAAGTGCAAATAAGCCATAATACACATACTGCAGCGGCAAAGAACCTAAAAAAGAGACAAAAGCAAGTACAATGTACCAAATGCAGAAAAGATGAAAAGATAACCTTCTTCATGGTCAGTACTCTGCCCGTACCAAACAAGTTGATGTAGACAAACCTCGTACCCATCAGTTATTACGTAGTGTAGGGTTAAAAGCTGAAACCGAAAGTTTCAATCTTGCTACACAAGACCAATGCTTGCTAACTAGAAATTATCAAGCAGACATAGTGAAAAATTGCGTTAACACGAAATGCACATTCTGTGATAAATATCAAGAAACAACTGACCATCTTGTGTTAGCATCCATTGAATATAAAACTCAGCATGATAGAGTGGGCCAATATCTGCCCTGGAAAATATACAACTTTTAGTGGAAGGAACCTGCAAGAAACATCACCCAGACCCGGTTACAGAGATAGGATTGTAACAATTTTATGGGACTTTACAATATACACAGACAGAACAATCATACCTAATCGCCCTAATCATCACAGATCACAAGAATAGAAATGTGCTTTCTTATTGACATGTCAATATCTACAGATTATTATGTACCTTTGAAAAAAAAAACTATCAAAATACAAGGATCTTTTTGAATAGGTTCCGATAGACTCATTTAAGGGATTCCTTGTAGCCCATGATTTAAAGAAATACTAAAAATTGTACTCACATGTACAGCTCACACATTACGAAGAGCTTTATCTATGTAAAATGTGTATGACCAAAGAGAAAAAATATCATGAAGCCCTTTCTGACCATAGGTCTCTTGTTGGGACCCGGAAGGAAAAGGAATTTATTAATAATAATAATAATGATAATGGTATTATGGAACGCGACGATGGCATAAGGGTTATCGTTGCTGAAAATGGAATCGACGAGCCGTGTTCAAATTACGACCTGATTTGTTGTATCCTCTTCCGTACTTGGAAAAGGAAAGCTACTAATTAAATAGCAGGGTACTATGGTCTTCTAGCTTTGAGTGGTAGAAGGAACACTGAATTCCTTGGAAGAAGGAAAACAGTTTTATTTCAAAACCGTGAAGAAGGCAACGGGAACCCATTTCACTGTCCTTCCCAAGAAGTCGTGGCAGTTCACAGATAAAGAAAAAACAAATTTGTGGAGAGCCCTACTGAAGAGACATCGCTTTAAAAAAATAATGTTATCAGAGTCTTTAGAGGTTGTTTATGTAATAAGCTTTCATAAGCTTTAGAGTAAATATCTGAGAAAAGAAAAAGAAAATACTTTTGATACACTCTCATACGATAAAATCGTTACCCGCCTACAAGGCTGGTGACTTCATGGCTCAGCAAAAGTTAAGTGTCCGACTGCAAATCGAATTTAAATCTTGAGTTGAGATTGACACTCGAAAATTTTTGCGGCGTCATTTGACTTCACTGCTAATATGTTGTTGAAATAACTCAAATATCTACACTTGTCGTCATTCTTGTCTTTAAAAAAAGTTTCTTTTAACAATTCTGTTGATGCTAACATACATATACATCATTACGAAACTTACATTTCCCGCTGTCGACGTACATAAACATTTTGAAGACACCGTGAAATGTCGGTCCTTAAATTTTGTGTTATAAACTAGCGCTTAGTGCTATTTTCACACCAGCGTAGACGTATAGTAACATATATAATAACCTGTTTTGGCCACTTACTTTTATTATTTTGTGTGTTGGAGATGTCGTTTAGCTTAGTCTCTTTCTACTGACGTGTATCCAAGCGAAATCAAAATGGCGGCGCTAATGAGAAATCGCCGTTTTCGTTTTTTTTTTTTTTTTTTTTTTTTTGTTAGCTGTTTATTTCCAGTAAATGTCAATTTCCTATTTTTTCCCCAAAACTTGCCAGCACACCCAGGCAACAATGCTATAACAATGCAATAACAACGCAGCAATGAAAGTGTTAATAACTTAATTAGTACCTTCATTTTGTAAAATAATAGTTGCTCTAATTTTGGCATGTTTTGCTTGAAGCTGAGAACACAGCTGAAGTGAAGAATTAATACTACACTCTGATCCTAGGTAGATGGTCAGGAAACATTTTTATCCTAGGTAGAATTCACAGATGCCCTGATACAAATAAATAACCGTGACAGTTTTTAAGGATGTGTGGATGGTGCAATGGGTAGTGACTCAGAATGAGAAATGGGAGACTTCTGTTCGAATTCCGGTTGGATTCGTTACATTCAATTGCGCGCAAATACCCTTGGAAAAGGTATGAATCGGTATGAAAAGGTCATTGTTATCATCAAGAAATAGTGCAATATTCACTCGCAAAATAAAGAATTATTCTTACAATCCAAAATATCTCCACTTTAAATAACCCCTTATAGGTTGATAAGCCGTAAAAAGCAAATCAATTTATCAATCAGCAATTTTTACGGGTAATATGCTAGTTTAAAATCATATTAAAACCGCTTTCGATATTTATTTCGCATGGGCGTTAATAGACTTTATTGCTTTTCTTGCAGAACTAAAACTGAAATTGTTTACCTTTTCTCTCTCTTCCCACCCTTGATGGGTACGGTTGAAAAAGAAAGCAAAAAAAAAAAAAAATCTCCGTAAAAACAGAATACGTGTAGATTTAAAACAAAAAAAAAAGGTTCAAGAGGTCACAACTTAAAGCCCTACCCCAAAATACAGATCAATAAGTAGAGAGAAACAAACAGAAAGCGAAAAGATGAAAGAAAGAGGTGGGAAGGGTATGCGTGTCAAGGGTCACTTATGGTACGAACGTTATCTTTCCTAAGAAGAACATCTGCAACCAGGAATGGCCGAACATAGAGAGGAGTGCTCCTCACGGATTTTCTACCGGCTTCAACATAACACTTCCGTCTCTGCTGATTATCCCAACTCTCAAATGCGGCGGGAATTTTAAGGACGGGTTAGATTTACAGCGAATAAGAAGTGGAGGCCTTTCTTTATCCTACAAGTCTTTTTTTTTTTTTTTTTTTTTTTTGAGTGAACGATTATGTGGATTTGTTTGTCGCATTTTCAAATAATACACCGTAAATATCAATCTTAATAATCTTACGCTAAAACACCGATTCTCGTATACGTCACGTTGAAACACCGGTTAAGCAACGTCGAGCTTGGTCAGTACCTAGATGGGTGACTGTTTGGGGAGCTAGGATGTGTAGGTGGTGTAATGGATAATAGCTTGGAGTTGTTAATCGGAGAGTTTGTTCAAACATTAGTAGTAGGCATCCGTTAGTTTCGAGAGATTATGTCTACTAAGTTTGCTAGCTCAGTCCCATTCGTGTTTCTTCCACTGCAACATGACTGAGCGGACTTTAGTTACAGTTTCTGGGATAAAGCTCCTAATTTGGTGTGACCAACACTTTGAACAAGCCTAGTACGCTCAAACGCTCGCTCATGATGACTGACTTGTGATTTCATGCTAGCACAACTATCAAAGGCTTATAAACAATTTCGTCGACTCAGTTCCCTCACAAGGCTCGGTTCAACTCGAATGGTTTTCAAGCACTTTCCAATGGTGCTGCACACTCAGACCATTTTCGCAGGGGACTAAAATCACCTTCTTATCGATGGAAGGATAACGCTCACTTGACCACGCATCATAGTCTAACTACATTTTTTTTTAAATATCATTCAGAGGCGATCATGATTTCTCCAGTTTTTTTTTCTTTATTATCTATGAGTTAGGAAAGATAGTGGAGTGGTTTAAAGTTGCCGTCTCCACGGTTTGGTATTCAGTTTTTCCTCCTCTTTACTCTGGTTGCAAACCCAAACCTCGAGAGCCCAATCTACTCTGCTATTTAACCTATAGTTAGGGAGAGAAGACACTGATTCACGCATTCATTTCCTAAGGGAATTTGTACAGAAGTGAACGCAATAGACTAGTCTGGAATTTGAACTCGGGTCGCCGGCTACACTTTCCGCGCTGATAACCATTACACTACCCGCACACCTAACTCCATAATACTGTAATAGTAAATGTAGAAAAAGTGTGGGGGGGGAGTTCTTATACAGTACTCTACATTTTAAAATAAGGATAAGATGCATGACTCTCGAACAAAATGTATGACTGTAGACAGCCAAGATGCAGTAGCTGTTGCAATGCACTCTTATTTTTCTTCATTGTTTTAGATTTCATCTTATACAAGGCTCGAGAGCCACTGCAAGTAGAGGGTCACAGTCGAAATAGTAATGATGAATGAGGTGTGTGATGTGAGGGAAGGTTATAGAATGTAGTGATAGAATTATGAGGATAAGGAGGATAACGTTTCAACTGATTCACTCTGCAACATCTTCAGGTGTACATAGAGAAAGAGAAGAAAATCCTCATTTATATACCGTAGTGTCATTATGAACATTTTATAGCACTTTCTTACAAGCCTTCGTCGAATTTAACCTTTCACATATACACGCGTTTTAGCATTAGGAACACCAATGTTGCTGATATTGTCTGCGATTTTAGGAAGTCATTATCATTCTCAAAATTATACGGACACTGAATATATGCTTTGCGTTATCTATATTATTCCGACGACATTTCAGCCGATTTATTCTACAGCTTTCTTCATGTGTACATGTTTTAACTCGCTCCTAGCGGTTATAATACCATGCTACGCTTAGTCTACTCACCGTGACGTCATTAGAAACAGCGGAATGTCTGACTCTACGGACTTTCTTGACTCACTATGAGTTCTTTATTTAAGCCGCCTTGCCAATTTCATTTGTGTCACCTGGGGTGTCTTATTTACTCCACAACAATACAAAAATTCATTCTACAAGTTTTTAAAAATATAATTGTCATTCCCAGTTATTCTGACAACTAAACTTGTCCTTCATGTTACTAGTGTTGTTTCTATAACGTTTCGGCTACTCTGTTCTTCGACCTTCTTCAGATGTACAATACGTATGTCTATTTTGCAGATTGTGAGAATTGTGCATTCATTTTTAAGAATGGCACGATTTCTGGTGACAAAATCAGGGCATTTGGCGTAAATTTTTACCCTACAATCTTTCTTGAAAATAGAGATTTGCTCCAACTGTTTTGCTTTAGTCTAAAAGCTCGTAACAGATAAACCTAACATATTCCGCTTCATCATGATCTTCAGAGAATTGAGTTTTAAAGGATTTTCAATTTTACACCATTCTTCGGCCTTTTAGCATCATCGGTATAATTGTTACTGATATAGTCTATGATTTTACGAAGAGTCATTATCATTCCAGAAATTATACGAACAGCTGAACTCATTCTTCGCGTTATTTATTTCCGACAACATTTCAACCGATCTATTCTACAGCCTTCTTCATATGTACAAAAATAGATTCTATAAGTTAAAAAAAACGGATCATTATCATTCCCACAGTTATTCGAACAACTGAATTTTAGTTTTTGTAACGTTTAGTCCACTCTATTCTTCAACCTTCTCCAGGTGTACAATCTGTATCGAAAGTGATGATCTTAGGTTAGATCGGCTTATTTCATGACAAGTCGGTCCTTCTTGGATCATTTAATACTGATCTTTCAAGTGAGGTCCGAATTCATTCCTCAGCATTAATGATTAATTAGCTTCCCCTCATTATTACACTACGCCGTTGTGTTTAAAAGGCGATTGTCTCTATTTCTCATTGCGAAAAGAAAAAAATGTCGGCAAATACAACATTCACAATTACTACAGATTATTTCCTTTTCAGTAATTAGTACAATACAGTTTTTCATAATTTTTCAATGATTTTACTTCCTTTCTTTGCGAAGCAATGAATTCCCTACTGAATCTCTGCTGAACAACGAAAGCTATACTTTTTTTAAAAGTTTATATAACATTGTTTTTTTCCGGGCTCTTCTGAAAGTCTTTGAGTGCTGATAATCAGATTATTCGCTATCGTGGTTGCTAAGCACTTCTTTCTTAATTTCTTTCTTTCTTTCTTTCTTTCATTCACTTTCTCACTGAAGCCAAGTAGTTTCTTATATTCTCTTTCCACGCAATCAAAACGGAATAGTCCATTATGTATGACGGCATAACGACCGTGCGAATTAAAGAAGGAAGGACATAATAGAATAATAATAATAATCACATTTTCACTGTTAATAAACAATAATAATAATAATGACATTTGCACTGTGAATAAACAATAATAATAATAATAATGACATTTTCACTGTTAATAAACAACAATAATAATGACATTTTCACTGTTAAACAACGATGATAATGACATTTTCACTATTAATAAACAATAATAATAATAACCTTTTTACTGTTAATAAACAATAATAATGACATTTTCACTGTTAATAAACAATAATAATAATGATATTTTCACTGTTAATAATAATGATATTGTCACTGTTAATAATAATAATAATAATAATGACATTTTCACTGTTAATAATAATAATGACATTTTCACTATTAATAAACAATAATATTAATAATGATATTTTCACTATTAATAAACAATAATAATAATAATGACATTTTCACTGTTAATAATAATAATGACATTTTCACTATTACTAAACAATAATATTAATAATGATATTTTCACTATTAATAAACAATAATAATAATAATGACATTTTCACTGTTAATAATAATAATGACATTTTCACTATTAATAAACAATAATATTAATAATGATATTTTCACTATTAATAAACAATAATAATAATAATGACATTTTCACTATTAATAAACAATAATAATAATAATGACATTTTCACTGTTAATAATAATAATGACATTTTCGCTGTTAATAATAATAATAAAGACATTTTCAATATTAATAAACAATAATAATAATAATAATGACATTTTCACTATTAATAAACAATAACAATAATAATGACATTTTCACTGTTAATAAACAACAATAATAATAATAATATTTTCACTATTAATAAACAATAATATTAATAATGACATTTTCACTGTTAATAAGCAATAATAATAATGACATTTTCACTGTTAATAATAATAATGACATTTTCACTATTAATAAACGATAATAATAATAATATTTTCACTATTAATAAACAATAATAATAAAAATAATAATATTTCACTATTAATAAACAATAATAATAATAATATTTTCACTATTAATAAACAATAATAATAATAATATTTCACTATTAATAAACAATAATAATAATAATATTTTCACTATTAATAAACAATAATAATAATAATATTTTCACTATTAATAAACAATAATAATAATAATAATAATAATTTCACTGTTAATAAACAATAATAATAATAATGACATTTTCACTGTTAATAATAATAGACATTTTCACTATTAATAAACCATAATAATAATAATAATGACATTTTCACTGTTAACAATAATAATGACATTTTCACTATTAATAAACAATAATAATAATGACATTTTACTGTTAATAAAGAATAATAATAATGATATTTTCACTGTTAATAATAATAATAATGATATTTTCAATGTTAATAATAATAATAATATTTTCACTATTAATAAACAATAATAATAATAAAGGCATTTTCACTATTAATAAACAATAACAATAATAATGACATTTTCACTATTTATAAACAATAATAATGACATTTTCACTATTTATAAACAAAATAATGACATTTTCACTGTTAATAAACAATAATAATGACATTTTCACTATTAATAAACAATAATAATAATAATGGCATTTTCATTGTTAATAAACAATAACAACAACAATAATAATCATGTTATTTTTACTGTTAATAATAACAATAATATTAGGTTGGTGCAAAAATAATGACGTAATAATGTCGTTTTTTGACGTATTTTTTAACGTCAAAAAACCACATTATTACGTCATTATTTTTGCACCAACCTAATAATAATAATCATGACACTTTCAGTACAAATAACAACAATAAGCGACCCGTTACCACCTCTCCCCACCCCCGCAAATTTTCCCTTCGATATGTTGGTTGATTTATTTTAGTGGCATATCAACCACTGTAGGTTATTTAATACAATTTTATGGCTTTAACTATGGATAAAATGTATTTTTTGTGTTTTTGTATTATTAAAGGAATTGTTCGTAATTCTACTATAAATATATATTGTTGGTAATTTTACTATAAATAGGTATTTTTGGTAATGTTTTTATATAAAATGTATTGCTGGCATTTTTACTATAAAAATGTATTTTTATACTTTCGTAGTACTTTCTTTTTGTTTGGGTGGGGGTAAACTATTTTCCCATAGATGAGCCCTCCTAACAGGTGCTACCACCCCGGGTCAGAGTGGATCTGGGAACAACGGCAATTAAGAAGTGGTTCCGCCCTCCTCAAAACCTTCAATCTTCCAAACAGAGGCCTTGCTGCCAGATGTAGTTTATCGTCCCTTCGGTATGTCCTGTATGTTTCAAAATCTCCTTCCTCAAAATATGTGTCCAAGAAATTCCCGCTGTTTCTTTCTGATTCTGAGTATAAGTGACCTTTTTCCTTCCATTCTCCACAAAACTTCTTCGTTGCTTACGCGCTCCGTCTTTGGTATTCTCAGCATCCTTCTGTAGAACCACATTTCTGTTGCCTCCAGTCTTCTCTTCATCTGTGAGGAAATTGCCCAGCATTTACTGCCATATTGTAGGATTGGTGAATGTGAATCCTCGTGAGTTTCAAAAGTACGGAAGTTTTAAAAAAATTAAGTTATATTTTCCCTTTCTCGCCGAAAAAAGACCCCAAATGATGTTTTATTTTAGTTTTCCGTTAGTCCCCCACTACTGCAAAAACCTACACTCTAACCCATAACCCTGACGGAGATAGAGAACTAACGAAATACACTTAACGTATCAGTTCGTAATGGTTATAAAAATTTTGACCTGGTTGTAACGAAGGAACAAATCCCAGAATTCCATGCTTTATATCTCTATTTTTTACTTATTTAAAACTTTTAATAGCTCTATTCTCTTCTTCGGACAAAGATGTAAGAATGTGAGAACGTTAGTAATCTGGAACGCGATTAAAAAGATATACATGGCTGATCATTTAAAAAAGAAGGGCTTAAATATTTTGATTCTCTCTGGCCCCAAACTAATGTCAAAAATTGAGTTTCTTGACAGTGAGAAAAAAGAAAATGCATTTTTTTCTTTTTAAGCTCCCGTACTTTAAAATTATGACCGTTAGTTTTTGATAAGGACAAACAAAATGAGCATAGATTTCAATGAGATAATCCGAAATTAAAATGTCTGTTGATATTGGCAACCAACGGGATTTTTTCTTTCAGCATTTATTAATATATAAATAAAATGATATATAAATCAAATTATTATTTCCTAGCAAATCATTGACTTATAGATAAAATCAAGCATCACATTTTCTTTTTAAGTTCTTTTTCTTGCTTGACCTTCGTCGTCTTCTTTCCGTTCATATCATGTGTCTCCTTATCTGACACTTGTGGGTTTGCATGCGCATACGCGCGTGCACACACACACACACACACACACACACACACACACACACACACACACACACATTGATCTGCTTAGTGGGTTAGGTAGTTGGGTAATTTCCATTAAGTCAGAGCTGTGTGAGCTGAGATAAATGTCGGTATTTCCAATGCCGATTTTAAAGGCATCCAAATATGCCTTCCTCGTTTGAATGACTGGCGCTAAACAATCTTTTTATCCTTAATTATCCTCGTTTGGCCTTGACGGAGAAAGGACATAAGAGAAGGAAAAGGAATTTCCGTTCAAATGTCTACTGTTCCGTTGCAGATGTCAATTATGGCTTAAATCGAAGTACGAGATTGTAGTGAAAAAAAAAAACGTTCTTGGATTGAATAAGAAGCTCTTCAAAAGAAAAATTTTGATATTTTAAAAAACTCTTTCGCAATCACCATCAGCTGCCTCATTGTATTCTCGTTAATCTCGTCCACTGTCTAATATCTCTTTTCCACTGGCTATTTTGTCTTTCGGGAAAGACAAATGCCGTAAGAAATCAAATCTTGATCGTGAAGGAGGTATGAAATCAACCAGGTCTGTACGTGTGATATTTTAAAATATAAAATGTGTACGGGACGTAAAGAATCTACTGATTCAATCATTTTGTATGCAACCGTCATAGAGTAGAGGAATCTACTCAATAGGATCTTACTGTCGACTGAATAACCCAGGAGGAGAATGTCTGTTCATTCGTGTATAGTATAGTTCTGTCTGTGACTACCCAGAGGAATAGTATTGTCCGGTTCATATTCCTCCCCGGTCTTTTAAACAGGAGTAGTGGTTTATCCCTTGTTTCATATGTAGGATTGGGTTTTCGATTTCTTCAAAAGTCTTTCATTCCCAACAGCCCCTAGCGTCTTAATGACATTATCGCTTTGCTTGTGGTGAATTGATTAAAAATTGAACATATTTTTTCTAGGGGTTATTTTCAACATTTGCTTATTATATGAATTATTATTATTATTATAGTATCTATAAAAATGATGCTATTTTTACGTATGGATTGGCACTTCTGTCAGAGTAACTGTACGCTCTATCTGAGATCAAATGGCTGTTCTTTTGTCCTCATTCTTATGATGAGAATGTAATCTCTGTGCGCTCTGATGTATCGTAGATAGTGCGTCTTGTATATGTAGATTATTATTATTATTATTATTATTATTATTATTATTATTATTAAGTGAGAGAACAACATGCCCACAAAATGACGCTGGTGTACAGATGTAATAATAATAATAACTACTGGGGCGTCTCTCGGTCAGACACATTTGTATTCAACACCCACAGAGCCAACCTGTAGTTTATACTGCAACTATACTGAGCAAACCATAGTTACACTTTCTGGGAGAGAACGTGTTATCTAAAATGATCAACACCAGCATACTCAAACCCTCGGTCACGATGACTTGTAACTTCGTGCTATCAACGGCCCCAAGTCTACCCACTTTCACTCACAAGGCTTGGGTCGACCCGTGGTATGGTTTTTCAGGCACTTTCCAAAGGTGCCGCATGTTGGGATCGTCACCCCTCTCCGGACCAATATCATCTCCTTCTTGGCAAATCGACCATTGTGAGATTCGAACCGTAGTCTCATGGTCAGAAAGCGAACTTTCTTATCACTTGGCCACGCATCCATGGTGTACAGATATACAGAACCCAATACACCCATCTATATAGCCATCCCGATAAGAGTATATCGGGCACATCCATCACAGCAAAATGTGCACAATATGGTGACAGGTTTTGATAAAAGCAATGGATAAACTTTCAGGTGGAACTCAGAAATAACTTCAGATCTTTCAGGCGGTCTCCAACTGAGGATGTTACAAAGTTTCTTTAGGTTACTCCTAAGTCGCTCGCCTTCACTGTCTCTTTCAAACATTAAAAAAAAAAAAAACTATCGACATCCGGCCATGATCCACCCCCAACAACAACTCCTGCTCATAAACAGAGATGGGCAACTCCTATGCGACATGCCCAACTGGTTCAGATCAGACAGTTGATAAGGAAATCTGTTATGTGATGCTTTTATCATAACCGGTCACTATACTGTACACATTTGGCTATGCTACATGTGCCTAGTATACAGACTGGGTGTCGTGACGGGTAATATGAGCTTGTACATTTGTATCTCAGCGTCACTCTTTGGCATGCTGCTTTCTTGCTCAATAATAATAATAATAATAGTAATAATAATAATAATAATAATAAAGTTGGTGATCTCCCATAGGGCTGGCGCATTGTGCATCATTGTTCATAAATGGATGTAGTGGAGGACCATCATGGTCGGGTGTCGAGAGTTTTCATTTTTTTTTTAATTTAATGGATGAGACAACCAAGGCGACTTGAGAGTCACATCTAGATACTTGGGAACATTCTCAATCAGAATCTGCCTGAGTGTACTAGGTTAATCTACTCTTGAGTTTATGTGCTGATTTTATCAAAAACCAGTCAGCCTATCGCACACTTGGCTGTGATGCATGTGCTCAGTATACCCTTATCAATCTGGGTATCATGATGGGTATATAGGGATTCGTATATTTGTATCCCAGGATCACTTTTTGGCATGCTGTTTTCTCACTCACTCAATTAATCAATATTAAATAATAAGAAGAAAAAATACGAAACTTCATAAAGGAAGCTAATGAATTCAAAAGGGAATTTAAAGTTGATGAAAAGTGCAAATAAACCATAATACAAATACTGCAGCGGCAAAGAACCTAAAAAAACAAGCAAACGCAATGTAACAAATGCAGAAATGCTGGCAAGATAAGCTTCTTCATGGTCAATACTCTGCTCGTAACAAATAAGCTGATGTAAATAAACCTCGTACCCATCAGTGGTTTCATAATGCAGCGTTAAAAGCTGAAACCGAAAGTTTTATTCTTGCTGCACAGGACCAATGCTTCCTAACTAGAAATTAACAAGCACAAATACCGAAAACGCAGATTCTGTGATAAATATCCAGAAACAATTGACTAAGTTGCACGGTGTTAGCACCCACTGAATATAAAACTCGACATGGTAGGGTGGGCGAATTTCTGAACTGAAAAATATACAACTTTTACGAAGAGGAAACGGTAAGAAACTGCTATGAACATCATCAAGACCCGGTTACAGAGAGAGAATCTGTAACAATTTCATGGGACTTTACAATACACACAGACAGAACAATCAAGGTTAATCGCCCAGACTATCGTGATCAAAGACCACAAGAACAGTGTGTGCTTTTTTTTATTGACATAGCAGTCCCTGTTGATTGTAATGATCTTTGAGGATCTTAAAAACAAAACAAAAAAAACAAGGATCTTGAAGGGGGAAATCCCAAAAATGTGGCACATGAAGACGTCAATAATTGTATTTGGAGCCCTTGAATTGATTGAAAAAGGTTCCGATAGACTTATTGAAGAGATTCCCGGTAGCCCATGTCTTAAAGAAATAGTAAAAAATGTACTCACAAGTATAGCTCACACTTTACGAAGAACTTTATCTATAGTAAAATGAGTGTGATCTTTGCTTTTTTTGTTTTGCTTTTTTACAAAAATGATCGATGCAAAATGCCATGAAGCCATTTCTGATCTTGGGTCTACGGTTTGGACCCGGAAGGAAATGTGTATGTAACAGAAATCAAAAGAAATAATAATAATAATAATAATAATAACATCAATATCAACATCATCATTAAATATCACGGTGCTACACCAAAAGCAAAGTTCCCATGGCTTCCGATCTGAACATGCACATGTTTGGACTTGGTGAATTAATATGGACTACAGTAAATATCTGATTCAATACCACAGATGTTCTTGTCATTTTCTTGACCCTAACCAGTCAGGCATGTCCCCTCGAGGCTGACGCATTGTGCATCTCTGTTCATGAATGTAAATATTAGGAAGGCATAATCACCAGGTATCTAAGAGGGCTTTTTTTTTCTTTTTTTCTCCCCCCACCCCCAAGATGGAAGGGTGTGGTAGCTAAGGTTTGGTTTGGTTTGGTTTACGGCATATCAACCTCAATGAGTTATTTAATGCCGGCAAGATTTTTATTGCTGGTAATATTTTTTTTCAAAGATGTATAGCTGGTAATAATGTATTGCAGCTAATAAATTTTTTTACAAAGTATTTCTGGTATTAAAACCTATTTTTACACTTTCATAGTGTTTTGACCCCAGTTTGGTGTGGTGGGGGGTAACTATTTACCCATAGCTGGGACCGTAACAGGTGCTAGCACCCAGGGTCAGGGTGGACCTGGGAACACCAGCAATTAAGAGGTGGTTCCACGCTCCTCAAAATCCCCGCCTTTGCTGATGTAGGTTGGATGTAGGTTATCGTCTTACCCAGGACGCGGATGTAGCTAAGGTATATGTTTTGTCTTGGTGAATCAAAATGTGCCACGGTAAACACCCTGTTCAGTACCACAAATTGTCATGCAATCCGGAGTGGTTTCCTTCTGCTGGGAACTAATCTAAGAGAAGGAAACGAGAAGCCACTTTACTGTCTTTCCCAAGAATGCATAGTGATTCAGTGATGACAAAGAAAAGAAATCCGTTAATAGTCATGTTCGCTTTCTTCTTGAAGGGTCATGGCGTTTAAAACTACGAATTCAAAAATTTGAACTTCCTTATTGTTGCCCGTTGAATTAATTATAACTACTCACTGATTGTCACGGCGAAACACATTTTAACTGAATGTACTCACTCAGCCCCTGTAAGAGACAAACACTACGAGGAAAACACGAGAAAACTATTTGGAAATACTGAAACTGTCAACATAATTTCCTACCTTAAAGAAATCGGTTTATACCAAAACATACATCTGCAATAGATCATCTACACAAACATACATTTGCCCTGAAAGTATAAAATTATATACAAAATATCTGTAATTGACAACATAAAATTGCGTTCAAAATATACAGGGTGTCCATAAAGTTCGTGTGCACTTTAAAAAATGTATAACTTTATTTGTATTTGCGATTGAAATAATCTGTAAAAAATGTTACAAGTGTTTAATGTACCTAGTTTTAAGTATAGCTAAATAACTAATGTGATTTCAGGCATTACTCTAAATCAGTTGGCAAATGTTTTCCGTGAACTGCAAAATCGTATTACCCTTTGTATTGCTAATGATGGAGGACATGTGGAAACTTAAATAAAATTTCAATAAAACCTTAAAAAAAATATAGATTTACTTCTTTCTAATCCTTTTTACAAATTATTTCTATCGCAAATACAAATAAAGTTATAATTTTTTTAAAGTGCACACGAACTTTATGGACACCCTGTATATACTTGAAGCTATAAAATCGCATACAAAATACTTATATTTCGGCATTAAATAACCACAAATGTTGATCTGGCGCTAAACTAAAACAACCAACCCATTGATTCCTGAAAGGACACGGCACATCGAAGAAGATAGAGGCCCACATTAGTTCTGGTCATACTCTATATTAACAAAATAAATAATTCAGGCGGCATGGGAAAAGGTAGGTTGATATTGAGGTGCCGGAAGTTACAGCATTTTCCTGAAATTGGAGAACTGAGTTCGACTTCCAGTTGGGTTCGTTACGTTCACTTACGCGCAAATATATTTGGGAAATATATCTCTTCTCTCTAACTATAGGAAAATTGTATGGCTTGTATCTGGAAAAATCGTTTTTATTCTAAAAAAAATATATAAAATGTAAATACAATATTCACGTAAAAGATAAAGAAATATTCTTACAACATAAAAATATGTTCCGGCTTTAAATAACCCACAAAAGGTTGATAAGCCATAAAAAACAAATAAAACAATACAGTATTTTCATGAAATTTGTTCTTTGTATTGAGCTTCAGGAAAGAATGGACTCTCATTAGGCAGGAATTCCTGTAAGAATTACTAGAGTAACAGGAATTTTTTACAATCTGTTGTTAACTGGGACAAGGAATGGCTTGTTAATTTTAACACCCCCCAAAACGAAACTGCTCTCTTTTAATCGTATGAGAGAAGCCTTTTTGCCTTCCATCAGTATGGCTGATGTTAACCTCCAGGAGGGTGAATCATTGCCCCTTCTGGGGTTAACGTTTACCACTGATATGAAGTTAGAAGATTATATTAAATCAATTCCTAAGTCTGCTACTAGGAAAGTTGGTTCCTTTCTATCGTGCTAGACAATTTTTGACGCCATGATCTATATTACATATTTATAAGTCGACCATTCGTCGTTGCTTTGAATATTCCTGCTACATCAGGTCTGGTGCTCCTGCTATATATCTAGAGATTCTTGATAACATCCAATGAAGAATATGCAATGTTTTTAGTCCTGTTCTGGCAAATCAGCTTCAGTCAATTTCCCACCGCCGTAACGTAGCTTCCTTGCGACTTTTCTATAAATATTTTCATGGTAATTGTTCTGATGAACTCTACTCTATGGTACTTAGATATTATGAATTTAAGTGCAGTACTAGATTGGCTGCAAGGTCTCATCATTTTATGGTTGAAATGGTTACATGTAACCGTAAGTTCCGTGCTAACAGTTTCTTCTCTCACATTTCGCGGTTGTGGAACTCTCTTCCGACTTCTTGCCTTCTCAGTCAATTCCGTTCTTCAAAAATTTAAATGCAAGGTCAATCATTATCTTCTGTCTTTTTCAATTCCTGTTCTTTATTGTTTTCTCCCCTCAATAGTTTTTTCTCATATTCTCTAACACTCGATTAAACCTTGTGTCTTAGTGGCTTTGTTACCTTGCTTGAAGTGAAGTGATTAAAAAAGCATAATATAAGCATATTGTAAATACATTGTTTATGATTTTATTTTGAAAATGCATTGTAAAAGATTTACTATAAAAATACATTGAAAATGAAGGAAACGCGATAGTTTGTATTTAGGAATTGATACAAGGACTACTGGTACAGAATAGGACGAAATAATAATAATTGAAATAAATTAAGTTAAAAACTGGAATGAAACTTAAAAACTAATTCGACTTAGATAAATAAATAAGCTTCAACGCAAAATTTAAACAATTGAATTAACTCGTGAGGGCAGGGTCGATGGAACTGGGACTTCTACCCGGATCTTGGAATCGATTCTATTTCTACTCATGTACGTTTTTCAAGTTGTAATTTGAGTAGGGTAGATATCTCCCTGGGTGACGTTCTTATCAAATGTAGTTGAAAATAGAGCTATAAATTAAAACTGTATCTGGCCACGTGGATCCGTTCGCGATAAAAAAAAAAAAAAAGAAAAAGTTTTCTTGTAGAGAATACATATCTTTACTCGTTTTATGATCAGTTGTATCCTGGGATACATTATTTATTTATTTATTTTATTTATTTGTTTGTTTGCTTGTTAACATCTAATTTTACACCAAAGTCTAACAGTCACAAACCTAACTCTCTACACACTGTATTCCCAGGGACAAAATGGCGGTTTATTAAAATACAGCAGACATGGAATTTTACTAAAGCTTGATTTAGTATACTATGGGTATAAAGAATGTGATGCGCTAATCTTCCAAAGATAGGGATGTATTTTCTATTTAATATGAAAGCTAATTTCCTATTTGTTGATGAAAGAAATAGAAAGAAAGATGAGATGAATGATGTTTTTTAACTAAAAAAACACATTCATATACACACTTTTTGCATCCCTTCGCATTTTTTGAAAACTAATCTAAGAACAATATCGACAATATTCTGTTATAAAGACTCTTATGAAATTAGGCAGCAAAGTTTTTAGAAATTGCATTATGCAACAAGGTTGTATGTGGTAGGAAGCTTCTTCAAAATAATATGAATTTATTTGTAGTTTCTGTTTTTCTTAAAACTCAAATTACTCATATGTTGTCCATACTATTTTCATGTTAGATAGATAGATATAACAGGCTTAGATAGATAGATAGATAGATATATAGATAGATAGAACAGGCTTAGATAAATAGATATGAACACGCTGAGATAGGCTAAATCTGTCTGTCTGTCTATCTATCTGTCTATCTAAGTAGTTCATTAGGATACTTTTTCAAGAATTTGGCCTGCTCATCATAAGGCATTTGATCATTTCTGTTCTCATCCTTCTAAAATTCTCTTTAGTGTAATTTTTATTTTTCTACACATTAAGGTCTCAATTTATTCTGACCTTTGACTTCTCACTTCACCTCGCCTTGGCTAAATTTTGTCTATTCTTTAAGTAAACCACTTTTGTTATCGTCATCTATAAATACCCTTTTTGACACTCTCAGATTTGGATACGGGTTGAGCTATATTCAGTTCGGTCTAGATTACTAGGGAAGACATGTTCATATGTCTGTCGATGATTTTTAGTTGAACAGTTAAAAACCCAAGCATTCCTTTTAAAAGTGAAATAAAAAAAACAAAAAAAAAAACAAGGGTTGGCTAAATTTAATTGCCTAAAACCTACAATATCTATCTACGCTGGCCATATTTAAAGAAACCGGATTTTATCAACTGTATGTAGCACAATCAAGAAGCGACAATCGACAAAACTTAAAAGTAGGCATTTAAAAACAAGTAATATCGGGCGATGTCTGATTGAGAGTGTTTTCAAGTATCTAATTGTGACTCGGGAGCAGCCTTGGCCGCTTCATCCTTAAAAATGAAAAAGAACACTCTTGACACCTGGTTATAATGCTCGCACGCTACTCCCGCTCATGAACAGATATGTAAGTGCGTCAGCCCTTCGGAAGCATGCCCAATCCGTCAGACAGTTAACAAGCAAATCTGTGGTACTGAACGGGATATTTGCTGTAGTTTATCTTAATTCACTGAAGTGTTAGCATGTACATGTTAATACCTCCAATCAATTATTATTTCGTCCTGGTTATGACGATAAACTACATCTGCGTCCTGAGTAAGACGATAAACTACGTCCAATAGCAAGGCCTCTGATCAGGAGGTTTTGAGGAGCGTGGAAACACCTCTTAATTTGCTAGTGTTCCCAGGTCGACCCTGACCCGGGGTGGTAGCAACTGTTAGAGTCGCAGCTATGGGCAAATATTTAACACCCAAACTTGTGTAAAAATAGGTTTTAATACCAAAAATACTTTGTAATAATATAAAATAATTGAAAAAAAAATTTATTACCAGCAATAAATTTTTGAAGGAAAAATTATCAGGAATACTTTTAAAAAAAATTACCAGCAATACAAACAGCTATACATTCTTTGGAAAAAATATGACCAGCTATAGATTTCTTCAAGGAAAAATATTCACAGAAATAGATTTTTGAAGAAAAACATACTACCAGCAATAAAAAATTTTGCCAGCATTAAATAACCCATTGAAGTTGATATGCCGTAAAACAAACGAAACCAATTATTATTATTATTATTATTATTAAAAATAATATTATTATTATTAATATTATTATTATTATTAATAATAATATTATTAATAATAATATTATTATTAATAATGTTATTATTAATTATAATATTATTATTAATAATGTTATTATTAATTATAATATTATTATTAATAATATTATTATTAATAATATTATTATTAATTATTAATAATATTATTATTAATAATATTATTATTAATTATTAATAATATTATTATTAATAATATTATTATTAATTATAATAATATTATTATTAATAATATTATTATTAATTATAATAATATTATTATTAATAATATTATTATTAATTATAATAATATTATTATTAATAATATTATTATTAATTATAATAATATTATTATTAATAATATTATTATTATTAATAATAATATTATTGTTATTATTTTTGAGATTCGATTTCACGGTCCTTGTGTTTTGATCGTTTTTTGAAGATCATCAAAGATACATTGTATTCTGCAAGGACTGCCATGTCAATAAGAAGGCACGTTTTGTCTTTGCGGTCTCTAATCAAGATGTCTGGACGATGATGATTATTATTATTTCATGCTTTTCTAGTTGAATCAGCATGTTTCTCTTAGTTGTTATATCAACGACGGCTTCGGTCATGACACTCTTCGGCTTTCTTCCGTTGAGTGTTTTCTTACTTGGTAACCTTCATGGAATTTTTGAACCGAACCGTTTATTCAATCCACCGGGGTAGAAAGTTCTCAATCATTTTTTCATGTTTAGGGAATATTTCTTATATGTTAATACACAACAGTCTTATTCATCATTGTTTCATTTGTGTCTCTTTCACTGGACGTAGAAGCCATTTTTAACCACGGATCTGAGAAGGCGGTTACATGCTGCAGACAGTTTAAATATCTTTGAATGGTTTTGGCACCATGCATCTCCATCCACATGAAAGTCTCGATCTGTCGAGGATATTTAAGAACATACAGTAAATATTCTGTTCAGTGCCATAGCTTAGCTTGTCAGCTGGGCATGAAACCTTGAGGATAGCCTACTGCGTATCGCTGTTTATGGGCGGGAGTAGTGGTGGAGCATCATAACCGTTTGTCGAGAATTTTAAGTTTAAAAGATGAAGCATCCAAGGCGAGTTTAGAATCACATCTAAATGTTTAGGAATGGCCCCAGTCGGAACCTGTCTGAGCGGACGGGGTTATGCAGCCTGAAAATATTTCTAACTGGGATCCAGCTTCAAGTTCATGCGGCGATTTTATCAAAATCTGACACCATATTGCGCAAACTTGACTCTAATGCATGCGCCTGATATACGCTTATAGTAATATGGAATTTCTGAAAATTGGAGGTTTTTATTTACTGTAATCTAATTTTGAGGGACAGTGTCAGGAAATTTAGCAATTTGGTTGAAAACATTATATTTAGTAGATCCTTTTTATGTGTTGCACAAATTTTGTTTACTTGACACAGCAAGAGCAACCAGAAAAGGATTGGATGCCTAAGGCTTCGGGATATAGCTTGATATCCAATAAGCTAAAAACCAGCGAATAACATCCAATAATCTGTACGAAAATACAAATAATAATAATAATGATAATAATAATAATAATATAGGCGTTCTCAACAGAGAAGACCGAATTTGTTACGTTATTGGCGTTGTTTGTCCGTTTGATACCAGAGTAGTGAAGAAAAAAAGGCGGGAAATTGAGAACTAAAGCACGAAATCAAGAGAATATAGAGTAGTCAAAAGATAGAGATCGTGCCTATTGTAATCGGAGCAGTATCACAGAATTTTCCTTTGATTGCAAACATTAGATATATACCAGTGAGCTTTAATATGTTGCAGACAGCTTGTTTGCTTGGTAAAGCAATAAGAAAAGTAATGACTACCTAAGGCTGAGGGATCTACCTCGATATCAAATAAGTACAAAACCAGCTAATAACATCCAATAATCTGGGAGAAAAGACAACTAAATAAATGATAATAATCCTATTATAATTGTTCTTGTCCCTCCCTTCTTTAGTTAGCACGACTGTTACTTTCTGTCAATACCTCATCATAAATGATAATATATTCTGCGTTTTGATAGCGAGGGTAGAGGAGAAAAGACATTACTTGGTTTCAGTGAGAAAATAAAGAAAGAAGAGATGTTTATCGGTCGGCTGTTTCAGGAAATGAAAAAAGATGTCAATTTCAAATCTTTTAATTTGTACTCATTTTTTTTAAATAACGGCTAGTATTCATATTTATAATTGTTATTGTAATATTTTGATAAAGTTGTTAAGCTTAAATATTTAGGGGAATTTCTACGGATATTTTATTGTCATAGATGTCGCCATGAGCTTATTCAATAATTAACCGAAGAATTAAGATTCATCAGAAATTTAAAATAGGAAAGCCGTGAAATTTTCACAAATCTTTCTAGTTATTTTTTTTTTAAATCGGTATCACTCCATGCAAGGCAGTAAAGCCACTAAGACACAAGGAGTCACAGGGTGTAGAAGAATTAGGAACAGAAACATTATTCAAGAACGGGAAGAGGAAAGAATAATCAGGAGAACAGTAGATAGCGACTGGCATTGCATTTAAATTTTTGCAGATTAGATTGACTGAAAAGCACGGAGTTGAGAGGGAGAAGTGCAAGAAAAGAAACTGTTAGACAGAATTTACAGTTACATGTAGCCAACTTAAATGTAAATTGATGAGATCTCGTCGTCAGTCTAGTACTTGCACTTAAATTCATAAAGTCTAGGTACCATAGCGAAGAGCTCATCCGAACTATTACCATGACAGAATTTTTATAGAAAAGGCACAACTTTACGTTGGAATGGTGCTGTTCTGTTCTGTTCGGCGGTGAGAAAGTGACCGATGTTGAGACGCCAGATCAAGACCAATTATATATCTGATTCGTCTTTGGATTTTATCAAGGATCTCAAGGTAAATACCAGGGACATCGGACCATATGTAGCAGCAATATTCTAAACTTGGACAAATAGTTTTTTATTTTTGTTTTTTCTTATTCTTCTTCTTCTTTTTCTTCTTATTCTTCGTATTACTCTTCTTCTTATTATTATTATTCTTTTTATTCTTTTTATTCTTATTTTTCTTTTTCTTCTTTTTCTTCTTCTTATTATTATTCTTTTTAATCTTATTCTTAGTATTATTATTATTATAAAATATCACTAAAAATTAATTTGCCATCCATTAAAAATGAACTAACTAATAATAATTAATCTGTCACAAGCTTGCTAACCACATCACTACGGTAAATGACATGTGCCTTATCATTTTTCAAAATCTTCATACAACAAAGTCATGTGATTAATTGTCAAGCTAGAATGTTTACGTGTCTCTTGCTGAACTGAGTAATGACTTATGAAGTCATCTGTGAAGTACATAGTGCGACAGAAATACCTTCCGCATTTTAAACTGTCACCTGTGTGGTGTTAATGAACTTATGCAAGTGGAAATGGTGACTTTATCGAGCTAATGTCTTACCATTTGATTTCAGGGCGTTTGCTGATGAAACGTTTTTTTAAAGACTTGTAAATTTGTAATTGTAACAAAGATCGCTTTTTAGTTCCTTTCACTTTACGTTGGAATGATGCTGTTCTGGATAGAAAATCGATACTGCTATGGGTTGAACATTTCAGGGCCATTTTGTTTGGTTAAAAGAAAGCCACCCAGAAGACCTTAAAGCGACTCGAACTTCCGGGTGCTGGAAAACTTTAGAAATCGTCTACAACGGCGTATGGCGAAGAGAAGCCACTATTTGGAAGATGCAATTTTTGAAAACAAATGAAAAAAATGTAGCCCTTTTTTTTAAACAACAGTGAAATACTTTTTTTAATAACAATTACTTTAGTCTTTTAGTCAATCTTTAAATTTTTTTTTTTTTTTTTTTTTTTTTTTGGTGGGGAGTATTTCTGTGGCAGACTGTATTAACACACGAAACATAAGCCAGTGTATATGTATTATCTGTGTTTCCAAATGGGAGTGATTTAAAATGTTTAATACGAACTAATGAGGAACACTGTCGTATATATTATGACTGAGACTGAGTGGAGCTTTAAAAATATCCCTGTAGAAATTTTATGATGAATCTGCATGTTCTAGTAAGAGAATGATAATAATAAACATGTCTTAATACATTTGAAAAAACAAAACAATACTCAGTTCTATAGTAATGTAGCGTTAAAAAGAGTAGAGGACTCGTTTGAGTGTATGTGTTGTTAAATTAGGAACACGTGCTGTTTATTTCTGCTAGAAGAAGGTCCAACTACAAGAACATGGCGGACTCAAGTTGAGTCCAACCGAAGATGTAAAGAAAACAAACAAGACCGATATATATATCAACCAATATATGTATTAAACAACAAGATTTACAATGGACATAGACATTAACATTTGCGCTTGTGTGTGAACGTAAAGAGTTTGTATTTTGGTGAATGTTCGTACGTACGTGTATGTGTGTTTGATGGCGTTTTCCCATAAGTGGGCGAAAACGGGGATCTCTGCGAGAGATTACATTTTTAAATGTGTCCGCTGAAATGCAAAGTCAAAAGGACATTTGTCAACCGCCCCACGCGGTCAGTTGTGGCACAAGGCCGGAATCTTCAACTAATTGCCTAAACAACCTATAGAAAAAGCGTTCCCATACCGGGAATCGAACCTGGGCCGCCTGGGGGATACATGGAATGCAAGGTCAAAAGAGAACAAGGCAATAAATTGCCCAGTATTTATAGTGTAAGTAGAGCGTGCCCTAGTGACAATTAGGAAACTAAGAAGGAGCTAACTCCGACAAAAGGAACCAAATTATCTGCTCTTAATTCGGCTACAATTTATGCACATATCAAGGTGCAGTTTTAGGCTTAATCATAGCCTGTGTTAGTCCCTTGCTTCTACTTGTTTTCTCGCAGTACGAAATCAAGGCTTACGGCCACATCACGTTCAAACACCCGCTCCCGTACGATCACCGGAGTTAAGTAACGTTGAGCCTGGTCAGTACCTAAAGATCGCCATCATGTCTCCTCCAGATCTCAATTTTCTCTTCCCTTTCATGGATAAACCGCATCACTGACACAATTTATGACCAAGTCAACTATCAAGTAAGACCTTAAATCATTTTTTTCTATGTTATTTAATATTTTCGGCTCACTGCACGAGAAAACTATTGTCTACTTAAAGTTCTGCAAATATGCAAGAAAAGTGTTGTCTCTCAAACAAGTGTATATGTAGCCAGTTTTCATCCATTAAAGTTTTTTTCCCACATCGCAGATATAGTAATACTTACGTTCGTATAGTGAAATTAAGTTATCTTCACCAGGCATTCTAATAATTGGTGACCCTGACGTGATCGTTTAAAATATTGCATTATACGGATAATAGACCTATTCAGTCAATAATGCTTGCATTAATACCTGATCACGCACTGTTCTTTTCTCCGTGATTTGCAATGCATTTTTATAGTAAAATTATTTACAGTGCATTTTTATAGTAAAATAATTATCAATACATTTACATTATTCATATGGTAGTCGTATTGAGTCGTTCACGCTTGCAATTGATTAATATCTGATCACTGATAAGCTGTTATTTTCTTATTTTTAGTTAAAATTCAATAAATATACAAAGAGAAGGAGGCGTAAGAAAAGGGTGTATCTTCTCGCCGGATTTATTCAATCTTTATAGTGAAGTAATCCTGAGAGAGTTAGAAGTTCTACTAGAATTAATTATTGGCGGCCACAATCTTAACAATGTTAAATATAGAGATGGCATTGTTGATAGCAGATACAGAAAGGAAGCTGCGGGAAATCCTCCAGAAAGTAGTAAATGAAAGCAAGAAGAAAGGACTAAGCATCAATTGTAAGAAGACAGAATGTATGGTTGCCAGCAAAAAAGACAGTCCAACGTGCAAATTACAAGTTGGAGACACCAAAATTAAGTAAGTACACAAATTTCAATATCTAGAAAGTGTTTTAACAGAGGGTTGAAAGTGCGACGCCGAAATCAGAATGGGCATAGGGATAGCGAAATATGCTTTACAAAAGCTAAGGAAAGTATTAAGAAACATGGAAATTAAATTAGAAACAAATAAAAAAAAAAGTACTGAACTGTTATATAATATCGGTACTCCTATATGACAGTGAATGCTAGACAATCGCATCCAAGATGAAGAAGAGACTTGAGGCAACAGAAATGTGGTTCTACAGTAAGATGCTAAGAATACCATAGACTGGACGTGTGAGCAGTGATGGAGTTTTAGAGAAAATGGAAACAAAAAGAGCACTTATACTTAGCATCCAAAAGAAACAGATGAAATTTCTACAGCACAAAATGAGGAAAGAAGGCTTAGCAGATTTGAAACTCACAGGACATACTGAAGGCAAGAGTGACAGAGAAAAGCAGTTCATAACCTACCTAACGAGCCTGTGCAAATGATTGGCGGAACAGGGATTAGGAGAGATAGCAAAAAGACAAACCTTAATAAGAGATACAAAGGACTGGAAATTGTGAAGAGTTATGGTCGTTTACATATTGAAGAGACACGGCGCATACAAAAAGGAATTTGTGAAAAGTTGCTCAAACAAATCTTTGCGGGGAAGTTGCAAAATTAGGCGTTTAATCATTTAGTTTTACCAGCAGCGGCGTGTCTTGGGTATGGCAAACAGAGCATTGCCATAGATGGCACTTGTTGGTGTGGGGGCGCCACAACGCCACTAAACAAACAATGTGTAGTGTAATATTTATTAAATAGATGTTAAATCGCTAAATCATCTGTCGGTGTCGACAATTTTTTGTTTTTTGTTTTTTTTTGTTTTTTTTTTAATTATACACTGTCAGAAAGGAAGGTGAAGTTTTAGGTCTAATCAGAGCCTTAGTCCCTTGCTTCTACTTGTTTTCTCGCAGTACTAAATCAAGGCTTACGGCCACATCACGTACAAACATCGGTTCTCGTAGATCATCGAAGTTAAGCAACGTTGAGCCGGGTCAGTATCTAGATGGGTTACCGCTTTGGAATACCAGGATCTGTAAGCTTGGATGTGTGAGTGAGGTAATGTATAATAATTAATGGATAAATATTATCATTATCATCTTCATACATGCAAACAACATATTTAAATGTTAACACCCCTAAGCAATTAAGATTAGAGGCCATGAGAACCATGTAGCATGATTATTACTATTGTGTTTTGTCTTTACTTTATGTAGTAAATGTTGCTACCAAGTCTCAACCAGAAACTTTAAAAGACAGCAATTTTTTTGTACGATCACCGAAGTTAAGCAAAGTTGAGACCAGTCAGTACCAAGATGGGCGATCGTTTGGGGATACCAGGTACTGTAAGCTTGGATGTTGTTTGTTTAGCGGCATATCAACATCTGTATGGGTTATTTAATGCTGAAATCTAAATATTTTGTACGCAAATTTATTTATTTGTAGAGGACCGTGTGTGTTTGAGTGTTGTTAGATTAGGAACACGTGCTGTTTATTTCCTGCTAGAAAAAGGTCCAACTACAAGAAAATGGCGGACTCAAGTTAAGGCCAACCGAAGATGTAAAGAAAACAAACAAGACCGATATATATATGTCAACGAATATATGTATTAAACAACAAATTTACAAGTGACAAAAACATCAACATTTGTGTTTGTGTTTGTGTGTGGACGTAAAGTTTGTATTTTGGTGAATGTTCGTACGTACGTCTATGTGTATTTAATGGCGTTTTGCCACAAGTGGGCAAAAACGGTGATCTCTGTGCGAGATCACATTTTTAAATGTGTCCGCTGAAATGCAAAGTAAAAAGAGAACGAGGCAACAAGTTGCCCACTATTTATAATATAGGGAGAACGACCCTAGTGACAATTAAGAAATTAAGAAGGAGCTAACTCCGACATATTTATTTATTTTGAGATAACAATGGTTTTAATAATACAAGTTTTACTAATTAACCCTTGCCTGAGGGAGGAAAGATGGATTCATACCTTTTCTAAGGATATTTACGCGAAAGCGAATATAACTGACCCGACTAAAATTGGAACTTGGCTCGCCGATTAACAATTCCGAGCTGTTCATTACACCACCAGCACATCCAATCTTACAGCACCTGGTATCACCAAGCGATCACTCATTTAGGTACTGACCAGGCTCGACGTTACTTAACTTCGTTGATTGTACGGGAACTGATGTTTCAACATGATGTGGTTATAAGCAAATTTGGATGTGTAATAGATAATGGCTGGGAATTGTTAATCGCAGAGCTGAGTTCCAATTGTGTTTGCTATTCACTTACACGCAAAATACCCTTGGGAAAGGTTGTTCTTCTAGAGCTATAGGTCAGATTTGTATCACTAAATGATACCTTCGCCACAAAAATAAAAATTCCAACAATCTAAAAGTATTTTCTGGTTTTAAATAATATTTAATGGGTTGATAAATCGTAAAAAACGACATATATTGAAGATATATTTCAGTAGGTTTCCTATTGAAATATATCTTGTTGCGCTATTATACTTTTTTAATTTCTTTTTAAAAAAAAATTAAAAAATTAAAAAAATTATTCATCCTCTCATGGAATATTTTATTAATTTTGAAAATCTAACAGATGATTTTGTAGCGTCAAAATGTCTTTTGGTGCCATTATTTTATATTTTATTCTTAATAAAGGATAATTAAAGGTAGGTACTTCTAAAGAATCACGGTACCTAAGGTTTAAAATGAATTTTGAAAAATAAAAAAAATCTTTCTTGAAGCTGAGTATCTTCTAAAAATAACGTTTAAAGTAATAAAGACACACACACACACACACACACACACATATATATATATATATATATATATATATATATATATATATATATATATATATATATATAGCTAAAGAAAAGCGATACCTAAGGTTTAAAATGCATTTATAAAAATGAAAATTTTCTTGAAGATTTTATTTTAGTTTTAATTTTTAGTTTTTAATTTCTTGGGAATATATTAAATTTAATATTGCCAATAAGCGATATACTTTGCTGTATTTCAAAACTAATTTAAATTTAGTGCCATTTTTAGCCAACTGCCATCGCAATTTAATTCACTTTATAAAAAGATAAAATATACTTTCAAAGATAAAATATACTTTTTTGAAACTTTATTTCAGGAATGTTAGCCCATTTAAAGTTTAATTAATCAGATTTGAAACGAATATTATTTTCTTTAAGTTTATAATATCGCAGAAATGCTTTCTTAACACGGTCGGTAGCTGTTTACTTTAGATCTTGACGGCTTAACTGAAAGACGGAAGTTTATTATGTTTTTTTACGGTGGATATATCTGTAAAATTTACTTGAGGAATATAACGTGGGCGCCTTTTTACTATATAATTTTAACTACCCAGTAATCTTATAAATTTATGAAAATATTACCTGTAATCTAATAATTTATTGAATTTTAAGTACTTGGCTTTAAATTTACTATAGTTATCGTTCATATTTTCTGATAATGTCTTGTATGGATGCTCGTATTTACAAAAATCGGCACGTTTATACACACAAAAAATTCAAAATTCTTTTTAAAGTACTGGTGTTCGATGAATTGTATTACGGTTTTCCATTTATGATGAGTAAATATACTTTTTACTTAATAACAATATCACCTAACCGGTTTCAAATTAATTCAGAAATTTACAGGATTTAAAACTTTATAAATTATTCTAATTAAAATTTTTTTAAAATGAAAACAATTCGTGTAAAAATTCATCGAAATTTATTTTTCTTAAGGCAATAGTGTTCATAATGTTATTCATTAAAGCAATTAAAAGCTTGTCTAATTTAATGTCTTCGTTTTTTATTGCATTTTTTATTTTTCGATTCAGAGTAGATTTTAGGTAAGTGGTGTTTCTATTTTACAAAACATTGATCATTTAAATCAGTAATTCTTATCCGGGGTCCTTGTAACATTACTGGGGTCCACAGGGATCCGCTTTAAAATGGTTTAGTTTATTATGAGTTATTCTACTAGTTTTACATAAATGACACACAGAATTTAGTAGTTAAATACAAGTTTATTTTCATTAAATTAGTTTTACTTTAAAATAAAGCATATACATTTACTATTTCTATAATACAATTCCTAAATCTACTTATTAGTAAAAAATAAAATAAACTTTTTTTTTTCATGGAATGATTATGGAGGTCCACCAAAAAAAAAAAAAAAATAAGAGTAAAAGTTGTCCATTGGTAAAAATATGGTTGAGAACCTCTGATTTAAATTCTCCAAGAAGTTCTGCTTTTAACAAATATAAACATTAAATGGGACAAAATTTAATTTCCCGAAATTCCATGAAATCAAATAAGTGGTGGCGGGGGTGGTAACAGATGTAAAAAAAAATTTAATTTTTAAATAATTTAATTCATTTGTGAATAAGTTCTGAAAGTTTCATTTACATACAGACTATTATCCTCATTTCTGTTCTTGTTATAACAATGTTTCGGCCGCCAGGCCTTCTTCCGGTTGAAGGCCGGAGGGCACAACGACCGAAATAACAAAAATCGTTTGCAAATATCGGCACCAGTTTCTCTGGCACAAGGCGATATTAATAAAGCACCCAATGAGTATCGAACTGACCACATTAGCAAGCTTATTAGCTATTACTCCACTACTGGAGACCTGTATTAGGATATACTAAGTACAGCATTGTCTGGTACAAGGTCGTCATAGTGGTGCACCCAATGATAATGATTAATTCCACGGAGAGACGCCCACTAATTTTTACAGTATAGGTAATCACGAAGCTCGTCTCGTACAAAGCTACATGTGTGATGCCTACGTTGAAGATTGAATATTCTCCATTAATTCTAAAAACTAATTCGCTAACTATTTCTCTACGAGAAGGTACCATTATTATTTACTGTATAAACTTTTTTGATGTTATATGAGATGCCATGCATTCCTGGGGGAAATAACAGTCCCCAATTGGCTTCTTCACGGTTTTGGAATTCAGAGTTGTCCTTCTCTGCCACGCAGTTTAACTAAGAGCTTGGCGGAGAAGAAATACATTTATTTCCCATGGACATTTGTGCGAAAGTAAATGCAATAGAATAAACTGGAATTTGAACTCGGTTTGCCAATGCTATTTTGCGTGCATCTCCATATAATCTCTTACTGACCTTAGAAGAAGTCAATAGAAGCAGAAAAGAGTTTTAGACCAGGTGTCTAGTTTTATATCGTTAACAAAAATAGCTAAGTTTTTACGAAACATTTTTTAACTGGTAGACTTAACGAGAATGAAAAATCTCACAACATTCTTTTCTTTTTCTTGCCATGTCACGTCACAGTGGAAGTTTTGGGTAGCAGCTGCTGCTGGTTTTCTGAAAAATCCATTAGTTCTTTCACTGACGCTATCAGACGTATTTTAATTTCAGAAACAGGTGGCAAAATCTTTCTGGTAAAGACGTCTCTTTCTCTGGCTGCGTTGCGCCTTCTTCAGTCAATTTAAGTTTATCTCATTAATGATCTGATTAGATAGACACGGAAAGAGAAACTGGCTGTAGAAATACCCATCAAAATTCTAACAAAACTTTCTAACCTTGAAATAGATTTATTTTAGACGAAGTAAATCACGAATAGTTATTTGTAAGTGGTTAACCTGTCGCTTGTTCATATCCCACTTCCCATCGGCACTCCAATATAGAGCCTCTTCAATGCTTCCCAACGAAGACATGTTTGATGTAGCTTCTATACATGTAGGTGTGAGTTTACGAAAAAATCATAGAAAAATATGGACGACTACCGTTTACTTGGCCCTCAGTCCTAGAGGAAGACAATGACTTGAACAAAATAGTCGGCCAAATGAAATAATCCTAAATATAAAATAAAATATTCATGCAATCTCATTTACAACATTTTGGTAAGTACACATCAAACTTCATTGAACAATAGGATCACTATAACTGAACTATTGTTACATAAGGAAATTGAATATAGAATAGGCTCTGCTAGAGGTAGTTTCGCCCAACACTGCCAATTGCCACAAAACCAAAACATTTAACCTGAAAACTCGAGTCATGTTCTTAAATAACCCTAACCCTACCACGTCAGATCGAGACTTTTATATGGATGATATGCGTGGTACCAAACCTGCTCAGCTGTCCTGGGTATGATGATAAACTAGATCCGTGTCCTGGGTAAGACGATAAACTACGTCCAACAGCAAGGCCTCTGATCAGGAGACTTTGAGGAGCGTGGAACCACCTCTTAATTGTTGGTGTTCCCAGGTCCACCCTGACCCGGGGTGATAGCACCTGTTAGGGTCCCAGCTATGGGCAAATAGTTAACCCTCCAAACTGGGATCAAAACACTATGAAAATGTAAAAATAGATTTTAATACCAGAAATACTTTTTGTAAATAAATTATTGCCAGCAATACATTTTTGAAGAAAAAAATATTACCAAAAATAGATTTATGAAGGAAAAAAATATTACCAAAAATAGATTTATGAAGGAAAAAAATATTACCAGTAACAAAACTTTTGTTGGCATTAAATAAACCATTGAGGTTGATATGCCGTAAAACAAACCAAACCCGTTCAGAAAAATCTAAACTGACAGCTGTATACAACATTATAGTTCTAAGATGAATGGTTAACGAGTGAAGCATGTGGTTCTTAGACGAAGAAAATCCTTCTTCAAACATGGTAGACTACAGAATCACAAACAAAGAACTGTACTAAATAAAAGCAACCACATCACCTGAGGACTTTCAGCAGCAACAATTAAACTGTATACTAATCAAAGAGAAAATCATGATATAATCAAGACCTTGACGTTCCACATTAATTCAACTAAAATGTTAGGAAGGAAACTGCCATCAATACTAGAAAGAGCGATAACAGCCACTAGACTTGAGAAACCCATTTTCTTGGAAAATTGTTTTTAAGAGAAATTTTTGATAAATTTCAACCGACAGCAGTAATGGCTGCTTGATCAATGAATGCCAAATGTTTCCTTATAAGGAAACGGCTAATATTAATATTATCATATTTCAACTTTATTTAGCTATTGTCACAGCTTCAATTTCATCTACCGTTAATTGTGATAGGTTAAATGTCATTGCTTATTGAAGGTAGATTTAACACGATGATAAATTTTTTCACAATATGTAACTTAAAAGACTAGTTTGGCACCTGTCGTTTCGATGACAGCAAGATGTATCAAATTTCCATTGTAAATGATTTGTACATTTAAAATACCACATTTTTTATTTTTTATTTTTTTAGAAAATATATTGAGTTTAAAATATACAGGAGTCCTAAAAATCACTTCAAAGTGCCACACATTACGGTTTTTATATTATGTTCCTGATATACAAAGTTTGTGGTGTAATGGTTAGCAAGCTTGTCTCGCTAGAACAATTACGACTGAGTAGTGAGTTCGATCCTCACAGGGCGTCCCATACTTTCGGCCTTGTGCCGCATCTGAGCTACGCTTGGAAAATCACTACAAGGTTTGTTACCAAACAGAAAGGGAAATGCGTGTGTGTGTGTGTGTGTGTTTGTTTGTTTAGTGGCATATCAACTCCTTATGGGTCATTTAATACCGAAATTTAAATTTCTTGGGAGCATTAGCAATTTCTTTTACAAAAAATGTATTGCTGGTAATTTTTTTTTTTTAATTCTATTGCTGGTAATTTTTTTATCTATGAAAATATATTGCTAGTATTTTTTCTCTAAAAATATTTTTTTATACATTCAGTCTTTCAGGAAGAGGCAGATGAAATTTCTGGGACACGTAATGAGAAAGGAGGGCCTGGAGAATCTGATACTCACAGGTCAAAGAGAGGGAAAAAAGATAAGGGAAACCAACTCATGACATACCTGGCGGGCTTGAACAAGTGGATGACGGAACGTGGTCTGGGGGAGGTGGCAAAGGAATGAACCATTTGAGAGCTACAAGGGATCGGGGGAAGTTGAGAGCCATGATCGCCTATGTTCTGAAAGGACACGGCACATAAAAAGAAAAGTCTTTAACCCCAGCTTGGTGGTTAACTATTTGCGAAATCTAAATATTTTATACGCAATTTTATGGTTTCAACTATAAATATTTTGTACATAATTTTCTATTTTTAGGGCAAATATATGTTGTTTTTTTTTAGATATATAGTTTGTAGATGATAAAATGTATTCCTTGTAATGTTACTACAAAAATGTATTTTTGTGCTTTAGGACTGTGTTGATTGTTTTTGTTTTTTTTCTATAAAATGTATTACAACTGGTCATTTTACTATAAAAATGTATTACTACCGGTCATTTTTATTATAAATATATTGCTGGTATTATTATCATAATGTATTTTTATACTTTCTTAGTGAACCACCTCACAAAAATCAAAACACTATTTTTCCATAGATGGGACCCTAACAGGTGCTAACACTCCGGATCAGGAATTAAGCAACAGCAATTAAGAGGTGGTTCCACACACCTGAAAACCTCCCGATCAAAGAGGCCTTGCGTCCGAGTGTAGTTTATCGTCATACCCAGGACTAGGGAAATTAGACCATGCGATACAGATATCCATTTCAATTTCATTCAAAATGTGTGTATGTACATTTGTGTATGCGCCTGTATAATTTACTTCAATGACAGACATTAAAAAAAATATTTCTACAAAATCTTTAAAAAAAATTAAAAATAATTCTATTTATTGTCGAATAATTTCCGAAAAGTTCAATAAAATCTTATAATTATCTAAAAAAAATTTTTTTTTTTTAAATTTATGAATTTATTGCTCAGCTCAGGGTAGTGGTTGTGCAGATTGAGTCTAAGGTGAATGTATTATTGCACTGTCTTTTTTCAAACCCTGACAGATTCTTTGTGTGTGCGTGTACATACATTAAATGGTATGCACAACACAGACAGACGCATATACATTACATACGCTCATGCAAAAACACAAGAAGACAGTGTGCGGTCAGACAAAAAATCAGCTCTTCTTTCATAATATATACTGGAAAACGTTTTTGATGGCGTGGAATTAGCAGAAAAGTGCCAACTATTATTCTTGGGGCAAGGTCACCATTTTCTGTAAAATATATTTCCTTTTCATTGGAGAAACGTGTTAAAAATAAAGGCAGGTTTAAATGTAACCCCTACACAAATGTGAATAAATTACTAATGATACAGAAATACATTCAAACTGAAGAATCTCTAACGATTTCATAATTTAAATATGTTGAGAATCAAGAATAAGGGATTGTCAGTGGGTGGGAATTAATGTAAGCATTACTGATAGAATGGAGTAACGTAGTGGTTATTTGGCGCGAAAAGTTGCTTTATGGTTTATTTTATTGACAAACGTAAAGAAGATATCGTCCACACATCTGAATGGATATATTTTAACTGCTTTATGTTATTAACAAACTTAAAAAAGTTATCATTCATAAATTTAAATCGACACATTTTTAGATGCAATATTTTTTTTTACAAAGTTAGAAGTATTGCTCACTTATATCTTTAAATGTATTATTGTCAAATTTGTCAGGCTGCATAAACTCTTGTTATTATTCCTCTTAAAAATGGGGCGACAGTTATACTTTAAAAGTCTATTTTGTTACCCGTGAATAGCTGGCCAAAGCTTCTCTCCAAGTAGAGGATCAATGACGGCTTGGAACGTGTTATTAGACATAGCTCTTCATGTGTACTGATTTTAAACATGTTCCCACGTATACCAGTCTAGATGTTAATGTGATTGACTGAGAGATGTAGAAACTACAAATTCATTTCGTTCACAAAAAAGACAGTTCTTGTTGTCTATACAAGTGCTTTCTGAACAAGAGATTGCAATGCGGTTTCGAGCATCCAGTGCGGGCTTTACAAAAATTCTTTTCAAGCAAAAATAATAAATTGAGAATTATTCTTCAGAGAGTGGACAATCATGACGCTACATAAATTTCAAATCATTTTTTAACTCTAATTCTCCCCTCCAATATGTCCTGTGAGTGTCAATTTCTCCAAGCCTTTGTTCCTATGTCCTAGAAAGTTAAACTCTTTCCTATCCTAAGCACAAGTGTCATTTATACTTCCATTTCCCTTAAAGCTTCCTCCTTGCTCACATGTTCCGTCCATGATGTTCGTGATATTCTTCTGTAGAACAACATCTCTTTTGGTTTGTCCCCTCTTCATCTACGAAGCAACTCCCACGGAGGGAATCTTGTCTTAACATTTGAAAATCGTAACCTCTGTATTCTAAAAGTCCAGCAGCCTAGAAATAGGTTGTTAATAGGAAGAACGGAGCTTTTAACAATCGACAGGGCCCACCTGTCCTGAATAAGTTTATGAAAAGATCAAGAGTTTTTTGTGTTAATACCCATAGGAAGGTACATGGAAATATATGTACATATATGAGATCTGTCCGGCAATTGTGAATTATAGAACTGTTAACGCATATCTGAATTGGGTCAGTGGCGGACTAGACAGGGTGTCAGCTTGACCAAGGGCAAGTGAACCCCTGATGGAGTGAGTCCCCTAGATCAAATAAAAATGCAATAAAGAAACAAACCCGGACAACTGGTTTACTAATAAAAAAAGAGTAAGAACTTCATAGACGTATCTGCATACTATCAGTTACTCAAGTCCAATGTGAGAGGACATTTTCAAAGCTAAATGTCATAAAGACAAGGTTAAGAAATTCGCTGTCTGACTTGAATTTGGTATCATACACTGAAAAGGAATTGTTAGACGAATTGGATGCAGAAGCAATTTTTGGCAGATTCAAACAATCATCTAGAGAACCCAAACGATTGCTCTTAATATAGTGGATGGCATTTTGAACTGTTTATGTATAAATTATGAAGTAACCTATTTAAAGATATTAAATTCTGCATTTACATTTGGTTTGATTGATTTGGTTGATTTTGTTTAGCGACATATCAACACCTCTATGGCTTATTTAAAAGCAAAGATTCAAATATTTTGAACACAATTGCATTTCTTCAACTACAGATAAAATGTATTGTTGGTCATTTTGCTATAAAATGTATCGTTGGTCATTTTATATTTGGTATCTACTGCCAATAATATATAGATTATATGGACACTGTAATTACTAAGAAATAAACATCTTTTCCACAAAAAATTTTAATGAATATTTTATTTCCATCTGCATGTTTTTGAAATTTCTATTTATTTATTATGAAAATTAAATGATAGCGTTGTGATTGTGGGTTAGCTCCCTTTTTCTTCTGGCAACCAATAGACCAAATCCGCAACTGAATGAGGTAATTAAAATCATATCAATGAAGCTTCATTCCTATCAATATTTCATTAACGTTATTATTACTGAATTAAATGAATTAAAGAACTGTAAATACATCCTAATGTGGCATAAGAAATTCTATTCAAATGACGAACCGATGAACTTTGGTGTGACTAATATTCGATATACAGTGTAACCCGGATATAAGAGAGTTGTCGGGACCGGAGAAGAAGTCTCTTATATCCGGGTTTTGTCTATTATATATATTAGGTTGGTGCAAAAATTATGACGTAATAATGTCGTTTTTTGACATTAAAAAATACGTCAAAAAACGACATTATTACATCATTATTTTTGCACCAACCTAATACATTAACACAGGCTCTAATTTGGGACCAGAGAAAATATCTCTTATACCCGGGTTTCTCTTATACCCAGGTCTCTTATATCCGGGTTACACTGTAGCAGAAAATTTTATGGAGTTAGGGGTGTAGTCATTTGCAAATACTTGAGTGCAGAGCTTGTAAAATCAGCAGCGACTGCTTTGTGTAAACATCTACTCTCAAAGTGAATACAATTTACTTGTGTTGTTTTCCGTCCATTGTTGACTCAACCAAGTTAAGAGAGGACTTCCCCTGGTTTTTTCCCCTCGGTCACAATGGCACCATTATTGTTTCGGGAATGTCTGCCTATCTTACTGCACAGAGACCAGCATCCTATAACGCCCCAAACCGACTTATAGGCACAAGTCGCACTTCTGCGCATGATGCAAAAGTACATATTTCTACAATCCTAAGTGTTTTTAAAAATAAAAAAAAAGTACTTGAAAAACAAAATACTAACTGATAATTTGTGTTATGGCTTTTTACTAAGTCTTACTTAATACAACCAGGGTAGGATTTATTGGACAACTCTATCAAAATATAAACACATTCTGATGGTTACATGTGCAGTGAGACAACAAATTCTGGTAGGAGGTGAGAAAACAAAAACAAACAATAAACAACTGTTGCGATTTCGAAAACAAACCAAGAATATAATCAAAGCCAATTGCAGGTAAGCTTTCAGCTCTTTATAGAGCCATTTACTGATTTTTACGACTTATTCACCGCTTTATACATGTCTGTACCAGTAAACTATACTATGTCTTATCATCATTATCAACAGTCCCATGACCGGGTGTGGTCGTAGGGTCACTGCACAGATGAGCAACTGACCAGTTCTCTCCTTGTATCTGGGTTGAAAGTCGATGCGTATCGTGTCACGGGCAAGCGGACCTGGCGAAGCCTGTTCCTCTCCAGGTCAAACTACAGCTAATGTCCTCCAACCTGAAGGCTCGCATTAGTCACGGACATGTGGCCGCTGATTCCATCGGTTCGGGGCGGGGACCCTCAGCCCTTGTTATTGATTTCAATCTAGAAAAGCCTCCGCCCAGCGATACCGTACCATCACCGAACTGGTTGCATACATAGCTACAAAGCTCAATCTACCCCTTTATGCTAGATGACCGTTGACCCTTGAAGGTTCATCAACCCATTGACAGGTGTTGTTTTTAGTCCTGCTGGGTGGCCAGCCTAGTCAACCTCTTCGCCAGAAAAGCTTAGTGAAAGAATCGGTTTAGTCGCTGATGACTCAATTATGTGGCAGGTAGTATTGGTTTACATGGTATCAGTAGGACTCTTAGAGTGACTTGATATAACTTTGATAGATATACAAGTCCGTCTTTTCACAATAAAATTGATACTAACCAAACAACTTTCGTAAAGTCTTTAGGATATACTTATATATGGTATAAATTTCAGCTTATAATATTTAACCTTACTTTTAAAAAAAATACTGATAATAATTTTTTTGTTTTTTTTTGGTGTCTCAAATTTTATTATAAAAACAAAGTGAAACAGTTTTACTTATAAATAACACCAAAAAGAATAGACTACATATCATGAATTCTAGCGTTACGTAATGGCACTACAGAGGTAATTTTAGAGAAGGAAATGTTTATATTTGGTTAAATTAAAATTTAATTTCTTACTGATCATTTTTTTTCTGAAAGAATTCATTGCAGACTTTAAGCAAAGTTCGGTTTGGCCAATTTACTCTCAATTTAACCACTTACGTAATCACAGAATTTTATACATCTATTCCGTAACAAATTAGGCCCTTTAAACTATTGTTATTTCTCTTACCTTATATCTTGCCACGGATAAATTAACTCAAACGTATTCGTCCAGTTTTCCTATAGCTAAATTGACAAACGTATTCGTCCAGTCTTCCTATCGCTAAATTAACTTAAATAGTAGTCAGTTGACAAGAACACGTTAGTCTTAAACGTTTTTTATACCCAAATGGTTGTCATATTGAGAGTGGGGACAGGCTTCCACTGTCTATAAAATGCTTCAGTGGTATGTCCTCTGAGAATTAAGTTCAGCTCCAGGTCGGAGAGTAGGCGAATGCGAAAATCTGGCGAATCATAACCAGCTGCTTCGGGTAGATGGAGTTCTGGGAGGCATTCTATCTAGGGGAATGAAAACTCTGATTTTAAACCTACGCAAATACGGAAATGACTATGGAAGTAAAACCAGATAGAAAATCTGGAGTGGAGCCCCGAAGCGGTTGGCGATGAACATTGACAACTTTCCGACGTGTACTGCAGCCAAGCCGTTTCCAAATGTCATACCCTATATTCCTTGTGATAAGCTGTTAGTGGGAGGTCATGTAGTCTGGGCAGCGCACGGCGTCCATATGCCATCGCCCAGGCCTGCACCCTGGAGAGGTCACTCCAATTTCACCATCAAAGGATTAAATTTTGACCAAACAAAGCGCTACCTTTATCTCGCGAGATAAGTGGGTGCCTACCTATACACAAAACTGTTATTACGTAATGACAAATTCCAATGTTACGTAATCACCCAGTGAACTATTACCTCTCATTTTCTAGCAGGAGAATGGGTTCAAGATTATAATTTTCTTAATAAATCAATTAGTTTTACCTATGTATTATGATAAATTCAAAGATATGACAGGATGGAATTCAAGCAAAATTTCTTATTGCAATTATTTTTAGTGGAAAATAATGTCGGATGAAAATCCTTTCAAAAATTACTGTTTTTGCGTTTCGGATACGAAACTGAAGCTAGCAGATATAGTTTCGTAGAAGTCCCAACGAGAAAACCGTACTTTCCTTAATTAGGTAATTCAAACCTTACTCTGTCAGTTTGGCTCTCTGGTAGAGGCACCACTTTGGCTTAAAAAGTGGTTTCCCTGAGAAAAAAATGGATGTAGACTCGATTCCTGTCGGAGGCACAATTTTTCTTTAGTATGACTTCTCAATTCAATGAGACCAAAGGATGGAATTCAAGAAAATTAAATGTCTATTCCAGAAATTCATAATTCCATTTCCAGAATGAGGGGCGCCTTTACATGAAATTCATAATATACAATTATTTGGTTAACACAATAAGCCTAAATAAAGTAATATTTTATTTTATGTTTACATATTAATATGAGCCTCTCGACCATCATCTGTTAATTTTGTTAACTTTTTTTACTGTTTCCACTTTAACATTATTTTCAACCAGTGATGTGAAGAGGTTCGGTGGTGTTTGGTGATGCCCGGGACCAACTCCTTGATTGTATGCCCCTAAGACTCAAGTAGTGGGGGAGCTATAGGGCCTAGTACTGAGAAATGTGAGAAAGAAAGACGTTTTAAAATATGTAAAAACAGCTGAAGCATGAAATAAACACTTTATTCAAATTAAATATAAATTAAATTTTTATTTCACTTTTTGATTGGATGCCCTACCGATATGGACGCTCGGGGCCGTCGCGCCCTTTGCTCCACCCTTCTGCTTCCAGCAGAGTTTATTGTTTCCCAGAGATCTTTGTCGGAATATAGTGTTTTTCATTCTAATGTACGTATCTATTAATAATGGGTCACAAATTTTTCTATTGGATTAATACCTTGAAAGGGTGGTAGAAATTCGGTTACATTTCAAATCTTTTTTTGTTTTTAGCAAGGTGAGCAATGGCTTTGAAGAATGTGGAGGAGTATTGTCTTATATGAATGTACTTTTTAATTTAAAACTTCTCGATTGTCACCTGTACAGCTTAAAAAACATCTTGTTCAAGATTCTCTGTATTTATCTTGACATCATAAATTTTGAAGGCACTTAAAATTTTACTGCCTACGGTATTATTCCTCCCATCCCCCCGACCAAAAAATTACTCCTCCTACCGGTTGTTTTCTATCTCGTATCGATTGACTAATTCTATAAAAGAGTCAACTTCTAGCTCAGCAATCAGGTCCATCCAATCGTTGTGACATTTACTTGAAGGTTGTAGTTTCGTTGCTTTCATGTCTTTAGCCAATGCTTTTCATATTCTGCATCTTTTCTCTCTGTTGACATTCACAACACCAGTTTCTTCAGGCATTTTTTGCTAGCCAATCTACTTTTCTTGCTTACTACCGTTTTAATTTTTCTCAAATCTATTTCTGTAACATTCCTAAAGCAATTTTTCTTGTTCTTATCTTGCCAATGTTTTCAATTTCTTTTTTTGATTTTTTTCTGCGAACTGTGTTCAGATTTTTGCATTCTCTAACGTTGTCTTCCCATCATTCAATAGCTTTATTCTGTTTCGCTTTTGAGTTTATATCCTTCTTGCTACCTATACTAACACCATTTTGTTCATGATAATGACTGAGACAGTCGAAAATTATTATTCGGTCGGGTTAGCTGGGACATTAATGAGTCTATCACGCCAACCATCACAGTCCTGCATCAAGGTCGGAAGGTCATTAGGGAGGCATTCTTTGTCATAACATAGCTGGCTAATGTAGGGGATTTCTGGGCGACTAGCACGTCTTGCGCCATGGCTAGGTGTCCAGAGCAGTAGGTCACTCGATAGTTCTTGTTTTGCTCACCAGTTGTGTTCTGCAAAGTGCATTCTGTGTTTGTGTGAGATTGTAGAAATATCAGGATGGGTCTATAGAGCTGTGATTTAGTTGGATGTTGTCTCCAAGAGACGTTAAGAATAGCTATCAGCATCCGAGTGTAGTTTTCATCTAGACTCTAATGTTTTAGTTAATGACCAAGCAGTGACACCTTATATTAACAGTGCCTCTACAGTGGCTCGAAAGAGTCTCCGCTTGAGGTTGTCTGGTAGATCAGATTTCTAGATTACATCCATTTTATTCGAGGTTGCCAGGCTTTAGCTATGCGAATTTTCACATCCGTTTCAGTAGAATCTATTTCGCTTCCTAGGTATGTAAAAGATACCACAAATTTTATTGATTCATCTGAGACAGCCTGTATTGAGCCTTGCTGGTTGAATTCAATAATGTTGGAAAGGGGACAAATTCTGTAAGCTTTTCTTGGGGAATAGTAGCAAAAATATTCTAGGAATATATGAAATCTGGACAAAAATCAGCAGCATGGGTAAACTGAAGGTGCTTATATGTGATGAAAGTAAGGGGCCACCAGCAACTTACAAGAACGGTAATCACCCAACAAAGCGAAACATTGTATCAAATCACACCCCAATTGAGTACTGACGCCATTCAACACATCAAACAATGCATTGTACAGTGTATATTGCATTCTATAGTCATTATTGACATTACAGCATTGGTTACTGCATCTCAGACATCTTTCCAACTCTTTTGTGCCGGTAGTTGAGTTTGTTTATGGAGAGAAGATCACATGAGGCTATGAATTCAGCCTGCTGGCAGCGCTGTAATGGTGTGGGCTGTTTTCTGGTGGATTTTGCAAGGACCAGTAGCGACCCTGACATGCACATATCTTGTTGCAGACCATCTGTATTTCTTTATGCTCCCTACGTTCCTCGCCGGTGATGATTTGTTTCAGCAAGACTGCACAACTCTAGGACACAAACCTGGTTCCAAGGTACTTCACTAGAACCGGCTGTGCATGAATGGGTATATTACAAACCTCGGTATATTCCCTGGAGCAAAACCCAGCAATCTCAACTCAGTTATGGACATTCTGGAATGTGCTTGGATTGATATTCAAGCATCTCATAGACACTATGCCACATCGTGTAGCCGCCATTATCCAGGTGAAAAGAGAAGTTACATGTTATTAAGTAGCTGTTCCTAATTTTTGGTTTTTTAGTTTATATATATATATATTAAAAAAAAATTTTCGATAGGAGATGGGCCATTTATAGTTATAAACATGGTCTGAAGATTGCTTGAGGCGGGAAACTGCCAGTCACCTTGCATGTGTATGTTTCTTTCTTTCACTCATATATATATATATATATATATATATGTGTGTGTGTATTTGTGTCTGTACGTTGCGTGTAAATAGTGTAATGATTATTGGCACATAAAGTGAAATCACTATTCAAATTCTGATCGTTCTGTTTCATTCTCTTCGTAATAATATCATTGCAAAAGACACGCATCCATCTTTCTCCAGCTATGGGTTAAATAGCAGGGTAGACTGGGCTCTCTTGCCTTGGTTGGCAGCTAGTCTAGGAGAGCAAAAACTCTGAATTACAAAATGTAAAGGAAGCAATGGGAAACGATTCCGCTATCTTTCACAAGAAACCATGGCAATTCACAGATAATAAAGAAGAGGAAGCCATGGAGTGCCATGATCACCTATGCTCTGAATGGAAATGGCATTAAAATAAATTTTCTATATACTGTACACAATATATGTCAAGCATAAATAATTTACATTTACAAATGTGTTGTCACCATGGTGTTCTTTATTTAAAGACAAGTCATAGTGCAATTCATGCCCAGAACTGGAGCCTTCTCTCAAATTTCATTGTTCCACTGGAAGTGAAGAGTTTTAATTTTGGTTTGGGCCTGCAGTAATTTGTTGCTGTAGTCAATTTAAGAAATTCAAAGAAAAAGGTAGAGATTACAAGCATAATTAATTTGGCTCAAAAGTTAATTCTCTTTATCTTGGTATATTTTTCTTTACTAACATCTTATTACAATTAATATATAATTTGGTGGAGCATTGGATCCAACACTTTTAACCAACTGAGCTACAAAGAACCAATTAGTCTGGAAAAACTGAATTGTACCTTTAAGCAAAACTTCAAATTGGTTCTTTGTAGCTCAGTTGGTCAGAGCATATTTAATGATAGCTCCCTCTGCCCTGAGGGACACAGGTTCGATTCTTGCCAGAGGGCATAATTTTTTCTTTAACAAGGGTTATGAAAGATTCAGGGCAGTAGAAGAAATTAAATAAATATACTGTTTAATAAATAAACGGAGCATCTACTCGAATATGAGTATCCACTAAAAAATAACAAAGTGATAAAAATAGATAGATATGATCAGATAGATAGATAGATAGACAGATAAATAATTAAAAAACTGGAATAGATAGGCAGATAGATTAAGATGCACAAATATGAATCACTTGAAAATATATATATGAAAAACTGCGGTAGATAATGAAATTTTACCACCTAAATAAACAATGTAACATAATCAAAATTTATTCTGACTTCGTTTGGTTGATTTTGTTTAGCGGTATATCAACCTCGATAGGTTATTTAATGCCAAAATCCAAATATTTTATATGCAATTTTATGGCTTCAGTTACAGATATTTTGTATATAACTTTCTATTTTTAGGGCAAACATGATTTTTAGATATATAGTTTGTACATGATAAAATGTATTGCTGGTAATTTTACTATAAAAATATATTTTGAACTACCTAACAAAAATCAAAACACTACTTTCCCATAGCTGGGACCCTAACAGGGGCTACCATCCCAGGTCAGGATGGACCTGAGAACAACAGCACTTGGTTCCATGATCCTCAAAACCTCCCAATCAGAGAGTCCTTGCGTCCGGATGTAGTTTATCGTCATACCCAAGACTAGGGAAATTAGGCCATTCGATACAGATATCCATTTCATTTTCATTCAAAATGTGTGTACGTAAATTTGTGTGTGCGCCTGTATAATTTACTTCAATGACAGATATAAAAAAAATATTTCTATAAAATCTTTAAAAAAATTAAAAATAATTTTATTTATTGCTGAATATTTTCCGAAAAGTTCAATAAAATCTTATATCTTTTTTTTCTTTTTTTTTTTTTTTTTTGATCTCCAAATTTATGAATTCCCTGGCTCATCCTGACCCAGGGAACAACTGCAATTAAGAAGTGGTTCTACACTCCTCAAAACCTCAAATCTCTCGATCAGAAGTCTTGATGCCGGATGTAGTTTCTTGTCATACCCAGGATTAATTCTCTCACTTCTCTATCTCAATGAGGCCATAATTATTCATACGGATTTTAAAATTGAAATAATTACATTGAGTTTATTGAGAAAGTCCTGGTTATTCATTTGTAGGTTATTCATTTGTAGGTTATTCGTTTGTAGTTTATTCATTTGTAGGTTAAGTATTTCACTAACGTCACCTATACATGCATGAG
>OZ010596.1:91675254-91988207 GCA_963932145.1 Acanthosepion lycidas
TTTTCTGAAGAAACATCCACCTAGGGAATCCTTATTACAACCACCCATTTTATTAAATATTCAGAAAATTTTTTCCTACCCCTTAATTTAGACAAATTCTAGGACAGGGTTTCATTTGAATAACTAATAAAAGGGGTGATTAGAATATGGATGTCCCAGGTGGATTTTCCTCCAACAAAAGAAAATCCTCCTAACTGGCCTGTCTATTTGAAACTTAAAGGCACTTGATCTTATTAATACTGTTTTGAATGATACATTCTTCAGCTTTCTTCAAGTATATAATCTACAGCAAAAGAGGAAAAAATAATTTCTCTAGGAAAAAATGGTAGCAGTAACAACATTGAGAAGGGGTTTCAATTATCTGACCAAAATTTTTTATTGTTAATGACTTTTTTCAAAAGTTACAGACAATAAACCTTGTATATTGCTATCTACTTGCCAAGTTATCACTCTAACTCCATTAATATGATTAAAAAAATTATCAAAACATGATAAATTTTATTGAAATCTTGACCATCACATCATTTGCTTTGCCTAAATATATAATCTGGAAGATATCATAATAGTCATTCTCACTGAAATCAGAGTAAGCATGTTGGTAGTTATTTATTTTACATACATGATATAATATCTACATATAAACATCAAAGACTAATTATACTTAAACTTAACAGCTACTTTTGCTTACACAAGGAGGGCTGTAAGGACTTAGTATAAAAATGAATCTAAAATCTTAAGGTGAAAATCAGAGTGAGCCTTCCAAAGTGCCAAAAGCATTTCTTGGTTATAGGACCTGGCACACTATATTATATCTTGTTGCATAAGAATTAGCATGTTATTTCATTCAAAGACATTGTGATTAAATGTCTTGTCACAGGTATGTATGCCACAAATGTTGTCTGAGATGGGTAAGTGAGTAAGAACCTGGGAAAACCTCTCTCCTATCCAGGTAATAGCAGCATAAAGCTTGTAGTCAAACAATGACCTAGCGCTAACAGCTCAGTTGGGGAAAACTTGTTTGCAATGTCTCATCTAGCACATCAATTATTTCCCAGTCATGAACAGTTGCATACACACTGAGGATCCTTGGTTTGATTAGCTATTAGGACTCAAGTAGACCCCAAATCTCAAGTGGAACTAATATATATGATCCATCGCCATCTGTCTATATTTCTGAGATGAGTTATTGTAACTATTTACACTATTTACATTGTTCAGACTGTTGTCCTCATCTTTACTGTCACATTCACAATATTTTGGCCATTGTATGCTCCAGCCTTCTTCAACTGATATTTGTTGGAATTTCAAAACTGAACCCTTTATTTAGTCCATGGGGGTAGATTGTTAAATGGAATTAGAAAAATTTAACCCTGTAGACTAAATAAAAGTTTCAGTTGAAAATTTTTATCTCATGAAGTGTTCAAGAAAAAAAAACTCCCTTTCTCTCTCTATATATATATTGAAATAATAAAACTGTCTTCATTTTTACCTATCTCTGGAAATACACACACACACATACACACATATATCTGTGAACCTTGCTGAACTGTGAAGTTCTTTGTAGCCAAATGGTAAAGTACACTGGTGGTTTCTCCTCCAAAGGAGAAATCCCTGCCAGAGAGCACATACTCTTTATTAAGATTTCTCGATGGATACAAGCCAATAGATGTGATAAACATTGCTTAAAATAAAAATAAAAATGTGGCATCTATTTCAAATAGGAGTACCCATTATAATACTGTTTGGAATAATAAAAATGTAGTATTCAAAATAAATCCATTAATTCTTTAGAAATATATATATATATATATATATATATATATATATATATATATATATATATGCATTCAGGCACACACACACCCATATATATATATTATTCAAACATTATTATGGTGAATACTTTGTATTTGAAATAGATGCCTCATTCTTATTTATTAAACAGTGTGTATTATATCTGTTGGCCTGTGCATTAGAGAAATTGTGATGGATCAAATGGTGGTTCCCCTACAAAGAGGGTGCAAGTTAGGTCCATGCCAAGGAACATTTCTTGAATGTACAAACAAATAGACATAATACAAACTGTTTAATGAATAAAAATGGTTATTTTATTTCAGATACGAAGTATTGACTATAATAATGTTTGGAATAATAAAAATGTAGGAGTCACAATAAATCCATTAATTCTTTAGAAATATATATATATATAAATATACATACATATAATTATATATATATATATATATATATATATAGGGATGCATGCAGACACACATATATATATATATATATATATATATATATATATATATATATATATATATATATATATCTCATCCACAGACAGACTGTTTCACTGTATCACAGCTCATCAGTGTGGTTAGACACCTGATTGCTTCAAACTAAGATTGAAACTTGACTTATTTGGCTTACTCCTAGGTTATCAGCACATGGCTGTGAAAGGGAATTTTTAATGCATTATATACATGATGTATAAACGTAGTGTGTGTATACATATGTTATTAATTTATTTGTATAACAGTGAAATAAAGATGATTTGTTTCAGAAATTCTATGTTAGAAGCAATTACCATTTTAGATGATCTGATTTCACTCTCTCATATATATATATATATATATATATATATATATATATATATATATATATATATATATATATATATCAGATTGATATAGTTGCTTAGGTGTTTTCTGTCTATATATATGTAGACAAATAAATATTAAACCGGTAAATGAAATAATTAATTATATATATATATAGGCCTGTGTTCAATGTCGGTTGCTCCCCAGAAAATAATTTAAACCAAACCCCCAGGAAAATGTGGACTAATTTAAGTGTGACGATTCTTACTCGTTGCCCCATTGACTTAAAGGTGGACTGTCAACTCAAAACACCCAGACACTGGGCATATATATATATATATATATATATATATATATATATAGTGAGAGAGAGACACACACACACACATACAAGAGTGGATCCATAAGATTATTAGCTGAATTTTGATCCAATATTTTCTCTCTATAATGATTGATTAATGATAAAGCATTAGATCAACCTCACTGACAATGAATGGAGGGTGGTGATCACATGGGAAAATTAAATTTGTTTTATAGAATAAATGATTTTTTTTATCTCATATATAATTAAGTTTCTATTACATAGAAATTAATACTGCATTATGACTGGTAGTTTCAAGCTTTAAGTGATCATCAAACATTATATATATATATATATATATATATATATATATATATATATATATATATATATATATATGTATATATAGTGAGAGAAAGAAGATAGATCATAAATATATAAGATAATTTGGAAAACTATTTTGACATTTTGGTGATGGATTGTCTTCATCAGAGGAAGCATGTCAAAATAGAAATTTTCAAAATTGTCTTATCTCTCTCTAAATTTATATATATATATATATATATATATATATATATATATATATATATATATATAGGGTAGTGGGGCACATTTTTGTGAAGTGGTGGGTGGCAAGCTAATCTTCTTGCAGATTATTATTGCTGTACTGAGATCAATCATTACCACGTGCAATACACTTGTAATCTTGTGCCATACTCAGACAAGAAGCTTAGTATGTGTGTACAGAATTTTTAGAAAATTAATTTTTGGAAAAATAACTGACACCCAGAAATATAATTTAAGTATTTTAAGAGAAAAAAAAATTCTGCAAATGGTGGTGTTTGTAAATGTTTATGATATCAAGTGATGTCCAATATTTTCAGTTTCACAAATAAAAGGAATTATCATTCCAATAGGTGAACTCACGTATTGCCCAAAAATATAACAAAAACACGCATACTTGTGTGTGTGTGTGTGTGTGTGTGTGTGTGTGTGTGTGTGTGTGTGTGCGCGCGCGCACATGCACGGTGTGTGTGCAATGCTACTTTCTTTTTTGAGAAAGTGAAGAAGAAACAAGAACAAGAAGAGATGAAACGCATCATCACAAACATCACAATCATCATCTTATCACAAGTAGTAGTAGTAATACAGGTTTAGTAGCGGTGCACATGAGTAAAAAAAAAAGAAAAAAGAAGAAACCAGCATCAGCAGTAGAATAACAACACCCTCTTCCTTTCTGATTATCCACGGCACACCCTTTTTTCTCTCGTGATTCTCTCTCACCCCGCTTTTACTCTCTTTTTTTTCCTCATGAAATGCACTACCCACCATAGCCACAACTGCTGCTGCTACCCTATGGCCTCTCCCTCTTTAGTCTAATGAGGTAGTTTTTCTCTTCTTCCTCCTCCTACTCCACCTTTCTCAATTATTACATCTGCTCCTTCTTCTCTTGCTTCCCTCCTCCTCCTTCTTCCTGCTGCTGCTTTTTGCAATGGCAGCTTCACCCGAGATGGAATCGGTTGGTGTGGGGATTGCTTCCAAGGCACCCGTTCCAGTTGAAGAGTGGTCGAAAGAAGTAAGTAGCTTCGTCCTTACTACCCTGATCATTTTGTGTGTGATTTTATTTTATCTGCCCTTCAGGTTGGTGTTCTTATTTTTTCGCCCCTGTACGGTCCATATGCCTTGGGTGGATCGCTTTCTTGGGGTAGTAGAAGTAGCATTAGCATCAGGGTAGCAGCAGCCATTGAAAAAAAAAGTAGAAAAGACTTTTAAATTATTAGTTTTTAAATTTTAATATCGACTTGTTTTTATGCTTTTATATATATATATATATATATATATATAAGATTTCAATTCCCACCTGTGTTATCTTGTGTTTTCCATTTTCTGCATCTCTTTAAAAAGGGGTGGCTTAGCCGACGACGCACGATTTCGTTTTAAAAAGCCTTGCGAAAAACATTTTTAATATCGTTTTCTTCCTGTTTGTGTATTTTTTTTAAGGTAATCTATTTTATTGACTTTTAAAGATTTGTAAACAACGTTTTTGTTATTATTATTATAAAATAAAGTGGTTTTAAAAGCGAATCTTTTAGCAAGAAGTGTAGCACTTGTTTATTATGTCTATATTTCGCTACGTGGTTTACGAAGCATGTAAAAGAGAATACAGGGTAATATCAAAATTAGTAGTTCCACTTGTTTTTCTTTTATTTTCTCTTTCAGATACCTTAAATTTTATTTTATTTTATTTCTTTATCGTAGTCTACATAATAAATAAAGATTTATATCACCAATACCTAAATTTGCGAAGAATTCGTTAAATTTTTGCCTTAATTGCTAGTTTGCTACGTATTAAAAAAGGGTGAGGTCTGGTATTTCTGATTGCCATCACGCTTCCAACGTTTTAAATTAGATTAATTGTGGGCTTTAGAATACCCGTAATAATACCCTCATTAACGGGTGTTTGGACAAAATGTTTTTTTTATCTTTCTTTCCATTTTCGTTTCTTTGTAAATATTGAAAATTTGTGGGTGGTTCGTTCTTTTCTGGAAATGGTAAAAGTACATGGTTCATATAATCTACCCCGGGTTGGTCATCCTCATTCCCCACCTCCGCTATCTCCAGCATCATTGATACGCCCATATTTTTCTTTATTTCTTTGAAAAACACTGTAAGTAAAAGAAAAGAAAATTAAAAAGAAAATAATAAATTGATTTATTTTTTTTTTTCAACCACTTTTTACTTTAACATCCACCCTGAAAATTCATATTTGGCATTAAAGATGGAATTTGTTGGTAATGCCGTATTATCAGTGATGCTAAAACCAATCCTCAGACTAAAATAAAAAGAAATATGTTCTTTCTACGCAGCTATTTTGGTTTTAATTTGAAATTATAACGGGTGTTGTAATTTATTTTCTCCTAGAAATTCTTGCTATTTTAAGTTTTCCTCTATTAGTATTATTTTAAGGGTTTGAAAAAAAGCTCCACTTTAAATACTCTAATTCATAAATTGCTAATGTTATGGGGAGGGTCCTATATTCTTGATAATGGCTGGTCGTACTGCTACCCGGAGATGTTGTTTTCGGTATTCTTGGATTAATAAATCATTATTATTCCATCATTGGAAAAGCCTTGTTCTCGATTTTTTTTTCTTTTTAAAGATTTTGTTCGCATTTTATCATTTTTATATGTATATTCCTTACATTTTCTTTTATGTTTATTTACCTGTGTTTGAAAATAAAGCCGATTAATTTCTTCGCGATTGCAAATAAATTGATTACTGAGATATACAGTGTGCTATGTACACAATATGTTTATATTTGTGTGTGTGCATCAAATCTTGATTCTGTGTGTGTGTGTGTGTGTGTGTGTATATATATATATATATATATATATATATATAGGTAATGTGGTACTTAGGGTTAGTACTTGCGTTGCTGTGGTGATTATAGGTAGTAGTTATGTTGGGGTCACTAGCATCACGGTCAGTAGAAAGTCTGTCACTCATTACCCCCCAAACTAGGTCACTACTAGTAGTAGTGGTAGTAGTAGTGATGAAGATGAGGGTGGATGTTGGAAACTGGACTAGGAGTATGTTATCCAGAAATTCTTAAATATGGATCTAAAATAAATAAAAAAAATATAGCCAAATAAACTTTGACTTGCTGCGTTTGTACTACTTGTTTTGATTTGGGTTACTTCCTTCATCATATTGTCATTAATTATTTTTTTAATTCATTCCAATCTTCCTGCATTGGAGTTTAGTTCTTTTATTCCTTCTTTCTTGTTCTCTTTCTGTCTTTCTTTCTTGTCATCTAATTTCATTGCTATGTTTCGTTCTTCTCTGAGTAATAAAATAATTTTAGTTGGCGTTTCTATTCTTGGTACTCTTTAAAAATCACTTGGATGACCAAAAATCAAACCTACCTCAATCCACCAATAAATGGTTATCTTGAATAATAAATTCTTTCCTGGGTAGAATTTTAATTTCTTTAAACTTGGGTACCTTAATATACGTAATATAAACAGTAGGCAAGGTGGTTAAAATGGGCCCCCATCCCAATTATCGTAAGCTTTTTGGTTAAATGACTTTCATGATTTTTAAGGTTCTTTAGGTTGGTATGTGTGGAAATTGCGATATTAATACCCCACCCTTATTAACATTCGTACCCGTTCTACTATTGCTGCATTTTTAGCATTTACCAACCATAAGTAATTTAAAAAAATGGAATACACTTCCAGTGCGAATAGTGACACACCTTTTAATGAATCTGAATCAATAAGGATCATGTTTCTCTTGTTGTTTTGATCGGACTTGCATAAAAAAAAATGAAATTGGTTACTTTTGTTATGACTTTTAAATTTTTTTTTTTGGGGGGGGGGCGATTTATGAATATTTGAGTGTTATATTTCCTTATTTATTTATATTTTTTTATTAGCATGACTCACACAGTTTTCTCTTTTCTTCCTTCCTTCTCAAGAATGGTCTTTCTTCCTTCTTGCTACCCATAACCCTCACCCCCAACTATCCGTTATCACAGTCGTCATTATCGTTGTTGTTGTCGTCGTCATCTTCATCCTTGTCAGATGATGCCAGTCGAAATGGGGACAAACCATACGCACACACATACACGCACAGATAGTACTTACTTCTACTACTCACTTTTCTTTCGTACTTACCTACATACCTACATTTCTACATCCATTCCATGTATTTGTTGTTGTATCTATTTCTCTCTAAATGACTCATAAGCTGATGACTTGGAAAAACATTTAGGCTCGAAAAATTCATTCATTAATTTTTTTTCTTTGGTTATTTAATATTTATTGAATCATAATCCATAATAATTGTAACTTAAACCGAAACGTTACATGTTCAACAATATAATTTAATTAAAAAACGTTTCTGTTTTGTTTCATGATGTTATCATCATTCGCATCAATTTTTTCCCGTCCCTATTCGTTCACCTCAGAAGTTCTCGAAATTGTTTAAAGGAAAAGACCGGGGACAGTGCACATGCCTTTTTACTAGTATTCACTCACTACTAGTCTATTTAGTTAGCACATTTTTACCATAATTGCCATTCTCTAAGTGAGCTCCCGGCTTGTGGTTGGCCGTACCAAATGAAACTAGGTCATTTCATATCTTTTTATTTCCTTGTCTCTTTTTCACCTTCTCATCCTCATTTTTCTCTCTCTCTCTCCCTCTCTTACACACACCTTATTCCAAGAATGAACGACGCAACACACAGCAACCACTGCTTCTTCTGGACTCGTTGTAGCCGACCACCAGAGTTTTTCTCCGGTCTCTATTCTTTCTCCATCATCCCGGCATATTTACATCGTTTTTGTTATTGTACACTACGTTCCAAAAATATTGGTAAAGCATCGAATATTAAAAGATGCGTGCGTGCGTGCCTAACAGAAATATTTAGCATGGATAGAGTAGCAGCTACGCTACACTTTTACAATGGCATGCATTTTTAGCTTTGAGGGTGATCCAAGAATATAGTATGGGCATTTTTAATCTTTTGGAAGTTTATGATATCTTTATTTTGATTTATGCAACTTAATGGAAGAATTGTTTTTGCTTTTTCTTCTTTTGATGTAGGAGCAGAACATTGATAGCATGGGTTGGGTAAAAAATAAATTTCAAAGAATAAAAAAAATAGCCAACAAAAAAATATTTTCCCCAAATCTGCCACATTGCCAGCATTCCACTTTTCCGTTTTATTTTTATTTTTTTTTTTTTTTTTTTTACCTTATCAGCTGGCCCTTGGCCTTCTATCACGTTTTTTAGGGACCTTTTTTTACTTTTTTTTATTTTTTTTAACTTCTCTCCTTCTCGTCCATTTTTCTAACATTTTTTTTTGCTACTGTTGACATTGGTTTGTTGTATGTAGCCTACATTGCATACACATACGTACATTTATAAAAATCCATCCATCCAACCTTACCCCAACGCTGTGTGTAATTGGGTCATGTTCTACATCTGTCCTCCTCCTCCTTTCCCCTCTGCTATTTTCTACTATTCCTTCTACTCACAGCCCTGCACTTCTAACAGAAGGAGGCGGAGTAGAAGATGCAGGCGCACATCATCCAGCTTACAAACACACATTCACAGTGAAATAGAGTGCAAAAGCGCATATACACGCATCCATAAAAACACAAGCCTTTTTCTTTTCCTCCTTTCGACCTTCTTTCGCTTTCCTTGTTCTCTGGCACCATTTCCTACTCACTCTCTAATATTTTACTTTTTTTTTTTCACATCCAACTTAAATTGAACCTTGAACTATTATTACTACAACACGTATTCATTCATTCATTCATTCATATTTTTTCATAGATTCTTTTCAGAGTACGTCATAAATTGTACATTAAAAATATTTTTCCTTGGCTTTTACTACATGTCTTGTGTTACTAGCGGTCAGTAGAATATGAATCCTAGCCTAGATAAATTAAAAATAGTTATTATTACTTTTATCATAAATTGCTTAATGATAATATATTTCAAGTCAGTTTGAGGGTACAAGAAGGGGAATTTTGTCCGAAAAGAAAAGACTTTATAAAAACAGAAAAATAAAATTCAGGACATAATTTCTAAATCGCGGTTTACGTCAGTTTAAGTCGAAAAACAGGTGATCGTAAAATCCCCCATTCATGCTACAATTTTCTAGGTTGAGGAATTTCTTCTAGCGTAGCAGCAGTAGTGACATTTTTTTCGCCTTTTTGCAGAATCATTCTCTTTCTGTTGTAGTAGTTTCACTTTTTTTTCTGATTGCTAACTATTTTCAAAGTTTTTGATATTCTTTCTCAGTTTCACTTTTTTTTTTATTTTGAAAATCTGGTGGGGAGAATTGTTCAGTTTTTAAGAATGCAAAAGAAAGTGAAAGTTAACTTTTTTTTTTTCTTTTTTTTTTCTTCTTCATAGCAAGAAAACAAACGAGAATTTTATCCTTTTTAGTTTTTAGTTTGTTATAGAATTCACCAGAATTATTCATTTAATATGGTACGAGTCCGAATTAATAATAATTGGTTTTCTAATTTGAAGAGAGCATGCATATTGCATACCTTAAAATAAAAATTAGTAATAATTCTGTACATTCTTTTTGGTTATTTGGTGATAAAGGAATGCATTTTTCACGTGTTTTCTAACCATGGGAATGTAAAGCGACAAATTTTGATAATAATATTGTCGTTCCCTTTTATTGTTTTTATTTTTTTACGCATAAGTGCGTGTATTTTTCTTCCTGTTCCAGTAGTAGCAAATGTGGCCTAGTACAACAAAATCGTACCGGCCTGATTATCAATCGGTTTCGTTTGCTTTAACATATTTTGTTGTCACTATCGCCGTTTCTTTTCCTTCCAGATAATGCCATCTGGCTACCACCCAACTTCCCCACCCCCCATTCATTCATTTACTGGTTCCGTGTTTATTCAAAAAATAAATAAATATAAAAGTAAAACTGTTTCTAAACGTTTCTCACGCATGAATGACAAGTTTGTTGTAAAATATTCTAATTTTTCCTTACTTCTGTCTTCGTGTTGGTTGAGTATTAGTTTTTTTGGGGAAACTGAACCATTGATTTCTTTTTTTTTTTTTTTTTTTTTCTTGAATGGACTCGCAGAAAAAGGATTTCCATAAATATTCTTTAACTGAATCGAGATTTTTAAATAAAGCAACGTCATTAGATGCACAAGGTGACAAGTGTAATAATGTAATGATTACAATTTCTTAACATAGTTAGATTGTAATTTTTTTTTTTTTTTTAAGTTATCATTTTTGTGAAGCCTGTGACATGTAGTTTGGACTTTATTCAAAGGCAAGAAGCACAGTTTAACAATTTAAGATACATAGAAATATTAAATAATATGAAACAAAAAAAAGTAGTTGATTGTATTTAAACTTGTATAAATTTCACTGTTTAAATTAGGATTGGCTCTCTACAATGAAACGCGGATCTGTCTCTACATACATATGAAACAAGCATCATATTTTGTGTGTGTGTGTACAATAAATTAGTTGTGTGTGTGTGTACACACACACACACACACACAACTAATTTATTCAACAGATGTTCATATATTTTCCTTTCTAAGTGTCAACTACTTAATCCTCTCCAGATTAAAATATTTCTTTTCCTCAAATATCAGATTTGTTCCTTAATTTTAAATGTCAGTGTCTTTGATCTGATTATGTGCCTTTTTATTCAGCCTGGTATGTCTTGGCTGTTTTACTCTCAGACCATCTTCAGATGTCATATTTGGTAATCATCTTGAAATTTTTTTTATCATGTTCAGTTCCTGGGTTAGTTATGTTTTCCATGCTTGAGAAATACCATATAAACTAATTCTGTCTAGTCTGTTTGTGTTGCTCATCTGTTTCTTCCACTGTACCAGAATATATATCCAATCCAGGGATTGAACCCACAAATGCCAGGAAACCAAATATGTTTTAACCAATGCTTTAGTCCACTAGGTCATGTTTCATGGCCAATCCAGTAGTGTAATTTTGTAGCATTAAACCTAATGACTTAGGTGTTGGAATATTTTTAATGTCCTGTGTCTTAATCAGGTTTTAAATCAATGTTCATTTCTATGCTAAGTCTACTGAGATGGTTGTTATTGCCTAACATATGTATGGATTTTTTGTTATTTTCTGTTCAATATATTCATCTTGACTTCCTTCCATAAGGGTTGATGATCACCCTTTCCTCTCCATATTCATGTGTGCCCGATTTCATTGTATTTTCCTGGGAAATTTTGTTTTGAATGTCAGTCTTAATTTTTTTTTTTTTTTTTCAAGAATAAAATTTGAGTTTTAACGTAGTGTTCAAGTGGGAATTGTGTATGGTTGATAACTATGATTCATTTGATATAAAGAAGTTAAACTTTAAATATATGCAAGATTTTTTTTTCAATTTAAAATATGACCTACAATTCTTTTCAGTTAAAGTTTTATGACTGGGTCAAAGTTATGGTAGCTAAAAAGAAAGAGGTTTAAAAAATAAGTTAAAGTTGCTAAAATTTACATTTTGTGAGATAATGATAAAGACTACTTTTAGAATGGTTGACTCCATTTTTATTGATACTTCTGTTTTATTGCTCAATATTTCAAACTCATCATTGATCCTCTTTGATAAGAGTTGATAGAAAAGTTGGCTCCTTAAGAAAATTTACACCCTCTTTTTTTTTTTTTTTATCTGTTTCTTTGTACTACAGTGTAACCCGGATATAAGAGACTTCTCCAGTCCCGACAACTCTCTTATATCCGGGTTACACTGTATATTTAAGTTTGGCACCATTTTAAGAAATTATTTAAAATATTATCTATTTTGAAACTTGTTTTAGCTTACAAAGGCTTGGTTACAGTAGTGAAAACTTCACTGGAAAGAATTGCAGGTCATTTGAAAATATGACTGAAAATACATCTTGCATCTATTCATTGCACACCAAGCCTTTTAAACATGTTCTACCTTGGGCAAGTCTTCTGAAATCTATAATCACTTTGAACAATACTTTTGAAACCTTAGAGATATAATCAGATCAAACAAGGTTTAATTCATCTTAACTATAATACAGACTAAAAAAAATTTCCTATAGTATTTGTGAGAAAAATACTTAATAATGTGTCATGTTTTCAATCTGGGTGAACTGAAAATTGTTGTTTGCTATAAATTAGAATAACTTTTTTTATTGCAAACCGAAAATACATAAATAATTTAAAAGAGAAAAATGATAGCTGAGTTAACTGTTTATGCTTACCCATGTAACCTGGCAGGGTTTTTTGACAAACATTTTGTATACAATAAGTTGATGGTTTAACAACCACAATCATATGCTCAATCTATTGCAAACAGAAACCTTTTTCAGGGGAAAAACTCCTATTGTTGTTTATGAATACCACTTGATCATGTCGGTTGCATTTTCTTACTCTTCTAGAGGCTTTGGTATTTATGAGCATCCACAGCTTCCTTTGATTTTATGAATTTATTCATCCCTATTATTACCAACACATTATAAAGCAGAATAACCTTACATCTGCTAAGTTTAAAGGTTTTTAATTTTTTTTTTTCATATGTTCATTACTAAGATATTTGTTCTGTCAATGATCAAACCATTATGTAATTTTCATAGATTGTCAGTTAACTTAAATAAAATACTTTAGTTTCTTAATAGATACAAAATTATTGATGTAGCTTATAGAAATATGCACCATAAAAATGTTACAATTTTTTCTTCAAGCTAAAAGCAATTAAAATTTATATGCATATAGTTAAGTTTTCTCCTGCAAGAACAAATCAAGCCAAACTGATACTTGAGGCTTTTTAACGTGCCATTGTTGAAAGATTTCTTCTGGTGTAGCATTTTTGGAATTTTTATTTATTTTCTTAAAGAAACGTCTGCTTATATATAATAAATGGACACTGAAGTCAACATCATGTAGTGATAGTTTGTATTATGCTTCAATGAAATCTTCAGTCCATCTGAAGATTGGGTTGAAGCAAGAAACAGACTGTCACTGCTTGATGTTGACCTCAGAATCCACTTTTATATTTATGTGTGCTCTATCTCTGATATTGAGCACTTTTACCCATAAATATAGCATATCTTAAAAATATTTTATCATAGATCTGGTTTCATGAATGGTACAATGACTAATGCTGAGTAATCTATAAATTACTATGAAATCAACAATAGCTGTCCACCCTAATTAAACTGAATGATAATAATTAAAAAAAAAATTGAAATTGATTTCTATAGTTAAAAATGAACACTTGCATATTTGCTTCTATGTTCAGCAAGATGAGCAAACTTTACAAAGTGACAATTTTTTTTTTTTTTTTGAGATCTCAAGTACAAAAATATATTTAATATTAAAAATAAATTTAAGATTTTAAAATATTTCATTCCAGTGACACCTTCTTGCTAATACCCATGACCACAAACTTAAACCAAAAAATGGATTTCAAACCCAAGCAAAAAGTTTTAAGTTTTTATGGTCAGTTTTATTCTATGGAAAATACCTGATATTTGTCATTTTGTTAGATGTATGTTTAAGATTGGAAAAAATTTGCTGACAAAGATTCATTTTAATGTATTAATATTCACTATTGACTTAATTACAGTTTTTAAGCATTTTTGGAAGGTGTCTCTTTCATCCCAGGTGAAAGAATTTTGAACCTTTCATTTTATTATCTAGACATCATTTTCAGATCTCAGTTTAACTCTTTCTTTTAGGACTTCTTGTTTACTAGTAGCCTTGGTAGTCTTTGGAATTTTAATTGTTTTATTTTATATTTCTTTTACTAATAAGGATTTAAGGAATTAGGCTTTTTATTTGCTGAGTTTTATATTAGCACTTTGGGGTGGGGTAGATATTTAGTAAATAGAATTAGGATACCAACAACTGAAAGGATTATTCAAATGCTAACATTAAAGTTATTGTTCAACTTTTCACACAAAAATTTTTTTCTTTTAAGTGACTTGTGCAGTATTCAAAATGCCATATTGCATCCTTTTTTTCTCCCCATAATTTCAAAGATATTTTTTATAATTTATAGAGAAGTCTAAATTTGTTTCAAAACCTATTTTCTGAAAATAATGTAAAAATAAAAAAAAACTTGGATTGACACTTTTCTTGCAAATATTTTATTACATATACTCTTTGCATTAATTAAAAGTTACATTATTCAACTTAAAAAAAATCATTCTGATGTCTAAGAAAAATTTAGACAAGAAGAACTTAATTTTAATTAACTAGAATTTATCTTCTAACTTGTGACCATAATAAAATATTAGGTTGGTGCAAAAATAATGACGTAATAATGTCGTTTTTGACGTATTTTTTAACGTCAAAAAACGACATTATTACGTCATTATTTTTGCACCAACCTAATAGTTTAAAACAATTTTTGCAACACTTAAAGTAATTTTAGTAAATTAAATGGGTAAAAAAATATATATCTTAAAATGTGCATTAAATTTAAAACTAACACATTTCTGTTTGTTGACACAATATGGGTGCATTAAATATTTATTCTGGATATTGTTTCCTTAGAAAGGAAGTGACCAAATGCAAGAGCGAAATTGTAGTGCATGTAGATGTTAGTGTACCAGGGAGTAATATTCATATAGGTACAGTGATATTTCTATGGGATTGTAAATTGAAATTGGAGTTTTACTCGCCACCCTATTACACATATAATTCAGTCTAAAAATCAAGCAACAATCAACCAATCAGATTTCATCTCTCCTTTTGACCTTAGCTTTTAAGCATACGTCAGCAAATAGACAAACGACGTTATCAGTCTAAGATTTTTGAATAAAATGAAATGTTGACTAAAAATAAATAAAACTTCATTCGCGTCTGTGAATTTTACAAAAAATAAAAAAACGTTAATTTTTTTTCTTTTTTAATTTTTTATTCAAACGTCAGTAAGCATAAAATTTGACCGGGTCAAACTTTTTCCTATCTTTTCTCTGGTAAAAACTGATTTTCTTTTACACCTGTTTGAATCTGTTTTTAATTTACTTTTTTAATTTAATTTAATTTTACTCAACTGTTTTGCATTTTTCTTTCCCTTATTTATTTCTATTGCTTTTATTAATTGGTTAATTTGTGGTTCTTATGTTCTTCATTTTTATTTACTTGCTTGTTTTTGTGTACAAAAAAGAAACTCGCTCAACAAACTTCTTTGGAAATCGATTTTTTGAAGCTTACAAAGAGGCGAGATTTTCATTTACAATCAATAAATCCGTAACTCAGTGATGAAAATAGCATATTTTAACACTTACAAAGTTTACAATACATTTCTTTTACACTTAGTGTTTTTTCAGCATACCTACTTGTCAATGCACAACGTTTCGCTATAATCATTCATAGATCAAGATCGATTAACCATCTTTCTGCAATAAGTGACCAATTCCAAAATGTAAAATTTATATTGTAAATCTGGTCACTTGTGGAACGGTGATAGTGGAAAATTCAACAAATAACTACGTGTCAAGATGCTATATAGATTTTTTATTCAACCTTGTAAAAGAAAAACAAATGTAGTAAATAAATGATAAATGAAGAAGGTAGATGGATTTGTGTTGATCTTCTTCTCTTCTATGTAGCACAGGGATCGAACTAAGCTTGCTAATCATTACACCACGTCATGGTCCCAGGAAGGTAGTGGATAATGTCAGTAAAAAAACAAATGAAACCAGACACAATTGATCCGTGTCCTTTATACAGTGGAGATGGGATTTTTGATTACCATGTAGTTTTTAAAAATTATTTCAGTCTGGTAGTAAAAAGCAACGATGAGATTTATTTGTTTTTAGTCGCAAAAAAAAAGCTAGTAATTTAATTTCTTAAACGTGTCTCCTTTTATTTTCGGCATATGATAGATTAGAATGAAAAAAATAAAAATAAAAATCCAGTAAGAATTGGGAGACCTACAGTCGTTTTTTATTGCCTTCACTGAGATGAATGGGCGCTTCTGTTAAAACGCAATCATTTATTTTATTTCTTTAAAGTTTAACAAAATGGTTTAATTGATTCTCCTTTTTAATGTTGAATCCCTAACAAAAAATACCATTTACTTTGCAAATGATCTCAGGATTTTAAATGTTTCTTTTTTTTCTTTTTTTTTCTTTTGCTTATCGAAAGTTTACAAGCTTTGTTTATGAATAAATCTTAAATTAAATTCTTAGGATCTTTTTATTTTTCATTAACATTTGGTTTTAAAAATGATGTTAAAAAAAGAACTCTTTTTTAGAGTGTTGCATTTATTCTTAATAATGCCATTTTTCAAAGGCTTTTTGTTTGGATAGATATTATTAGCAAATTGGTAGAGGATAATTTACCGATTATATAATCACTACTACTGTCCACGTGGGCAAGTGATTTAACAGACGTTAGTTGATCAATGAAACACGAAACTAATATTTTTTTAACGAACCTGTTGTGTACATGGTGTAAAAATGTAGGATCGCCAAAAAAAAAAATATAGTAGATTTTTTTTTTTTTTTTTTTTTTTTTTTTTTAATGCCCGTTTGATTGTTTAAGGAGAACTAAACTACTTTATTGATTGATAATCTCAGCTTAAGAACGTAAAAAAAAGGCCACATTGCAGGGACACTCATTGAGAATCAAACAAAAAAAAATAATAAAGTTACTAACTAAAAAATAAATGCATTTATCTAGGAGACTATTGCATTCATAATGTTTCTTGTTTTGTTTTGTCTTTCTACTTAAAAACAAGAAGCAAGCAAATATTTTGAAGTTACTTTTTTTATTCCTGATCGGTTAGAGATCTCTTCTTTTTTTCTTACGTCATTTTTTGATAACGCTTAGACTGGAAGTCGATGTCTCTCTCTCTCTTTCGAGTGTAAAAAGAAAAAAGTTAACTGTAAAACAATTGATACGAATTTTAATTTATTTACTAATGACTGAAAACCTGAAAATAAAGTTTAGACATTTTTTTTTTTTTTTTTTTTTTTTATCTGATGTTTCTGTTTTTGTCTTATAACTTTATTTAAAATACATTTTCTTTGTATGAATGAAAGAAGGATTTTTGAGGGGCAAAAAAATGAAGGTAATCTGATTTTACTTTTTCTTCATACTTTCTTTACTTACAAATTTTTAGCCAAGATTATGCTTTTTCTTTCTTGCTTGCTTACGAGCTCTCTGCTTTCTGTTTGACTTTAAACACTTCTATATACTTATTTTTCCTTTTTAATTTTTCTTTCCTGTTTTTTTCTTATTTTTTTAAGCTTAAGAATTTTCTTTTTCCACTATTGCTTTGTCAACAAAAAAAAGTAATCATCTAAGTAAAAGTTGCTGTCATAAGAAATAGCCTTCACAGGAAACTTTTGTTTGAAGTTAAAACGTCAGTTATATATTATATTTATTTTTTTTATACATTTTCATTTTAGACTTTAGAGGAAAACAATTTTTCAAGATAACTTTCTTGGTTTCCTCACTCACCGACGAACGAGTATCAATTCATTTTTTCCCCCTTTTTATGGATTCAATTGGCTACAAAAATAACGTTTGCTTCTTCATATCTGTTTGAAAGAAGAAAATTTTCATATTTGTTCCAATGAAATTTAAAAAGATACTCAAGTGATAAGCTTTTTTAGTTTTAATTGTGTGTGAAACTGGCTGACACTTGAATCATTTCGTGGGTAGGTAATCTTAGATTTGGAGGGATATTGTTTTTTAAAATCATTTTTTTTTTTTAACCGCATTGTATTCTTATTGGCACCTGTCTTTAATCGAAGAGGCAATAAAAGACGTCTATATTTTCTTTCGCATAGGCTAACATGCTGCCATTGTTTCTCCTCTAACAGATATTTGTAGTCGAGATCTTTGTTGGTAAATTGATGTTGCAGAGTATTAGACATCATCTTTGACCGTATGAAGGAAGATAGAAATCATGCTGCTGCTACCTACAGAAATAAGAACCGGCAATATTGTTTTCTCCTTATTATCATTCAATATTTTTTAAATCCCAAAATCAACCCGAATATTACGCCATATTGATAACTAACCAACATTTACCAGAATCGCATGTCATTTTTAAAAAAATCTACAAAAATAAATTAGAGTTGCTGGTCAAAGAAAAACTTCCGACGAAAATTAGTTAATTTATTTAAAATATTACTTGTAGTTGACAAAATATTTCCCTTTTACTTTTTTAAATTTATAAAAAAAAAAAATTTTTTTTTATGGCTGGCGTCTGTTCCTGTCATTTTTGCAAAAACTGGTACTAGTTGCACATGGCTTTAAAAAAAAAATTTTAAATGGGGGCGGGGTGGACTTCACTTTATTATTAACTCACTTACTAACCACGTTTCGTCCAGTTCACTGACTTAGTGTTCTTCATTGTCCCTTTCAAAATTACATTAAATCTGAAATCTTTACTTTAGGCTACAAACACCAATCACTTTCTATGAAAGTTCTCATTATGATGTCAGTATGAAAAAAAATCTTAAAAATGTTTTCTCGATTATTTATGAAATTGAAATATATTCACAAAAATGTTAGGTTGGTGCAAAAATAATGTCGTTTTTGACGTATTTTTTAACGTCAAAAACCGACATTTATTTTTTTTTTTTTTTTTGCACCAACCTAATAGTATGCCCTCTCAATCTAATAATAAAAAAATAGAAGCTATAGAAGCTAACAAAAAAAAAAAAAATATTATCACCATTTTATTTTATTTTTTTCTAATGGGGGAGATGGGGAACGAACATAAGAAATGAGAGAATTAGAAATAAACATCAATGAGCATGTATTTCCTAAGTATACTTAATTTTTAGAAAAAAAAAAACAAACCAAAAAACCTTTTAAACTTGGGCTGAAATGAAAGAAAGTTTTACTCGGCACAACCAATGCTATATACAGTGTAACCAGGATATAAGAGAGTTGTCGGGACCGGAGATGAATTCTCTTTTATCCGGGTTTCTCTTATATCCGAGTTTGGTCTAATTTATATACATTAACACAGGCTCTAATTTGGGACCAGTTAAAATCTCTCTTATATCCGGGTTACACTGTATGTCTTTGGCAAAACACTTATTCTAACCAGTTACCTTGAGATGGCTTGTTAAGTTAGTGCTTCTGACACAACAGCACACCATTCACACAGCTTTTTGATAAAGTCTGCCTCTCCTGCTCTACCCAGATTATGTACCTAGCAAGAAGTATGCACAATGGCGATATAATGAAAGAAGGTATACTCTATAGACTCCTCCATATCACTGCAATGTATACATTCTATTGAATCAACTGAAACCATTGTGAAAGACTTAACTCATATAGTACACATCTGATCACCAACCTGGTAGTGTTTCAACTCAGGTGCCCAGAGACATAGCTATAATTGCTCCTTGACAGGCTGAGCTCCTCAATTGGATCGTCTTGTACAACATCTTCACTGTGTCAGTATTTGTGATAACAGTACTCATTTAAGGCACAGAGTGAACATCTTTTCAAAGGTAGAAAAGCTATTTTGTCATTTTTGTAGAATCTGACATTATTTACACCTTGCATGCATATCCTGTCTAGAAAATGTAATAAGTTATTTTGACAGATCACAATATTCAGCATGGCTAGGCCACTCTCAGAGTGATACAGGCAACATATTTCTCTAGCTCAGCTTGGCTGGTACATGGGAATCGAAGTAGTGAAAGTTGGTAAAGGATGTGGAGAATAATATGCAAATGCACCCTCCTCCTTTAATAAAGATTTCTTAGAGACTACAGATTGACTATGGCTTTGACCTATTCTCTCATCTGGAGGTCAGACAGTACCAGATTTAGTTTATCTTCCAGGGCCAATTTGTTCAACTGAAATTGCTGAAGAGAAGACCATTTTCCACAAGCATAACAGATGTTTCACAGTTAATTTTGGTCCCTGTTATCTTCCTATCAATCTGATTCCTTTGCCAACCTTTATTTTGGCTTTGCTTGTTACAAAGATGGAGATTTCAGTGGAGAACCCGACCAAGTTGGTAACACCAGGTAACTTAATTTCATTAAATATTAGGTTCTCTTTCAAATTGTATAGGAAGTTCAAAAGCAAAGACATAAAGTATAGGCAAGAGCAGATAAGCTCATAATAAATTTGAGCAACATATCAAGTGGTTACATACAGCAAGTTAAACCAGGAGTAAAAGCTCAGCATGAGGCCACCCACAAACAAAATCACTTCTAGGAAATGATGATCAACCCTGTCTAATGCCTTGAACTAATCTAAATTAGATTGTTGACTCTCTTGGATCATGCATACCAAATCCAGATATTCTTGGATAGTTCTACCTTTTACAGTACAAGTTTGTTGTGGGGAGACTATTAGATGTTCCAGCAACTCCTGAAATCAATTTGCTAAGATCTTGGCCCAAACTCTGTATTTAAAATAGTTAAAAGTAAAAATTATTCATCCCTTCCCTAACATATTTGTTCTTGTATAGCAGCTTCACTATAGCCTTGCTGGAGTGTTAGTGAATATTCTCCTGTTTCATTGCATTGAAAATCATTGCCAAAGGGGAGTGCAACAGCCGAGTATAATTTGTACGGGAAGCCATCAATCCTGTCTCAAAATTCAACATTTCCTGGATCTTATCTCATGGGACCTTTGTACCGAGCTGCTTCAGTTTCTTTGAGGTGAGGAAAATTAGCTAAATAGGAACTTAACTGAATGGAAACCAGTTTGGACTCTGTGGTGAAAAGCTCCTGGAAGTAGTAATGAAATCACACACAGATGCCTTTTATTTGTAGCTAAAGATTAGCCATCCAGCAATGTGAAACTGGCAATATGCTAACCTGTATAACTCTGAAGATATGTACACAATTCTATGGCCATATTCCTTTCCTTGATGGACATTCTTTTCATACAGATTGATTCATACAGATCTTGATCTGTATGAATCAAGGGGACTAGTTCTGCTTAAGCTCTAGCTACTTTATCTATATTTCCCAATTTGACAGTCCTGTTTACTCTACATTTGATTACTATCTGCACTGTTAATCTTATCTAGATCAAGTTGTCAATTATAATCAGCAGCAAACAACCTAATTCTACTTTTCAGTTTATCTCTCTACCTCTTCCTATTTTATTGTCCCCTCCCCATCAGTTCCCACTTTAAGGTTAGTATTAACTGGTCCTGATAATTCTTTCACATCTGATAGGGAGGGATGTGTTGAATTTCTAGTATCCAGTCATCGTAGACTTAACCTTAGCTAAGTTTATCTGAACCAAGACTAGCCTATGGTCCAAATAAACTAAAATAAAAAAGGACAACATAAGACTTTTAAGTTAACTATCCTAACTAGACCTTGGTCAATGTAGCTATAATTCTGCCTTGTATCTAAGCCCCTCCTATTTATCCAAGTTCATTCTGTTTGCTTTGGAAGCTTGTTTCAAAATTTATTGACATGATTGTCTGCTGACAAACTTGTGAAAAATCTTAATGTCTGAAGGAATGTTACAACTCTTCATATTTCCACTGTTGTCTAAAAATGGCATTCCAATAACCTACTATAACTATCTGTCTCACAAAAAAATTGTTTTCTACTAAAAAGAATTAAAAAAACAAACTGATACTTATAATCATATAAAAAAATTTTTTAAAAAAAACATTGATACTTACAATCATTGGGGTTATAAAACCTAATGGAACAAAATGCTTTCTCCTTTATTGCAACATCCAGCAAACATATTCTGCCTGCTGGATCTGCAAAGGCAAGTCAATATGTCCACTTAAAAAGCATTTCATCAGACAAGAAACTCTTCTCAAATGACTATCAAAATATACTGAGAAGTGAAACCTGACAGAATATTCTCATGATCATTTACAATAAAGTGGCACAATTGTGTCTCACTTCCTAGGTCTCTGCCCTCAGCTATTCAGTGGATCTAACCAGAGAGCTATAATCAGTTTAAAGGTGTTGCACTGCTGAAAAGAACATCCCAGAAGTGAAGACATTGATAGCCTGTTCCATGTTATTTTACTTTTGATGGTGTTATCTTTGGACCCCCACCCCACCCTGATGTCATTTGTGAGGGTTATCTTTAGAGTCCTACAAAAGGAGTTGATAAACAAAAAAAAAACATAGACCCTCACTGAATATTAACTCAGTTTTTTTGTTTTTGTTGTTTTTTTTGTTTTTTTTGTTTTTTGAGAAGGGAGCTGGATTTTTTTAAACCTGTGAGTGGAGGGTGACACCTGGAAGGTATTTTTGCTCTTTTTTTTTTTTTTTTTTTTTCCTCTCAGGCTATGCAAATTTATAAGTTTAGTTTGTTGATTCCCTAGGACTGCATACACTTGAATATGTCCAGGTTGATATGGCAACTTCATCTCACAATGTTGTGCTTTTTTTAAGATCTTTTTCTTTTTGCTAAAAGCCTTAGATGGTGGAAGAAGAAAATTTGATTTCTTTTTCTTTTATGATGATTTTTAGAATGTTAGAATGTGAACTGGGGAGACCAGTTCTAAAACTGTCAGGTTTGGGGGAATGTTTTTGTTTTGTTTTTTTTAAATCAGGAACTGGGTAAAAAGAGGATACTCTTCTACCTGCCCAATTTTTTTCTTTAGTATCAAAATGGCCTCCTCATCCTTTCCTGGATTGACGCAGCTTCTGACTTTTACTGCACACAGCTGCAGGGTCTCTCCACACAGAATATTTGTATTGTCAGTTCTGGATACTTGTATACAAAAAAAAACAAAAAAAAAAAAACAAACATAAATAAGGTCAGCACTTCCATAGTCAATGAATGAATATAGAAAGTTTCATTTAAATCTAATAAATGTTGAAATTAATAAATGGTAATAAACACATATTTCAAAAGTAAATAAGTTTTTTTATAAGAAAATAGTTTTTTAATCAGATTTTTTTTTCCTATTTCTGATTTTCCAATGATGACTAAGTGGTTTCTTATTGCTTTTTTGATGGTTTTGAATTCAGAGTTCTAAAATGGTTGCCAAATATGCTATTTAACCCAAAAGCTGGAGTACTAGGAAGAAGAGATGAATTCATGTCTTTCCCAAGGGTATTAGTGCAAAGTGTACATAAACTATCTGGGCTAGAATATGAAACACTAGACCACTCTCACTGCAGGAGTAAAACTTCTAGTGTTATCTGGCAGTAATGAATTTATAAATTGTTTTCAATACAAAAGTATTGTAACTGAAATAACATTTTTTTTAGATATTTTCCTTTGTTTTGTGCTCATCATTCATTGGAATGCAGTCTTGCAAATCCTTGATTAAGAGTTGTCTTCACAGGATGCTTTTAAAAAAGAATCTCACATTATAAGGTAAAACATCTTCATGCTATATTTTGTCAGTTGAAATATTTTCTTAGTTGCTTGCTCATAAGTCTTTTACTCAATAAATATAAGAAAAATAAACATCCTTTTGTTCATCTGCAGTTTCACAAAAGGTGGTAAATGGACCCTCTTGTTTGAAATAAAATCTTTTGTTAGGATCTCTTTTTGCAATGAATTTTTATCAGAGCCATAGCCAAATAAATCTTATGATTTGAATATATAAGCCCTTGACCATTTAAGGTTCTTAAATGAAATTGTGAGCTATCAAAAGTTGGTTATGTCATAACCATATTTTTAATTCCTTAGGTGAAGTAACCTCATTCTTTCTTTATCAAACTGGAAAATGAGAAAAGGGCAATTTTTCTGTTTGATACTGAAAAAAAGATAAATTAGACTTTGCACTTGTTCATAAACCTGGTAATTTTGAATTCTCTGATTATTTACTGATGTGGGCGTAAAATGCATCTCAAATGTATAATCTAGTGCCAAGATCCACATAGACTTAAATTTTGTATTCACTGTAAAAAAAAAAAAAAAAAAAAAAAGGAAAGAAAAATGTTACATGGATTATTTACATTTGCTATACAAACTTTCTGAAAAATTGAATACAAAGTTGAACTTTGATACATGAAATCATTTATATATTTTTAACCTCAAAACTAATCAATTCCCAGTAAAGATAATGACCAACTTGAAGAGTGTGTGTTTGTGTATCTTTTAAAATCGATATGATCATGAGTTGGCTTAGAACATTTAAAATTATGATTAGGTGATGAAAATATTAACTTTAATTATTTTAAAAATTAGTATTTGAGAATTTCATTTTTTTTTTTTTCTTTTACATGCACTGTTAATGTACTTCAATGTAGAAATCATTTTTTGTGAATTTACTATGTAGGATTTGAGATTATTATTTTTTTTCTTTTCTTTTGTTTTTGTTTAAGGCTCCTAAACTCCTTTTGATCTATATGATGATGGATCATTGACACTATAGCCTGATAAAGTTATTAGAATTTAGATTTTCATTCTAACCTTCAATTGATGTTATTCATGCATAATTATTGACTTAAAGTGGATTAACAAAGGAGGAAATTATGTTGGAAAATATTTGTATAAAAGGAATCTTTTTTTTTCTTTTCTTTTTTTTTATCATGAGACTACCGATTTATTGATGTACCTAAATGCAGAGAAAAATCCAAAGAGAGTATAAATTCATCTACTTTTTTTTTTTTTTTTTTTTTTTATTATATATGTATTTATATGTTGTCTTGAAATAAAAATAAGAAATTCATTTTTCTTTTTTCTCTCATTGATCCCCTGAGATGATAATGATGTCTGAATTATTTACTTTGTAAGAAAATATAAATTTTATATTTGGGCTTGTACTTTCATTTCAAGTGGTCATTGCAGATTCTTCTTGCTTTTATTTTCTCCCCATCTATGCTTTCTGTTAAAAGAAGCTAATAATATATTGCAAGATAGTTTCTTTAGTTTTGAAAAAATATCAAAAGGAATTTTATTAGGGATTATTCTTTGTTTCCCTTTTTTTCTTTCATTATTTCTTTTTTGAATCATTTTTTTTTTTTCTACCTATATATCCAATTCTATTGCCATCTCTTAATCTAACCTTTTCTATGCTTTTGAATAACTTTCATAACTTTGGGGTAAGTTCTTTTTTCATTTGTTTCTTAGTTAGCTTGCTCTTTTGTGATTTTTTTTTTTTTTTTTTTTTTTTTTTTTTTTTTATTGCTCTTCTCGAAAGAATGTTTTTTGCCGATTCATTCTTTTCAAGTTATTTTACTTCGTGCAGTTATCACTAATATTCTCTTGCACGCTCACCTATCACACATACATATATGTATACACTTTTTTTTTTTTTTTTTTTTTTTTTTTTTTGTTATTGCATTTCTCATGAAGACCAGTTTTATCAATCACCAAAGGTGTTCTGACATTTTTTTTATTCTGAATGGTTTTTGGAAAACTAAACTTGTGTATCAGCTTTGGCTTAGGTTTTAATCTCTTGAGCATATATCAGTAGGGTATTTTTAAGATTTTATTTAATTTTTTTTTTTTTTTCTTATGCCTAGTATGGGAAATACAATCTATTTAAAAATATTAATTTTTAATGAAATACTTTTTAAAATTATTTCACTTTTTTTTCTTTTGCTTGTCTTCAATAATTATTGGTATTATATTTTCATATGCCTTCTCTACTGTTTAATGATATATACCCACACATACATACTCTCCCATGAAAAATGCACTAATGGTATTGTTTCAAGGTAATTTTAAATTGATCAAAATATATTTGTTTATTGTGATCTTATTTAGAATTTCTTTACAAATAACTGTAGTATATCATTTGAAGTGATTTTAAATCCTGATCATATTTGCTATTTATAGACTTAAATTGGGAAATATAAACACATAAATAAAACTTAACGTAATTTTAAACTTGTATATTGCATAATCAACACAGATGATTTTTTTTTTTTTTTTTACATTTAATACCTAATGGAAAAATGCTTTTACTCCTGCTGTACAAGTGTTTTTTTGTTTTTTTTTTTTTAAATATGAGAATTAATTAACACCTGCACATTTCAATCAAAATGTTGACAACTCTAATCTTGAAGAGTTATTCAGAATTTATGTAAATATTTTTTCAATTTTCATTTTAATGCCCTTTCATATTTGTTCAGGAATGAGATCTAAAACTTGTCTTCTAAAGAAAATATATGGAAATTGCTTAATCGGCATTTTGCTTTTGAATTATTTAATGCCAGTTGTTCTTTGAAAATGAAAAAAAAAAATTCAGTTATTCAAACATTTTCTCTGCTTGTATCTCACTTTTGAGCAATTTTTTTCTCCGCCTCTTTCTCTGCCTATAACTAGTTTTTGCATTTTAGGGATGGCCTATCTTTTTTTTTTTCCCAATGCTGCTTTCATCAGAAGAATTCCAAAATAAATCCAAGTTCAAATTACTCTTAACCTTTTAAATAAAACTTTTCATGTTATTTTTAACAACCAATTTTTTTCCACTGGTCTCATAATGTCACATAAAATTTTAAACTAATAATATTTTTTGATACCATATGAATCAAAGTCTAGTGCTTAGTGTAAAATAATAAAAATATTCTGTTTGATGGAAACTATTTTCTGGGTAACAGAAATATTTTCTTTAATCATTAGTATGGAAGGTGCTTTAAATTACATGACAACATTTTCCATAATCCAATAGTAGTTTTTTAAGTACTTTTTTGTCCCATTCATATTAATTTTTATCTGTACTTTTTACCTCCCCACAAAGATAATTGATAATATATATAAAAAAAAGTTAAAAAAAATTTTTCTTCCTAATTAGTTAAATAAATTAAATTGTTAAATATTTGATTGATGATATAGTTTCTAAAGGTTGTGAATAATATCTATATAATATAATATATATATATATATATATATATATATATATATGTGTGTGTGTGTGTGTTTGTAATACTATCTCTCCAGTAAGTATCCCAAATTAAACTTTTATTTTCAATATATCTGAAAGTCTTTTAATACATAAAATATAAAATGGTACTAAATTTATCTTGATAGCTCAGTTAGCAACAAAGTTATGACCATTCAAGGTTCATCAGAACTTAGATAAGTTTGTCTTGTGTACTGTTGGACATAAAACTAATTCTAACAGTGTGTAATTGAAGATGCCAGCTTCTTCAGACTAGTTAAAATTAGTATAACTCTAATGTCATATATTTAGTTTTGAAGTAAAAGAAAAGTAATACTAATGGTATCAATAATTATTATATTTGATCAGCCTAAAAAACAGGAAAAATTGTGTTGTCAAAAAGGAAATAGTTGAAAAAAATTTGTCTATAAGCCTCTGCTATAGTAAATATTCCTGGAAATCTCCATATCCTATCATCACATGAAAGTGGTATTATATCAAAAGTCCCATCTAAAGACAAATGCTGATGCCACTTATAATGCAATATCATCCAACAAAAGCCATAAAAAATAATTGTCTTTAGTTTGTTGGAACTATACTTTTGATTACAGCACAGGACAGATGTAATATCAATAACTTGGTCAATGTAAAAGTTGTAGTAATAATATACTGCAAACCATTGGCCTTGTAACTGAAGGTCATTTGAAGTGGTTCTTCATTACAAATGTGAAAGTTGTTTGAATACTCAGATTCAGTGAATGCCTTTTCTTTGTTCATTTAGAAGTGAAGTTCCATTAAAAGTTAAAACTGTAATATCTATTCCCTTTATCACATAGTTTTTAATTTTATCAGCATAAATTGCAATGATTTTGGGGGTCTTCTTTAGCTTGCTTCTTCCACTTGGAAGAAAACTACTTCTCGGTGTATGAATAGAAGATTAAATTGAAAATTTATTAAACACAATTATAAATTTTACTTTTTTTTTTTTTTTTTTTTTTTTTTTTTTACAATTTAATTTTAACCTCTAAAATGGAACCTAATTCCCTAGAATTAGTAAACAAATAATTAATAAAAATGGAAACAATTACATTTTGAAAATTACCGAATTAAATTAATTTTTTTATGAACCCATGCACCAAAGTTAAACGAGAACATATATCAAATTAATTTTTTATTTTATTTCTTTATAAAATGTATCCAGTTTAATTTTTTAAATGAAAATGTAAATAAATTTTCAATTTAACCCTCAAATTCAGAGTATTAGAAAATATTACTAGCCACATGTGTAAATGAAAGGAATGACCTATATAAAAGAAAAATTAGACACTTTTTATTTTAATTTTATTTAATTTTTTACTAATAAACATAAGAAATTTTAAATAACTAAAAATATATCAATTTGTCTTTTTTATTTTCTAATATCAATTCTTTTTTAATGTCTTTTTAAGAAAGTGCATAAAAACAACAGCAACAACAGAAGTGATTCAAGTGTGACAGTTTGACAAAATACAATAAGTACTTTTTACAGTTTTAAAATGCATCATTAAATAAAATATAAGAAAAAGATTTAAATGGTAATATCCATCAGCAGACAACTTGTGCAACAAGTTTTAAAAGCATCAATATGAAATTGACAGTTTTGAAAATGCTGAAAAAACAAGTGCCCGTCATTGAAATAGTGAACATAAATTAAAGAGGCTTGGAATAAAAACTAATCCATACACATGAGAAAGAATTCTATCTTTTATAAAAGAGAAAAGATCTAATTTTGTTTTCAGATTTTATCAAAATAAATTAAAAAAAAAAAAAAAAAAAAAAAAAAATAAGCAAGATATCAGCAGTTGTAATTGAAGGAAATTTCCCTTTTTTAACACATTGTTGCAGCGTAAATTAGGGTAGTTTGGGATGTGTTTTAATGTCTGTAATTCTTCAGCTATGTTCTTGTGTATTATGAGGCTGTTTTCATCTGTTAGACATTTTGCCAGTCATAAAGTTGTCCTTGAAAACTTGTTTGAATAAATTGGCAGTCATAATCCCCAATCAATGCTAAATTTTCCACAGGATGCATTGAATCATGTACTTAATATATTATATATGTACTCCTCCTTGGAAAGAACTAATTTCATAATTTTAAAGACTTTCTCTTTAGATCTCATAAATTGTATTTGATCTGCATTCATCCCACTATTTTGTATACATGTTAATGTAGGAGTGCAGTTTGATATAACCAACTGAAAATATGAAAGGATTACACCACAGCATTAGTTAAAAGAAATTATTATTGATATTCAGATTTTTAGATTTAGTTTATACCGTGGATGTATAGTTTGGGATTATAAGCAAAAAGATTCTTGACCTTATATTTTTAGTCCTTTTTAATGCTTGGTATAGTTTGAGATGTTTAAAAATGAAGTGTTGTCTTTTTTTTTTTTTTTTTTTTCTCCTCCAGATTTCTCTTGGTAATATTATTTCCTAAAGTTAAAAACTAAAATTTTTTTTTAAAAGACAAAATTTTGACAGCATATTGTTCATAGCAGGTTCTAAGTGGATATCTTCACCTGTTCAAACTAAATGCTTTTTGATTTTTCTTCAAATTCCACCATTTTTGCTGGGAAAATGTTTTTGTGCTTATAATTTTGGATTTCTTTCACAAATCATACAGCTGATTTCTCCAATTTTTATCCATTTCGTTTTTCTTGCATTTATTTGTGAATCTTTACTGTTTCCGCTGTACTGCTTATATTTCTTCTACTTCCATGCCAGTAACAGAATAACATTTTGCAGCTGCATTGTACATGAGTCTCCTCAAGTAGGAGATGTCTTTAAACAGGATTATTTCACTATTATTTTGTTTTGTTAGCTTTGAAATTTTTTTTTTTTTGTTCAGCCTTTTCTCTGACCCTCTTCAGCCTAACTAGTATAAGGAAGAATGGATTTTTGCTTCACTGGACCTGTTACATGCATTTATCAACTAGGCATAAAGGCTGATCAACTTTTATGTTACTTAGCCACATACATGCCACACTTAAAAAAAAAAAAAAAAATCTATATATATTGATTTTTTTTTATTATTATTATTATTACTCTAGTTGAAAAATAACATGTTTTTTATTTTAGGATATGTAAGATGGCATAAAGTTTCCCTTATTTTTTAGGATTTTAGATCAGAAATTTATATTGTTAAATCACAAAATGTATTTTAGGTTAAGGAATAACTTCAATCTTTGACATTCAATTCTTACACCATACTTATACCTATGTATTTTGCAATAAGTTGTTTACTCTTCACCATATTGCCTGAAGATGGTCAGAAAATATGTTGGTCAAAATTCTATATGTAATTTGAATAAGCTTGGGACTAACATGCCTCATTTTACAAATATCAAACCAGCTTTACTGATAATTATTTTTGAAGGAATATCTCTTTGATTCAGTTGTGCATAATTTTCAGGTGAAATTAAATGTATCTTCTGAACTGGTTTAGTTTTATGGGAATGTCAGAATTGTTAATGTAGGATATTTTTTAATACCTCCTCCCATTGAGTATATGATTTTTTTTTTTTTTTTTTTTTTTTTTTTCTGTATTATTCATGATTTGTTTGAGGCTATTTTTTTTTTTTTTTTTTTTTTTTTTTACTGTGTGTGTGAAATGGTTCACATCCAACACTAGTAAATGAGAGAAAGTGTCTTCATGGAAAAATAATGTTAAAATTGAATGTTGATTTTCTTTTTTACATAATTTGCTTAAATAAACATGAAAAAAAAAAAAAAATAATCAAATATTTTGTCTTTAATTTTTAAATTTTTTTTTAAAATTGTCTGTATTTTGATAATAAATATTCTATTTTTTTTTTTCCCTACTACCTGCCAAAATGATTATCACACATGTGTGCAGATTATACAAAGTATTTTGCTTTGAAGAGATTGGAAGCTAATTTCTTTTAACTTGCATTGAAAGACAATCTTATACAAAAAATTAATTTCAACTTTTGAGATCCCTCCCTTAGTATCACTCATTGAAGATCATTAATTTTATATATATATATATATATATATATTTACAATGGAATTTATGGTTGTTTAAGTTTTTTTTCTAAATTGAGTTTTATTAGTAAGCTCTAAATTATTGTCTTTAATTAAATTGTATATTATAGGATTTAATTCCTGTATATGGTCGATAGACTTGAAATTTTCACTTATTGTTAATTATATACCTTTTTATGATTAACTATCATGTAAGTTTTAATCTTATATTAAAGCAATAAAAATAGACATCTTAAAAACAAGTAGAAAATTTATTGCAAAAGGATAGGGGAGGGGTCAATGAAAAATATTACCTTAAAGAGTTAATAGTAAAAGACAACATGACTAAACCAGTTTAGTTTTTCATCTTATTTAAATAAATTAATCAGAAAAAACGTAACTGATAAAGTCTCATAGGAATTTGCAATTTTAAATTGTAATGGAATTGTACCAAATGAATTCAATTTTTGAAAAATATATTTTAAATGTTAATTGATGAACTTGATAAAAATGAATAAAACTGCAGATAGATGACCAGATATTATTACTGATGTTCTCTATGCAATATATGAACGTAATTTATGAATAGAAATTAGTTTACATGTTCTTCAAAGACGAACCACTTGTATTTATTTTTTTTTTTTTTTTTTTTTTGGTTTTTCAATATGGACTATATTTCTTAGTTCCATATGTTCTTTAACTAGCAAGAAATTTCAATTGTTTTTTGTTTTGTTTCAACTAAACCTAGCTTCTGTTTCTTGTATTCTAAAAGAAAACCCTCCCCATCTGTGTGCCATGACTCAGGTAAGAAAAATTAAAATCCATGATTTTTTTTCATAATTATGTGTTGTTGAGTTTTAAACACCCCCACATCTGAGAAACATTGTTCAGTTTTCAAGCATTGATTTGGATTTGACTTCAGCATCTTTTTTTTTTTATTATTATTATTCTTGTTATATTTCAGGACTATATTTCTTTAGCCAGCATATACTAGCAAATTTTCTAGCTTTTGTAGTTGTAGTCTGCTATTCATTTTTTTTTCTTCATGATGTACTTTGTAAATAATTTTATTTACACTTTTCCTGTCATTTCTTCCTTCTCCATCTCCAATGCTTCCTAACTGTCCAACTCACATCTTGTTAGCCAGCAAGAAATCTTCTCCTACAGTTTATTCATAGTAAACACAGATTTGCTACAATAAAGTGTCCTATTTACTGTAGATTTACTGCATTATTTCCTATTACCGATTAAAATTGTCATTTTTATTAAATCTCCATTTTACTTTGAGCTAAAGATATGTTTAGTCAGCAGTTTCAGCAAAGCTCTTTATCTTTAATTGTCTCTCCCCATATCCCAACCATTTAAAAAAAAAAAAATAAAAAAAAATAAAAACTTTAGACCAGTAAACTCCATTATTGCTAAAGATCTTTGCCTAATTTAAAGATGTCCATCCTGAACAGTGAATAGACTGGCTAAATAATTAAGCCAGATAAAGTAATTTTGTATTTTGCAATATTGCTTTCCTTTTTATTCACTTTGGATCTTTTGACTTATTTGTATTTTTCATGAAATAAATTAAAGTGACTAAAGTTTTGCAAAGGCCAAAAAAATTATAATTATCACTCCCACTGTTTTCATAAATCTGAGGAGATTTCCAATATTTTTTTCTTTACAAAAAGCTCATCAGAATGCAGAATGGCCTGTCAATACTCTGTCTAAATGAAAGTTAAAGGAGTAATAAAAAAAAATAAAAAATGAGTTCTTTCTTTATGAAAATAATCAAATGTTAATATTTTCAAAACTTTCACTGAACTGTTCTATTTCCATGTTATTGATATTAGCCATACTTGGCTGAAAATCAATTGTTAATCAATGAGGATAGATTATTGTCACATCAAAGTTGCAATTATAACATAAAATAGACCTGTTTTTATAAGGTGTATCCTCTTCAATGTAACGTTTTACTAATTATAAAAGAATTTTTATTATTATTCGATGGTACACTTGAGATGTTGTCAAGTGACAAAACTTATAGTTAACCGTGAACATGTTTAGCATTACAAGATTTATTAGTGACATTGTATTACAATATAAGATTTGTATACAAATGACTCTTGGCACATCCAACACCAATATGTAGACATTATCACAAGCATGTGTAATCAAATTAAACAATAGGAATTCCCCAGCTATCAAATAATATTGCTAGAAAGCAGTTATTAGTCACAGCATTGTGTAGAAAACAAACTGAAGATGCAAGTTTCAAAAAGGTGAACATTGGCATCTTTTTGTAGTGAATGTGTTAGCATTTTGTAGATGAGGTACGAGTTTTGAATTTCAGTTAATATTGGTGTAGGCATTTTTTTTGTGTGTGCGTGTGTGCATTTCTTTGTGTGTATGCATGCATATGTGCATCTCCTAATATTTAACTGCTTGACTTTGTAAAACAATTATGCTATTTAGGTTTCCTGTATAAATAGAGCACATTTTATTTAGTTTTGTGCAACAGCAAGCCAAAGAATGTTCAATAAAGCATGATGCATTTTCAGTTTATCCCTACCAAAATGAAAACCATTTTCATTCTCCTCCCCTTTTAGTTTCTTTTAAAAAAATATATATTCCAATGCAAAGCTGATTTGCTCATATGTCCTCCTTTATATTTTTGCCTCGATTGACTTGCATTATCAGGAAAATTTAATGTGTGTTAGTATGAATGCTTTGCAAGACCAGAATTGCATGAGAGCATGGATAATCAGTTTCAAAGTATGCACCAGTTGCTTTTTTTTCTTTTTTTTTTCCCAATCTCCCAACTTTAGCATAAAATTTTTACCTTTGCAAGGCTTTATCTTCTGCTTACAGATCTTAAATATTACTTATTAAAAATGAGTTTTTATGCTCCACCTGTTCATTATTTATTTATATATATGAGTACCTAAAGTGTTTGTGCATGTAGGGGAAGTATTTCTTTGAGGCTGGCTCTTTTTAACTGCTACCAGTGTTGTAGATCTTTCTCTCTACTTTCCTGCTAAAAAATGTTAGTAAATGATTTATACAGTATTTTCTTCTATTTCTTTCACTAACAGTGTGCTACTTTTCTTCTAATCCGTGTGTAACTTCATCTAAAAACCCCTTTTGTGTTTGCCACTCGAATGAGTATCAAAATTGTTTGTGTAAGTGACAGACTTCAGCTAGTGGTCTCTAAATGATTTAACTAATTTTTCTGATAGATTGCAATTTCATACCTTATTGGTTGATTGCTCTTAAAATCTTTGTCCAATTCACAACCTTTTTTTTTTCTCTCTCTCTCTCTTCCCTTTCTCTGTTTCTTAAAAATTTATATTTACCAAAATAATCTAATTTCTTGCAAACTGGCTCATTTATCTTTTGTTTATATGAACAGATAAATATAGTTTTTATTTGGGGTGTAGGCGAGTATATATTTCTGTCTAGTTTCAAAGGTTCCTCAAAAAACACAGCCCACTCCCACACACAAACACCACCACCGCTACCTACATAAGTTTGTCACTTTCCTTTTTGTGACACTTTCCACAAATCAGGGCATTTTAATAAGGTACTAATTACTATCTTACATGAAATATATATATATATATATATATATATATATATATATATATATATGCTAATTTTAAGGCGGTCGCATCATACATGAGATATAAAACTAGCATATGTACTGCTGGCCCTGGCTATGCCATTGACCAAACTATATGTCCATTTACTATAGTCAAATTAACTTCAAAACTATGTATTCAAAAGGTTGTGTGTGTGTGTGTGCACGTGCATATATATATATATATATATTCCTTTGTTTACACATGTATCCTATTTACTGGTGAGAGAACTTTGCTGAGAAGGACCAGAATGCAACTCTCTAGCTTGTAGATTTGTAAAAGGCAACAGAATGACATCCTTGTTGGATATTAATTTTATTTTATAAAAATTAGGTTAATGTAAAGAAAAGCTTGGTTTTTACATGACCTATATATAGGTACCTCCACAAATTGGGTATATGGAAGATTTAAAATGAAAACACTTTCTTGAGGCTTTCATTTTAGCTTTAATTGAAAGCTGTTTCCAGTAAGCAAAATCGATCAAAATGGCCATTTTTAACAGATTTGTAAACAAGTTAATTCTCACTTTTAAAAATCTTGCAAAAATAAAATATATATTTCTGAAACTTTGAGGAAAATTAGCAAAATTTAAGTTAAATTAATCTGATTTGAAACAAATATTACTTGTAGCATAAAATGTTGTATACAAACATTTCTTAACTATGAGACCTTGTTTTTTTGATGTGTTAATTTATTGTCAGTTGGTCAACAGCCAAATGTGTTCATGGTTAATTATGGGGGATCAGATGATTTTTTTTTGTTTATTTTTTGACATGGGGAGGAACAACTCTTAAAACATGACCTTTTAATGCCAAATTTATTGGTTTGTACATCCATACTTAAGAAATTCTACACATAATCACACATACAAAAACAAATAGAATAATTTTCAAAAGAAAATCTAAGTCATTAGATTGTAATAAGCTTTAAAATATATGATTAATAAATGCAGTTTTATTTAATAACAATATTTCTTAAGAATTCTCAGATTGAAAGTTAATTTTAAAAGATTTTAAAATTTTATAAATTATTCAATTTAAAATTGTAAAAAAAAAATGAAACAAATCTTATAAATTCATTTTTCATTGAAATGTTCTATTTTTTTCGTTTTTTTTTTTTTTTTCCAGACATTGTCAACAATTATTATTATTTTTTTTATTATTCATAAAAGCAATTTAAATCTTCTCTAATTAAATAATGTCTGAGTTTTATTTCATTTTTTATTTTTCAATTCAGAACAGATTTTCAGTAAGACCAGGTCCAATTTTGCAAAAAAACATTTGGTGATTTGAATTCTTCAAAGAATTCTGCTTTTAACTAATATAGTCACTAAAAATTATCCCAAGTTTTAATAAAATTAAGTAAGAGTGAAAAATAATTAAAAAAAAAAAAAAAAATATTAAGATTTTCTAATAAAAAAAATTGCAAAAATAATTTAATTCATTTGTGAATGAGTCTTAAAAATTTCATTAAAATCCAACAATTATTTGATTTTTGCAAGAATTTCCAAATAAATATGTCTGTCACTGCAAAAAGAGGACAAAATCTGCTACGCTAAACGTTAGTACAACTGCTGACGCAAGAAAAATAAATTTTTTAATCAAAATTTCAAATCTTCAAAGAAGAGTAAAATATTTAATTAAATAATCAAAAAATACTTTGATCCTTCCTCTTAATAATGACAAAGATTTTGACAATAAAACTATGCTTTCATTATGTTTTGGAGCATGTTTTCATCACGGTATGCTTTCTTTTTTCTTTTTTTTTTTTCTTTCTTTTTTTTTAAGTGCATTTTTGTGGAGGTACCTACCTATATAGCAGCAAATTAATTTTTAATGGAAATTGTTCCAAATTAAAACTTTTAGCTTAAATCATTTCACATCATATGAAGCATGTACATCCATGATATAAAAATGGTTAACAAGCTCATTATTTTGATTCAAGCAAATTTTGTTTAGCTGATAAACAAGGTCAACAGTTCACTGATCTATTTTTGTTGGAATGGTGAACAGACTTGACAAATTTATAGCACATTCTATACCCACCTCCACTTGTTGGGATTTAAATAGATTGTTTAAAATTTTAAAAATACTCTATCCCTCCCACCTCCAAATATTATAACCTGAAATTTCAGGTTTGCTAATTTCTCTATCCTCCAAGCATGTTTCCCCTTCTTTTAAAGAGAATAATCACTTACTTTAGGGTTGCTATGCAATTTCTTACTTTATTATTCAATTGCCCTTCTGAATCCTATAAACTGAACGTCTCTTGCAAATAAATTTCCTTTCAATCACCTTTTTAAATTATATTCCCTCTAAAAAAGAACAAACATTATTCTCTAACTGCCCCTTAAGTTTAATATCTTTACTCTGCTAAAATAAATCCTCACTCTTGACTTGATAATTCTATAATTAATTTTTATCTTTATTTTAATTGTGAAACAGATTACTGTTAGGCATAAGATATCTGTCCAGTTTTGCACCTGATTTTGTGGACAATTTCAGCTATAGTCAAATATTTCTTTTTTTTTTTTTTTTTTTTTTAATTGGTCAGTTCCCCCACCCCACAATTCTCTTTAAGCTAGGCATTCTACTGCTGGAATTGATTGTTTTATATCTCACATTGTCAAAAATAATTTTTAAAAATTATTACTTTTTTACATTTTTGAATTACTTCAAAAAGAATGTTCACTTGCTTTCTGCTCCAAGAGATTGATGTTTGTTTGTTTTTGAATGTCGCATGCAAATCATTTCTTGGCTCAAAGCAATCAAATGTCTGTAAATTGATAGAAAATCACTTATACCAGCCCTATCTCCGTTAGTTCCCTTAGGTACCTCCACCACCACACTGTGGGACCACGCTGCAGCAACAACATTGGGGCAACAAAACACACAGTCCTCTTCATCCGTCTCTGTCTACTGCTCAGGCTTGACTGACTCATCACTAACCGTTGCTGTTTATATGGCTTAGATTAATCTTTAACCAGCTCCTCCTCTTCCTTCTCCTCCTCCTCTTCATAATGATAGCTGAGAAGGTGCCCTGTGTCGGCCTGCGCACATTCCTCTATGGCTTGACTGACTTCCGACGGGAGAATATGCTGCGTAAGGGCCGCGAGGTGCACCGGATCTATGTTGATGTGCACAAGGGGACCTCCTTCCTAGAGGACCAATTTACACTAACAGAATTTGGCAGGACAGTGCTGGAAAGTGGAGGGATAAAAGCTGGCCGTGCCAAAAATGTGGAACAAATCGTTGTTGCCCGGGAAACTCTCTATTGCAGCGGCTCTGCGACTTGTCGACGAGTGTGTGGAGGATTTTCAGAATGCACTCCAGGTAAGAAAGTTTCCTTCTATTTCTCCTGACTGTTCTTGTGAAATCTGAATGAATAATTTGATGTAAAAAGTTGATTAAAAGCAATGTCAAAATAAAAAGATTGGCCAAAATATTAGTAAACAATTTTTGCTGCTTTCCCATTCATTCTAAAGCTAATGTAAGAATTTAGGAGATAGACATTGAGTTGTTTGTTTTCATTTTTCTTTAAAGATGCTCCATCTAGAAAAAAAAAAAAATGTTACATCAGTATTTGTGTAATGACATTTAGAGGGTGCAAGGGATAAATTGTCCTCGTAATTAAGCAAAAATGAAAATAACACTGACAACTCATTTATTTATCAAAATTACACAAAAATATCTTGAAATACTAAAGAGTAAATTTATTCAATAAACTCACCATTGGCTTCAATCACAGCTACAAATGACTCCAGAATCTCCTCCAACTCTTCTGGGTGGTCTCCTTGTTTAAGTTGATAATGATGCTATAATCCTTGCCTTAAGTTCATCTTTAGTGTTACAAGGAGTTTTGTTGGTCTCTCACTCAACTACGTCCAACATATAATAAAGGGGGCTGCAGTCTGGGGAGTTAGGTGGCCAGATGTAAGGGGTGATGTGGTTGCAGAAATTGTCTGACAGTCATGACTGGGTTCTCTTGCTTGTGTAGCATGGTGCAGAGTCCTGTTTTCAGACATCGGAACTTCCAGCAGCCACTATCTTGATCCAGGGCAGCACTACCTCTCCAAGGCACTTGATGTAGGTCCCCATATTGAGTCTGAGGCCCTCATTCACAAATTCAGGAGATTTTTTTTTTTTTTTTTTTCTTACCAGAACAATCAGTGAGTTTTCCAAGTTGCTGTACATTCATAATCACCATTAGACTCCTCCAACTGTTTCAGAATACTCTGCACTGTCCTCAAATTGACACCCAAACACTTTGAAATGTTCGTATTGATGCTTCGATGTGAATGTCAAGCTGTACAGCATGCCGTTTCCAAATTTATGGCAAAGTAAATTGAATCATGGTGCTCTTTTTTTCTCACAGATGAGAACTACTGTACTATACTGACCCTAGTATGCTGTGCAGTTGACAAAATCAAAAACAAGCAACGCATATGCGCAAAATTAAAAATATAAAATGGCGACAATTTACTCCTTGCATCCTGTATTTATTTTACTACTGTTGTTACTTCTTGAAAAATAAAATTACATTAAATATGACTTTTAATCAGTAATAATTCATGTCAATGTTAATAATAATCATTGGTTATAGAATTGAGAATTATTGTGTCAAGCTTTTTGCAAAGTCCAAGGAGAAAGACTTTTACCCTGGTCGTGGAGTAATGGTTAGCAAGCTCCTCTCAACAAATCATTACTCTTGAGTAGTAAAATTGATCCTCAGTGAGAGACATGCTTAGAATTTTGTGTCCAGCTAAACTAAGTGCAGTATATGTAATGTCTGGAATAATGTGTAACTATAGAAAAGTCACATGCTTAATTGAGACAAATGTTTTATTGAAAATCATACTCAAATTTTCAATAATCTATACTATAAAGGAGTTTATGGTCTCTAATTTTATATATAGAAGGTACTTTTTCATAGCATTTTAGAAGTCTGTCACCAGAATTTCAGGTTAGAAAAACTGATAAATTAACCAAATGCTAAATTGATATTTGTTTGAATGACTTGATAATCATGATCTCCCAAACCTCTTTCAATTTTAGTGCAACAGATTTAAATTTTGCTCAATCTCTAAATATAAATAATTGTAAATATATATATATATATATATATATATATATATATATATATATATATTTAATTTCCTCTCTCCCAAGAACTTGTTTAGCTCTATGCTTGTACATTTAAGTCTTTATATATATATATATATATATATATATATATATATATATATATATATATTGTAGTAAAGTGGTGGGAACCATTTTTGATGAAGTGACCAAGCCAGAACTGATTGTTGTCAATGGTTGACAATTAACTTCATCTCTCTCAAAGACACCTCAACCATTACTAAACTATAATAGATATTCTGTGGTCTTCAACCATATTTTATTTACTTATTTTTTTTAACCAGCTTCCTGGATTCCTCTGTCACTCATGACATAGCTTGTGTTATGTTTCCTGTCACAAATAACTTCCTCAAAGTACCCTGGCACTCTTCACTAATGTATGCGCTTGTTATAGTGAACTTGTGAACTGCAATTAGTTCTTATATGTCAAAGATGACCATTTTATCATCTCTTTCAGATCTTTTGACAATTTTTATGATGGTTAGTGTAAGGAACTGTATTGGTTTTCTTCCGACTTCCTATATGCAAAGATAGAAAACAATTCTTTTGACAGGTCAGTAGCTGTCATAGTAGCTTTTCCTCTCTCTTGAGAGGTTTAAACATAGATTTATGAAATTTACTTGATATCAAATTAAATATATTTGATGTTTGATAAAAATCTAATAAAAGTGATGGCAAAATAATTTTAGTTTGTAACCAATGCAAAAAAATATGTTGTCCTTAGAATATTCACATCAGGATTAAAAAAATAATTTTTATTTGTCTTTTATTCTTTATTTATTCAAAATTATAGTTTGTAATTTAAGAAAATTGTTTAACTCATTAATGCTCACTGTTCTATTTTTGGAACAGTGGACATTAATGGGTTGCAGGAAGAAACCTAAAGGATACTGGATTTTATTGTAGCAATTAATGGGTTAAAATAATGTTTATATATCATATGAACACATGAAATGTGATGTATAAATGTGGATTTTTTTTATTTGACAAATATTTAACTGCTGAAGAATAGTTTTGTGTTGGATTTTCCATTTTATAGTTACAAAATTAGGAATAGCCCTAAAAGTTTTATTTACATGGCAACTGCATCCAATTTAACTAATTTGGGTTAAATTTACACCGTACCCTTAAAAGCAGCATTTGATAGAAGCCTAATTTGGTTCCAGGTTGTACATTGGTCAAGTTTCCTTCATACTCATAGATTTTATCTACTTGCAAAATAAGATACCCAAAATGATGCAGATGGTTACTTAAATTATTTGGAGGTATTAGGAAAGCTACAAAACTTAAATAAAATAATTGACTAAATAAACTCCTGTATATCTCTTGTTTCTTGAACATAGTTGCTTAATATGGAAGAAAGACAGTTTTTACTCCCATTGCTTAAATATGAACTTCTTTCATCTAGTATAAAATCTAAAACTGAAGAACCATTTTGTAGATCCTACATACATCTTTTACTGAAGCCTCTTACTAAGGGTTAAAGAATAAAGACCTTTTTAAAGGTTTCTTTTTTCCTACATTGATCCAATAATAATAGTTATTTAAATGATTAAAAGAAAATTAACTTACCAGATTATAGAAATATGTGAATAAACTATAGAACCCCAAACAGGTAATTTGACCAAGTCCCAGATTTACACTTCCAGTCTCATAAGATTAATGAGATTTAATTTACTATTAATTCTTAGATTAAAACCATCTGACTTTACAGAATAAAAGATTTGCTTCAAATTGTCAGTAACTCCAAAATTTGCACCAAAGTATCATCACATGTTTTTAATGCATTGAAAGATATCTTTTAATACCTCATATACAGACTGCTAATAACTTTGAAACAGGAGACTAAAAATAAAGTTTTTATTACAATATGTGACTACAAGCTCTGTTCAGACAACTGGTGTTGTGGTGTTAAAAGCTTTTACTACAACATTATTTATGGCTGGTCAATTCTACAACTTATTTCAAGTATAATTCATAAGGAAAAGTGAGCACTAGAAAATGGTTGCTAATATACCAACCATATCACTTCATGCCAGCAGCTAGGTATGCACAGATGATGGGTCAAAACATTGTAGTAATGTTAACAACTTTAATAAAAAGTTCAATTGTCTAAACAAATTTTGAATTATCATTGAATGTTCTTAGAATAAGACAAAATATGTGACTTTGTTCTCAATATTTTTAATTTATAAGTTTCTATGGCTTCAGTTTAATAAGAGCCAAGTTAACTTTTCACTTTTAAGCTAATAATTTCTTTTTCCATTAAATTCTGTAGGCAAATAACCTTGTTAATGTCTCCTAAGCTTTGTCCCCTTGTCTGCTTTAAACATGTTGCAAAACAAGTTGGATAGTTTTATTACAAGTAGAACTAGTTTAATGAAATATTATGGATGAGAATGTTACATGGATGGATTTTTGACCATACTTGTTTTAAAAAAGATTTTGGTGAAATCCACAGGGTCACTTTAATTTACCCCTTGATCTTGTTTGCTACTCATTGTTGCATTTTATAACTTGACCAGATTTTTAATACTTAAGGCTTATTGTACATTCCCTGACTGGCTGTTATGAAGGCTAGCAATGGGTGTATCAGCTATTAACCCTTGGGTGGTACAGTATTTATAGAAGTGTGGTTTTATCATTCTCAGTTGAATGGCATGCCATTTTGTGTGTGTGTGTCCATGCATGCATTTGTGTGAAGATATTTGGCAACAGTGCTTGGATGTAGATTCATGTTTTTTCCCAAAAGCTAAGTGAACATAAGCAGCAGCTTTAGTTGAAATTCAAACTCCTCCTGTTGATCCTGATTTATATACTGGGAACTATGATGCTGGTGACAATTGCTCTTATAAGGTATATTAACAATAGGAGAGGTGTTCTTCTTTATCCAAAAGTCTCAGGTTTTGATTAAATTTCACTTTTTCCTTGCTATATTTTCATGAATATCATCATGAATACAAGTACATCTGTAGTAGTAGTAGTAGTAGTAATGCTGATGATCTTGACCCTCTACCATTCCCAGAAAACTTAGATTCTCTATTTTTAAAATTAAGGCTTAAACTGTGGCAGAAATTCCTATCATCCACAGTTGAACCATAGAATGACAATGATGGAAATTCTCGTCAGCACTTAATGGTTTAGGCTCAAGGGGATATCTATAAAGGCCTGGCAGCCATGCAATTTGGGGGTGGGGGCATGTAGAGACATACATTACTACTAAATAACAATTACAAAGAACATTTTAAGCAACTTGTTAGTAATATCAAGTTAATGGTTAATTAACTAGGAGCTTTTACAACTATTAACAATTATTGACTTATTTCCCTAAAGGCAAATGTACAAAGAAAGAACAAAACTAACATCCTCTACGAACTAAATGCACAAAAAGTCACTTTATTCTCCACAGTTTAGGAACATTTTTAGATGATATTGCAAAAATGAGTCAGTTTATACTAATTGATTAAAAGCATAGAAGATTTAAATTTGATACAATCAGAAAGCAAGTTAAACATTTTAAAAGATTTTATCTTAAACTCTGACTATACTTGAAAAAAATGTCAGGCAAGCAATAATTTTGATAATTTTTGTAAATTTTATTCTGTGAATTTTGTCACATCTTCAGATGTCTACCAGTGTTTTACTGAAGATGAAGAAAATACTTATTTCACTATGATAATAGATATTAGTATTCATAGTTTTAATAATAATTAAAATTAATTTACATTAACAGGAATAAAAAGTTAACAGGATAATTTGGCGAGTTAACCAATTCATTATATATAAAAAGGTAAAGGTGGAAAATTAGAAGTAATGATTACCCAATAAATGTTTCTCTGAATAAATATCATTTTTTAATGTAGCTTCATGAACATAGATTTACTACTTGGGGTAAAAGTCTTAATAAAAATTGTATAAACATTTTATAAATAAAATTTTAAGATAATTTCAAAACTTTTAGTGCTGGTTTTTGAGTTGTTTTAGGGGAATCAAACAATTTCTGAAAATATATTTGACAATATAATCTCATAGTTTTGTTTCATATAGAAATGATGTATTTCAAAAACTAATATAAGTTTTTATCAAAAAATTCCCACCAGCTTCCAATTTAGAGACCAAATATTATAAAACTGAAAAACGACCACTTAACTGTGGCATCCAGTGGAATTTTTTAATTACCATAATCTATTTCTTTCAAAATATTTCTATATTCTTGAAAATAAAAAGTATTAGTTAAATTTTTCTTCTGTAGGAGAATTTTTATTTCGTAAAATAACCTACTATATACAAAAGTGACATGTTAATATGTTTAGAGATCCAACTTTCAAGTTCTGATGTTATCAAATATTTGGCATGACATTTCACCCCAAAAATATTCACATTTTGAGCAGTTACAGCCTGCATCAAAGTTGTATTCTTTGATATCAACATTTAATTGAAGGATAACTTTTTTTTTTTTTTTTTTTTTTTTTTCAATATTCATTTGGATTGCTGGATCTACAATAATAGGAAAAAAAATTTTGGAAAAAATAAAAATGATTGCTTCTGGTCACGGTGCCTATTGTACAACCCTAACAAAAAAAAAATTACATGTTTTGTCTATTTGCAAAAGACAGTAAAATTAAAATTCAACATACTTTAAGGAAAAACGTTAGAAAGAACAAAAATTATTCATGAAAAATTTATAGTTAATATACTCATTGTTATAACAAAAAACATTAACTATGTGACAACACTCTTGATTATAACATTTTTAGTGAGTTTTAGTTTAAAATAAATTCAACTATAAAGAAATGTTTTCTTTTCTTACATTTTTGCAATAAATTTTACAAAATAGTTGTAAAATATTAGATTTACTGAATTTAATTATATTAACTTTGTGATAAAATTCTTAGCATTTTTCATTAATTTAGCAGTGTGAAAACAAAGAATGGTAAAATTAAAATTCAGCATACTTTTTAAAAATACCTGTTAGAAAAAAAAAAAAAACACAAATTATTCATAAAAACTAAATTTTATAACCAATACATTATGAAAACAATATCAGACAAAAAAGATTTTACCAATTTCACATAAAAAAGTTTTTGTTGATTTATTTATTTATTTTTTTTTTTTCTTTTTACAATAAAGTTGAAAGAAAATCAAATAAATGAACCTTACATTTACTTCAGTGTTTTAAATAATAAACTTAATTTAATCCAAAGGTAAAAAAAATGATTTCTTTTAAAAAAAAAAGACTAAATTGTCATTTACGTCTCTACATGTCAGACCCCAGTTGTGGACCACAGCTGCCATAGAGCAACAACAACAATAATAATGTGCTAACTGGTGTTGCTATGGTTTTTATTGGGGTGGAATTGCTAGTCCCATGCCTAGTTGAATTCAGTTTTCCTTCTCTTAGACTAGTTGTCAAGTAAGACTTGGCAGTTCACTCAGCCCAAATATTTATGCATGCCTTTTCCCAAAGGCATTAATGTAAAGTGAACACAACAGACACAGATTGAATTTGAATTTTGCTTGTCGATTTCATTTTAATTGCAAATAATCATTACACCTTCCACACATCCACAAAAATATTCTAGTCTTGTTAAAATGAGATCCATTTCTGATACTTGTACCATTTGTATAAGGAAATAAATACAACCAAATGCCATGCTTATTCTCTTCTTTCAAGATAATAGAATATAGGAAGTTTTATTCAAATTGTCTGAACACAACTAGCCCATGTCTCTTCTGTATTTGGGTAATTTACTAACCCTGCCCCCAAATAAAAAAATATTTATTCATATATTGTTTCAAAAATAAGCAAGCATCATTTATCTAATGAACAGTATGACTTCTGTGCCTTTTGTTTTTCTGTGCCTAACAATATACTTGACCATCTGGTAATGATTAGCCACCTTGTCTCATTATTGAGGAATGAGAAAATCTCTCGTAGGACATGATGCCACTCAAATTGGACAAGCATCATGTTTACCATAACAATAGAGCTTCTATTGTTTCATTTTTAAGTTTACAATATAAAATGATACAAATATATGTAAATATTTTAGGTTTTGAAATTTCATCTCCTTAAGATGCATCCATTTGTTTTCCACTCATTAAATTTAAAAGAAACATCAATTTAGTTAGCTCTGTGGTAATTTTCATCATAACTATTCAGACAGCCAGTCTACAGTAACAAGTAAACCACACAGACCAGGAATGAAGAATAGTCTCTTGACAAGATTCAAACTTTCATCCCTTTTGCATTGAGAAACCTGATTAGATTTGATTTTCTGTCAACTGTAAAAATCTTATAATCCAAGTGGTAGAGCAGCTGTTATAGAAAAAAAAAAACAGCTTCTCAGGGCAAAATAGATGCAAGCTTGAATCTTGCTAAGAGCTTATTCATTAGTTCTAATTTATAAGAAAAATGATAAAACTGTCCATAGACCGTGAAGGTCTTAGTTGTAGTGAAAAGTAGCTAAAATTACAATGGAAAAAATACTAGTAAAAAATGAATGATGCTTGAGAATGATTAATCTGTTCATACATCTGTTAATACTAGATGAAAAGTAAGTGGAATTAAGATTTAAAAAATATCTATAAAATATCAATCCACAATAATGGTTGACAATTGTTTCTCTAAATTAAAGATATTAAAAACATTGGTTAATTAAAACTATCTATTAGCTTACATTAAGTGTGACAAAATTAATTATTTTGTTTTGGGAAATTTTGTTAAATGTGTATACCAGCATTTTTCAACCTTTTTTTTACCCTTGTGGAACCCTTGAAATAGTTTTCATGTTTCAGGGAACCGCTATATAAAAAGCATATTACTATCTCTTTTATATTTCTATTGTAGTTTACATGGTAGGCTTCTGGTTTTAAAAAATAACCCACTTTTTTGTCAAATTTATTGGCAATCCCTCCAAAAAATATTGCTCACTTATGAAACCTCACACCAAGGTTTTCAATAAAAAAAAAAATCTGTAAACATACACAAAAATATAAACCTAAATAACTAATATTGTATAACACATAATGAAAACATAACTATTACAATAACTTATCCTTTATTGACAATGTCATTCCATATGATTATTATAATTTTGAATAATATAATAGATTGAAGCTTTTATTATAATAATAATCAAGAATTTTCCAGCAATATGCCATATGTGTATAGTAAAATTACGAAAATAAAATTAAACAAAAACCCATTAACCTATTTATCAATAATTCTCATGGAACCCTAGGGTTCTGGTGAACACCAGTTTAGAAACACTGGCATATACTGATGGTTTAAAAAAAAAAATAGTATCGTCGTCATTAGTACATAACTTCAAAGTAAGATTACTCATAACATGAACAGAAAATGTCACATTACTTGTGACATCTTTTGGTAAGGGAAATATTTCATTACTTTTTATATCTGGTTACCTTTTCTCTAATACACACAACCAAGATTTTTTTCCAAGTTTAATAAAATCTCTGAGAAAAAAGAAAAGAAAAATCCTAAGAGATGAGCAGATGCTTTACTATTAATAGGCAATGTTTTTAAGCTGTTTTCAGCTTCCAGTTTTTCTCCTCTTTCCGTCTCTCACACAGCACAGTACAGTACTAGATATGTGGTTTGTTTTTTGTTTTTTTTTTTGTTTTTTTTTTTGTTTTTTTTTTTGTTTTTTTTTTATACTATGTCCCTTCAGAATGTAGGTGATCATAGATATCAATGAATTACATGACTCAATTAGTTATGAATTCTCATAACTTCTTGGGGAAATATAGTGCTTTCTCCATTGTTTTGAATTCAGATTAATCCTTCTCTTAGTCTTGCTGCCACTCAAAGCTCAGTTTATATTGCTATTTAAAACATAGCTATCAGAAAAAGAGATGGATTCATGCCTTTCCCAATGGTATTTGTAGGTGAACACAACCGACTAGGTGGGAATTTGAATTCAGCTCACAGATTCCACTTTCCACACTATTAAGCTTGTGCTACCTATATATTTACTGAGTCATGAATGGAAGTCAACCTATGTTACATGGTAGGCAACAAATTTTAACATTTTCATTTTTCTCTTTCAGACGTTTTGAGAGCATTAACATGTCAGCTTCCAATCTGGTATAATAAATGAAAAACGATGCTATGCTCCAAGCACTGACAATCAAACAAAATTAATCTTGAAAGTGACCAGGTGAATAGAAAATAAAACAGGTGGCTCTGCATAGGCCTCATGGCAGTAATTGTGTCGATGCACACCAATTTCATGTTGTTTGTAAATGTTCCTGTGAGCTGTGAGAAGCAGAGGTTATGTCATTACTACCCTATTTCTTCAGTCAGGCAATGCCAACGTGCACACACCCGCACATACCGATGTGCGTGTGCTGGTAATAGTGCTCAATCATTGGATCAAAGGGCTGGCTCTATGTATTCTAGCAGGAATCAGCTGTTCATAAACCAAGAGTAGCTGAATGAGAATTTTCATGATCATTCTCATTCCCCAATTCTTTCTAGCTCTCCTGTTTTGAATATCCTAGACTAAATTTGGGCTAACATCAAGGGGAAAACTAATTGGCAACACTGTAATGCAAAAGACTCATTAAAAGGTACTATTGTAGACCTGAAGGCCATCATGAATGAGAATCATTTGATCCAGGCATGCAGTTGCTTTCAAGATCATATTGAGGCTGGGTGCAGCAGTTTCATTGGATAACCTCGCCTTCTTTTATTCCAAGTTGGACATGTATACAAGCTCATTTTGAAAATGTACTGATTTATTCTATTGAATATCTTTTTCTTTCACTTTTTTTCACCTATACTATTACCTTGTGCGTGTATGTGTCTTCTTGATTGAATACTACGGAAATCTCTTTTGAAGATTTTTAAATCATTATTTCCCCCCCCCCAAAGATGTATTTCCCAATATTATTTCTCCAAGTATTTTTAACCACTTTGGGCATCTTCAGTGGAGGTAGGGTGCATCTTATTTTGGTAGTTTTAATCTAATATTTCAAATTTTAATTTTTTATCAAATTACATGTTGTGACATCATGTTCAAAATATAATGCCAAAACTATCAAAATGTCAGAGAAAGCAAACACCTACCCTTAATGAAAACAATTTGGCTATCTGAAGATGGCCAAAGTGGATTAAAATACTTGAGGAACAATATATAAGTAAAAAAGAAAAAAAGTTAAAAGAAATTTCTGTGGTCTTCAATCAAATATGCAAAGAAAGAATTTGCTGTCAGAATACACTAATTAGTTTATATATATATATATATATATATATATATATATATATATATATATATATATATAGGAAAGTAAATTTTGTTATGTCCTGTCTTGAACATTATGCTTTGAAGTCTGACTTATTTTTTGTTTTTCCTAAGTTTGTAGGTAGAAGGAATAATGTCAGTGATTATTTGTGTGACAATTGAGCTGTCAAGATTTTCTGTCTGGTGACTATGTGAGGCCATAATGATACACTGATGAAGTAAGGGAGTTGAAGAGGGTTGGCCAATGGTTATTTGTATTATACTTCTACAGTCTTCATCCAGCTTCACAGACACTGATGACTGTGTAGGATATTGTGTTGGGTAGGATTGGCTTACAGAGAGAGATGAACTAGATAAGACCAGGGTAGCAGTATTATTGTCTTAACTACTTGGGTACATACCTTGAACATATGTAGACATCATTAGCAACAATTGCACACAAAACAAAACACAGACAGATATGTTTGGGAAGAAACACCTAAGGCGATGTGGGGCTTAAATCTTTTCCCCTTTTATTTAGTCAATTTCAATTCACATATAATCATCACATGCTTCTGTCTACTTTTGTCTTGTGTGCTGTGATAGTTAAGCTGATGAATAGCTAGCAGTCATCACCTTTTTGATCAGCATGTTTTCTTCTTTTTCTTTTCTTTTTTTTTTTTCTTTTTTTTTTTTTTTTCTTCCACAAAGTAAAAAACAAAGCATCACCTTGACAGATTTCTTATTCATTTTCTTTATTTTGTTAGTTTGGTTGAAACAGCTAAAATTAACAGAGAATAAAACATTTCATTTTCATATTACATCAAGTCTACACTCGGCATGTTTCTTATTCTTGAGCTGTATTTTAGAATCCAATGGAAATGTTAATGTTTGTTGATTTCAGAACTAAAAATAATGATTAAAATGGAAGCCGTCATTGTGGACTAAATATAACTAATACTCAACAATGTTATTGAAGATGGTGATTTTATAGTTGTGATTATAGGCTAGAATTATAAATATGATCCTAGTATTAGTGTACTCGTTGATAAGTTTAAAACTTTGCTGTATTTATGGAGGAAGGTGGCTCAAAGTTAGGATAGAGCATTTGTAGACATAAACAGTATGTATATAGAAATTAACACTGCATGAAATAAATCAGATAATTTATTTTATACTTCATAAACAGTTTTTCCCCAGAAGTAAATGGTCACTGTTCAAAATACTTTTTACTGAACAAATGAAGTGGTAGAATTTATCCACCTACAATCAAACAGATTTTTAACCTTTGTTTTTTGTTTTTTTTTTCCTTTCACTTACACACACAGTAATAATTTGTAGTAAAATATATTTTAAATCTATTCAAATTATAGTTTTCTTGTATACTTTAATTAGTTTCCTCTTGTACACTATACAAGCTGTAAAAGCCCAAGTTTAACCTTTTAGTGATTTAACTATAGAAAAGAAATTTGTGTCTGTTAGAGGAAAATGTTGACAGTAATTTAAATCTCCTCATATTTCTCATCTGATCAACTAAAATTTAATAGTACTACTTCTTCCATTTTATAAACTTGAAGATCTTAATATTTTTGTTCAAACACATCACTATTTATGTGATGCGTTTAAGAACCAATATCTTCAATTTCTGCAAATGATTAACAGCAGGTAGGGAAATATAAAGTTCCTCTACTTGTGAAGAGAATGGGTGCCTAGAGTTTGGAAGTACTTGAGAATCAAAGATATTATAATGTTACATACTCTATTCATGACATTGTTTGCTGAAGAAAAATTAAAATAAAAAAAGTATTTGTTCACACAAAAGTTACTTCAACTCTTTTGATTAATATAAAAAAAAATATTTTGTACATTTTTTTACTAGTGTCTTCTCCCATCAATAAAGCTTGTAAATTTCTTTCTAACACATTCTCTACCTTTTTTACAAGTTTTGAAACGATTTTTTTATACATATATATATATATATATATATATATATATATATATATATATATATATCAAAAGTGCCATAAATCATTAAGGTTGCAGGGGCACCACATGTACTGCAGTAAGTGACGTGTCTGGAGTGAGCCTGACAGAGACCCCCACCCCCACTTCCTTCAGGCTTAATTCAGAATTTTTCTTCTCTGAGACTGGTTGCCACCTCAAGACAAGAGAGCCCAATCAGTCCTGTTATTTAACCAAAAATTGAGAGGATGGAAGTAATGGAGTCATACATTTTCCCCAGGGTAATTGTGCAAAAAATGAATGTAACAAGCATGTCTCAAATCAATTAAATTGGTTAACAACTTCAAAGAGAAATCAGCAAACTGTACTTGAAGTCGGCTGAGTTTATTTTGTTCACTTTTTGCACAAAGGGGAGGGGTGTGTGTGTGTGTGTGTGTGTGTGTAAAAAAAAATATATATATATATATATGTATATATAGTGTGTGTGGGATGGATAAATTGTTGCATAAATTACGCAAAAATGAAAATAACACTGACATCTCATTTTAAGATATATTTATTAAAATTACACAAAAAAATATCTTGAAATACTAAAGAGTAAATTTATTCAATAAAACTCATTGGCTTCAACCATGGACTTCAGGTGACTTCAGAATCTCCTGCAACTGTTCTGGATGGTCTCCTTGTTGGTGAATGCTGCCATAATCCTTGCTTTCAGTCCAACTTTGGTGTTATATGGAGTTTTGTTGGTCTATTGCTCAACTGTACCCCCACACATAATAATCAGTGGAGTTGCAGTCTAGGAGTTAGGTGGCCAGATGTAATTACTGTTCTGGTTGCATAAATTATCTGACATCCATGACTGGGTTCTCTTGCTTGTGTGGCATGATGCAGTCCTGTTGCCAGGTATAGGGTCTTCCAGCAGCCACCCTCTTGACCCAGGGCAGCACTACCTCCCCAAGGCACTTGATGTAGGCTGCCATGTTGAGTCTGAGGCCCTCACCAACAAATTCAGGAGTTCTTTTCTTATCAAAATGATCAGAATGAATTTTCTGAGCTGCCATACCTTTGTAACCACCATTAGACTCCTCCAACTGTTTCTGAATACTCTGCACTGTCCTCAGGTTGACACCCAAACACTCTGAAATGTTCGTATTGGAGTTTCCGGTGTAAATGCCAAGCAGAAAAGCATACCGTTTCAAAATTTCTGGCAGAGTGAATTGAGTCACTGGGCTCTTTTTCTCACAGATGGTGCCCAACTGATCCTATTATACTGTGCAGTTGACAAAATCAAAACAAACATGCATGCACACAATTAAAAGTATAAAATGGCAACAATTTACCCATTGCACCCTCCCTCTGTGTGTGTGTGTGTGTGTGTGTGTGTACACATATATATATATATATATATATATATATATATATATATATGCACACACACACCCTGTTTAACAAATCAATAAGGGAGATTAAGGATCAATTTGTTTCAAAGTTTTTGAAAACTGTATAGGTTCAGAAATTTGGTATAAAAAGAGTGTGGGAAAAGAACTTTGCATATGCTACATTTTATTGAGACAAAAATACCCAATGTTTTTCTCCTTGGAGGTTTTTTTTTTTTTTTTTTCATTGAGCTCTATGAAATTGTAATTCTGAAATGATAAGGATGTGTAATATTTTGAAAAGTTAGAAGATACCTGCTACAAAAAGCAAAAAAATATTTTAACAGTGCAATATACAATCAAAAGATGATATTTTTGAGCTAATTGAAATTTAGAATATAGCAATTTTTAAGTTTGTTAACCTTAGGATATTTAAACATTATATTTTCTTCCTTTATATATTCTACAATAATCAGCAGTTTTCAAAAATGTCTTATGCAATCCAAAAACTATTTCTGGAAACTTTTTTTAAGGTTATTTACTTTGTTTATTTATTGGTATTCTTTCTCGTTTTCAATATTAATCTAAAACACTAACTTGGTATATTATATGTAGGCTATCTATAAAAATATTTAATTGAAAGCCTTTAGACCTCTTTGAATATTATCATTTCAATTTATATAATGTTAAAACAGAATGTTTTTGTTTGTTGTTCCATTCTAATGACTCTTTTTTTTTTTCTTTTTTTTTTTTTTTACTCATTTTTCGTTTCCTCTTTTTTTTTTTTTTTTCTTTTTTTTTTTTCATTTCAGATTGTTCGAAAACCAAAGTCCGTGGCCACAAATGTAACTACAGAGTGAAGATGACCATGCGGTTAGGGCATGTAAACTCTTGGTTTGTGGAGGTAACCGGTGACCACAGTGGAGCTTATTTCCGCTATGAGGACATGCTTTTGCAAAAGGGTGCCCCGCGCACTAGTCAGAAAAAAATGCGGGCCACCCTGACTGATCCATCGTCTTTCTCTCTTCTTAATCACCTCACACCATCTCAGGAACAGAACTATTTTTTAATGAGTACCCCCATAAAGTCAGAACCACCTGACACCACAGTGGAAGAGCTGCCTAGTCCTGTATTCCATGCCAATGCCATGGACTTCCATAGCAGCACCCTCGATGAGAAAATTAGTCCCCAACAGGCTGCAATGTCCTATTGTATGACAAGCAATACTCAGGTAGTGCCAGATGAGCCAAGTGTGGCAGTTACACAATCAAATTATACTGCTGTAATGGAAGAGATGTGGAATAGCGCAAACATTGACTCTAACAAGAATGATGAAGAGAAGGTATTGTTTCTCTACCATCTGCATGTCAATAGCTTCTAGGGCAATGTCCTACCTTTTTAGATTCAGCCAACCTTAGAAACTGTCAACTGATAGACAACTGTTGTCCTATTTTACTCTGTATATATTTATATCTATTCTTCTCTATCATTCTGACTCCAAATATTTTTTCTAATGGCTTTCTTTTTTGTCTTTATTGTACTCTCTGCATGACTAATTGTCTAACAAAACTTTTGCGTGTGTGTGTGATTACTTTTAATGTGGTTATTTGGATATGTCACTACACATTTTATGAAAGATGTGTAAGAGACAAAATTGCAAGACTTTTTTTTCTTTTTTTTTCTTTTGAAAATCAAGAGCATGTGCATATCTTTTCATTGTATCTCACATGTTATATGCAAGGAACTGGTTAGGAGAAATTATGTACACTTGGTTTGATATTTATGAGATGAATCAGCAGTAATTTATTGATGAGTTTTTTGTTTGTTTTTTTTTTTTGTTTTAATGTTTAAGTATCCATATAATTCTATTGCATATTCTTTGTCATTTGCAAAAAACTTAATATATTATCAGTTTGATATGGTTTGATATTTAGTAAATGAGGCCCAATTTGAATAAGTGATCGATTCAAATTTTTATCACTTTGCATATAATCCAAGTGGACAGTTTTATTTATTGACTACTTAGATTTTTTGCTTATCAGATGAAATGTCATTTACACTTCTGTGTTTATTCAAATTAATATTTATATTTGAGATACCGAAAGTGGTAATACAGTTGGTAATTGCTGACTATAAAACTGATCCCCATTTTTGTATTCTTTCAAAGATATAAATTAACCAGCATCTGTCTATTGATTAATAAGATATCACCTACCCCCATCCCTCAATTTATCCTCATTTTGGTCCGTCTCTGTTGGCATGTTCTCTTCTTATATTCAGTCCACATAATTTTGGTTTGCAACTACATTTTCTTATTATAGGCTTTAAAAAATGACTTTATGTAGTTGATAATTTTAACAGAATATCTAAAGATATAAGATGAGGCTATTTATTTACTAAATATATAAAATTGAACTCCTTTTTGTCAGGGGAAGCTTTATTTGTTTATTTTGTCATATTGGATATTTTTTCTTGTTTGTGTGTGTGTGTGTGTGTATATATATATATATATATATATATATATATATATATATTAGCGAGTCCAATTCCAATATATTTGCAGAATGTTCCAAAGTGATGTCTGATTTTAATGTGAAAATTGATTTTTGTATATGCAAAGTTTGTCGGTTTTTTTTTTTTGTTTTGCTTATAAGACAGGAATAAAAGTTTAAAATTTCTTTAAAATGGGAAGATATAATTATTAATTTTTAACAATATCTAAAACAAAAACAAAAATTTTTAAAATCTACTGTAGATAGAATATAATGTAAACTTTGCACCAAATTTTGTCTTTGGTTTGTTAATTTATATTTTTCTAGATATAAATGCTAATCTCAGTAATTAAGTCTTATAATGTTCAATTACTCCCAGTATGGTTACCATCTTGGACTCTGGTTTTGCTTTTTCTCAAAACATCAAAGATCATATTTTAATTGTTTACTTCAGTCTTCTCAAAATAATGGGGTAACAGTTCAAGCTATATATATATATATATATATATATATATATATATATATAAATAAATATAAATAAAAGTTTAATTATTACATGTGGATTAGAAATTGTGCATCAAACTGTTTTAATAAAACAATTTCCACATCAGGAATAAACATTTTTCAAATTATTACCTAAAATTTATGCACACTTAAAATATGAACACATATATTAGGTACCATGATAATCTGTGAAATTGTTTTGCAAACCAGTTTGTAGTTACTTTAGTACTTTTCACGGTGTCCCTTTACTATTTTCTTATATCAGATAAAACCTTGATAACTACATACACAAAATAGAAAACTAACTGCAAACAAGCTTGTAGCTAATTCATATTGAGTTAAAGAATGTCATTGATTTTAATATTTCTATTAACAAAAACTCTCATATTGGATAAAAAAAATTTCTTTTAGGAATGTTTTTCAAAATGACTTTGCTTTTATAAAATTATCTAATAACAAAGGTATGAATCTGTAGTTACAGAGTTTAATGCATATGCTTAGATATACTATAAACTTGTATTGCTATTGAGAAACAAAAATTGTAAGGTCTAATGTAACAAGATGATAAATCTTTTTAGATTTAACGATTTGTAAAACTTAGAAAATGAAATTAGAAAAACGGAACAAAATAACTAGTTTCTAACTTTTCAATTTTGACTGTTGGTTTGCTGCTGATATCGGAAACTGTAGTGACAAGGTAAAGAGGAAGGAGTGTTGCTTAAGAGATTATAAATACTTGAGCTTTTGCAATGTTGGTGCTCTGTGTGCGTGCATGTGTTTAATGGAGTCTATTTTTATTGTTCTGCTGCCTGCTGTAGATTGGCATTTACTTGCTGAAAGCTAGAAACTGCTTACCAAAAACACACATTAAGACAAGGCAAGCAGAAGAAGATAGACAATGATAGATTGACGGCCAGCCAGGGTAAGTTGAGGTAGCAAACGAATGAGTGGACTGTTTGTGTGGGCAGTCACTTCCTGTTTGCTTTAGAAATTGTGCTTTTGTGCCTTACTTGACCATTAACAGCTGGGAATAGAATGCAACCACACATGTGCACACACACACACACCATCAGTCTGATTGTTCTGCTCTCTCTCTCTCCATTCTCCAAATTCACTGAAAAGTATTATAATCCTTGACCTCTTCTTGTCCTTCCTAACTTTTGCTATTCCTTTCTTTTCTTACCTCTCCATTCAGCCACCCCTTTATTTCTCATATTTGTCTGATTCTTACTGCCTCTTTCATTCTTGTGCTCCCTCTCTACATCAATATTTTCCCTTATCTCTCAACATCTCCTCCTCCTCCTCCAAGTCAATGAGGGAATCCATCAATTTTTTCTTTTTATAAAAATTTGAAAATTTTAACCAATATCTATATTACTTGATCTGAAAGTACTTGCATTACTGTGGAAAGCTTTAACATTCAAACAAATGTTTTTAAATTTAACCTTCAACAAACCCACTTACATGATTCACTGCATTAGGTTTATTTCAGGCCTGCAACATATGCCCATTACAACTACTGAAGAGATCTTTCACTTTCGGCTTTATCTTCTAGAATCTTATTTTATTTATTTTTTGTTTTTTTGTTGAACATTTTATTTCATATTACTATATTTTAGTCCATCTTAATTCTCACCTACTGACATTCATAAAGACATACATGTTATCTGATGAGCATAAAGTAATATTTCACATATGATAAGCACAAACATTGATGTGTATGTAAGCATTTTAGTTTATTTACTTATGCAAGGCAGATACTCATATTTCAGTATATTATGTCACTAAATACATTGATTACAAGGTCCAGTCAAAAAGTAATACCTGTTAATCCTTATTTACAACAGATTTTATAACAGTCCTAGCATACCAAAATGAGCAGAAAAGTCTCACAGTCCCAAATCTAATCAGCAATATGGTCTCCCTCCTTCTGAATATTGAATATTCGCTTTTGAGTGAGATCATGTATACCAGTCTCATTAATGCTTTTTGACTGCTTTCTTAGCACTGTTTGAGTTGTCGTTTTCACCTTCTCCTCATTAAAGAACTGCTGCCCACTGAGTGCTATCGTATTCAGCTCCAAAAGCTCTTAGGGAGCAACCACTCAGTGGGTTCCCTGATTGCTGACTCCATCAAGGAACACAATGTACAGACCTCTGACTAACCAAGAGACTGTACTAAACTGTTCATGTAAAGGCTTTCACAGTTTTGCAATAGTGAGTCTTCTGTTAGTTATGAGAATATTGGCCTGTTTAGTCTAATATTCATTCACAGTAGCAGCTAGCATGCCAATGTGGAACCCATCACAAAGATTAGTTCCTTGAAATTCTGACAAATACTTTTGAATTTAAATTAAAACGAGCATTACTTCTTTACCAACCCCCATAAAATGTGATGAACGCTCCAAACAAAATTTGATATTGCTGTCTGAGTATTTGAATATTTCTCACTTTTTCCAGTTTCAACTGCTGTTAGGAAATAAAAAAAAAAAAAAAATTACATTTTCAGTATTAAGAATTATAAAATTTCATTAATCTTCATTTGAAAATGGTCCTGGCAATTTATATTTTCCACCATGTTTCATGCTGGAAAATATAAACTTTTCAGATAATTTACATATGAATTATAAATAAACAGAATTTTTCCTTCTTTTTAATAAGCTGTTTAGTATTCATGGAATTACTCAATTTACAAAAGTCTAACAAGGTATAAAGGTTTGAAATCATTTCACACATTTCAGTAAGACATCAATTAGACATGTATGTTAATCCTTAGAGGTCAACTCATGAGAATTTTCAGGTTAAGTTAATTTCAGTAGTTTTGCTAACCCAAATTAGCAGTTTTATCCTTAATACCAAAAAAAATAAAGTTTCAACTGTAAATATTCAATGGTGGATACCTCCTTGTGGTGTAATGGTGAGCAAGGTGGACCTACCAATACTTAGTTGTGAGTTCACAGAGTGCTCTTTACTGATGGCCTTGTGTCAGACTAAGCTTCATAAATAACACATGTAAATATTTGGCTTAATTTTGATGACTTTGATTATGATTTTTTTCTATAGCATAACTTTGGCACCAATTCCATTTTTCCATCTACATCATGAAATTTAATTTCTTCAGTTTTAGTAAAACCATTTCAGTTCTTTCAGTGATTGTTTTAAAATGGTAGTTGCTATATTTCCATCTGAATTTAGTTTGAGTTTAGATTTGCAGCAGTCAAAACTTTCCAATTAAAGTTCATGGAGATGTGGACATAAATACATTTCATTTTACTGTCTAAGAACCAATAAATGGATTGTTACTTGAATATGAGTGAACATCAAAGAAAAACACTAGGATAGACTCGCTTATAAAAGTTTAAATATAGCAATAATTAGACATATCAGTCAGTAAAACTTGTTAAATATATGGGAAGAAAGAAAAATAAGTGTCAGATTTACAAAAAAAAAAAAAAAAAAATTTGGAAATTTCCTTTCCTCTTTGTTGTAGTAGTAGTCTGCTTTTATTTTTAGTTGCTCTATTTGACCCATTGTACCTTTTTGGCATTGCTAAATATTTCCCATACACATCATCTGCTTCTATAGTATAAGGCTGAATTTCTTGTTTTTTTTTTTTTTTGTTTTTTTTATACACCTCTTAGTTCATGCCTCAGCACCTTTTTATAGTATGTAGATTCTTTCTTTCATTGTCAGTATTGTCATGTGCTTTCTCTTTTAAGTTGTATAAAACTGAAAACTATCTATTTTAATTTCATTTTTTTTATATACCATGTATTATGTTGCAGATACTCTGTTAAAAAATGTTTGGTTTTATTGATTTTCCAAGACTAGAAAAGAAAAACTGATATTGTCCCTTAAATTACTTAACAAATTTTTATTCTCTGAACCCAAATTATGTATTTATGACCACATGATTGGATATGGGAATTCCTTAGCAATTTAATAATTGTGATCTATAAGTAAGCGTAAATTTTAATGTTATTATTTCAGATTTATTTTGAAAACAAATTATTGTAGGATTTTTTCACTAATTATAATTGTTGTTCAAATGTTAATAAAGTATTATTGTTTCATATTTGTTTGTAACCATAACACTTTTGTTGGGATCACAAAGCATAAAGTGTCTGTGGACATAAATATAAAGATATTTTCTAAAAAATAAATCGGCATATTTAAAAAAAAAAAAATTGTAGACATGTTCAAAATATAAATAAAACAGCCTCAACCTTTTAAAGATGGCTTTACGGCAGTTTTGGAAGATGACTGTATGCACAGATACAGTTGTTCTTTGTATTGTGGGGCTGCAATGTCCTAGAAAGTAGTTGTTCAGAGGGTTCAAATTATGACATCTAGAATGCTGCATGTTCTGGGAATGACATGATGAAGATTTTGGGCCTGCCACTCCTACATACCATAAACAAGGGTAGAATCCTGTGAGAATGTATATGGCTACTCTTGTGATCTCGGACTTGAACACCATGTCCACCTCTTCTATGGAGGGGATGGCATTGATCCCAGAGCCTTGTTGCTCACAACACCCCCAGGACCATCACAGATGTGCTCACTATGAGTACTGTGGGGATCATGCAAAGCCACTTGTCATTTCTCCTGTTATCTTGGTCACTGTAGGTTGGTGGCTAGTGCCACAAGCAAGGCATTCATTTTCATTTCCTGTGTTAGTTTGGGAGTTGGTGTGGTAATGGCTTTGCTAGGTTTTATCTTTTGATTGCAAATTTTATTTTCTAGGCTTTTTTCCCCCTCTTAGATTTGAAAATTTGCAACATGTTAACAGATAATTAAATTTCATAAAACTTGGGTAGCTAAATTGTCTTCTAACAAGCATGTTTTTCTTCATTTATAAATTTTATGATCTTTTGCTAATTGTTATCTATATTTTAAGCTAAAAGGTAATATACAAATTTCATGATTTGACAAATATACTTTTGGATTGACTCAAGTAGTTAAGTCTGAATGACTTAAGTCTAGATTCTTGCTCATAGATTCAGACTTTAATCATGTTTTTATACTAAGTGAATTAGTTTGCTCATTTTACCCAACAGATTTTGTAAAAGACATGATGATTTACATTTATTTTTTATGCCTAACTAGACCTGAATAAATGAGGTAATAATTTAAATCATAATTACTTTATCTACTGATATAATTATTTCCTTAAGACAAATGATAATTCCTAATCAAATTATGTAAATTTTGCAAGCTAAACATGCAAGTTGTCCCTCAAAATGTAAGAACCTGAATTATCATTGTACTGTCTGAAACTTTTTTTAAATAGCACTTCATAATAAAAATAAGGAAAATACCCTGCCAACAGTGTTGAAATCTTAATGAGACTTTTTCTTCTTTTAATGGGTATTTTTCAATATGAGGTGACCAAAAAAAAAAAAATTTTATTATTAGCTCCATTTCATTTGGAGTAAAGATCTAGGACTATGAGTGGTGAAAATGTGTGATATATCATCCACTTTCTTTCTCTTATCTTCCTCCTTGGATAGGGCTTAAAAGAAAACCAGTTGTCATTCTAAAAGAATATTTGGGCTTTATGACTTGTGTAGCTGTTGGTGAGCCAAAGCATTATATCTATAATTTTTACCACCTTCAGATCCTCTCCTCTTCATATTTAACTTCTAGAAGGTTCCCTCCCCCAATCCATTATTGTTGTTTTTAGACTCCACTAGACTAGCTGTTGCCTCTTCCTTTTATATAAAAGAAAACCTCACATTTCAGCTTGCAGGGTCAAAGTTTGTCCCAAATGGCTTTTCCAAGCCATAATTCTATTTGTCAGGATCACTTTACCTGATGATACCCCAAAGCTAAAATATCTTAATGCATAATTCATTTACATGTTTAATTTCTTTACTAGTCACCACACATAAGACTAGCTTGTAGGTGACTTCTTTTTGACTCTTGCTTATTCATTTCCACCCATAATGTTATCTATCTTGACAAGAAGTACCATTTGATGGATGGACACAACTTAAGACACACCTGAATTTCCTGTTCTTACCTACTTTTATCATTTTCATCCACTATATCTATTACAACATAATCTTTGTATTTTGCAAGCACTTTTTGTGGCCATGATACAATGATTGCTTCAGAAATATTACATAAATAATTTTAACAAATACTTTTATAGGATTGACAGTCTGTGTTTTTAGTAACTGAACATAAACATTTTAGGTATTCGATGGAAATGATCTCCAATTTCATATGTCAGAACAATACAATATTTATATTTTTCAAAGACGAAACATGAGGTATTCTAATGTCTCTAAAAAAATATAAATATTGTATTCTTGATTCTTGGTGTATTCATTTATAGGCTAGATACATAATTCTTACCTGTTATAAAGAATCAGTATTCATTTCTTATATATATTTCACCTCAAGATTCTTGAAGCAAATATACAACAGAATGCTGAAAAATTTTGGGCCCAACCCACTTCCCAAAATATGACCAAACATCAATTTTTATTCATTTAATTTTTTTATTTTATTTTACGGATTTGATCTGGCTGAGAAACTTTTAGAACCTCCCACCTCTGTGCTCCACTTTTATAAATAATATTCCATTTCATAAGCCAGTATCTGGAAATCTTTTTACTCTAATCATTGCACATATGGTAAATAATTTCTGGTAGTAGCAGGGGACACTGAATCTATATTGTCATACTGAGTATATTTGAATCAGTCTCTAGGTGCAAGTTTACAGTTTTTCTTATCAATACCTACTGACTTTACCAATACTCTACCACTCACTTGTTTTTCATCATTTGTTTTCTGTACTAGTAAACTAAAATATTTTTACCAGTAGAAAAATTGATTAAACAGCGTATTTCTAAATTTCTAACAGTTTTGATACATTGAAAATCAAAAAAATCAAGTTTATTAGTGGTCAAAAATTAATGCAAGTGTGATTGAACAGGACTACTATATGTAAGATATCTTACTATAGAAATACGATAAAAAAACATAAGTAGATTGTCAATGGTCAGACATTAAGGAAAGCATTAGACAGAATAGTACTATATGCATAATTTAAATTTATTGGTAATGAGAAAGTGATTATTAGTCTTGTATTATATGCATAACTCTATACCATTCACTTAGGTTTTAGGCATTAAGTGACAGTACATATATTTTCAAATTCCAGTCGATTTCATTAGATTCACTTTTAAAAAAAATGCCCTTGAGAAATTTATGAATCTATCTCTTCTCTCCCCAGCTATGGGTTGAATAGCAGAACAGACTGGGTTCTTTAGCCTAGGTTGGTAACCAGTCTACCTTAGAAAGAAATGGCAACCTACTGCAGGGAAAAAATCTGCCTTGTCAGTCATGCATTGAAAAATACATGATCAGCCAAGTTTGTATCACATATGGCCCTTAACTGACTGACTGATACTTATTTTAAAATAAGTACTGTTCCTTACTACTTTAGCAGTTTCTGTAAACAAAGACAAAAAGTGCAATACATTAGCATGTGCATGAGAAAGTAGCTGTGAGAAATCTATCATTTGTTATTTTGATTAATATATCTATATTAAGTATATATTTATTTATGCCATATATACATGTTTATAGTATTTACATCCTGATCATAACTACTAGTAGTTATTATAGTGGTTTTATAACTCAAAAATAATCCCTTCCCATATACAATCGGCTTTAATGGACCCTTATTAGTCTGTTGATGAGAGATACAGACTCGGTATCACCCTAAAAGGCAGTTGTTTGTTTGTGTGTGTGTGTGTGTATTGAATTATTAATATTTTTTGGCCATCTTATGGAAAATAATTCTTTTATTCAATCTTTAAAAAATAAACTTCATTGTTTGTTTTTCTTTTTTCTTGCTTTATAACTAACATAAAGTAAATAATTTTCAATTAATTTTTATTAAAGCAAAAAACTATAGCAAACCTTATTTTTTCAAAAATTAATTAAAAAATATAGTTAAATTTGTAAAACAAATATTCAGCACGACTAATGTTGGCCGTAAGTCATGTCTGTCTCTCCTAATTTTTATTTAACTAAATTTCTCTTTTTCTTTTTTTTTCTTTTTTCAAATACAAATATAACTTGAAATTTAAACAATTGTTCTTCAAAACTAAATTCTCAATGTATCTATCTTGCTTTTACCCTTTCAAATTAGTAATTAAATTCATTTAGAGAAATATTTGTTAATGTAATGTTTAAAAGTAAAACTTTATTTGCTTAAAAAAAATTTAAACTCTCCTCCAAAATAAATAGTAAATAATTATTTTTTTAAAGACTCTCTATAGTTTTTGCTTGAAAAAAATGTTTAAATTAAATGTTTAAGATATATTATTTAGGTTTATTTACTTTCTTATTAATAATTTGAAAAAAAGGTTAACTAACTTTTATCTAAGTTTGAATTGTTTGAAAACAACATTAACTGAGTATTTATGTTAGTATTTAAATTGAAAAATAAAGTGTCTTTTTGAATAAAAATATGAGGATGCTCAGCTCCCTAAGATCCCCCCCCACAAGCAGTAGTGTGGTATTTTCCTAAATTTAGTTATTTTGTAACAAACCAAAAAAACAAGTATATTTTTTAAAGATTGAATAAAAAATTATTTTCCATAAGATGGCTGAAAAAATATCAATAAATTCTCAATAATAAATTATTATTCAGAGATCTTCCAAGCAATGCCAGGTATCCCTGTGTGTGTGTGCGCGCGCGCGTATATATATATATATATATATATTTGTGTGTGTGTGCTTGTAAAATTTTTTTTTTTTTTTCTTCTTTAAAACCATGCTGTATTCAACTTGTTCTTTTTCTTCTTCAAAATTACCTTCTGATATATTTTTTCCCTTTCTTTTATGTTAGGCTCTGATAAGATCTATCAATTCCTTACTCTGTACTGCTGTCTATAAATAGATCCTTGCATTCATTTACCATTTTCATCTTAATCCTCCTACTGTTGACATTTCCTCAGTTAAAAGGATGTTTTAATTGTAGTTGTCTGTTCAATATATTTCTACTGTTAGAATTTATCTGATGTTAAAAAGCAAAACACTAAATCTTTTTGAAAAATAACAAAAATTATCTTCAGATTTTTTTTTCTTTTAACTAAAAAGATGTTCCCCAACTTATATTCAACCCCCCCAAATATTCCATGTCTAATATTTTTCTATCCCCCAACCTCTTTTCTTCCATTATTTTCATCTTTTTCTTCTATCACTTTTGTTTCTTTCATTTTGAACATTAGTAAATCCTAATATTTTGTATTTTCATTACTTTTATTTCCAAGCTTGTTCTCATAACAGCCAACTTGCCTTCCTATTTTATCTATTGGCTGCAAAATAGATATTGATATTTAACCATTCTTTTAAATTTAAGTCAGAATAATATTACTTTTTTCTTTTTTTTTTTTTTTTTTTTTTTTTTTCCATGTCATTTCATTTTGCATTGAAACTGTCCCAATTAAAATCGAAAAAGATTTCCAAACTAAATATTAAATATATAAAAATATACAGTTCTTATTAATGAATTTGTAATTGAATCTATCCATTTTAATTTTTCTTTGAATTGTATTTGTAACAAAATTCCAAAACTTAGAAATCTCATTCATTCTTGCTTATTTTATAAAATAAGTTTTTAAATGTACCTTATTTAGTTGTTAAAATGAAAACCCTAGTACTGGAGCTCCAGATGTAATTGAGAAGTATGTTATAGATTTCTTGACAATTAGTGAACATTAATTTAAATAACATTGAACTGACTTTTTTTTAGATAATTTTAAGAACTTACATCTTTTAGAAGTTAGAAACTTCAGAATTTTGTTTCTTTTACTAGGTTTAAAAAAAAATCTTTTTTTTTATTTTTCTTTCTGCAAGAATGTAATTTATATCCAAAAAAATGCTATACAAAATATTTAGTTTTTTCATATTGGAGAATTCTAATTTTTGATGGCATTCCTGTTTTTTGGGGGTTTTTTTTTCATATTAGAGCAATGGTTTTTACAATATGTGTTATTAAAACTAATTATTGATTAATGCTGATTTTTTTTTTTTTTTTTTTTTTTTTTTTTGTAAAATTGCAGGTTAAGCCAAAGTGCTTAATGATTTATTGACTTTGCAATATTGTTTGCCAAGCATAAAGTTGCACAGACCAACTCTTCATGGTTTGAGTGAACAGGAAAGGTCAAAAGAGATGATTCTAATACCACTAAATGTTCCCCTTTTTTCTTTTTTCTTTTTCTTTTTTTGCTCTTACCTAGGATTTAGTTAGACGGGTACGACAACTGGAAGCGCATGTTTCCCAGTTGCGGAACATAATCCTCAAGAATGATGACAAGAAGGAGAAAAAGAAAGATCGGAAAGCACGTCTCTTTGATTTCTCCAAGTAAGCAACTTTTTTCTCATTCCCCATCCCCCACATAATAAATCTCTAGGAGAAATGTTTCTCATTAGTAATAAGTCTACTGCATGAATCAAAAATTAAGATTTCAGCAAGACCTTTTATATATTGGTCTCGCATTTCTTTAAGGGGAAAATTTTACTTTACTTTTAGTAAAAATTATCCCAAGCTAAGGTTACTTTATTTATGGAGTTTTTACAGAGTTTGGTTGAAATCTACTGGAGAAAATAAAAAAAAAAAAAAAAAAAAAAGTACATGCTCACAATCTTTACAAAATATTAAAGAGATAACTTAAAATGCAAGTTTATCAGCATAATTTATTTCAGTGTTTATATTATTTTTCAAAAAAAGCATCTTGATTCTTTTTTTATGCTTTATAGGCTAAATAAAAAACCCAAATAAAATTATAATGACAAAAATCTCTGATATAGTGTCTCCATAAAATGAAGAGCCCTTTTGATTTAGCAATTATGATTTCTTGAGAAGGCAATTATAACAATGATTAGTATTAAACTTTCAGAAATTGACATTGGTGGAAAGATAAAAACATTTTTATAAAATTACAATTTTTGTTTTTTCTTATGCCTAATAATTGCATACAATATTGTTACAAGTTAATCTACAATGTCATATTACAAAGATTGAGCTTTATTTATTTATTTATTTATTTATTTTTTTTTTTTTTGCATTAACCAGATATAATACCAGACATGTAGCTTTGAAGGTTGCCTATCTGGGATGGGACTATCATGGATTTGCTGTGCAAGAAGACAATGAGAAAACTATTGAGGCAGCATTATTTGAGGCCTTGATCAAAACCAAACTCGTAGATTCACGGTAAGTGTTGGTGCCCCACCCCAATGTAGTTTACTGCACCCAAACAGGCAAACTATTAAGTGATAATCTGTAGGTATTTTGCTTCAAGCAAAATGGAATGCCTTATGTCATTTGTTTCAAGTAGAATGAAGTAGATATATGCTGTTAAATCCCCCTTGGTAAGATACAGGAGAAAGAAAATGGAAAGTTTTGAAATAGTAAAATATATAATATGATTAATGTGAGTGAAAGTTTGTGACTTAGCTGGTTGATGTTACCTTCAGCATCCTGACTCCAAAGTTTTGTAGGCAGACCTGTCCATCCACTCTTCAGTGGGGTATCATGCACACACACTGTGTGTGTGTGTGTATATAAGCAAAACTAAATACCAAAATTCAATAAATGTATTAAATGTGTCTCTTAAGATAATATCATTGAATTCATTTCCAAGTCTTTTGAACTTAGAAAAATACCATACTCTTATGTCAGTTTAGCAGTCGAAAAATTCTAAATATCAAAGTATAAACTGTTTTCTTTGTTTTTTTTTCTCTCTCCTCATTCATTTCCACTTGCCTACATTTTTTTTCTTTTCTAAGCTTCCCTCCAAAAATACCTTTCCCCTATGCACTCAAGACATCCAATTTTAGTATAACAATCTATCTATTCACACCTTTTACCATCTCCAGGACTCTGCATTCTTACCTTGTCGACACTTTTCTCACTCACTCTCACATACACTTCTATCACTCACTCTCACATACACTTCTATCACTCACTCTCACATACACTTCTATCACTCACTCTCACATACACTTCTATCACTCACTCTCACATACACTTCTATCACTCACTCTCACATACACTTCTATCACTCACTCTCACATACACTTCTATCACTCACTCTCACATACACTTCTATCACTCACTCTCACATACACTTCTATCACTCACTCTCACATACACTTCTATCACTCACTCTCACATACATTTCTATAACATTGCTCCCACCTGCCTATACATGTAACAAGCAACTTACAAACCATGTGTGTAAAAAAAAAAAAAAAAAAAAAAAATACCCACTTTTTGACCTTATGTACACATGCATTCCCTGAACCACCTATGCAACTCCTTAGTCATAGCAAGTTCCTTTCTACTTAAAAGCCCTTCTACCCAATGCAACAACCCATGTAGTTTACACACTGACTACTCACCTCACCCCAATCCAAATCCACCAGCTCCCATGCTCATGCTACTTGGCCTACACAGTTTTATTCAAAAATCACTTTGTGTATTATCCAAACAGATCTATACCAGCCCCCTCTTCATCTTTCTCACATCCCACCACCCCATTTCCTTTCTTATCTATACCAACATCTTCTCCTCTTCACTCATTCTGTTTCTTTCTCTCATCTATGCACTGACACTTGATCATAAACCTCAAGCCAAACAAATTTTGTTGTTACTTGTCTGACTGCTAAAAATTGCGCATTGACTAAGACATCCTCAACACACTAGCTCTAGAGGTAATATTTGTACTATAAGGTTATTACAAATTTTTACTTACTGACCACAAAGAGGAAAATGTTAGCTTTTTTGTATTTTTGTTTTGTTTGCACAAACTTTCCTATGTGGACAACCATTTTCAAAAATAGTTAAATTGGCTATGAAGTTGTCATATTCTATTTTGATAAAATTACCTAATCTAGGATCAATGGAATATATAAATTGTTATTATAATGTATTTAATTCTTACTTTGTATCCTACTATTTCTATGGCAAGATGATTTAAGCTTAGTAAATATCTGGCATATTCCTGTTAAAATCTAGTACTCTACCATCTTAAAATAACTATACAATTGATGAGTCAATTATTTTTACTTGTCTACTTGGTTGAAAATTGATATTAAAGGAAGTAAAGAATCTTGCTACTCATTTAATACCTGAATTTCTTTGATTAATCATTTTTGGTTATTAATTTTTTTTTTTTTTTTTTTTTTTATTATTATTTCTTTTATCTTAATTTCTGCTGATTTTCTTGTAACTCCCAAATTATTTTTCTGTCATATTTATGTCTGATCAGCATGGGCCAGACATAAAGAATAAACCATTGGCAAGAACTGACTTCACACCCCTTGTTCTTGTGATTTTAGTACTTACGAGTATATTTTCAATTTGTGTTACTAATTAATCATAGAATGTTAATCTGGCAGTTTTGAATTAAAAAGCAACAGAAATGAAAGAAATACTAGTCAAAAATTTAGGCTATTTTGAAAATATTTTTGAATCTTTTCTTTTTTTTAATTCAATGTCAAGTCATTTCTTATTGAAAGAATTTATATTATGATTGTTTGCAAACAAATACATAAGAGGAGCTAATCTGTAATTAGCCAAACTCCCAACTACATTTAACATCCGCTTTATATTTCTATTAATCCTTAATAAGCAGGAGTCTAGTGTTAAATAATTTTAATCATATATGCTTATGATTTACAAAAAAATGTTTTTTGTAATCATGGAAATAAAGATTAGGAAAAGAAAATGAAAATAATTTTTGCATGAAACCATGATACTAAAATGCTGTTTAGTAAAAACAAATGTTATTTTATATAATTTTTTCTTTTTTTTTTTTTTTTTTTTTTTTTTTTTCAAGATATCATTATTTTATGCAGCAGTTTGTCGTATTTTCATTTCTTTTCTTCTTTCAACGTTGACATGATTTTCTTTTAGCTTTTGTAACACACACACACACACAAAGTCAAATCATTCTCTGGGTGAAAATGAATGCTGACCCTCAACATTTAAGTTGCAAATTGAGCTGGAAATTGCTTTATTGAATATTTTAATGCTATTGTGCTAACAAGAATCTTACTATGATCTGCATTTTTTTTTTCTGTCTTAATGAACACAAATGAAAAATTTATCTGCTACAATAAAATTCCTTGGAATTAAAAATAAGTAGAACCATCTTGAGAAACATTTAGTCTTCATAATCATAGGATCTTCAGATTGAACTGATATAGCTTCCCTAAAAGACTAGAACACTTTTTGCCAGACCCAAGGATTCAAATGTGAGATAAAGCATTTAACAATTAGAATTGTTTAAAATGATTCCCCAAGGCTTATTCATTATTGAGGTTTACATCAAGAAGCTAGAAATGTTCACATCAATAGGTAATCAGAAAAATTGCTTACATTAGATTTAGGAGTAAATAATTCACTACAGTGTAAATGGCATAAAAAGAAAAATTAAAAACTTTTTGTCAAATATTTTCAATCAACTACTGATGAGGTTCTCCCTATCAAACACCAGTAATTTATCTGCTGACTACAGACAGAAAACTGAAAAGTATGATACATTTTTACCATGTGGATGTCATAGATTTTATAAGTGTTGAATTGATTGCTCCAAACTTTTTGAAATGAGTTTTCAGTTGTAAACTTCAATACTTAGAATGGTGACATTCAGTCTTCTAGAATCTCTTTGGTTACTGCTGTTATATGACAATGCAATGTCAGTATTTCACTAGTTTTACAATAGAATTGTTGCATGTCTGCAGCTTTCCAAAAATTAGCAGTAACTGCAATACACAACCTCTTTTTTTTCTATTCTTACATTTATCAATATTTACAGAAAGAGATGCACTTTATGTTCTTATCTTTTGAACATTGATGAAAATGTTTCATCTCTGCATTTTTTTTTCTCTCCAATAATTGAAATGTTTTGGGCAAAATGAAATTTCACGTGTAAGCTTCGATGTGTAATATAATATTTGATAAACAAGTGCTAAAAAGTACTGGGCCTTATCCACTTTTCCAAATCTGAAAAAATATAAGAATTTATTTTGGAATCACTTCTTGGTTGGACCGAGAACTTTTTAGCACACCCTTGTATTTGTTTGCAATTTCTAGAAGATGCTGTTGGAATGGCCCTTGATATTCTCTTTTATAATAAAGAAAATACAAATCAATTCACTTTAGTTATAGTTGAGTGATCTTGCTTTATTTGGGCCCATAATATAGAATGAATAGAGAGACAGGTCAAACAAAAACCCATTTCATTTGACCACCTCCTACCACATAAAAAGGCAAGGCAGGAGGAATCCTGCTTTGAACCACAACCTTCAAAAGAGCTTAGTGGTTATTTTGCACATGTTTCATGTTTAATGCTATGTATTTATGTAACCAGTTAAGATACTGACCTCCCCACCCCCACCTCCTTCAAATTTGTATATCACTATTGTTACTCCTAAACACATCAACCATATTTTATTTCTGTTTAACTACATTGCTTCAGTATATATTACAGGTAAGGTAAATGTATAATTATATAAAATACTGAATAGTGTAGCACTGCAAATATGATACTGATACTAATGTTTTTTTTAAATTTTAGTCAATTATTAATAATCCAAGACTTAAAACATTAACTTTTAGCAATCCTCTTATTCATTTATCAAAATTTCTTAATATTTTTTCTCTTTCTTCTTCCAGGGAAAATTCCAACTACCACCGGTGTGGTCGGACAGACAAAGGAGTCAGTGCTTTTTGTCAAGTACGTGTATTCTTGGCTTTTTTTTTTTTTTTATCCTTTATCTATAAAATAGATATTAGCTTTCTAAGAGCATTTTCTATTTACATTCCCATCAAGTTGCCAATGATAAAATTCAAGATAACTTGTTCTGTTAAAAAGTTCATGCTGTACGAAAAACTCGTTCTGAGTGAATTATAACCAAGAATTTTGATTTGATTCCTTTTATTTTGATTAATGATTTTATAGTAGAATTTTTACTTCTAAACTGGTGAGATTGTTTCTTCTGGAGTATAATTGTTTTTACCACTTGTTTCTACATCGTAAACTCTGTTCGGATACTCTATATTTTTTCCGTTTTTTTTTTTTTTTTTTTTTTTTTTTTTTTTCCAACCTTTTTCTTTTTCTTTTTTTTTTCCAACCTTTTTCTTTTTCTTTTTTTTTTCCAACCTTTTTCTTTTTCTTTTTTTTTTCCAACCTTTTTCTTTTTTTTTTTTTTCCAACCTTTTTTTTTTTTTTTTTTTTTTTCAACCTTTTTCTTTTTTTTTCCTCCAACCTTTTTCTTTTTTTTTCCTCCAACCTTTTTCTTTTTTTTTCCTCCAACCTTTTTCTTTTTTTTTCCTCCAACCTTTTTCTTTTTTTTTCCTCCAACCTTTTTCTTTTTTTTTCCTCCAACCTTTTTCTCTTTTTTTCCTCCAACCTTTTTCTTTTTTTCCTCCAACCTTTTTCTTTTTTTCCTCCTCCCTTTTCTTTTTTTTCCTCCTTTTTCTTTTTTTCCTCCTTTTTCTTTTTTTTCCTCCTTTTTCTTTTTTTTCCTCCTTTTTCTTTTTTTTCCTCCTTTTTCTTTTTTTTCCTCCTTTTTCTTTTTTTTCCTCCTTTTTCTTTTTTTTCCTCCTTTTTCTTTTTTTTCCTCCTTTTTCTTTTTTTTCCTCCTTTTTCTTTTTTTTCTTCTTTTTTTCCTTTTTTTCTTCCTTTTCTTCCTTTTTTTCTTTTTTTCCTTTTCTTTTTTTCCTTTTTTTCTTCTTTTTTTTCTTTTTTTTCCTTTTTTTTCTTCCTTTTTCTTTTTTTCTTTCTTTCCTTTTTTTCTTCCTTTTTTTCTTCCTTTTTTCTTTTTTTTTTTCTTTTTTTCTTCCTTTTTCCTTTTTTCTTCCTTTTTCTTTTTTTTCTATTCTTCCTTTTTTCTTCCTTTTTTCCTTTTTTCTTCCTTTTTCCTTTTTTTTCTTTTTTTCTTCTTTTTCTTCCTTTTTTTCTTTTTTTTTTTTTCTTCCTTTTTTTTCTTCCTTTTTTTTCTTCCTTTTTTTTCTTCCTTTTTTTTCTTCCTTTTTTTTCTTCCTTTTTTTTCTTCCTTTTTTTTCTTCCTTTTTTTTCTTCCTTTTTTTTCTTCCTTTTTTTTCTTCCTTTTTTTTCTTCCTTTTTTTTCTTCCTTTTTTTTCTTCCTTTTTTTTCTTCCTTTTTTTTCTTCCTTTTTTTTCTTCCTTTTTTTCTTCCTTTTTTTTCTTCCTTTTTTTTCTTCCTTTTTTTTCTTCCTTTTTTTTCTTCCTTTTTTTTCTTCCTTTTTTTTCTTCCTTTTTTTTCTTCCTTTTTTTTCCTTTTTTTTCTTCCTTTTTTTCTTTTTTTTCTTCCTTTTTTCTTCCTTTTTTTTCTTCCTTTTTTCTTCCTTTTTTTCTTCCTTTTTTTTCTTCCTTTTTTTCTTCCTTTTTTTTCTTTCTTTTTTTTCTTTTTTTTCTTCCTTTTTTCTTCCTTTTTTTTCTTCCTTTTTTTTCTTCCTTTTTTTTCTTCCTTTTTTTTCTTCCTTTTTTTCTTCCTTTTTTTCTTCCTTTTTTTTCTTCCTTTTTTTTCTTCCTTTTTTTCTTTTTCTTTTTTCTTCCTTTTTTCTTTTTCTTTTTTCTTCCTTTTTTTCTTTTTCTTTTTTCTTCCTTTTTTCTTTTTCTTTTTTCTTCCTTTTTTTCTTTTTCTTTTTTCTTCCTTTTTTTCTTTTTCTTTTTTCTTCCTTTTTTTTCTTTTTCTTTTTTCTTCCTTTTTTTTCTTTTTCTTTTTTCTTTTTTTTTCTTTTTCTTTTTTCTTCCTTTTTTTCTTTTTCTTTTTTCTTCCTTTTTTCTTTTTCTTTTTTCTTCCTTTTTTTCTTTTTCTTTTTTCTTCCTTTTTTTCTTTTTCTTTTTTCTTCCTTTTTTTCTTTTTCTTTTTTCTTCCTTTTTTTCTTTTTCTTTTTTTCTTCCTTTTTTTTTCTTTTTTCTTCCTTTTTTCTTTTTTCTTTTTCTTTTTTCTTTTTTCTTTTTCTTTTTCCTTTTTTTCTTTTTCTTTTTTTCTTCCTTTTTTTTTCTTTTTTCTTCCTTTTTTCTTTTTTCTTTTTCTTTTTTCTTTTTTCTTTTTCTTTTTTCTTTTTTTCTTTTTTCTTTTTTCTTCCTTTTTTTCTTTTTTCTTTTTTCTTTTTTTTCTTTTTTCTTTTTTCTTTTTTTTCTTTTTTCTTTTTTCTTTTTTTTCTTTTTTCTTTTTTTTTCTTTTTTTTCCTTCCTTTTTTTTCCTTTTTTCTTTTTTTTTCTTTTTTTTTCTTTTTTTCCTTTTTTTTTTCTTCCTTTTTTTTTCTTCCTTTTTTTTTTTCTTCGTTTTTTTTCCTTTTTTTTTTTCTTTCTTCCTTTTTTTAAGGTTGGTACTTAAAAGGATTTATAAAAGTCTGTCACAAAGAGCTGTTGGAACTGCTAGGTAACCTTAACATATTTGGGAAGGATATGAGAATAATCCAGCAAAAAACTGGAAGTAAACTGCTTGCATACAAATAGTAAATGATTTCAGTAAATATACAAAAATAGAAAGGGGTGTAAGACAAGGATGTAACTTCTCACCGAACTTGTACAGTGAGGTGATCCTAAGAGAATTAAAAGTCCTACCAGTATTGGCAGCTACAATCTTAACATGATATGCAGATGACAATGTTGATAGCAGACACAAAAAAGAAACTACAAGGACTTTTACAGGTGGTAGTGAAGGAAAGTGAAAAGAAAGGAGTAAACATCAATTGCAAGACAGAATGCATGGTTGTTAGCAAAAGGGACAGCCCAACATGCAAATTACAAATTGGAGATGACAAAATCAAACTAGTACAACAATTTAAATATTTTAACAGATGATTGAAAGTGCAACACTGAAAGCATATTGAATAGTTTAAAACTGCCTTTCAAAAACCAAGTAAAGTATTAAGAAATAGGAAAATTTCTTTAGAAACAAAGAAAAGTACTGAAATGTTAGGTAATATCCATCATCCTATATGGCAGTGAATGCAGGACAATCTCCTCACAGATGAAGCAACAGAAATGTGGTTCTACAGAAGGATGCTGAGAATATCACAGACTGAAGATGTGAACAACAACAACAAAGTTTTAGAGAAAATTAAAACAAAAAGGACACTTGTACTTAACATCTGAAAGACAGTTGAAATTTTTAGGGCACATAATGCAAAAAGAGGACTTGAAAAATTTGATACTCACAGGACAGATTGAAGACAAGAGGCACAGAGGAAAAACAACACAAAACCAAAATCTATCAAAGCTTGAGTAAACAAATGGCAGAACAGGATTTAGGAGAGTTAGCAAAAAGAAAAAAATTATGATGAGCTACAGGAAGTTGTGAAGAGCCTTGATTGCCAACGTCCTTAAGGGACACATCACATAGAAGCAGCAGCTTAATGCCTCATGGTTTAAGGGGAGATAATTGCAACTTGTAAGCCATAATAATAATGGGAAAGGATATGATTTGAAATAGTGTTTTAAAATAAGTAATATTTCTGATGAATTTTTTTTTACAAAAGAAGTTTTTATGCAATGGCTGTGTTAAGTTTACATTATTTCCATAAATTCTTGTAAAAGTTTTTAACAGATACTTAAAAGCATTCCCTACTTTTGGTCTTTTTTAGGCTTTCAAAAGAAGCTTAAGAGTTTCTTGAAAAAAAATAACACACACATGCACACGTTATATATATATATATATATATATATATATATATATATATATGGGATAAAGTGCTCAATATCAGAGATAGAGCATGTGTAAATATAAAAGTGAACATGTCTTCTATGTTCACACACACACACACACATATATATATATATATATATATATATATATATAATTATTTATTCGAAAATTATAATAAATTATATAAAAAATTATATTTGCTCTACTCTGTATTGAGCACTCTTTTAAGAATAGTATTTGTTGGTTATTGGAATTTATTCTGTATACACCAATCCTATACTTGGGGATATATATAATTCCCCCCCCTCCCCAGCAAAAAATCAAAAATTACCTCAACATGGGGATAGTCTATTTCAAACTGTTATGTATGTGGTTATCAATAGTCCGCAAGTGTCAAATTAGAGAGAAAAATAACATAATCTGTCAAAAGAAATCAAGCTCAATAATTTAACCAAATTGTCTGTTGGAGGATATTGAAGTAGTAATTACTTTAAACAAGTTAGTCTTACTCTTGCAAACTGTTGTAGTGAGTTTGATCCATGTTTGATTTCATGCTTATGGCATTATGCTGTGTTAAGCTAAGCAAGTCTTTGATAGCTGTGATCAGTTTTACAAACTTAGACATCTGTAAATCAGAAACACCAGTTCCCATACAATCATTGAACTTGAGTAACATCGAGCCTGGTCAGTACCTCGATAGGTGACCACTTGGGAATACCAGGTGCTGTATGCTTAGATGTGTGGATGGTATAATGGATCAGAATTGTTAATCAGAGAGCCGAGATCCAATTCCCATTGAGTTTGTTATATTCATTTACACACAAATACCCCTGGGAAAAGTATGACTCTACCTCTTCCCCACCAGCTATGGGATAATTAGTTATATTTGTATCAATAAACCATTATTATCTTGAAAAAAAAGATTCTTACAATACAAAAATATTTAAATAATCTGCAAAGGGTTAAGCAAACAAACCAATCAGTACATACAACCATTTAGTTCTTTTGTCCATGCCCATAATTCTTGAAGAAAATAAATCATAGACTGGTGATAATTAATGGCTAAACTATAAAGAAGCTGTTTATTCAATGAACATTATGACTGCTCTATAAAAACCTATAGGTGTTGGTATTTTTCTTGACTTTAATGAAACCAAATCTGTATTGGATTGATATAAACTGTTTTTTGTCTTTAGAACTTTGATCAATATTTTGATGATTGCAGGTGATCTCTTTGGATTTACGAACATCACTTTTAGAGGGACCAGGTGTGAAAATTCGCCAAAATGGAACTGCTCATGAAAGGCCAGGTAACCTTTTCTTTTTTCTTTTTTTTTTTTTTTTTTTTCTCTTATTAGTATTATTTTGTATCTTATAGTTTACTAAAACTGCATAGGCAAATTGAAATTTTATGTTAGGCTCTTAAAATGAAAAAAACAGAATTTGGTATTATGTTTACAAAATAAGGATTTTTTTTTTTTTTTTCCTTCTCTTTACCAAAATACCTAAAAAATATATATTGATAAAGTATTGTCATTAACTTTGACTAGTATTTTGTCTCATTTCTGTTGCTGTTTATCACAACTCCGACATCACAATAGAAATAAATGAAAAACAGACTACTCAAAGAATTAAATATTAGTCAGATGCTGTTTGATTAAAATTTCAAAAATAAAAATTGATGTTGAAATTGCTAAGCATTGTTTTTTTTTTTTTTTTCTTTCTTTTATTTTTTTTTCTTGTGCTTCATTTTAATTAGGGGACAACATGACTGAAATCAAGTATGTTCACATTCTCAATAAAGTCCTTCCTCCAGAGATTCGGGTTTTAGCTTGGGCTCCTGTTGACCCTTCCTTCAGTGCAAGGTAAACAAAATTATTCATTTGTTTCTGAACAGTATTTGTTTTTTGGGGTTTTGTTTTTATAACTTAAAAAATATCATGGGTTTAATTATTTTTTTCTTTTCTAGGTTTAACTGCAAACGAAGGAATTATAAATATTTCTTTCCAGTTGGAAATCTTGATGTTCAAGTGAGTACTAAGCATTCATTATTGCAGAAAAATTTATCATCATCATCTCCACTAATTGGTAGTTTGTCTTTCTCACATATTAGGTGATGTCTTTTCTGTATGATTTTTTTAGGGGATAGTATTAGTTATAAAAACCTTTTTGAGAAAGGTCCTTTACTCCAGGGATCATTGGAAAAATGAGATTGTGTATGGTGTGCACACCTCCACAAAAATGGGATTTTGTCTTACAATCAAAAGATGTGACCAAAACTAATAAATAGCAGTGTCAGTTTTTATTCAAGATTGTTTGTCTTTTCACATTATGTCCATTTTATTATAAGTGTTACATTAACAAAGAATTAATGATTATTTATTATACTGCTTTATTAGAACTTTGAAATATATTTTTTCAATGTTGCAACATGCATATATGAATGTGTGCATGTATATCATGTTAACTATCAAGAGCATCAGAGTAGATTTCAATGTATGCCAAACATTATTTGCTCTTATTTTGTTTATCATCATATTCAGTGCATCCTAAATGCAACCATCATTGTATATGGTAGAAATGAACTTTTAGGTCATTGAAATGTGCCATCGTGTGCATTTGAAGCAGTATCTAACTCCACAGTTAGAGGAAACCACTATAGCCCCCTTATTTCATTGCTACTATTATTTACCCTCTAATTCTAAACAATATACAGAAGAACATCACAACTGATTTATGAAAATATATACCTGGTTTTATTTTGTCACCAAAAATTTAATTTTCAAAAATTCTGTTAAAAATATTTTAATTTCTTTTATTTATGTTCTTCTCTCAAACTTTGTTCCAAATTCATTTATTGCTTATATTGTACAACTCTCGATACTGAAAATTAGTATTGTAAATTTATATAGTATTGCTTTCAGCATGAACAATTGGAGAGTGGTTGTTATAAACCTAATTGAGGGAAAAATAATTTCTTTATTACAGTTGATGGCAGAGTCTAGTCAGAAACTTATTGGAGAACATGATTTCCGAAATTTCTGTAAATTGGATGTGTCAAATGGGGTTGTGAGTTGCAGGAGGAAGATTCTCTCAGTTGATATTATGGTCGTAGAGCAAGGGTAAGTAAATAATATTTCATGAGTATCAATTAGTGCAGCTTTTTTTCTTTTTCTTTTTCTTTAATCTCTCGGTCATCATTGTTAATTTTTCTACCATTAAAGACATGAAAAAAATGTTAATTTATTGTCAGTGCAATACAAAAATTACTAAACAAAGTTTCAACTTTGGGTTCACTATCTTTTTTGTATCCCTAGTTAGACCAGATTATTTTAAAAGGAGTCCAAAATGTCAAAAGTAGAGAAATTCAGAATTTAGTGGTGTGCTTCTAAAAGAAGCAGTGTGTTCTGGCAACCTTGTATTAAATACACATATTTTTAACTACTTATTGAAGAAGTTTTAAACTATTTAAGTAATTTAAGACTATTCAAATCTTGAAGAATCAAATCCATTAGGTTTTTTAGGTGACAAAGTGAAAGTGATTGCTGTTTTTTTTTTTAAATCTGACATAATCCTTCAGTTTATATTAAACTTTCTTAGTCAATTTTGCATTCTAGAAAACTTAGGCTCATTAACAAAGGTGAAAAAATAATTCTGACTGAAGCTAGATTTGTTTGAAATAATAAAAACAGCCTATTTTCTTTGGACTCTGAATAAAGATGGTGTGAAAGTCTCAATGAATTTAGCATGTTATTTTTTTGTTTCCTTTTTGCAGACCAAATGGTTATGAGATATGCGAATTGTGTATTGTTGGTCAGGCATTTTTGTGGCATCAAATCCGTTGTATTATTGCTGTATTATTTCTCATTGGAGAAGGCAAAGAATCTCCTGAGGTAAGAACATTTTGTTTCATCTATAGTATTTTTTTTTCAGGAATAAGAACTTAAATCTTAAATCTAAAATTCAATGCAATTGAACAGGGTTCTTTTTTTTTTTCTTTTTTTTTTTGTTCCTGAAACCCCGTCCTCTTTTGAACCTTAAGACTCTGTAAATCATTGTGCACTTTTTTTTATCTGTAATAGTCACAGACAGTTGTCTTGGATAAATATTTCAGTTGTACAATGGGTGCAGGACAATTGAGAACAAATAAGATAAAAGAAAAACAAAGATCTTCAAAAAAAAAAAAAAAAAAAATCATTCAATTTATAAAAATGGTAAAATGGTTTTTCAATAAAACCACCCATGACAATGTTATGTATGTGGTCATGAGAATTATTGTATGTGCTGATCTAATGGCAGCCTTCAAGGTATTGTGAGTTTCCTTTAGACAATGCCCCTGTTTTTGAGTTTCATTTTTTTTTTTTTTTTTTTTTTTTTTTTTTTTTGGTGGGTGGTGGGGAAGTAATCTACATTCTGGTACTCATAGCTTTATAAATGGAAAGGATTTTAATATAAAACCATCAAGGGTGTTTTTTTTTCTTTTCTTTTTCTTTTTTTAAATAACACTTAAGCCTTTAGTGATATTTTATAAATTAATTCCTCCCACCGTGTTATGGCCAAGCCTCTTAGAATGTCATTATATATATATATATATATATATATTTTAATGGTTGCAATTATAAATATGAATTCTTTCTCTTTCAATATCTTGCACTGTTTTGTTTGCTCTTTCCAGATTATTGATGAACTGCTGAACATTGAGAAAAACCCTCGAAGACCTCAGTACAATATGGCTTCAGGTGAGCTCATCATCAGACAATGATAAGCCAAAGTGATATTTTCAATTATTCAACTACAGAAAAACATTTCAACAGATTATTTGCATAATTGTGACTACATACTTCTGTTATAATGGATCCCTTTGTCAAAGTGACTAATTTGTTGTAAGACTCTTAGGTCAAGTGCATTAATCACGGTTTTCATTTTACATAGTGTGTGTGTAAAATGAAAATTTTATGCAAATCCAATTTATAAACAGAGCTTTGCTTTTACGTGTATGTATAGAAATATACACACTGTTCTTGCACCATATCTATAAAAGAACAATGAGGAAAATTTAGTATGTTTTGCCAATGAATCAACTTCAAGAGTCTGTCAAGCATTAGATAAGAATGGCACACATATGTGGCTTAAGATATCTCAAAGATTTGGTATGCTGGCCTTCTTCACAAGTTGAAGGACTATGGTGTCTGGTTGTATTTTTGTTTTAACCTTTCATATTTAATGTAATGAAAGTTATATTGAATGGCCACTCATCTAGATCCTTTCACATTAATGCAGGGAGACCTCACGTCTCTATCCTTGGACCTATTTTGTTTCTTATCTTCTTCAACAGTCTTCCCAATGTCATTAGTTCTCAACTTGGTATTTATGCTGCTGACATAACTATTTACTTCTGTCTTAATAGTAGGCTGAATAAAACTGGCAGCTGATCTTGAAAACAACCTCTAATCAATTGCTAACTAGGGCAATGGTTTGTAAATTTTAACACCTCCAAAATGAATCTTAGTTAAATATTTTTGCCTTCCATCAACATGGCTGATTCTAACCTCCCACAAAAGCCATTGTGCCTTCCTGGTTTCACATTTTCCAAGTGGAATGATTATATTCAATCAATTAGGGCCAATACTAGGAAAGTTGGCTCACACTTTCATGCCAGACAATTTTTCTCATCAGAATCCATCTTGCATTTTTATAAACCTACCATTTGTCTGTCTGCATTCAATACTGCTGTCACCTCTGGTTTGGTGCTGCTGCTGCTATACATCTCAGAATTTTTGGCAAAATCCAAAGTACGGTCTATAATGTTATTGATCCTGACCTGACAGTCCTACAATTAATTTAAGGCTGGTAAATGTAATTAATATTGTTTATTATAAACAGCATTTGCTTAAATATTTGTATCTATAAAAAGAACGTATAAACATAAAAAATGTCTTGTTGGACTTTGTCTATTTCATAATGTGTGATGTCATTTGTTTACATTTGGATATGCATCGAGCAGATATGAATGTACAAGAGAAAATCATGGAGTATTGTAGTTTAAAAACAGTAAAATTGACCTTGCTAACCGAAATACTCCTCTGTGGCTAAATCAGTAAAGCACATCAGGCTATGTGACAGTTCCATATAGGAGGACACATATTTTCTATGAAAATTTCTTGGACTTTCAGGCCAGTAAATGTTGTTAATACTGTTTATTATAAACAGCATTTACTTAGATATTTGTATCTATAAAAAGAACATATAAACATATAAACATAAAAAAACGTCTTAAAAATAATTGTCAGATTTTGTCCGTTTCATAATATATATATATATATATATATATATATATATATATATATAACAACATTAAGAAATTGATCTGTGAATTTGGGAGGGTTAAAATAGATATAATATCTAGATTATTCAACAAAACATGTTTGAATGATATGTTGCTTAAAATTATATATATATATATATATATATATATAATGTGTGTGTGGGCATGAATGCACATTGTGGTGTTAATAATTATTGATAATCATTTTCTAGATAGGCTTGAATGTCTTTTGGTTGCATTTCAAGAAACCTAATGGTGGATCATTTTCTATAACTGCATCACCTATTCTGATGCTAATATATTTTAATCATTTAATTAATTATTGGTTATTTAAAAAAAAAAAAAAAAATCATTGGCTCACATGTTTCTAGTGAGATTGAGAATCACAAAATCTTGCATTTGAAACATTTATTTAATTCTTGGCTCTTTTTGTCATATATTCCAAAATTTATTTTTCAGAACTTCCATTGGTGCTGTATGATTGTCACTTTTCTGAAGAAGACTTGGACTGGGTCATTGAAGCTGGTCAGTATTTAACTTATCTTTTTGAAGAATATTGAGAATATCCTAATTATAGAAAGCGCCATAGTCTTGTTTGCTGTGAAGTCACCATGTCAAAAATAGCCAATGCAAATCGAAATAAAACATTAATCCTAGATATAGACATGTCAGAAAAGCTTGTCTATATTTTTATTCCACTTATTTTCTGTTGTGAGAATTAAAAAATTGTTTCATTTACAAGTTATTGGGTTAGCTGAAAAAAATTGTTGTTCCACTCTCTTCTACTGTTTTTCAAGTATTAGGTTGGTGCAAAAATAATGACATAATAATGTCGTTTTTTGATGTATTGTTAACATCAAAAAACGACATTATTACGGCATTTATTTTTGCACCAACCTAATAGTTGCTTTTGGTAGTAGTGAATTGCTTGTACACACACACAATTTTATATATATATATATATATATATATATATATATATATATATATATATATATTAGCTGACATTGAAGCCTGTCACTGCTGGGTGTTGACTTCAATGTCCACTTTTATATTTCCATGTGCTCTATCTCTGATATTGAGCATTTACCATACCTTAAAACTATATTTTAACCATATATATATATATATATATATATATATATATATATATATATAAGCAAATATATGGATATAGATCCGACAGTATGAAGAAAAATATATGGAAAAAACAAACACAAATCCTTATATGCAATTATGCTGTTTTAATGTTAATATATTAACATTAAAACAGCATAATTGTATATAAGGATTTTTGTTTGTTTTTTCCGTATATTTTTCTTCACACACACACACATATATATATATATATATATATATATATATATATATATCGAAAATTTTCCAGCCTGAACAATGAAATTCAATCTACACCTCAATGTTCAAAACAAAAAATAATGTTTATTAGGATAGCAGTTTATTTAATAGCAGATCTTATTTGATCTTGAGATTTTTGTTTTGTTTTTCTCAAAACTTTCTATTTTTCCTTTCAGATTGTCATGAGGAAAATATCCGACACTTACAAAAGATATGGGCCCAACATGCAATCAAGTGAGTGTCTACTAGCTTTTCTCTTAGGTATTAAATTGTTACTATGTTTCAAGAAACTGAAATTAAGATAAAATGTTTTGACTTCTGTATTCTATAAATTTAAAAAAAAGATTTTTGTTAACTCCAGTCCCAGCTGTCAAATCCCTTTTAGGGCTATCTCCAATATTTAACTAATATACAGGGTGCGATGGGTAAATATTTTTAATTTTGTGCATGTGTGGTATTTGTTTTTGATGTTGTCGACTGTAGAGTATAGTAGGAACAGTTGGACACTGTCTGTGAGAAAAAGAGCACCATGACACAATTTACTCTGCCAGAAATTTGGAAACGGCATGCTGTACTGCTTGGCATTCACATCAGAAGCTCCAATATGCAAATTTCAGAGTGTTTGAGTGTCAATCTAAGAACAGTGTAGAGGATTTGGAAAGAGTTGGATGAAACAAATGGTGATTAGGAAGGTGTTTGGAGTGATTATTAGCGATGGCAATGTTAGACTCGACATGGAGGCCAACATCAAGTGTCTTGAGAAGGTAGTCCTGCCCTGAGTCACGAGAGTGGCTGCTGGAAGATTCTGTCTGGCAACAGGACTCTGCACCATGCCACACAAGCAGGAGAACCCAGTCATGGCTGTCAAACAATTTCTGCAGCAACAGCACCGCTTACATCTGGCCACTTAACTCCCCAGACTGCAACCCCTTGATTATTATGTGTGGAGCACAGTTGACCAACAAAAGATGAACTGAAGACAAGGATTATGGCAGTATTCACCAACTTAAATAAGGACACTGTCCAGAAGAGTTGCAGGAGATTCCAAAGTTGTATGAAGGGCATGGTTGAAGCCAATGGCGATTATTTATTTATTTATTTATTTATTTATTTATTTATTTATTTATTTATTTGTAATTGAAAAATTTACTGTAAATTAATATCTGTATTTGAATTATTTTTAATTCTTTTCCTGTCTACACAGTTTTGTGGTTCATGCCCACTTTTCAAATGAATTTTGTACAAATAAAATGTTTTTATATATAGATGTCTGTTTTAAGAATGGGAACCTAATAAATGCAGATTTATCAAACTAAAACAAAATTCAAAATTTCCTTAGAATGGTTTTGAATTCAATACTTTATATTTCTAAAGTAATAAAGTCATTATCAGTTTATCTGCTGAATATGGCATACTAATTTCCTTTAATTTTTCTTTATTCTGATGGACTCTGATGCTTTAATGAATTGTAAAATATTATACACATTATTTATAGTGGGACCAATGTTCTAAATTTTATCACAATGTTTCAACTTTTATACCATTTGATTTTCTTCAGGTGTCCAGTAATTCGGGTAACCTTCAGGGGCTTTTGAACAAACTTTTATGTAATCTGTAGGAAGTAAATTGTTTTAATTCCAAACTCCATGTCTAAAGATATCCTCTTCTTTTTTTCTTTTTTTTTACTGTTCAGTTATTGCTCACTCTGAGTTTGTATTACTATAACTTGATTGCACTTTGTTAGTATGCCACTTGGCAAAGATGAGAACATTAGTCCAACTGGAAATAATGGTAATGCCTCATTCCAGAAATTCAGACAAAAATTACTATATAGATATCTGCTTGTAAATGATAATCTACTGTATTTACTTGCAGGTAGGTCACACCTTTTATACCAAAAATTTCACAAAATATTAGGAGTGTGACCTATCCGTTCAAACAAAACAACACTACCTTGTCAACCTGATTTCTGAGAAATTGGAAATGATACCCATCAACACTAAAGCTATGTTTTTTCTCCATGTAGAAACACTTTATCTATCGTATATACTGACTCACTGCTTTAAACTAACCTCATGTTGCTAGATTCACATATCCATGACAATAAATAAATAAAATTATAAAATATTCATTGATCCATCAGTCACCATTCAGTTGAGGCCCTCACACTAGACTGATATAGAAACATGAACATGCATACATAAGTTAAGAAACCATATGTAGATGTTTATTGACAAAGAAAAAAATAGTCCCACGATTCATTCTGCAAAATATATATATTTTGTCAAAAATACGTTGGAAAATATGACTTAAAGAAATGAAATATATTATGAGATAATTTTCTTTAATGGTTGTTTCATGTAACATTAAAAGGCGTTCTTAAGTGTTATTCACAAATAAGTGCATGAATCTAGTACCCAAAACCTTTGCACTATTTTGCGTTGCACAGTGATATAATTGGTAGCCAAATTTATAGTTTATAATTTTAATTGTTGCAAACCCTAATCATAAGTAAAAGGAAGAATTATAAAGCAGGTTTTAAATTCATATAATATGCAGTAAATATAAAATACTAGTATAACACTTACTTCCTTTTGTTTACATGATGATTGATGAAATGTATTTTAACTGCAAAAGTGTATTAATAATTGTAAGTTTTAAAATAAAGGTTGAAATCTGATAATTCTTACATTAAAAAAAAAAGGGGTGTGTAACTCCCCCAGATTATAGTGCAACTTATCTGCAAGTCGACAGTAAATCATCAATTATTAAACCATAAAGTAGGAGAGCAACCTATCTGGTGGGGCGACCTATCTGCGAGTATATAATTTGGGGTTTTGCCCCCCTCAAATAAATTGGAAATTTAACTAAATATCTTAACTAAATATCTTAACTAAATTAAGTAATTAACTAAATATCTTGTTTTCTGAAATATGTGGGGTGATTAGTGGAAATCTAAATTTAAAATGCATTTATTTTAGCAAAGCACAAAAATAATCTACACTCAAATTAAAAAAAGAAAATTCTCCTTTGTATATTTTCAGGGCAGCTATGGTTAAGCAAATGCTTGAAGGGTTAAATAGCCATAAAGTTGAAACAGGTAAGATTTATTTTTTTTCTTTTGACACTGCTTTCTTCTGAATGTTTAAAAGATATTCTTTCAAATTAATTAAAAACACACAGATGTAACAAAGCTGCTTTTTCAGTACAACAAATATTTAACCATATCAATAAACAGTAAGAATGCATATAAATTTGTTAATAGTTCTCCTTAATCTTTTAGGTTTATTTCTTTTTATTCAATGTTTTTTTTTTTTGCAATTCCTCATTCTTTGGTTATTAGTATGCAGCACAGATTGGAAATAATGAAGAACAAGTTACAGTTGAGATTTGAATTTGCATCCCTTTTCATCTCCTGAGAGAAAGTGATACAATTTCAAATCTCATCTGTGGCATCCTCTCTTTCTGATCAGTTATATATAACTGACTGTATATAACAAGAATCCTGCTCTTGACTCCTGGGGTCACTGCCTATTTCAGTATCTCACTGCACCTATCAATATTCCCTACCCATGTTGTTTAAATTTTTTATTCGTGGCAGTCTTAGGCAAAGCTACTCAAAACATCTTCAGAAATGAAAGGAACATGTTACAAGGAAAGTAAAGAAAGAAGTATCACATGAGGAGTGGTCAACTGCTTTTGTTACATTTTTGTTCTTTTGGTCTGTACTTCGGCACTATACTACTCTTCTGACCGACTGCCCTGTACTACTTGACTGCTCTGTGTATATCAGAAATATGCTCCTTTCAGGTGTCATGTTAAAGTTGATTTGCATATGAGCATAGTAGAAAGGAATAATTTTGATTACTTAATTCTCTGATGACACATTCAGGGTTGATTGAATTCCCAAGGCAAAAAGAATGAATGGAATTAAAAACAACCATGTTTGAATTTTGGTCAGAACTAACCTAGGTTTTTATGGCCTGCTGGTTTATCTCATTTTTTCTGCTAGGTGTTAAGTGTGAGTACTCCTTGTCTCACTCCATCATACTAGCTAAAAACCCTGTTAATTCACAATTTCCAACCTAAGCAATTGTAGATATTAATTCATTTTATTACAATTGAATTTTTCTTTCTCAAAGTCTACTAGAAAAACCAGACCCCAGTGTATTTTAGCATGCTAATAAAATCCAAGTCACCTGGCTTAGCTGATCATGTTTTTTTTTGTTTTTTTTTTCACATCATCTTCTCAATTTAATTCTCATTCCAGACAACACCAGTCATAGATTCACTCAGTTTTAAAATCCACACCAGTAATTCTGTTATAGTAGAATGACTAATAGTTGTAATAAAAAGTAAACAAAATAGTGAAAAATCAATGGATGGCAATGTTTCATCTAATAATAAATGCCAAATGGTACAGCTACCATCTATTTTTGTAGAACTAAAAAGCTTTGTTTACTTTTTGAAGACAAAGCATTCTATTTTGGTAGCACGTTAAAAAGAAATAACACTACAGAGACAACGGAAATTATATATACACTATTGGTTATCCATGTAATAAGATGACTGCTTGTTTTAATTTTACTACAAATGTAAAGCCAAATAAAATTACCCTTACACTTTATTCTAGTATGATACAGACCTTGACACAATCAACACCTATTTGCAGGACAAAAATAAGAACATTTTTATTAATATCTGGATGTTTTCTCTTTGAATTATTATTTAATTGGATAATTTTTCTAAACATAATCATTGTATTTGGTAATTTTGTTATTTAAAATAGTTTGAACTTCTTATTTCATCAATTTTAGCTTTGTTTTTCAAAATATCTTTTTTTTTCTTTCTTTTTTTCTTTTTTCTTTCTTATTTTTTTTTTATTTTTTTTTTTTTTTTTTTAAATGTTTTTATGTAGTAAAAGCCATGAGATTTATGTAAGTGCTAACTTCCTTAAACTCTCTGCTGTGTCTCTTCAAGATGTGGGCAGTCATGGTTCTCTACATCTTGTCTTTTGTTGCCCTCAGCACTACTTTCTCCTTTATGACCCTCTCTTTCTTCTTGTGGTACCTGCTCCTGCTGCAATATTTGCCAAACTTGCCAAGTGGGTTACTTGCTGGATTTCTCATAAGATTTTATTTCTCAATGAAGCAAGATAATTAATGCAAAATAAGTGAGCATTCTTTTGGGGCCGAAATAGGTATGTTATTTATGTAGATGAAATAAGTGGTAACTTTGAATATTTGTACACCTTAGAGCAAACAGTATGAGTTTGATTTTGAAATGCCACTTTCCTCTTTCCAAGTGATGATGACATTATGCTGAAAGACAAAAGATTCAATTTTCCAAGAGTGATAATGATTTTTTTTCTCATAGTTTATAGACAATACTCCTCTTTCTTTCACTCCTTCAATTAAAAGTAACATTAATTAAAAACTATAAAAATAAATAGGCATCACTTTATTCCTAACTAGAAAGATAATTTATTTTCTTGTATCTGTTTTGATCTTGTTTCTTTATGAAGTTTTTAATTAGAAATATTCAAGAATGCTTAAATTTTCATTTTGTATGTAAAATCTTTTACTGAATCTTTGCAATTGCATTTACCCTTGTTAGGTATATTAACTTAAGTTAAAATTACTCAAAATGTCAACTCAGTTTGAAAATTCCATTTAAAAAAAAAAAATAAAAATAAAAAAAAAATAAAAAAAAATGAACTACACAACTAAAAAACAAAACTGCCATAATAAAACATCTTGAGTCCAACATCACAAAAGTTCAAGACAAGTTCTCACCATGTCTACATATTAGAATCATGATCCCTGGTATGTTTATATCTGAAGCTAATTTATTAGCAAAATCCATATTCTACTAAACTAACATTATTGTATATAAAGTGCTTGGAACTATTTTGCTCCTGTGAGTTTTTTTGTTATTGAATTTTCAGACACTGACATTGCTCCATGGTGTGAGTTGAGTGAGCCAATACTTGCCCAAAGTGAATGGTTGACGCCAGGTTGCAAGCCTCGACATTATAAACCTTTATTGCAAAGACAAACTTGTGGTAAGCTCCAACTTCACTTGCATTGGTATATAATATGATAGTTTTTGCAGCTCTCACATATTTTACAAGGATTTTATTATAATTCACTAAATGTCCTTCTTTGCCTGTCTGTCATTACATAACTCAAAACTGCTACAGTGACCAAATTTGCTGTAGTTATTATTGGGATGGATAAATTTATGGTAAGACTGAGGATACTTGAAATTTTCTGTGTAATCTCCATAGAGATATTTAAACTGTGTGATCCAAGAGTTTGTGATTGTGATTTGAAAGTAAGTTATTATTCAATAAATACAGTTAAAGTTTACAATCACCTATTAAGAGCCATAGATCCATTTTAGGCTTTTAACAGAAAGTTTTAAATTTGTTTTTTAGGTGGATTTTTGGCTACTTTAATTTTTTAAGTGCTCTTTCATTAATCTCCATAAGTGCATTTTTCTTTGAAGAGTATATGAATAGTTGTCATAAAGTAGGTAAGTTTTGCATTTAATGTGATTTTAGTTCAGGGTTGATTTATTTCCAACCACAACAGCTAAATTTCATTTGATTTATTGTTTATTTGAATGTGCAATGTTTGGATGTTTTTGTCTGTTTGAATATGTGAAGCTATATACCTGAAATTTTTCTTTAACAACATTTTTAAAGCTTAAAGATTTTAATGATTTTTTTTTTTTTTTCTATATTTCCCTTATGTTGATTTTTTTCTTTTTTCTTTTTATCACATTTTGGCTGCTAATTTTTGGCCCCCTTCAGTCAGTTGCATTTTGTAGTATTCTGGGTATATTATCATATTTTTCTGAGGGAATTTCAGAACTCAAATGTCAGTTTCTCCCAAGAGTCAGTGCATGTTTTTATATTATCTGACATGGGAATTGAATTCCTGACTTCAAAAAATATTAGATGAGCTTTAATGTTTTTATTCACTAGATCAAGGCTTTCTAAACTGGAGGTTGTAACACTTTCATGTCAAAATTTATTTTTAAATTATCACCAATGCAAATGTTCGGCAGGCTGTAAATTAGGCCACATCCTGTATGAAACTCGGATTGGTTGTGTATTTTTCATTTATTTTAATTTTTACAATATGTGGCTTACATACGAGGGTCAGCTGAAAAGTTCATAGGCTGACCAAGATACTCTCATGGAATATGACCAAATGAGGTTTATTTTTCAAGATTGTCTCCCTTGTGATCCACACACTTCTTCTTTCATCTTGTTGATCAAAAATGTCACCAACAGCAGATATGACATCATCACTGCAATACTGGTTCCCAACCAAGTGGGTTTTTTTGGGGGGGGTCTTCATGTTTGAGAACAGATGGTAGTCAGAAGGAGCCCAATCAGGAGAATAGGGAGGATAATCAAAAAGTTCAAAGCAACAGTGCACAGCAGTTATTGAAACCAAGAACTTGTGTACTGGAGCATTGTCCTGATGAAACAAAAGACCGCCCCACCTTTAGTCAGTTTTACTGGTGTTTCCACTACATGAATTATCTCTGGCTCACACAGTAAAGAACCCAACACTCATCCTGGGTTAGGAAATGTTCAAGGAAACCAGCTGAATCTGCCTCAATCAAACAATATCAGATTTTCCTGTGATGTGATCAGCCTGGTGCACTTTTGATCAGGTGTCAGAAGACATGGCACCTACCCACCAAGTAGAAACTTTCATCATGCCAAATTCATTGTACAGAATATTCTCAACTCTCTCATAGGATATGCTAATATCATTGTCTATTTGATTTATAGTCAGTCGCCTGTCATCCATCACCATGTGGGGAACACAATCAATGTTTTCCTCAATGGTAGTATTTGCAGAATGTACAGACCAAGAGTCTTCCTTCTCCTCCTAAATTCAGCTACCTACAATTGCACTGTTGATAAAACTGGAGTGTTATTCCCTAATGTAGCAAACATATCTGCATGGATGTTCTTAGGGACTAAATCCCTTTTTGCAGGTACTTGATAACACCATGATGCCAAATTTTATTCATTTTCAAGAGAAGTTGCTATTAGTTGTCTTTGAACAGTCAGATGTCAGTTTACCTGAAATGAAACAATGCAGTTTTTATAAGATTTGAAATTAATGCATGCAAGATTTCATAGCTCAAGCATGACTCCTTCATAGTCAGCCTATGATCTTTTCAGAGCATCCTCATATGGTGTTTATAGTTATACTTGGCCTACTGATTGGATAATTTGAGCAGAGCATTAATCAATAGGAACATAATTGAAATGAAAGCTTTTTATAAAAATATTTACTTTTCTTAACTGTTTAAAATGTTTTATTGCTTCAATGCTTATTGATGATAATGATTTAATTTTGATGTTTAGCAATGTCTTATACAAATAAGGCTGTCTCCTTTTTTCATTTAAAAAAAAAAGTGGAATTACATTGTAACTATCGGGAGGAAAAAAATTGTTGAATTTGTCATGTTTTAGGATAAGTGAAATCTTATTTGTCAGAATCAGACAAACTAATTGAGATTTAGATGGCAAAAAAAAAATATTTATTTATTTTTTTTTTTATCTCCATTCACAGAAAGCCTGGAATCAAGAATTGAACATTATTCCAAGAAAAGAAAACTTGCCGATAATCAAGAATCATCATCTGGTTTTGCAGAGATAGGCGAGTGAAGCTTACACAGAACTGTGCCAAATGAGATTTTCTTCTGGGGACCCAGTGATAGATATGGGGTCAGCCTCCTCTTCCTAAGTGGCATGCTGACTAGTCTGAATGAAAAAGCAAGATGAATGGAAAAAAAATAAATAAATAAAACTAACAAAAAAAAGGCTCCAACCATGTGCCCCCCCTCCCCTCTATTATTTCTACATCTTTCTGTTAAGTAACCCTTTTATAATTATAGGGGCCAGCAAAATGAGTAAATATCTTGTATTAGTCTAGCAGAGCATGCTGGGGACTAAAAACAAAAAAAATTGAAAACATAAAATGAACAATAAAAACCTTAAAAAGTAAATATAAATACACACACAAACACATCAGTGTTTAAAATTATAAAAAAAAAAAATTAGATTGAGGGGGTGGGGTTGTGCAAATATTTTACTGAAAATTCAGTCACATTTGCCAAAAGTACAAGCAGGAAGCTGAGCCAGAGGTTGAAAATGGTGGATGCCTGCTTTAACATATTGGTAAAGTCTGACTTGAATGTTTTTGTATATTTTTTTCCCCCCTTGTTTTGTCTACTGGAAATACTTTCTGGATTTCAAAGCACTGGGCACAACAATATATGTGGTGTATGATTAATGAAGTGAATTGTGTGATGTCTCCTTTTGTCTTTTAAGATCTGAATCTCTAAGTCAATAGTGCCAACCTTGCCTTCACACTCTTAATTATATCTTTCTATCCATATATATATATATATATATATATATATATATATATATATATATATATAATATGTGTGCATGTATGTTAACCTGTTTAATAGTTTTGTATGTGATGCATAAAATTATAAAAGGAAAAAACTGACACATTGGAATACCTCACATTTACTCAGGCCTCCTAAATATTTTCCATATACATTATTCTTATTTTTAATATTGTTGGGTTGGTGTTTCTGAAACAAATTTCTGCAAGGATTTCTAATCTATCTATGACAGTTCCTTTGTATGAGCATTTTCTTGCTAGCATACAAGAAAGATAAGATGAAAAAAGATACTTAACGGCAAGGATATCTAAAATTTATTGTTTGCAAATATTCAACTATTAAAAAAGAAAAGAAAAAAAACATTTATATCCCTTTTTTATTATAATTATCAGGAATGTATATTTTGTTCTGATTTGCCATTTGGGTATGGATGGATGCTGTGTGTGTGTCTGTGTGTGCTCTACAAAGGTTCTGCAGAGTTTACAGTAATACCAACCATTTTCTATTACGCTACAGAGAATTTCTATTCTCATAATTCTCATATTTTTGCAGGATTTTTTCTTTCCAAAATGTTAGTTGTGAATCCCATATTCTTTAACATTCCTCATTGTGAATATATGAATTTTCTTCTTGGACCTAAATCGTTTGTTTCCAAGCCAATCCCTAACCCCCATAAAGAAAAAAATTTTTTCCCCCCTGTTGAATTAAGATTCATCCTATAGTTTCTAAGATTAGCAATTGATCCCCATCATCTTTCAAGTCTATGAATCAATAGACTTGTCCATCTTAATCTAACATTCCTTTTTTTTTCTTTTTTTTTTTCTTTATTTTTCTTTCTTTTATTTTCTTTTCTTTTTTTTTTTTTTTTTTTTTTTTTTTTTAAGATAGAATTTTTTTTTTTTTGTTAAATACAATATTTAATTTATACTTATTTAATTTTCTTTTGTTTATTGAAAGAAAAAAAATAATCTGTGTTATACCATTTAATGATTTAAATTGAGATTTTAGTTTAAAAAAATATTTGATATATTTTAAACTGGGAAAAATTAGAAATTAACTTTTCAGAAGCAGTTTTAACTTTATTTATAATTCTTTAATCCATACCTATGTGAAGTTTTATGGAAACTTGATATGTGCATCTAATGACTGGATGCAATGTACAAAGTACATGTAGTCTATTTGGTTTATTCATGGGTCAATCATTCATTTATGGTTACCTCAAAAATATAATTATTGTAGAAATAGTAATTTCATTAATTTTTGTCAATTGTGCATGTATAATTTATTAGCCAACACTCTCAGATATTCCTCAGAGTTATTGGAATTAACTTGTTATTGCTTTAAGTAAACCATAAGTATTATTAAAGTGAAGCTGATTATTTATTTTTATTTTATTTTTTTTATTTTTTTTTACTGTTTTACTGTATGGAGAATTTCCCCTGATCCAAATGTAGATATTTACAAGCATGTTTCTTGTACTACTAAGGGAGGCAGGCAGGGAGTAAATGCTGTTGAACGAGAAGCTTCCCTATTTGACACTGCATCATCTGTGTAGATATCAGTGCCAAAAAAATAAACTCATTCACATCAAATGCTGACATGTTGATTATGAAATGAAAGAATACACACTTTTTTTTTTTTTTTTTTTTTTTTTTTTCATTTTTCCCATATGAAAATGTTTTACTGGTCTCCCCCCCCCCCATGCAATTTATTTTCTAAGAAAAAAGGCCTCTCCCCCACCACACTTTAGGCAAACACTGCATAGTGTTTGCCAATCTACATATTAATAATTCAGGGATATTTCACAAGAAGCAGGTATATAGACTATCTCTAGCTTTTGCCACTTTCTTCAACGTTGTAACATGTACTTTGACCAGGGGGAATAGAAATTGTTGATTGCCTTTTTTTTTCTTTTTTTTCTATACAGAGGGGGCTCTTTTGTTATACAAAGCAAGTGAATGTTGGGTAAACAAAACTTTGCTTGTGATTTTCCAAAATCATCTCTAATGACTCATATATTACCAAGATAGCAAAAGAAATAAAAGTTATATAATAATAAAAAAATTTTTTTTAAATGACAGAAAAATTGTCCTGTGGGCAAGATCTTAATAAAACAAACACCAATACATTTTTATCTTTTTTAACTTTTAATAAAGAGCCAACCTCTGTTATATGGCAGGGTATTCATGGGTCGGGAGGTGGGTTTTAATAGCTTTCCGATTCATTGACTTATTCCAGAAGGTGTCAGCAAGATTCTTCTCATTTTTATCTTGGTTGTTAATTCTTAAGTTACAAAACTGGACTTTGGTTGTTATTTTTTGTTTTCAAGGCTCAAGCAATCAAAACAAATTGGTTAATTCTATTTGATCTTAAGGCTCAATCAGGTGAATGAAAATATGAACCTTGAGAACCAGTTTTCTCACATTTCCTCTTTTCTTTTTTGACCAATCATCACTAGAGCTTTTTTTTTTCACCACACTTCTTTTAGGCCACACATCTTGACCCCCTTCACAAATACTGTGTTCATCAATGTGTGGGGACAACTCTCACACCTGCAAGGAGCACCAAGCTTCTTACCTACTCAGGGTGGTAGATTTTCTACCAATAATTTTCTTTTGATTTAAAGCTTTTATTAACATTACTTCAGAAAAACGTTGCTATTTGCTTTATTTTATTTTTTAACTCTTCCTTCTACCCATCAACTTTGGTTTAAGTTCATTTAAGTGCACGCACGCACACACACACACATTTAAAATAGAAAAATGTTTTTATTTATTTATATATATATATATATATATATATATATATATATATATATAAATAAATAATATGCTCATATGTACATTCATTAAAATAAATGCAAGCTTTCTTTCTTTGCTTTTTTTTTTTTTTTTTTTTAATTACTACTTGATCTCTATTGGCCATCTTATTTTCATTATTTCATCCTCCAGATCCTCCCTGCACTGATTAACTCTTACTGCCTACACTTACTTTTTGTTTTTCAGATAGCATTTGGTCAGCTACTTTGGCTTCTTGTGGATAGCAGAGGAATGGAAATCTTTGAATCAGGTTTTGCTCAGTGCCTTGGGAATCTGAAAGAGAATTACTTAGATTATTTTATATAAGCTCAGTCAGAAAGTATTTTACAAAAATAAAACTTTAAAAAAATTATATAAAAATTGAATTGCTAAAACATGATCCTCTGCCATATTGAAATCATTTTTGCTGATGTCAATCATTCTTTTACTTAGTGCTAAAAACTGTTGCCTCTTTTCGGTTTCTTTTCTTTCTTTTTTTTGATTATCGCACTTCCCTTTAGCAGTGAAAGTGCTTGATGTACAATAATATTTTTCACCCTGTTCCAAATTAAACTCCTTTTCTTTTTCCCATTTTTGCATCAACAACATATCCAAAATGAATGTTATTCTTTCTTCCTGTTCTTTTCATTCGCTTTTCAGTGATTTCTGAATTTTTCTCTTTTAAAATACCAAACAAAATTTTCAACTGTATCTCGAGGTTCAACAAAGGAAAAAAAAACAAAAAAAACATTACTGCCAAATAATCTTTATCTTCATTCCAAAGTTTAATTTTATTTATCTTTACAAAAGTTCTTACCTTAATATTCTCCTTAAATTTAGTGTTTTGATTGTTCTTGCCTTGGACAAAAGCAGCAAACAAACAGAAATATAGGAAACATCCCTTAAGTTTTTTCCTTATCCATCTCTGATTGACCTTGACCAATTCTTATCAATATTTTGTAACAGAGATCCTCCTAGAATTTGATATTGGGGAGAACTCTATAAAAGTCCAGTTCTTCAGTTTGAGACTTCATTCATAGGATGTTTGAAGCCTTAAACTAAATCTTTATCAGGTTTTGCCCCCTTTTTTTTTTTTCTTCTCTCTATTCTCACAAACTTCCATGTATTTTAAGAGTGTGTATAATAAGTCTTACTCTAATTTAATATAAGAAAAATATATATATCTATAACCTTCATAAATATATCTCTTTCTCTCAATATATTTTATGTATATAATATTTTATGTGGTTATTGTCATTATTATCTGAAGGATCCAGCTTCATGTTGCCTATTTTTTAATGTTGGCTGATGTAGTATTTTCCTTCTGGTTGGACTCTAAAATGTCCACAACTTGGTTGTTGTTAATAAATTTAAAAAACAAAAAAAGGAAATATTTCCAAATTTGTATGAAGAAGGGAATGGAGATATTCAACAGCTGTTCTCTGCCATTTTTCTTTCCTCTCTGCCCAAAGCCGTTTTGTTTGTTAATGAAGAAAGCTCATCCCTCCTGCTATTTCATTTTAATCATACATTCCCCACCCCAACATCTTTTGTTATTATCTTCACTATTTATTTGAATTTGATGATGTTTCTTAATTATTTAAACACAAAGCAAACTTCATCAGGAAAAATATCTGATTTCAATTTTAGTGACGATTATTGACTAACCTGTTATTAGTGAGTATTACAGCAAACAATATTACAATAAATGCTCTCATTACTACTTAACCAAGTGGTTCTTTTTTGAGGTTATATATACTTTTTAATGAATAAAGAAGAAACTATTAGGTTGAATCATAATTTTTATTTTTGTTTCTCAATTTCATTCTTCAAATTATTACACTGGGTTCCCAAAAATCGAAATTACTTATGACTCAACCTAATATAAGACCAGCAAAAGGAATATTTTAGTTTATTAAACACTTATATATATATATATATATATATATATATATATATATATATATATATATATATAAAATCAAGACCCAGGTAGGCAGTGACTGGCTATGACTGCTAGTTCCATGGGTTTGTGTGCAATCATCAGGCAGCTTGACGATTGCACACAAACACCTGAAACTGGCAGTCGTGGACCTTCACACCTACCAGGGTTTTGGTTTAGTGTTGAAGCTCTGCTATTTCTCATGGCATTGAGCACTTTTTTGCCAGTAAGCAGCTTTTGAGCAGACTCATTTTAGATCTGCTCATCCTTTTCTAATATTCTTATCTATATATATATATATATATATATATATATATATATATATATATATAGCTTAGATAGATTCTGTTTTTATTTTTACTTACAATATTGTGTGATGCACATGACATCAAGGTACAATTATTTAATAATTCCCCCCCCCCTTACATGTATGCACATGAAATATGTATATTTTGTAAATTGGTTGCATCCAAAATCGATTCAAATCCTGCCTACCTCTGAACCAAAGTTGAGTGTCTGGCTGTGTTTATGAATCCAACTGAAAGTGACTTCATTGCTATTTATTTGATGCACGTAAGGCATGAACATACATTTGCGGTGGGGGAGAAAAAAGTTGTATTGAAATCTGAATGCTTATCTGCATCACTTGATAAATCCTCAACATGAGAGCTGCAAGATTTGCTTGTTTTATTTTTTAAAAAAATTTTATCTTAATGTGTTCTTACTACAATCAAATGTCTCTTGAAACTTAGCAAATTCTTGATTGTTAACTTCTTCATTTGTCACCTGACATCATTTCAAAACTCCTATAACTGTTGTCTAAACTTTCTGGTTTTCATTTTATATTTCTGTGGTCGTAAAATATTTTGCTCTTAGATGATTGTTTTGTTTTTTGTTTTTTTCCTTTTCTGTTATTTCCATGTCTTTGTTACAAACGTTAGCTGTAGGCTAGTGCTGCTTAGTGCAGGAGAAAATACAAAAGAACTGATTAGTTGGCTGTTGTGTTCGTCAATTTTTCTTTCACTTCCAACCCCCCCCCAAAAAAAAAATTATTATTCTATCTGAAGTTAATCTTAATTTGTTGATTATTTGATCCATTTTGTCTTCCTTTGTTTTATTTAGAAAGAAAGCAAAAAAAAAAAAAAAAAAAAAATTGAAAAAATGAACAAAAAAAAAAAAAACAAATATCTTAGCCATATTTTGCTCATCTAAATGTTGATACAAAACCCCTTGACACTCAAATGGCTGATTTCTTATGGAATAAGGATACTAGCAATTTTTGTTTTTGAGTTAAGGGTTATTTTCATACATGTTGATTGATAACATGTTGTGTACTGCCCCAAACTAGTGTTGTATAGAAGAATATACTGTGACATTATCAATTTAGAAAGAAAAACAAAATGTTGTCAGTGTGTGTTTCAGGAATTTGTGCCAATACTGGCCAAATACAAAAATGAATTTTGAACAGTGCTATATTGGTTTTCTCCAACACACAAGGTGAATTAGAGGAAAAAGAAAAAAACAAATTCCATCTATAATTGGCATTCCTATTCCCAGTCTTTGAGCAGCATAGACGAACCTTCCATTCCTTTTTCTGACAGTTTTTAAAGAACTGCATTAAAAACATGAGATTTAAACATAGTTTGTTCCCTAATCCTGCTGTCTAATTACCAATCCACTTTTATTCACACACACACACACACACACACACACACAAAATTTTTTTTTTTTTTCTTTCTTTTCCTTCTTGCAGATATCAAATCTAATCACTTTTATCTACATTCCCAAGAATGACTATTGTAATTCTGACCGTGATTTGGATTTCAGCCATTCTGCAGTCTTCAGTTTCTGAGACAAACTGATTACGGGTAAATTTAATGGTTACTAGGGAAACAAACAAACCATTTTCCGCCATTCATTTAAAAATAAATTTAAAAATACCAAAAACTAAAAAAAAAAAAAATCATTAAAATTATTATGTATGAAAAGAGGCATTTGACTCAGCAATAATGTGTCGTCCTCATCTTTTTTCTTACTCCTTCTCTTTACTATAGAAAACTATTTTCAGCTTTCTGTCTAGAATGTAGCCCCTCCCCTCTACAGTTATTAATATCTTAAAAGAAAATGGTTACTATGAATCTGTATGTATTTGTGAGAGTTAAAACATCTAATTAATAATCTTTCAAACACTATAATAATAGCAGCAGCATATTTTGTTTTTTCTGCTGAACTTTTTTTTTTTAATCTGTTTAGAATATCTGGTTAAGATTTAATTTTCTTCCTCTTCAAGGTCTCTCAGTATATGATATATGTCTATATTATACATTTTAAATGTTTGTATAATATGTCATTTTACAAGGGTATAAAATCACTATATACTTTATAACAAATGTATGTATAACTTTGTTTACTGTTGTGCTCAGTACTTTGATGTCATTTTCTTAAAAACAAATTGTCATTTTTTGTAAAAAAAAAAAAAAAAAAAAAATTTTTTTTCATTTTTCTTTTTTTTTTTTTTCTTTTTTTCCCCCTCTTCTAGTCAAATGGGGTGGAGTATTTCTGCCTTATATATAAAGTATATAGAGAGATGGATTGTATGTCTTTCGCTTTCCCCAAGAAGCGTGTATTAATGTGTATGTACTGATAGAATATTTTATTGTTAAAGACAATTTTATTTATATATAATATATATATATATATATATATATATATATATATATATATATAATGGTTTTAAATTGTCTTTGGCATTATATATGTTCATGAACCACTTTTTTTTTATTATTATTTCACTGCCTTTTTATATATATATTTTTTTTTCTTTTGCTGTTAGTGTCTCCTTTCCCATGCAACATTTCTGATCCTGTCCATATGAGCTGATTAGTTCTTAGAGCTCTGATGAACTATTTACCGGATGTCCTTTCTGCCAATCCCCAGAAAATTTAGCATTGGAGTTCCAAGGGGTCAGTCACAAATCTTGCTCATTAGGGCTTTTTTTTTTTTTTTGTCTTTTGATCAGAGAAAAAAACTACAAAAAAACTAGATTTTGTTTCCCCCCTATCTCTGTATATATTAATTCTTTAAACAATTCTTGCACTTATTTTATAAATTTTTTTTAGTCTTCTCTTTAATTAAATTTTTATTTTTTTTTTTTTTTTTTTTTTTTTTTTTTTTTAAATAACTTCCTTTTACTCAGTTATTTTACTGTTGATCTTTGGGGAAGAACTCTGCTGATTGATTTTAGGAGGGAAAAACATGGGTTAAGAAACTTAACATTGGTACAAACATTTGTCTTGAATAAATTTTAACAAGTAAAAAAAAACAGTGCACAAGTTAGAAAATAACTTTTTATATACTGTATTTTCCTCAAAAATCAGTTCTGTTAAAATTTAATTTTGCATCAAATATTGTTTTTTAAAATAAACTCTGTTTCAAGAAGTAAATTTCTATCAACAAAGCTAATTTGAAATAATCAGTTGTTCAATTGTTGGCATCTATAATTTGCATTCCTGATGAGGTCTTTGGGGAAACATATTAATCATTACATTACAATTAACAATTCATAATCTATAATTTTCAGCCTCATCTTGGCTGTAAAATAGGAACAAATTGCTTTTAATGAATACAGATATGTTATTCGATTTATACTAGTCTTTCCCATTAATTCTATTTTCTACTGTTCTCTTTCTAACTGTTCTTTGAACTTTGAGCAACTCAATGGTGTCAAGTGTTGGTTTTGGGCCAAAGAGAATCCATCCATCCCTTTTTTTTTTTTTTTTTTTTTTTTGAATGAGATGGACTCCTTAGCATATTTAGTATATCAGCTGAAAACAATTGATTTTAATTATTAGTTTGGTGCAAAAATAATGACGTAATAAGGTCTTTTTTTGACGTTAAAAAATACGTTAAAAAACGACATTATTACGTCATTATTTTTGCACCAACCTAATGTTATTCAATCAATATCCTTTCAGTTCTGATAACTCTTCTTTCAACTATTGTTTCCCAATACAAAATAATGTTTTGTGCAATGATCTCTTAGCAAAATCTTTTCAATTTAATTAAATAGAAATTAGTTTTTAGAAATAAAATGGATGCCAAACATTCTAGTTTATCTTAATCTAACCAATGTCTTAACCCTTTACTCAAAGTCTACAGATACTCAGTATTTTGGCAGGGACAGTGGATTGTTGGCTTGCCTGTCAATCTCGTTTTTTTCTTTTTCCCTTTTCTTTTCATCTGAAAATGTCTGTCTGTAATGTTTAAATATTTCCCTGAATGTCATTATTTATTGATTATGCTGTTAAAAAAAAAAATATATATATATATATATATATATATATATATATAATATATTTGTGGCAACTGCTTTATTTTTTTTTTTTTTTTTCTACTTCATCACTTAAGGGTCTGGCTATTTTTTAATTTAAAATTTTTTTACCCCCTCCCATTCTACTTTAATTTTCTCTTCCCTCACTTTGCCACCACCTTTATTTTTTTATTTTATTTTTTTCCCTCAATAATAAAATTCTGATCTGCAGAATGAGAAGATGGCTGCTTGGATCAAGAGATTTTTATAAAACTGAACATTGATCGGCTTATTTGTTGCCAAGGAAGCTGATTTTTTTTTTTTTTTTTTTTTTTTTCATTTTCTCAACTACCTCTCTATAAATAATTGATGTCTTTGATATATATAGTTTTGGCTGAAAAGCCTCTGCCCCAACAAAGCTGTCTCTGTCTGCTGCAATGGATTGTCAACATTTTTTTGTCATGTTATTCTTGCCGCTTTATTTATTTTTGTTAACTTGCATCCAAAAAAATAACAAAAGTAAATCATGTACACCTATAAATAGTCTTATATGAAAACAAAGAAAAAAAAATAATATATATTTGCATTTACAACAAAAAATTCACTTAAATGCAAATATTTATATTAGGAGCAGAATGTGCTTTTTTGCCTCCACTCCTCATTTTTTACGCCCCCCCTCCCCCCATGTAAGAATTAGCATTCTGGCTTTGCTACTGCGCAATGTTTTATTATTTTACTCTCAATTGTCAAGAGATTTTTTTTTGTTTTAGAAGGACCAACATCTAAATGTGTACACAGTATTTTTTTTCATCCTCCTTTCTATACCTTCCTAGGCTCTCTTTCCAATTCTTAATTCTAAGAGCCCCCACACTCTCTCTGCACTGCCAGCATGATTGCACTTTGCTCTTAATGACCTAACTTTATCATGCACATACTTATAGAAAGTTACATATTAACTTACATGCAGGTAGTTGCACTTGTGCATTTATTTACACCTCCCACTACCACTTGTCTTCCACTTCCAATCAACCTTTGTACTGCCTCCCCCAAAGTAGGTAATGAAAAGTGACAGTGAGGTGTGTTGCTGATTCCCCTACCCAACCTCTCTCTCTCTATATATATATATATATATATAATATATATATATATATATATATATATCTTGTTCTTGAAAACCAAAGAATCAAGTCCTTACTTCTAACATTTCTTTTATGGTGTATCATTCTTAAGACTTATACTTGATAGCTAAGAACTTTCTTTCAAACTAATGCCCTTAAGGCATTTTTCTTTTCAGCTTTAACTTGAATGTTATGCTGTTCTTTATCCTGCCAGCTTGTTCTTTTTCTTTGTTTCCAATTCCAGTCTTTGTGGGCCAAATGGTCAAACAATTTTAGCAGGTTGCACAGGCCTTTTAAGCATTGACTATCAGATTTCCCTGAGAAAAATACTCGACCAAGGCCTGTTTTCTTTTTGTTCCATATTGGAAGTCAAACATGATCTCAAAGACACTGTCTTTTTTTCCTCCCCTCCTTTCTTGATACAAAAATACTTTATTAACCCTCACAAGTTGACATTTTTTGTGCTTTTTTTTTTTTTTTTTTTTTTTTTCCTCAATTCTGAATAATATATATATATATATATATATATATATATATCCTAATTTTGAATTAATGATATAATTGTTCTAAAATAATTTATCTATCCATATTGCTTTTCTGAAATTTCTTTTTAAAGAGTAAAGGAATGGTAATGGCTCTTTTAGTAAAAGGTTGAAATCATTTGTTTTTAGAATAAAAACATCCTTCATGTAACACTGATTGATTGAGATAGATATATATATATATATATATATATATATATATATATATATTTTATACATTGAAACATTGTTACTGTCTGGCAAACAGTGTTCATTCTTTCATTATAACGTATTTGGACTTGCTTATTGAAGGCTTGTGTTCACTGATTTTAAAGCATTATTTCACTTGAAGTAAATTAGAAATTATTAACGTCATTTGCCAGGATGTAAATCTTAAATTGTAGCTTTCATCATAAGGTCAAAGCTAATGAGCTATTTATTAAAATAACAGTAATTTTGAAATAGATAAAAATTTCAAATCAAATACTTAACTTCATTTAGATTTTGCTTGGTTGAAAAGAGGAAAAAAAATTCTCATGTATTTGATTAATTTTAGATATTAAAACCTTGGTGCATTCTTAATTTTTCAAGTTTCTAAAAACACTTGAGACATTTTCACTCCTCATTATTTCTCTCTTAAAACAATGATAAAATGACAGATTTCAAAGTCCATTTTCTTTTTCACGTTTCTTGTTCCCACCCGCAAGCAGTTTTTATTAATTTGCATTCCTTTTTTTATTTGCTTATCTAATCCCGATCCTCCTCTCCACTGTCCCACCTCCCCAGATTTTTTTAAAAATTGGAAACAATCCTGAAGAGAATGGTTTTTGCAAAAGGGAAAAAGAAAGAACGTTGGTTACCTCCCTTTCCCCGGAGCAAACTGTAAAGATTGTTTGCATGCTTCTTTGTGTGTGTCTCTCTCACTCCATTTGTCCCTCTGAAAAGTAATATTGTACACAATATACCAATAGAAAGGATATGAGTCTCTCACTAACAGTGTTTTCATTAACAGTTGTCACACATCAGTAGCGATGATCATGCCTCATTATTTGTGCCAACTCTTTTTGGCTTATTGACTTATTTTTAATGGATGAAGTGGGGAGAAATGAAGCCATCTTTGATGGTCCTTTTTTTCTTTTTCTTCTTTTTTTCCCTTAATTTTCTGTCCACAAAAATTGCCAATGAAGATGCTAAAATTCTCTTGTAATGTCTTTGCTTAAGTAGTCTAGCTCTATGTCACTTTTAATTCTATATCTTATCTGCTGAGTCATATCATGACTAAAACAATCAGAATAACTAATAGCAAATATTTTTATATCCCTTTCTTGCACAGAATTGCATTCTGAAGTGGCATCCAGTTTATGCTCTCCTCTTTGTAATTTTCTTAGAATCACTGGGGCTACTCCTTTCCTTAATTTTATTTCTTAAACTTTAATTCTCTTGTTAAATATCTGTCAAGTATAGAATTAATTTTCTCCTTTGTTGTTTGCCTGAATTTTTTTAGATGAAGTATTCTTACTATTATACATTGATTAGTCCAGTCCAGTTTCCTTGTTAGCACATTTCAGATGTTGTGCCTCAAAGAATACAGTGGAAAATGATAAGGAAATAGGAATTGATGCAAGAGTTAAATGAATCAATGCATAATTGTAATTTATTTTCTTTTTTTTCCTTACACAAAGGGAAAGCATCTTTGAAAAGAATCAGGGATTTATTAAGAGTTGGTACCATACAATTTGGACACTTAGAAAAAAACAAAAGAACTACAGAAGAGAGCTTTCTCAGTTTCTTTGAGATTGGTATTAACCATCAAAACTGAAAAGATGGAGGGAGATGAGTTCAAAAGAAAAATGTTTATCTGAATAATGAAAAACAAAGGGAATCACCCCCATTCCACAATCGCACACACTCCAAAACAAGGCAAAAAATCTAATCAAATAACTGCTGGTTGCAACTTAAAAAAGCTTTAAAAAAAAAAAATAAATAAATAAATAACTCACTTCCCCCTGTTCTCCCACACCCCATTTATTATTTGCAGACTTTTAAGAAGTGCCATATTATCCTGAAATTGACCAAGGGAGAATAAATTATGAGTAGAGTATATTTTTATATATCTAAAAGATTCTAGCTTAGTCTGAAATTTTTTCTTTCCACTCCTATTCACAATAATTTTATATAAATCATTGGCAAGATGCCGACTCTCTTTTTATTACATACACAAAGGTATTGCCTCCTACGGGTATGATTTTTTTTTTTTTTCTTTTTTCATTTTGATAAAGGGTTTACCTTTTAACAGAAAAACTTTAAAAAAATAAAATAAAACCTACATTTTATATCCACTTACTGAAGAGAATGGCTTTTCGAAGGCTATTTTAATGAAAACATTTTTAATGACATCTTTCTTCCCTGCCTTCTCAATAGTATCAAAAAAATTTTTTAAAAATATATATATTAAAAATAATAATTATTATAATAAAAATAATAATACCATATATATTTCTTTTGGATGTGTTCAAAAGTTAATTTATCAGAAAGTATTAGGCGGGGGTGAAACTGAATTTAAGAGGAAAATAGCAGGAACTGTTTTCCCTGAAACCAAACAATAAATAAAAAAAAAATAAAAAAAAACTTTAAAAAAAAAACAAAAAAAACTGTGAAAGCTGTCTTCCTAGTGAAAACACTGTTATTCTCTGCTCAGTCAGTAGTCTACAGCTGCTGCTTCCACACCAGCTGTTGGTAGATTGTTATTGTTTTTGTCTTCTCAAGTGCAACATGTATTATCTAGAGTGTTCTCTTTACTCTTGTTATGTTGTCAACGTGACTCTTGTTGTCTGTCTGTCTCTCTTTTATAGCTGCTACATTTTGGCCAGGTGGGAGTAAGTATCTTTCTGCCTGTTGACTTCCTCTTCCTACATGTCAGATATTCTGTGGGTCCTCTGTGGAATGCCCATTGGACTGTCTTTTGGTATCCTTGGCCAAAATATGACTAGCATACAAACAGTTTGTAGCATTATTTATATAGGTTTAAAAAAAAAAGAAAAAAAAATGAAAGGACCAAGCACACAGAAGCAGGATCGTTTGTTAGCTCCAACTCTATATTGAACTGCTGGAATAATGCCAAAGATAAAGAAATATGTTAAAGATTAAAACTTGTCTTCGGGTTTTTTTTTCTTATTTTTGTCTCTGTTTGTCTTGCAGGAGTGAGGGTTAAAAAGATGAAGCTGTCTCTAAAGACCTTAATGCTTATATAGATTTGGAAGGATAACCCAAAAACTTTTGATTACTCTCAGAGGATCTAAATTTGCCAGAAGCATTGTTCTGTTTCCCTGTCCAGAAATTGACTAGTTAACTATTGAATGACATCTTTCAATGTAATGTTTTTTGTACCTTTTTTTTTCTTACACTTAAGATAATCTAACAGAACAACTAGTTATACTCTAAAACAATACCAGTTATTTGAATAGTAATAGTGAAATTAACCATCTCCACACAGAAAACATTTACCATTCATTGACCAAGCAGTTAACATACTGTCAGTTAAAATTCTCGAGTCTGCTATTATAGCTCCTTCAAGTATTGATAAGATTTTTCAAGGTTGTGTTGAAAGTTAACATCTTGATTAAATTATTATTTTCCTTTTATAAATCAATGGAATAAGTTAAATATTTGCATTCCAAAGTGCACTGTGCAGCTGTTACTCGCCATAGCAACCTTCTTACAAATTAAAAAAAAAAGGTGCTAATATCATTTTCTTCAATTATGTTTTACAGATAAATCCCCATGGAAAAACACTAGATCTGTCATCATACTGTCAACAACTTAAATAAACAGCTACTGTCAGGTTAAAAAAAAAAAAATGCATTTCTGCGAAATTTTGAACTTAAAGTAAATATTTGTTTCAAATCAGATTAATTACACTTTAAATCAGCTAATATTCCTCAGATAAAATTCCAGAAAAGTATATTTTATTTTTGTAAGATTTGTAAGAGAATTAATGCTCAAAATGGCACTAAAATTAATTTTTTTTTAGCAAGAAATACTCCTTCCAGTCAATTTTAATTAGTTTTGAAATAGAGCAAAGTATTTTGCTTATTGGAAATATTAAATTTAATCTATTAGCTTGGAATTAAAACTAAAATAAAAGCTTCAAGAAAGATTTTTCATTTTAAACCTTAGGTATCACGAATCTGTGGTGGTACCTAATCTTAACCTATTAATGCTTACCATCTCATAAAAGTGATAGTGGGTATTAATTGGCTAGAAGGAGAAACCTATAATTAATACAGGTTGTTGTTTCTCTTTGTGTGTGAATGTTAAAAACCTATAACAGGTGGCAAATTTTTATTTTAAACTTTCTAATTAATACTGGATTTTACAATAGACATTAAAGGGTTAAAGAAAACTTTAAATCAGATCAATGAATTGTTTCAATAATTGATTTGTGCACTTCCTTTAGTCCAGTGATTTACTCTGTAGAATTTGGATCTTATAACCCAATCAGTTTGTGGGGAGATATATACGCCATTTCACTGCCAATACACTTCTTTGCTATGGCCAATATTACTACTGTTGCATGTATGTAAACATTCACTTTAAATAGTAAAAAAAAAATATTAGAGTAATATATTAATAAGATTTCTTCCACAATCCTATTGTCTGAAAATATGGTTGACTAAAGTAGGTTATCAAACAATGTATAATCGTGTGTAGCAGTTTTCCAATATGAGCAAATCTAGTGTACTTAAAAAATATATATGTTGGGCTATTTCTTCTATTTTACAAAAAAACAAAAAGTTAAATCCGTATAATCATTTTTTTAAAAATTAGACAAATTATTTGTTGTATGTAAGAATTTAAATTTGCTTTTTACACTAAACCTGAAATGACATTGAAAAAGAGAAAACAAATCAAAAAATAATATTGATTTGAACTTGATATTCAGTGACTACAGTTGCATCATGGGGAAAAATTTATCTTCAGTATGGATACTATAAATAAATGAAATAGCTTTTATTTTGATAAAAGAACTATTTCACTTTGTTATGTATGTATGTATGTATGATCTCCAAACATCACCTACATTAATTGACTGGCAATCAAGTGCCTGATCAGGTTTGTATGTAAATTATCATTCTCCATTATTTTAATGAAAATGTCTTGTAATCATTTTTTGTTTATTCAAGTACCATACTTGTTGGTATATAAGCCTCCTGACTTTCCAACCTATTTCTTAAGGTGTGTGTGTGTGTGGGGGGGGGTCTCAAAATGTATCTACTTTGTCTTGTATGCAAAGTGTTTAAGTGTTTATCCAAATGCTCCAGGCAACCAGTATTTGTAGCTAACTCCATAATATTAAATGTAATTTGAGTGGGGACTATTCTATAACATCAAAATCCAGTTGCTGTTATGACAAGATAAACATTTCATTCAAATAAGTTATTTAAGAAAAAAAATGGTAGAGAAAAATATTTGTATATTTAGTCTGGAGTTTTGTTTTTGTTTAGTGATTTCTTCTGTGGGGGGGGAGTAGTTTTTAACTGCTCAACCTGTGAACTGACTTTGTGCAAATTTTTTGCTGTTTTAGCAAATTAAAATAATTGCAGGATAAAGCACAGACCTTCGTAAAACATACATTAAACTCTGGGTGGGGTGGGGGATTGCCCAAGATGAGGTCCTATTAATAAATAGGAGAATCTTGATTCTAATTAGCTGATTTTTTTTTTAAATATTCACCTATTACAAACCAAGAACCAATTGATTTAGGGGGGTTACTAAATGAGGTGATTATATGGACAGTGGTGGTGGTGGTGGATTATGAGGGTAGGTAATGTTTTACTCTAGACTTGAAAAGGTTAAGATTGTGGTGTTCATTCAAGGTAACAACTCTTGGGAAGAAATTTCCTTTTTGCCAAGGGAATGAGAATGGTTTGCATACATGGCATAGCAGATGTTGTAAATATCTGAACTGGTGGAACTAGGGATTGTAGTTCATCTGACTATCTTCCACATCGATGGTGATGGAATAAAAGAGGCTCATGACATTGCATTTATGAAAAAGGTGTTTTAGGGTGGGGGAAATAATTGCCTACAAGGCCACAGAAATGGTTTTGAACTCTGGTAAGTGAGGATTTTTCAACTCCAGTCCTGGTATGGCAGCAATACTCCATTTTTGGTCTGATCTCAGTTTTGTAAAATAGTAGCCAAATCCATCTGCCATGACCTTTTTGAAGTGATTTAAGGTGGTGACCATTTTAGTAATGGGTTGTTTATATGAGTTCCACTTGAGGCTGGGAGTGAACTTAAATCTCGAAAGATTCTCAAAGCACAGACACTCATTGAGAGTGTGTTGCTTTGATCAAAGGATAAAATGAAGGATCTGTCCACCATTTGATTAAGATAACCATTTAATTATTTAACCAAGAAAGTGTGAATTTGAAAGGTTACCCAATTGAATCCAATTCTAGGGCTCTATTGTGACCAACAGCTTAAAAAATGTTTTATTCTTTTGACTTTAAAACGTTTATCAATTATGTTGGGCTTCTGACTTAGTTTTAAAATAATCTCATCTCTCAAATGGTGTTTCATTTAAAAGTGTATTCTTTTGCTTATCAATATGATTAACTATTTAACCTGAGTAAATTGGAGGAGGGATTGTTAAAAATTATATATATATATATATCTATATATATCTCGGTACTTAATATTTCAAAGCAAAATTCAAACACTTGTTTAAAATAAACTGAATTTTAAATTATTGATGTTTATGACTTTCATAAAAGAAATTTTGATGTGTTGTAATGGTTAGCAAGCTCATCTCAGTAGATCAATTACGAAGGAATAGTGAGTTCAATACTCAATGGGTGCTCCATACTTTCAGCCTTGTGCCACATTTAAATTTTGCTTAGAAAATCATAAGAGCAATATATATATATATATATATATATACACACAGGGTGTTTCAAAAAATACGCCAAAATCATTACGCTGTTTTTTCAGGTCTATAGCATTGTAGTGGACTGAATCAGTGGTTATTTGATAGAGTACTTATCAAAGTTTGATTAGGTGTCAGTTTCACCACTTCTGGTGCAGCTGAATTGTGGGAAGATCAATCAAAATGGCGACTCCTCAGCAGAAGGCATTATGCGTACTTGAGTTCGCGAAACCAAACGCCATTGTCACAGTGCAGCGTGCTTTCAGAACAGAATTCGGCATTGATCCGCCCCATTGTGAGAGCATTCGACGGTGGGTTAAACAGTTTAAAGAGAGCGGGTGCCTGTGCAAAGGAAAGAGTCCTGGAAGACCACGTATTACAGAAGAGCAAGTGGAGAGGATTCATGATGCATTTGAGAGCAGCCCACGTAAGTCCATACGTCGAGCAAGTCTTCAGCTTGCCATCCCTCATACCTCTGTCTGGCATGTGTTAAAGAGACGATTACACATGAAACCATACAAACTAAGCCTCGTCCAAGCACTTACTAATTATGACAAGGTGATGCGGAGGACATTCTGTAAGTCAATGCTGGAGATGGAGGAAGGTAATGAAGCTCTCTTTTCGCGTTTAGCTTTTAGTGACGAAGCAAATTTCCATTTGAGAGGCACAGTCAATCGTCACAATGTGTGCATTTTGGGAACAGAGCACCCGAAACTGGCTATTCACTTTACTGCAAGCAGATTTGAATGACTTCATTTTTCAGCAAGATGGAGCACCACCCCATTGGCATCTCGGGGTTAGTGCTTATCTGAATGAAAACGTGCCTCAGCGATGGATTGAGAGGAGAGGTGCTAAAGACCTTGCTCTCTGTGCTTGGCCTGCCAGATCCCCAGACCTCACTGTGTGTGACTTTTTCTTGTGGGGGGTATGTTAAAGACCAAGTTTATGTTCCATCACTTCCAGCAATAATCGATGACTTGAAAGATCGAATAACAGCTGCAATCAACACGGTGGACCGTGACATGCTGAGGCGCATTTGGGAGGAATTCTCATATCAGCTTGATGTTGTCCGCGTTGCCAGTTGTGGCCACATTGAGCACTTATAAAACATGAAATGAAACTTGAATGTATATACAACACATGTGTTCATGCTAGAGGTTTGTAATTGTTTTCGTTTTTGACACATCACGTGATGATTTTGGAATATTCTTTTTGAAACACCCTGTGTGTGTATATATATATATATATATATTATATATATAATTTTCCCCAGAATTTGAGACATTTTGGTTGGTGCTAAATTAAATTATTTACATATAATTTGCATATTTACTCAATTTGATTTATCACTGCAAATGTTGCTTGAATACCAACCAATGCTGTCAGTGGAGAGAGACAATATACATATACTGAACTGTGTTCAACTTTCAGTCAGGTTTGTTACATTCACTTACATGGAGATACCCTTGGGGGGGAAAAGGAATGAATCCATCTCTCCTCCCTACCCCATCTAAGTCTTGGATAGCAGGGGAGATTTGTTACTATAGCCTTGGTTGCCAACCAGTCTACTGCAGAAAGAAACAGCAGCCTACTGTGCGGAGGTGGGGAATCTTCTGCCTTGTCAGTCATGACTTGGAAAAGACATGATTGTTCAATCATGTATGGCACTTAATTGATTTAATTTCAAAATGGCCAGTAAAATAGGTTTGCCTTAATACCTGATAATGCTTCCTCTTATAATATTGACTTCATTATTCAGGCCCTCCAAAATAATAGTGTCGGCTGCTAAGACCTTGCTATTATTTGATTGCTATCCATGTCTTCAAATGTATTTTTTATATTTATTGTTGTACTAATCTATTAACTGATATTTTTTTTTTTTTTTTTTTTTTTTTTTAAGATAATAATATTTTAGTGATACAAGTCTTACTAATTAACTTATAAATGGCCAGGAGAAGAATTGGATTCCCAAGGGTATTTGCAGATAAACAAATATAACAAACCCAACGGGAATTGGAACTCTGCTCTCCAATTAACAATTCCAAGCCATTATCCATTACACCAGCTTTAAATTCAAGCTTACAGCACCTAGTATTCTTAACTGGTCACCCATCTTGGTACTGACCAGGCTTGATATTGCTTAACTTTGGTGATCATACAGGAACCAGTGTTTCAACATACTGTGGCCATAAACCTTGCCATAATAAAGACATTATCACTTCGCATGGCCATTGTAAAGGAGAATAACTAACACATAATTAAAGAGGAAAAAAACTTAGAAACAAAATGAAAAGAGAGATATGCACTCAATATATTTCTTAAGTTTTTTATTTTTTGTTTCTTGTTTATAGAGATGAATTTTTGGCTAGTTTTTCTTTGGATTTAATTTCAGTTTTTATATATTGCAACTCTGTGTTATTATTCTGTAGTTATTGTTGACAGAAAATGAATAGTTCACTTTCCTTTTTTGTTAGAAAGCCACATTTAATATAAATATTGCTCTATTGCTTGGACTCGTTAATGAACACTGTCCCATTTTTGGGATGGTGAACATTAAGTTAGCAATAGAAACCTGTAATTAATACTGGATTTAACAGTGAGCATTAATGGGTTAAATTTAAAACTTTGTTGAACAAACCATTAATTCTTGCCCTTCTGTTTCTGAATAATCAAAGGTGCAATAAATTGTCTTGAATTTCTGAAGCATTTGGAATGAGTTCCAGGTATTGTCTGACACAAAACAGCTGCATGTGTTGTTCAGAAGCTGTGACCAAATTGCTTTCATGACATAAGTTAAGACCATAAAAGTGATTGTTATAACCACTAAAAATGATAGTCTTGTGTTTGTACTGTGACTAGCCAACTGAAAACTCTTTTTACATAAATATGGAATCAAATGACTGTAAAAAAAAAATGTGTAAATAGGCTTCTTGGAGATTATTTTTTTCTTAGGATTTTGGAGTGTGAAATGATAGTTAAAAGTAAACTTTTTTTTTTTTTTTAAGTTCCACTCTAATTCTACATGTATGCGCATGCGTCTAAAATTTCGTAGTTCTTTCTCCTTTTTGTCGTTTTTCTTGCCTCCTCATTGATTTTGGAAATACATACATACATACATATGTATGTATAGTCTGATTAATATAAATACAATAATTACTAAGCTTTACATAATCAAATACACTGGGTGGTGTGTACTAAATGCAGACTGAACTTGATCTGCAATCAGTGTGCAAAATAAACAAGCAATTCCACTGTTTAAATTTTCAGTATTTCCCCCTCCCCCCCCAAAAAAAGGATACTTGATTTTCTAGGGCGAGAGACTATTTTTCGTTTGTAAAATGCAAATTCCAAAGACAATGGGTTGGCAAATAAAAAAGAAACAGCAACAAGATTAACTAAATCAATCATAACGAATGCAGAGTGTTGTGATAAAAAAAAAAAATACTAAAAGGAAGTATATAGGTACTTTTACGCAAAGTTCGTTAGTAAAATTTGTCTTCGACGTTTTCTTCCATTAGAGTTATCTCCCTTGCAACTTTAAACTATACAGGAATCTACTACTAAAATAGCTGCCAATCGAATGCTCCGAATGGTTGTTTAGGAGAGAATATGTTTCGTTTCGGGGCCTGTCTCTTGATGCATTTCACTGCGCACCAGTCTCTTTTACTAATGAGTGGCCTTACCATCTGGTTGACTGCCTGTCAACTACTTCCAGAAATCCTATCTTCAACTATATCGTAGTGTATTCATCAATTTTTTGCTTGTTACGCCTGGAACATTATGTACTTGAGTTAACTTTCTTGCACCAACAACGCCAGATGGAAATGTTTTATTTTTTTTAATGACAACAGTAAAAACTGTTTTAAGATGTGTCTGATGCTGAAGAGCGAACAGACCAAGTGTAAGTGAAAAAATACAATTAAAAAAAAAAAAAAAAAAAAAACTCACACATGAATAATAAAAAAATATGTCATTTTCGATGGTATAGGGAAATAGCAATAATGAAGGCTAGTGTATGGAGTGTTGGGATAAAAAAAATAGGAAGGAGAATAAAACGAAAATGGTAAATTTTGTTTTTGTTTCCCGAGCGCTAATATCCCTTAAAATGTTTCCAAAATCGTCATAATTCCGTGCAAATGTACATGCTGAACTCGAATTACCAATTAATTAAATTATGAAGAAACCTTACCGTTTTGGAGTTATCGACAAGAAAAAATCGGACTTCTTGTTGGTTATTCGTCGCTCATTACTGCCATCATGATTACTAATTCACTGCGTAGTACCTACGCAGGCGTAAGCAGAAAATTTGGCCTATTTACTATTTAATGTGCAGTTCTAATTATTTGCGGTCAGACTATCATCATCATCACAATGTTTCTTCCATCGAGCACTCTGGCCTTCCTCCGTTGTCTTTCAATCTAGGTAACCTTCAGGAATTTTAAACTGAACCCCCCACACACACACACACACACTTTTTTTTTAATATTCAATCTACATGTGTACTGTAAATTATTCTTGTTCTGCTGTCCATGTCTAGTAATATTGCGGTCAGTTGTTCATTTATATTGTTACTCCAGTTTCTTCTGACTTCATACTACCCAGCTCACGTTTCTATTCTCGGTACTACATGGCATAGGGATTTAAATGATGATTATTATTATTTCACTAGCCAACACTTTAATATTCTGATTCATTGTCCTGTGTAACAACCCAGAATCTCGCTTAAGTACTCAATAAATTTTAAAATGCATATATTTTAATGAATTTATTTGAATTAGATAGTTTGGTAAATTTTTATTTTAATACATGAGCGCTAATAATATCCCTTCAAATTTTTCCAAAATAGTCTTATTTCCGTGCAAATGTATATGCTGAACTCAAATCAACAATTAGATATTGAAGAAACCTACCTTTTTGGATGTTAACAACCCGAAAAAAATCGGACTTTTTCCTGGCCTTTCGTCAGCCATTACCGGCTTATTGATAAGTAATTCAATGCTGAATTTTGTTGGTGGACGTATACAATTTGGGCCTATTTACTTCCTTCACAGTAATTCCTTGTAGAAATTAGTACGCGCTTCCGTAAAGCGATTTTTAAAAAAAATTTTTGTACTTAATTTAAGAAGAAAGTTAACTTTCAAATATATGTAAACAATAAACATCAACAAATAAAAGAATAACAGAGTAATTTTTTTTTAAGAAAGTTAACTTTCAAATTAGGGTTAGGTGGTTTTTTTTGTTTTTTTTCTTTTGTTATTCTTTTATTTGTCGATGTTTACATATATTTGAAAGATAACTTTCTTCTTAAATTAAGTACAAAAAAATCGCTTTACGGAAGCGCGTACTAATTTCTGAAAGTTCAGCAGTGAATGGCGCTCGGGTGTTAAAATGAAAATTTACCGATAGTTGAGCTTACACCGGAACTAAAAAATAAAAATGATTACAGAATTTTTTTTTTTTTTTATTTATTTATTTATTTTTTTTTTTTTTTTTTTTTTTTTAGTGAAATGCACATAAATGCTTGTAAATTATTAGCAGAAATTAATAATGTTAGAAAGACAATGTCTTAAAAATATCTCTATCGGAAATGATTTTATTTCATTGTGTACTGATATGTAAATTACTGCCTACTTAGCATAACTAAGGGATGGAGACTATATAATTGTCCAATCAGTAAGAGGGAAGAAGGCAGACGAGAATACGGGCGATTAACAACTCACTACAAGACTGGATTAATCATTAATACGACGGAAATCACATTTTCATCATAACACTTTTCGTTCCGCTGATTGATATGAATAGTCATGTTCTTTATTCTTTACAGATTTAGTAAATAATTTATAAAGAACAAGACTTTATAAAGAACTAATGTTCGAATTTCATGATTTGAATAAGTATTTCTTCATTACGGTATTACCAATTACTGCCTTTTTATAACTATCAGTCTTTATTGGCACTACTTGAAAAAATAAAATTAAGCTGGATGAAGTTGTCTCCCTTGATCGTAGTTGTCTCCCTTGTTAAACTTGGCTTGTTTTCTAAAAGACAAAAATTTTCAGCGGCAATTTCTTTTAATTCAAAAAAAATGTATACGAACAGAATATTTATATTTTCCAGGTTAAAGAAATACTCTTGCAGCCGCTTTGGGGTGTAAAATATGAGTAAATTTGCTTTTTAAGTCCTGCAAAGAAAATTTATTACAACTTTCTCAAATCGTCATATTTCCACTGTAAATGTTTATGCTGAACGCCCAAATTTTGATAAAATCTACTGTTTTGAAGTTTTCGACAATAAAAATTCGGACTCAGTCGCGTTCATTTGTTCGCCATTACAGGCCTTGTTTAACTACATTCACTGCGGAACACTTTATTCGCGGAGGCGTAATTAACGGCCTATTTACTGCTTTTTACTGATCTTACTCGTGTAAATTACTGCGCACTGTCGGAAAGCAATGACAAGTGGTAAATAAAGCTTTCTGTTTAAATAAAAAAAAAAAAATTAAATAATAAAATAAAGCGTTTCTTGTAATTTAAAAATAAAACAATAATTAATGCACGAACTTTGAAAAGAGCATGATTACTACCTCTAACCCCATAACCTTAAAACCGTTGGGGTTCAAGGGGTAAAAAAAGGTTAGTAATCATGCTCTCTTTCCAAAGTTCGTGCAAAGTTTGCGCATTAATTATTGTTTTATAGATAAACCTTTTCTTTTAAATTAAAAAAATTTAAAAGAAAAGCTTTATTTTATCATTTAATTTGTTTTCTCTTAATTTAAAAAGAAAACTTTAGAAAAAAAGCAGTTGAAAAAAATAACAACACCTCTCATTGCTTTTCGACACAAGTTATGTACGCAGTAATTTAAACGAGTAAGAGCAGTAAGGGCTGTTATTAGGTTGGTGCAAAAATAATGTCGTTTTCTTACATAGTAACATATGTGAGAAAACGACATTATTTTTGCCCCAACCTAATAATTAAGCTTCCGTGCATAAGATGTTCCGCAGTGAATGTAGTCAAACAAGAAGACCCATAATGGCAGACGAATGAACGCGACTGAGTCCGAATTTTTATTGTCGATAACTACAAAACGCTAGGTTTTATCAAAATTTGTGAGTTACTTTCCAGTTCAGCATATACATTTACACGGAAATATGACGATTTGGGAAATTTTTAATAGATATTTAGCTCGGGGCTTAAAAAGTAAATTTTACCGGTAAATGTGCAACTTTTCTTTTTTTTTTTTAGTAGACCAGTTTAAAATGTCACAGAAAAGGATTTTTAACAGGGGCTAGGTGTTTTTATGAAGAGTCGAAAGATTTATCGACAGATTAATCATTAATGTTTGGCAAATTTAAGTAAAGGGCCAGTCAGTCAGTTATGTGCCATGCGTGATACACGCTTAGGCGATCATGTATCTTTCGATACATGACTAACAAGGCAGATTTTTTTCCCGCAGTAGGTTGCCTTTTCTTTCTGCGGTAGGCCAGTTGTCATCCATGGCTATAGAACCCGGTCTGTCGAGATATTTACCTATAGCTTGGCGGGGGAGAAGAGAATTCATACCTTTCCCAAGTGTATTAGCACGTAAGTGAATATAATGGACTCCACTGGAATTCGAACTCGGCTCTCCGATTACTCTTTCCGAGCCGCTATCCATTACTGCAAGGAGTTATTATTTTACACTCACTACAGTTCCTCTCGAGCAGCTTCTTTTCACGAACCGCTGCTTTGAAGAACCGACTCCCAAGAGAATGCTTCCCCAATCACTACAATCTTGCCCTGTTCAAGTCAAAGTCAACTGTTATCTTCCCTATATATTCTCATAAAATGTGCCTCTTGGTAACCTTTTACATTGATTGACTGCTGAACGTTGTATTGGGTAAACAACATTGTAAAAAAAAAATCCATTAAGTTTTATTTTTATTTTTCACTCATTTTTGAGGACAGGGATGAAATCACTGTTGTTGTTTTGTTTTTGTTTTTTCTTTCTTTCTTTTTTTATTTTTTTCTTTCTTTCTTTCTTTGATAACACAAGCTAGCGTGCGTAAATGAAACGCTGTTTTCATTCTGTTTCTCTAAGAAAATCCAGTTAATTAATTCTTAAATTTACTAATAGACTACGAAACACATTTCTAGGGCAAATAGTAGATTTTAAAAAGATTTTTTTTCTGTCTAATCTGAAAAAAAATGACGTTTTATTATGCAAGCATCAACTGTCAGAAAAAAAACCCTATTTTTTAAGGGTAGGTAAGTTAGGGTTGATGTAGTAGCAATCCTGAATTGATATTATTTGAGTGTTAAAATAATTACTCCGTTGCTATATGTACTTGTAATGTTGGGGGAATCCTTTTTCTCTTTTTTTATATTAAAAACGAAATGAATTAAAACGTACAACAACAATACAAACAATAGAAACTGGAGACACGTGTTGACATAAATAGCAAGAATTTGTATTTTCTTTTTGTGATGTGAATTACAGAATATTGTTGTTCTCAGTGTCTCTTTTGCTTGAAAGTCGGTGCTTACTTGGTTTGGTTCCGAGAATTTCATTTGTGAGGATGGTGTTTGAAATCCTCTGTTTTCGATCTTCACGGAGCGCTGGCAAAGACGTGAGTTTCTGTACTACTACTTGTCTACTGCAATAGGCTACCCTAGTCTACACTACTATACTCTATTCTCCTGACTCTCTTGTAAGGGTCGTTCTTATAATGATGAGGGTAGGATGATGTAAGATCCTTCTTTTCTATCATCACTGATGACAAGCTTATTTTTAGAATGATGAAATATCCTTATTTTTGTATTATCACTGATAGCAATGTTATTTTTAGAATGATGAAATGTCATCATCATTCTAGACCATAACACATCTACAATACATTAAGTTATTTCTGTAGGTTGGCATAGCCAAAGATTCTTTAAAAATTAGCATATATGGTGAAAAATGTTCAAAATGTAATGCAAACTAAAGTTTATCGTCAACGCCTTTTATTATTAAGAAGAAAGCCCAAATGATTTTTTTGATTATTATATTTTTTATTACCTTTTAGAATCTTCGCAATCTTGGATAACAAATGTTATTCCTGCGTCAACGGGTGACCACATTAATATGGGAAATTTTTGAGTCTTTTTGCCATGAAAAACATTGATATGGAAATTTTTGCAAAGATCAGATAATGAAACTTTCAGGACTTATTCACAAATGAATAAAATTATTTTAGAAATGTTTCTCTTTTAAGAAATCTTGGTAAAATACATACATCTGTTACTTATTTAATTTTAGGAATCTTCAAAAAATTCATTTTTGTAGCGCCTAATGTTTCTTTTAGTTATAAGGAAAAATCCTTTGAGAATTTATTTGAAATCATCTATTTTTTTTTTTTTTTTTATCAAACAAGAGCACTTGTTACCGAAAATCTGCCCTGAATCGTAAAATAAAAAAATGCAATAAAGTATTATTTAATTAGAAAATCTTTTATTTGTTTTTATGAATAAGATATATAATGGACACTATTGTGTAATGAAAAAAAATTAGATGAATAATACATTTTTACAATAATTATTTTCAGTTTTTAAAAATTTTAAATTTATAAAATTTTAATTTATAAAATTTTAAATCTTTTAAAACTCTGTATTACTTTGTCGCGGTTAGGTAATATTAATGTCATTAAGTAAAAACTATATTTATTAATTATTACTGCAATTCTTCGATCCAAAGTATTTTTTTTTCTTTCTTTTTTTTATGTATATAAACGGGTTGATGTTTTTAAATAAACGACATTATCAGAAAATAAGAGCAGTAGATATAAAAAAATTAAAATTTATTGCTTAAAATCAGAGTATCTGTTCGTTCTGCCTAGGATCTGTGTTGAATTTCTACCTAGGGTCAGAGTATCTTTTCCACCCCTTCTATCATATTCTTATAACATGGGGCGAGAAGCGGTGCATGTTTCTGTTTTCTGGTAGTTCGCGACTTAACAATGATTAGAGTCTGATCTTGAGGGTTCCAAAACCCACAACAGCATCTCCTCCAGCTACACCAAAGTGGGAGTGTCGGAGTACTCTGGTGCCAGCGTGGCAGTGGTTTTTGTCCTTGGCCCATATGGGTACTAGGTGAAAGCGACCCCGTGTCACATCCTACCACATCCAAATACAGTAACAATGTGTTCAGGCAATGTGACCAGTATAACACACACAATACGTGTTCTATACGACTGATGGACGGTCTACGAAACTCTAGAGTCGGGATGCTGAATCAGTTAAGTGACAAATTTTATATTTGTTATATACAGGGTGAAGCAAAAGTCGAGCACCATAAAGATAATTTATTCAAAGGATAATTATACGTGAAAATTTTATTTACTAGTTATTTATTGTTATATGTGTTGTTCAAAATGTCTTCCTCATTTTTCAAAACACATTTCAATTCTGTGCCTGGATGATTCATTAATACATCGGAGAGTTTACCTCTGTCATTTTACAACAGCATTCATATTTAATTCTCTCTTTAAGTTCCTCAATATTTCTTGGACACATGATAAACAACTGATTTCAAATGGTTTCCGCAGGAAAAAATCCAAGGGTGTGAGGTTTAGTGGACACTCATCAGGACCTCTTCAACCTATCCATTTTTACGACTTTTGCCTCACCCTATATATATATATATATATATATATATATATATATATAACCAAGTATATGAATAGTGTATATGGAATGAATTCCAATAACCAACAATTAGTATTCTTAAAAGAGTGCTCAATACAAAGTAGAGCAGATAGCGATTAAATTTTGATTTTGAAATTAGCAGTTTTTAATTTTAATATTAAATGTTATCATATAATTTAGTAATTATTGTTTAGAATAAATTCTTTTTTAATACTACCCATATTTTAAACATCTGAATAGATATTATAACATGACTTCGTTGTCAAGCTTTTTGAATTTTCCTATACTTGTATTTTGATTGGTCCATCTAGCTTTTGTAACAACGTTTTCCCCTTGTGAAGGATTGTTAATTAATTTGAAACTTTTAAAACCATTTATTTTACATTCAACATCATCACTTGATAAGACACCGGAGGTGTTGAAACAAAATGGCTATTTTTGTAGTGATTTTATAACATATTTATGTTATAAATATTTTTTTTAAATAAATAATTTATATATATATATATATATATATATATATATATATATATATATGAGATAGAGATGCATATTGCATTTTATAGAGTATAAGTAATTACATTTGAAACTCAAAATTAGAAAAAAAACAAAAAAAAAAAAAACAGACACTGCTTAAGTAGTTGGTCCACTCATAAAAAAAAATAGGGAAAAATTGTTTTGGAAATAATTTTTATAGCTTAACAATCATGAGTCACTTCTCAATATGCGACATTTGTGAGAATCGAAAATATTGATTTTTTTTTTTTTTTTTATATCGGTGAGATCTTGTTCACAGTATCGATGCATAAAATTGATCCGTGACATTTTATTTTACACTATCTCGACTTAAATTTTCTAAGTATGAAAATAGACTTTTGTTTTTGTTGCAATAAGATTTATTAAATTTTAAAAAACAAACATATATAATTTAAAAAAAAAAAAAAAAAAAAAAAAAAAAGAGAAAGCTTTACATAAATAAAATAAACCTCTATGCCCGTTTATTCTTCATTTAGGATAAATAATTGTTAGACCCCAATGTTTGTGAATGTACATCCGAAATTACACGCCCCACCCCACAAAAAACAGTTTAACAAATTTCAGAAAATTAAAAAATAATACTTTTACTACAGATATCACTGAAGCAAGTAAAGTTTCAAATTGACGTTTGTAAATATTAGGTTAGTGCAAAAATAATATCGTTTTTTGACGTATTTTTAACGTCAAAAAACGATATTGTTTTTGCACCAACCTAATAACAACCAAGTTCAATAACTCTGTTAAGAGTCAGAAATCGTATTTACTCTGTATAGATACCCATTCTAAATCGATGAGAAATTAATATTTTTGATATTCTGATTAAACTAAAGCCTTGGCTTTAGAAAGACCTACAAAAACTACCCCCCCACACCAAAAAAAAAAATGCTCCTTATTTTTTTATGACTGGACCAGTTTATTTAAGTAGTAAAATGCGAAGCAAAATGTGATATTTACAATAAATAAAAATGTATAATTTTCAGCAGATGAGCAATCATTGTTGGTTGGTTGGTTGATTTGTTTTTTGTTTAGCGGCATATCAACACCTCTATGGGTTATTTAATGCCGAAATCTAAATATTTGGATTTTGGTTGGTTGATTTTGTTTAGCAGCATCGAAATCGAAATACTTGGATTTTGGTTGGTTGATTTTGTTTAGCGGCATATCAACACCTCAATGGGTTATTTAATGCCGAAATCTAAATATTTGGATTTTGGTTGGTTGATTTTGTTTAGCAGCATCGAAATCTAAATATTTGGATTTTGGTTGGTTGATTTTGTTTAGCGGCATAACAACACTTCGATGGGTTATTTAATGCCGAAATCTAAATATTTGAATTTTGGTTGGTTGATTTTTTTGTTTAGCAGCATATCAATACCTCTATGGGTTATTTAATGCCGAAATCTAAATATTTTGTATGCAAATTTATTAATATATTTGGAGATAATAATGGCCCTAGTGATACAAATCTTACTAATTAACGGGTGGAGAAGAGGTGGATTCATACATTTTTTTGCGCATAGATGAATATAATGAACCCGACTGGAATTGGAACTCCACTCTCCGAAGAAATTCTGAGTCGTTATCAATTACATCACTTACACATCCAAGATTACAGCACCTGGCATTTCTAAGCGATCACCCATTTAGGTACTGACCAGGCTCGACGTTGTTCAACTTCGGTGATCATACAGGAACCGGTGTTTCAACGTGATATGGCCGTAAGCTAGCTATTATGAAAACTATGAATTTTATTTTGACATTTTAGCGGTTATTGAACCTGCCTTTTCCTCGATTAAATGTTTTGAATCTTGAAGTGTTTGCGTTTTTCTATTGTAAACCGCATTCTTAATATGACCCCCAAAACAAAAATAAATCTTAAGGTGGGAAATCAAAGGACCTTATGCACAATTTAATGGTCCCACTTCCCAAGACATTGATTTCGTAATTTTCTATCCTAAAACTTTGACGACATTAATATGCAGATGCCCTATCCCGTTGAAAGATTGTTGTTTGCAAAGCTCTTCCAGGGAATTGTGGGGAGAAAAGAAAAAAAAATCAATGGTGCAATATGATCAAGTAATTTCCACTTGTGATGTTTCTGTCAATGAAGACTTGTCCATACATACAGTGTTTATCCATACGCCTCCTCGCATGGAATATGGCACAAAGCCAAATTTATAGTGGGAGTCACACGCATACATGAGATCAGAGGCCAAAAGTAGTCCCGTTCATTCGACATGTTTCCTTCGGGGATGGTCCAAGCGCAGAGATTTAAACCCTAGCCCTTCCACTATGGATAGGGAGACGAGCCACTGAGACAAGATTTATTTTAAGGTTCGTAAACTCTTGCAGATGATAACCCTAACCATACATTTAATTTTTGTCTTGAGTAATATTTACCAATTGATTCGGTTGGTAGGAGTCACTGCCCTCACCTTTTCTTTTTCTTTTTTTTTTACTAATCAATTTCTCAGTTATTCTATTTTTGTTTTTAAACGTGATAAATACTTTATTTACATCCTGACCCTGTCTATGCGGATTTAAATTCTAGTCATTCAGTTAACTGCCATTCGTGATACACGCTTGGCCGATCATGTCTCTTTCGATTCATGACTGACGAGGCAGAATATTTTCGCGCTGTAGGTTGCTGTTTCTTTCTGTGGTAGACTGGTTTCCAGCTAAGGCTATAAGACCTATTCTGTCCTCTATTCAACTCATAGATGGAGGAAGGGTGAGATGGCTACATTTCCCAAAGATTTACGCTGTAAGAGAATGTAACAAACCCAGCTGGAATGCGAAGTACGAGTACACTTTGCAAAATTTAAAAAAAAAAAAAAAAAAAGATGAAAAGGGGAATTGTGGACAGTTTAAAAATATGTCTAAATTTATACAAAAGTAAGAAGAAATTACCCCCTATAAAAAAAATATATATATATAACACAACAAAGACACATCAGTTATCACTTTTCAGAGCCAATTAAGGACAGAACATGTAAATATGTGCACAACGACTAAAAAGGTGGAAAAGAATTATTATCAGAGAACCAGCAGTATAAATCACAGAGAAACCTCGCAGTTATCTCTTCTGCTTACAGAGGGAAGGCTGGTTAGACTTAATATAAGAGATTGTTCCGGAGATTTTTTTCACAGTAATCAGCAGAGTATTTGATTTAATTGTTTAAATTCCTCATGGGACATTTAATGACGAAATTTTCTTTGGTTACTTTGAAGTAATAAAAATATGTTATTCTGCTTTCGCAATTGAATACATAGTAAATGATACTCAGCTTTTGTGCATATACATGTTTGTGAGGACATAATTACTAGTGGCAGTGATATGTGTGTTTTATGTTGTTGAAGTTTTATTTTAGAATACAGTTTTAAGTAATTGTCGAATATTATATGGATTAATATCATGAAATAGTTCTTTCATCTTGCTGATTTCAGTCTGTTTAGTGGCATATCAGCCTTTATGGGTTATTTAATACCGAAATCTAAGTAGTTTGTATTGTGGGTCATTTTACTATAAAATGTATTGATGGAATTCTATCATAAAATTCTATTGCTGGTCATTTTGCTTAAATAATGTACTGTTGGTAATTTTAATATAAAAATGTATTTTTATACTTTCATAGTATTTTATTTTTGTTTGGAGGGTCACTATTTCCCCATAGCTGGGACCCTAACAGGTGCTACCACCCCGAGTCAAAGTGGACCTGGGAACAACAGCAATTAAGAGGTAGTTCCACGCTCTTCAAAACCTCCAATCTCTAAATCAGAAGCCTTTTGTGGGTTATTTAAAGCCAAAACTTATTTCGGATTGTAAAAGGGTGCATACAGTATACCTTGTTCCCAAGTAGTCTCCCATTTAAGTACTGTCCGGATTCGATGCTGCTTAACTTCGGGATCGAACAAGAACCGGTGTTTTTAGCATGATCTGGCCGTAGATCGTCAAATCTTTTCTTTTCTTTTTTTTCTTTTTTTTTTATATAAAGGCATTTTTTTTACCACTTAAGTTCAAATATAGCACAAGGTGGTAAGGAGAGAAAGTAAGTCTTCCAAATGGAAAATCAGCATTTGAAATCCTGACCTTTGCCAAGACTCGAACACCGACTTCTTGTATCAGTGGGAAAAGTAAAACTATCTCAGTGACGACATAAATCACATCTCTGGCTTAGTGTATATGCTTTTGACCCCAATATTCATGATTGCATTTTGCCGAGAAACCAGTGTTATAAGTAAACCTAATAAAAATATTTACCAAATTATTAAAAATCTGAAAAATCACTAGATGTTCTATTTACGTCAATCACTAAGTAATCGACTGGTGTCGGGAATTTTGAAAGTTCACTCGTATGGTTTATCAAAGAAGACATGCAACAATTGAAAGAGAAATATTGGTTGCTGTATGCTTTTAAAACGTCCAAAGAGCCAAACAAACCATAATGAAAACATATGCAAGCTGTTCGGACACTTAATTGTAGCTTAATGGTTAACAAGCTTGTCTTATAATCATACAACGGGATCTTCACCGAGCTTTCCACCGATCGGCTAGTGGTAGTCTCATATTCCGTCGCCATTCTTATCGGTGTGCACCAGAAACTGAGAAATATCCGTTGCACGTTCACAATAGAAAACAAACGCCGAAAAATGAGAATTCAAACCAGGTTTTTAATTGTAGGTGTTTTATTTAGAGCTTCGCTTATACGTGGGTAAGTAGGCGACACTTAGACTGACATGTAGTTCCAACAGCTTAGACAGAGGGTTGGTTGGAGGGAAGAACTATCTACACATCATGACGACTGGTTGGCAATACGAACGGGCGATATTGGAACTACCCAAGCTACAGTCGGTCCTACGTTAAGCACTTCGAATCAGAGCTGACTTCCTCGATCCCAACTGTGACTGTTAATAGAGACCAACAACCGGACATCATCAATGTTGTCTGTTGCTTGATCTCATTCATTTATTTATTTGTTCCGCTTCGGTCAAGTGAAGACCCGACTTCAAAGACCCTATCCACTGGCCATAACACAAAAACACTTGAGATCAAGATAAAATCACACTTTCCTCTTCAATGTAGGCGTCGCAATCATAGTGTCGCAGTTTCAGGGATCACTATTTCTGAGTAATGTGTTCGATCCTTACTAGGTGCAATAATCAGCGAGCCATTCTCGAAGAACATTACTGCTAAGAATATAATGGAAACATAATAATAGCAATAAATTAAACTGAAAAGTATCATTTAACTATTCTTTTAATTAATTTCTTTTTTTTTTTATATTTTAATGTAATATAAAAAAATATTCATTGTACTATAAGTTTATATAAAAGCGCTAAATATTCATTGTACTATAAGTTTAATAAAAGCGCATAGAATAAAAATTATATTCTTAAACTATTGGTTATATAAGGTTAAAGATAATTTATTTTTAAACATAAATACCAATTCAATTTCTTGATTATTGTACTGTCGGTGTTTTGTATTTGTTTAGATTTTGCGGTTTTTTTTTCGCGCGTTTTTTTCCCTTAAGTCAAGCACCCCCGCCCCATACCGTCTCCCTGTGTTGTCCTATGACAACCGTGCCTAAATAAACGTTAATTTCATTAAGAATTACTTCTACAAAATCTAGTTAATTAATCTTTAAATTTACTAAGTGACTTTGAACCACATCTATAGAGCAAATATTGTTTTTTTAAGAGATTTTTAAATTTGTTGTTTACATTTTCCGTCTATAATGGCGGTTCGATGAGTGAACGTACCAATGTTTTAAAAATGTTTAAAAGCAATTTAACATGGAACTTTTTTTTCTCTTAATACGGATTAACTTTAGGCTATTAGTATTATCTTTTTTTTTAAAAATTAACTTCAAAGAAAATATTTATTAAAAATGCATTTTTAGTTTGTTTTATGGAAAATACTAGGTACCATCGTGGTACCTAACATTTTTTTATTTTTTCTCACCGTCTAAAAATACAATTGGTTATGTTTTAGTTTGCGGTTAAATTTTACTTTTAGCATCAATTTGACTGAGAAAAATCTAAACTTAAACTTATTTCTCCTGAACAGGTTCACAGTCAAATTGTTTGTTTTTCTTTTTGCTGCTTTGTCCGAAGAAGAGGCTAATGCTGTCAAGATTAGTAATACAAAACGCAAATATATAATTTTTTTTTTGCCCCCCACCAGGCAAAAATTTTCATGACCGTTGGGAATTTAAAGTTTATTTTATTTCTACATCAGGGTTAGGCGGTTAAGATATCGTTTAGGGTTGGGAGGACTTATACCGAGAAAAATAACTTTTTTTTCCTCCCTTAAAAATTTTAAAAGTGATCATAATTTTGAACTTTTGGTCCAAGTAGAAAAAAAGCCCCCCCCCACCATACCGTCTCCCTGCCATTGTACAACCTTTTGCTAGCCAGACTAACTTAAGCTAAAAGTCCATTTCTTAATGATTATCCTTTTTTTTATGGAAACAGTAGAAAAACTTTACTTTTGCAAACCAAATGCAAAGAAAGAAAGTAAGCAAACAGTGAAATACTGAGTGAAACTATATTTTTAAACTTCCGTTTTTCTTTTCTTTTTTTACGGGTGTGATCTGTAAAAGAAAGGCAAGAATCGATGTACGCAAATAACTAGGACTTCTCCATATCGTCAACAATTAAATTGGCTCTAGTCCACTCTAGAGTGTTAATATTGCCCGTTATTCAACAACTCGTTACCTTAAAGGGCTCCAATCAGTGTGTAGGCTAGAGCTACTCAACACAATTGAACTCTAAGAAAAAGGTCGACCCTGCCATCTCCCTGTTCTATATCTAGGTTTCGCCTATCGATTCAAGTTTAACAAGAAGACGAATGATAACAACCACAGCGACTTGCTTTGAGCATTTTATTAACATTTACTTGGCTTTCTTTCTCGTTTCGTTCGTTCACCTGTCTACAGACAGACTACAACAAACATACGTTCAACGGCACACCTGTAGTTATAATTTTACCGGTTTTCTTTCTATATAGACAGGTAAGTCATTTATTTCTTTTCAGAAATTCGCATTTTTAGTACCTTGTTGCTTTTGTAAGGTTGTAATGTTAACTAAGAAAGTTGAGTCGTGGTCGTAGTTTCTTCAATTAAAAATTCATAGAATTGAAAACTTAGTGGCGACCGTAGAAAACTTAAAAAACAACTGATTTTATTTTTATTAAAAAATAAAATTAAGTAAAAAAAAAAAAAAAAAAAAACAAAAAAGATTTTTCATTATTCTTCTTTTCTTTTTTAGGGATTTAACGGATAACGTGAATAACATTGTGTTTGTGTTATGTACAGTACACCGTACACGTGTTGAACCCAAAAGTACATATGGATTATAAAAAACTTAAAAATCTACTGACTAGTCTATTTTGTAAACTAAGTTTATTTATCCCTACATAAGGACAGTCACATGTAACAACCTCGTTCAAGTTGTCTATTATTGTTATACGTAATTTTAACTGTTAAAATTACGTATAACAATAATAGACATACTTGTTAAAATTTAACAAGTATGGCTTGAGTTGAATGAATATTGAATACCTGTTTATTTTTTTTTTATCTTAGTGACCAGAGTTAAACTAAAAATACGCGCTAGTGATTCATTTCATAACAAATATAAACTTAAAGCTATTGCTAACGAAATCAGAAAGAGAAACAAAACTAAATGGCCTATTTTTATTAAATAATCTAAGTTTTTTTTTTTTTTTTTTTTTTTTTTTTTTTAAATCGCATCTCTTCCCAAAGATAATTTTTTGTTTTTTTAATATCATAATTACGAATATTTTTTTTTTTTTTTTTTTGATAAGGAAAGAAAAATGACATTTAACTTTTTTTTTTTTAGCAAAAGAAAAACTAAGCCAAAATACTTTATAAATTACTATGCTATTTTTAGCACTTATAAATAAATCCTTGTATTTTTTATAATTAATTGGTATGCTAATAATTGTAAATAAATTTAGTAAATAATTATATTTACACCCGAAACACGACGGCGTGACATCTGTTGATTTTTTTTTTTTTTCTAGATTCTTTCTTATTTTTCAGTAAATTGCTTTTATAAAAAGATCACATTTTTGTGTTAATTCAAATATTGTTATTTTCTAAAAATGTATTTAAAAGCCATTGTTTTCTTGTCGAAATGGGCGGTGTGGGAGATTTGAATTTCTTGTATATAAAGATTGTCACTGTTAGTGTTAAATAAAATTTTAATGAACTTTTTTTTGACTAGTATTTCTTTCATCTTCATTTTTGTTTGAAATGAAAGATGCCAAAACTAACCTTAATTGACCTGAAAAGTTGGAAAATAAAAATCTCAATCTACACAAAAAAAAAAAAAAAATAAAATGTCTTAGAGACTTAATGTGAGTTTGACTTTTTGAAAAGTTATAAATTTCGATATTTTATTTTCAAAAGCTTTTATTTTTGTGCAAAAAAAAAATCTAGTTCAACTGATTGATTTTTAAAATTTTAGGTCATTTCAATAATTTAAGACGTACGGTAAAAAATTCTGTCTGTGGAATGTTGAATTGAAAGAAATTTTACTTAACATTACAATTTTTTTTTTTTTTTTTTTTTTTTGACAATATTTTTAAATTTAATATTGCGATGAAGAGGTGCCATCATTCTGCAGACCCCCCCCCCAGAGAGAACCATAACAATAACATGCTTTTTTTTTCTTTTTTTTTTTTAACTGGAATATTTCTATAAATTCTTTTTATTTAATGTTTAATAAAAGAAAAAAAATAATGGAAGACAGTGTATATTAAGTTTATAGCTTCCAACGACTTTTGTATGCCAAACATCGACTTTATATTTCTTTTTCTTTTATTTTGTTTTTTGAACAAGCCTCATAGTCTGAGAACTTCAATTATTTATTTTCTAAAAACTACAATTTAATTCCAATGATGAAACATTATTCAAAAACTTTAAATTTTATTTACACGAAGATATTTGAGTTGACGCTCTCAGTGAAAATTGAAAACAGAACACCCAGAAACTGTGAAATCAAATAAAAAATGTCCCTGTTTTGAATTCTGGAAAACTTTTTCCTCGCCACATCTATTCCTTAGAATTGGAATAATTCTTGATTATACTTAGTATTTTATTTTTATTTTTTTTTATATTCCTTCAGATTCAACAGTCAACACTTACGGTGTATAACCGCTCAGAATATGAGGTTGGTTAAAAAAAACTTAGGGGAACGTAAGGGAGGTAAATTACTGTTTAAACTTTAGCGTTATGTTGAAGAAAAGTGAAATCTTTTGAATTTTAAAGTTTAACAATGTCCACCTCCTTCCCCAAACAAGGAGTGTAAATTTAATTTAACATTAACAAGAGTGCTTTTCTTTAAGTTTTTTATAAAAATGCTAATTTCATTGAACATCCTTTCCTAGATTTCTTCTGTTCAGCTGCAATTCCAACCAATTGATTTAATTTTTGTTGATCAGTAGAAAATCACGCAACCTAATGAATGAGCTTTTAATTTTAGCTCAAATAATTTGAGTCAAATTGGAAGAAAATCATTCTAATTTTATCTTGTTTTCTGTTTTGAAGATACAGTCGATTAATTCTTCGTTTGCACTATTAGTTTTTCTTTTTCTTCATTATTTTATTTCTTTTTTAGTTTTACTCGTCCTTGCCAAACTTAATTCTCTTTTTTTTTTTTTTTTTTGTATGGAATATTGTCGAGGAAGCTGCAGTGCAAACTAATCTGTGTGTTAGTGGTGAGGAATAGGGGAAAAAAAGTAACATTTTAATTTAAAATAGTTTTAAAAAAGTTATATAATTTCTAATAAGTAATTATTATTATTTTTTTTTTTTTTTTTTTTTTTTTTTTTCCTAATTTTCCTCACAACTTCTCTGGGGGAAAAAGCCTTAAACAGAAACCTTTCTACTTTTTTTTTTTTTTTTTTTCCCTGTATAAATGTAAATTATCAAAATGAAAATTCTAATTTTGAACTTTTAAAAATCTTTCTCTTTTCATAAGCAACTAATTTGGGACCTAACTTTGAGATTCACAACGGTTCATGCGAACCGTACAAAAAATTACGAAAAAGTTCTCAAAATTTGTTCATTCATTTGGATTGCTGGCTTATGAACCTAAAAAAAAAAAAATACTTCGTTTCACAGTCTATTTGAAATCTAACTAAACATCCTACAACTTCCATATCCCGCCTCAAGCAGTAAAGCCTAAGTGCAATTATTTATCAATATTTTATATTTACCCGCGGCCCCACGCAGCAAGATGTTTAAAGTGGCGTGCAAAATTTCCATATATAGACCACGTAAAAACGGAGTCGGTTTCCCGAGACGAGACTCTGCCCTACCCTCTGACATAAGCCAGGTAAAATATATAAATAAATAAAAAGTTAGTGACGTTCATAATTTATTATAGTCACAGTATAGTAAATAAACTTTTTAAAATAATTGTCATAAAATTAAAAATTTAAAACGGCGATATATCATCTTCCTTTTGTAAAGGTAATTGTTATCGGATCCCATTATGGGATCCGGTGACAATTTGTGTGTGTGATCTCAAGAACAGTTTTGGAGGAAAGATGTATGACAAAGTGGAAGTTGATTTATTTTTGTTAAACAATTTGTTTTTTTTTTTTGTAGAAATAGACATGTCTGATATCAGAAAATTCATACATTGTAGTAATTGTACTGTCATTTAAAAGGAAAAGCACATTTGCTACTAATCTAGGACTATTCTTCCCTGGAAGGGAATAGGACATCTGAGAACATACCTTCCCTCTTATTCCGAATATTAACAAAGGCATACACAACAAAACACTTGACTTGTGTGAAATTTTAAAAAAGGAACAAAAAACAACAAAGATTTTTTTTTTTTTTTTTTTTACAAAATAGGCTTGCACAAAAATTTCTTTGTGTGCTTTATTTAAAAAAAAAACAAAACAAGGCAGGATAGCAGATGAAAAAAATATATGAATAAAAGCTAAACTTAAGATTTACAAAACAATCATCGAAAAATGAGGGGAGGGGAAACCTTTGAGAAGGTTAAAAAAAAAAAAAAAATTTGAATAAGGCAAAAGATACTTTAAAAAAAAGTGCACTCGCCTCATAGAAAGACCGAAAAAATCATAGAAGGAAAGGGGTTTTGAGTTGACTTTTGGCAAATTCAACTAGTGTCACGGGGACTCTTAACAATTTATTTTAATTCCTTCCCCCACCCCCTTTCTGCTTAGGTGGCAGTCAAACCTTCTGGGTCCTTATCATTCTGCCTACAGGACAAAATTTTCATGTACTTCATCTTCTGTCTTGGTTGAAACATTTGGTTACTTCCTCGACAATTACAGTACCTTCAGGCCAGAAAGGTGTTTTATTTTCTTTTTTGAAAATCTGATTACCTTCTGAAAATTATCCACTAGCTCTTTTTATATTACAATTGAAGGGATTCTGGCAGGCCTCAACTTAAAATTTTATTTAAATATTTGAAAAATCCACTTTGAAATATTTTTGGCAGTTCTTTTACAACCAATTTTAAAAATACAGTGTAACCCGGATATAAGAGAGTTGTCGGGACCGGAGAAGAAGTCTCTTATATCCGGGTTTGGGCTCTAATTTGGGACCAGAGAAAATCTCTCTTATATCCGGGTTTCTCTGTAGAAATTTTTACAGACAAGTGTAAGAATTTTTCATAAAAAGCATGTATATAAGACGAATCTAGTCTACATCTATTTGTTTTACACTTTTTTTATTAATTATTATTTCTAATTATTCTGTATTAGTAACTAATATAATTTTTTTTATATATTTGGGTAAAAGGGGGATTGCTTAGCATATATGAACTGCCAATTTTGTGTTGACTGATAACTGTTGCAAAATCTTGTATTTGTTTTGTTTGGGGAAATGCACATTTTTAATTCATCCAAACAGTAATTGGTTGAAAATAGTTTTAAAATCATGATCTATTTCCTATTGTGTTCATGAATTATACCTATATACATTTTCTCTCTCTTGTAATAGCTGGCTGCTTGTTTCTGAATATACCCCTTTTGCTAGGGCAGCTAGCCAATCCCTGTTGCAGATGCCTGCTCAGACATATTTGTTCAATGCCCACAGAGGCAACCTGTCATTTATACTTCAGTCATGCTGAGCATAGCATACTTACAGGTTTTGGAAAAAGATTGCAAAATTTGGTGCGATTATTAGTTAAACAAAGTCAGTATACTCAAATCCTGGTTACAATGACTTGTGACTTCAGGCTAATGCTTCCCAAGCAGTTTCATCAACCCAATTTCACTCACAAGGCTTGGGTCAATCATTGGTACGGTTATCAGGCACTTCTCAACAGTAACATTGATTAGGGTCATCTTTTCAGGACAATATAAGTTACATTGTTATTCTCATAAAATTACCAATATAATATTCACTGGTAAAAAAAAAAAAAAAGAATTCTTACAATCCAAAAGAATATTTCAGCTTTAAATAACTCGCACTTTTTTTTTTTTTTTTTTTTTTTTTTTTTTTTTAAAATCACCATGAACTTGGGATATCATGATTGGAATATTTAATGTTCTAAACACTTGGACGGACACACACACACACACAATTTTTATTTTACGTAAATACTTCTTATGAATTTATAAAAGTATGAAATTGAATTTTAACTTTAATATTGTCATGTTAAAATTCTTTTGAGCATTTAAATGTCACATTTTTGCAGTATAGAGCAGGTTTGAAATTTTAAAGTTTAGTAGTTTTTTTGTTTTTTTTTATGTAGCATATATAAATTTGATACCTGTTAATGAATTCAATAAATGGCAAATGGGGTATCTGCATAAACTTAGTTGGTTGCAAGATAAGCTATTTTGAATATTATTATAGTTTGTTTTATCTCCAGAAAAGGCAATCCTGTTTAAATAAATCAACACCCTTTTAGTCAATTTTTTTTTCCTCCTTTCTATCATTTTCATTATCAGACAGTTGTAAACAATACTGCTTCCATATTGTTTAACACTGACTCCCTACCCCCCTCCTCAGTAGGCTGTTGGCTTTGTTAAAGTTGTTTTATGAATCATCTGACCTTCTCAGACTTACTTTTACTAATTTAAAAAAAACATAAAAATGACCATCCTGTTATAATTGTGCTTCCCTTCCATAGTTTGCACGACCTTTACGCCCTGCCAATACCTCATAAACAATGGACTATTCTGTTTTGATCATGTGGATAGAGGGGGAAAAAAGACACTACTTGGTTTCAGTGAGAAAAGAGAGAAGCAGATTAAGCTGATAAGAACTACACCTTGAACTTGTCCAAAAGGCCAAGAAGTATGGGTAACTGTGATAAAATATGCCATTTTTCAGATGCACAGTATCAAATGACTGAAACCAAATAAAACAATCAACAAAAATTCAGTTATCATAAATAACATTGTCTACTGAATTATTTTAAAATTATTAAGAGAAATGTTTGTATGATGGGGATTTTTCATTGAATTTTTACACCCTTAAAATAATGTCTAGCATTCATATTTATGATTGTTATAGCAATATTTTGTTAAAGTTAAGTTCAAATATTTAAGAATACAATAGGGGAATTTATATGGATATTTATTGTCATAGAACTTGCCATAAGTTTAATCAATCATTAACTTAAGAATATTAAAATAAGAAAACTGAAGTTTTCACAGGTTAAAACTAGTTATATACAGGATGATTGAAAAGTAACCCTCTCTTTTAAAATACTTACTTATTTATTAACTATAATTTTTACAAAAAATGAATATGAGAGGAAAGCATTTAGCATGAGGTCTTATTTAAAATTCAATATGAGTACCAGATTTTGTTGCCAGCTTTTCAAGCTGCCCAGGAATCACACCAACTGATTTCAGCAGGAATTCTTGTGGTATGGAAGACATAACTTCGCCCATGTATTTGCCCTTCAAGTTCTTCCAAAATCTTTGCTTCGGTATAATAGACTTGCTTCTTTAACCAACACCAAAAACAAAAGTCACAGGGTGCTAAGTCAGGACTCCTGGCTGGCCATTCATAAGGATCACTATGAACTATCCACCTTTCAGGGAAGTGGGCATTCAGCCATTCGTGAATGATAATAGCAAAATGTGGAGAGGTGCCATCTTGCATGACAATCAAATCTTCAACATTCTCCAAAGCACTTATAATGGACCAGATTTCATCTTACAGCATGGTAAGGTACCTTTCAGCATTCATGGTATCACAAATAATGAATGGACCCACAATCCTGTCCAAAGTCATCCCACACCACACTGAAAAAATTCAGAATTGGTCTAAAGATAACAAGAGGATAGTAGCAGTTGTGATGTTTCAGAAACCCACCAATGGGGAAATACTACTTCGTCATCCCAGAGGATATTTTTGAAGAGATCTGACCAATTTTCATACCAAGCCAGCATATTCTCCTCAAAATCTATGCAAATAGCACAGTATTCAGCAGGGAGTGGTTGGCAGTAGTGTGACTTCTAAGCATACCGTTGAAGCTACTTCTTGATCACAGTTCGTATTTTGTGAAAAGAGTCCACTTTCCCTTGCTGCTTGTTGAATTAACTTTCTTGAGCAACATGTAAACATTTTTTTTGCACCATCTGGTTACTGAACTTAGAAGGGCGACTGCTTCTTTGAGTATCAGCTACTGGCCCTGTAGCCACGAGTTTTGCATGACAACTCTTGATTGTATTTGTATCAACTTGAGCATGTATTCCTCTAATGGTCTTCAGCCATGTTTGTAGGGCTTCCAAATTTCAAACAAAATGATCAATCTGAAAAGACGGATACAGATTCCCATACATTAAAGATCATTTCCTGAATAGTGTCTTCATTTAGTTTTGTTTACTCTGAATTTGAAGTAAAATACACAACTGATGACTATTTATTTCTGGAAAAGAAATTGAATAAGTTTGTCTCTTTTTCTCTCTCTCTCTCTCTCTCTATTCAAGCACTTTTTGTGCAGTAACTATCTACAAAATGCAACATGCTTTTTATTAAGCAGATTCTTACATAAAGCATCTTTTTATTTACACCATTTACATGTAGACTGTTGTCGTCATCTTTATTACATTTTTGGTGGTTGTGCCCTCCATCAGGTGTATGTCGATCCAGGTAATCTACAGGGAATTCTGAACTGAACTCACTGGACAATAGCCTATTAAAGCATTGGTTCATAATTTAGTGACATAGTAATTGTGAGTTCAGTCCCTGGACTTGGCAGTGTAGGATAGTATTCTCATTCCACTACCCAGGAATATCTCATCTAGTTCTATTCATGAATTTGGTGATGCAGTGTTTGTTAATTCAATCTGGAGGTTGGGGAGTGAGTACTTATTGGAAATAGGCAAGCAATAAGTGAGCAGTACTAAAAATAAAAACTAGATAAGATATCCCTAGACCTAGGCAGTGGAATGAGAACAGTCTACTCTCCTAGATTAAATAAAGGGTTCAGTTAAGAATTCTCTGTAGGTTACCCAGATTAATATACACCTGATGAAACCAGAGGGGACAACAGCTGAAACTTTGTGATAGCAACAAACATGCAGACAATAGTCTGCACATAAATTGTGTAAATAACTCCTCTTCCCAGAAATTCGAACAGAAACCCAGGTGCATTCCAATTTTACAGAAGAGTAATTTATGAATTTTTTTTTTTTTTTTTTTTTTTTTTTTTTTTTTAAACTAGACACGAAGCACGTGTCTTCTAAGTCAAGTTCTTGTCACTTAATATTTTACACTGGATGCTAAATTCCTTAATCTTTAAGGAGTGGATAATCCTTTCCCCTTTTGCCTTTCTCAAGGGGTTTAAATTGGTCATTATTGGCCTCTCTAAGTAAAATAGCAGATTCTTGATAAATCTCTTTAAATGAAAACTGTATTGCTGACCTTTGGGGATGCTAAACCAAACTTTCATATTTTCCAATTTCATGACTAATTTTTCTTTATTAAAATTGAAAGTGCACCCTGAAGTGTTAAAAAAAAAAAAAAAAAATGATTGAGATATACACCAATTTATTTTTTACTCATTCTCATTACCCACTTCTCCTAAACTAGGAATTTACCAGAAATTTTATGCCCCATCCCAGACTTAATCATTACATAAATAATAAACATGTTTATGGGGAAAAAAATGTTATAATCAACAACTAGCTTACTCTTGAGCAATAATTTTTTTATTTTATTGAACAAAAAAAAAAAAAAAAAAAAAATCTGATGTGAAAATCGCACTTAAAGTCCCCCAAAGCAAACATTCTTACAGCGGTATTTGACTAAGTCCAGAAACTATTGGCTTGACCAAAAGGTTTGTTTACTCAAGTAAAAAAAAGTTACTTAATAAACCAAACAAACTTTTTGGCCAATCCAGTATAATTTTGCATATTAAAGCTTTAGTCTTTACCACAATGATGTTTGACGGGTATATTTATACATTTTCTCTTTTTGTAGAGAAATAAATTTTTTATGCTGTTCTATATAATTAACATATTTAATTCAGGTATGGTTAAAAAAAAAAAAACTCAATATAAACAGTATAGAAAAATTAATACTGGATTTTTAAGAATGCAGAACTAAATTAAAACGACTTTGTCAGTAAAACCAGCAATGTGGTGTTAGGTGTCTGTTTCAATGTGTAGTGTGTATTTGACAAGGCAAGATGCTGAAAATCTGACCCACTTCCAGAAATCATTATTTCTGTGGCAGCCAAACGTTAGAATTTTTCTATTTTATTTGAATGTTGTTGTTGTATTTTTTTTTTTATTTTTTTTATTATTATTATTTCACCCCAATCAAGGTGATAATGCCACTAAGATGCAAGGGGTTATTAAAAATGAAAGAGAATGAGAAACCTTTTAGAACTAACCAGAAAGCCAATCCTAAACAGTAAACAAGGGATAAACCTATACTCCTGTTCAAAAGATGAGGAGAGAGTGTGAAGTGGGAGTTAAAGAAATTCAACAATGTGCTGAGTAGTTAACGACTGAGTGAATATGTGGAATAGCCTTTACATTTTATGGTTCTTGGTTTCCTCTAGCGACCTCCACATTTCAGTACATCTTTAAACTCTAGCATTGTTCTGTGTGTGTTGCGGGGGGGCTTGTTGGAGGCATGATTTCAGGGGTGTAGCTATACTTGACCAATTGCAGGTTGGTGAGGCTATTTGAACCATAATTGAAAGTTTTTAATTCGGAGTTGTCCTTTTCCTAGGCTAGTTGCCACCCAAGGATATAGGACCCAGTCTGTCCTGCTATTTATCCATAGTTGAGGGGAGAATAGTTGGATTCATGCCTTTCTCAAGGGTATTTGCATGTTGGTGACAGTAACAAACTTGACTGGAATTTGAACTTGGCTCTGATTTCTAAATCCGGGCAGCTAGCCTAATGGAAATGGAGGGAAATATTGATTGTTTACGTAAAAGGAGTGGCAACTTTTTTTCCCCCTCCTTTACATTTCTTTATTCATAGCCTTCTTTCAAGTTGGGTATAATAAAATAAAAACAAAAAAACTCTAATTTATTTATTGTATTTTCACTGATTTTTGTTCAACTTTCTCACCAATTAAGGAGGCATGGTAGCAGCTCGGATTGAGGAATCTGAGAACTGAGTTCAAATTCCAGTCAAGTCCATTACATTCACTTACATGCTAATACCCTTGGAAAAGGTATGAATCCTCTTCTCCCTCCAGCTATGGGTAAATAGCAGGACAGACGAGGTTCTATAGCCTTGGATGGCAACTGGTTTATTGCAGAAAGAAATGGCAACCTACTATGGGGGAAAAAAAAAACTGCCTTGTCAGTCGTGTATCGAAAGATGCTTGACATATAACTGACTGATCCTCTCTAAAACCTGTTAAAAAAGAAATTATCTGAAGTAATTATCTTACTGCAATAGTTTAAAGAGAGGAAATAAGTGTATATTATGAGGATATGTAGGATAGATAATGGTTAACCCTAGACTAGAAAAGGTTAAGATTGTGGTGATTGGGGAAGCATCCTCTCTCAGTTATCCGCCATGTGTGATACACGCTTAGGTGATCATGTATCTTTCGATTCGAACTCGGCTCTCTGATTCCTCCTTCTGAGCCGCCATCCATTACTCTACCGTGCTTCCTTGGTGAGCCGAGTTCGAATTCCAGTCAAATCTATTAAATTTACTTACATGCTATCTTCTCCCCCCCCCCCAGCTATGGGTAAATAGCAGACCTGGCTCTGTAGCCTTGGATGGCAACTGGTCTACCGCAGAAAGAAATAGTAACCTACTGCGGGAAAAGATCTGCCTCGTCAGTTATGTATCAAAAGAAACATAATCGCCTAAGTGTGTATCATGTATGGCACATAACTGACTGACCCTTGGGAAAGGTATGAATCTTCTTCTATTCCCCCCCCCCCCCAAACAATGGGTAAATAGCAGACCTGGTTCTATATCTTTGGATGCCAACTGGTCTACCGCAGAAAGAAATAGTAACCTACTGTGGGGGGGAAAAAAATCTGCCTTGTCAGTCATGTATCAAAAGATGCAGGACACATAACTGACTGATCTTCTCTAGAACCTGTTAAAAAAGAAATTATCTGAAGTAATTATCTTATTGCAATAGTTTAAAGGGAGCAAATAGAAAGTGTATATTATGAGGATATGTAGGATAGATAACGGTTGACCTTAGACTAGAAAAGCTTAAAATTGTGATGATTGGGGAAGCATCCTCTCGGTCAGTTAGTTGCCATGCGTCATACACGCTTAAGCAATCATGTATCTTTCAATTTGAACTCGGCTCTCTGATTCCTCAATTAGAGCCGCCATCCATTACTCTACCATGCCTCCTCGGAAAACCGAGTTTGAATTCCAGTTGAATCCATTACATACACTTACATGCTAATACCCTTGGGAAAGGTATGAAGCCTCTTCTCCCCCAGCTATGGGTAAATAGCAGGACAGACCGGGTTCTAAGTTAATGCAACAATTAATGTCATGTGTTTACGTTTCATTACAGCTAGCTAGGTGTAGCCATAACTTCAGCTTGCAGATTTTTTGCTTCAACTACATGAAGCAGTTGAGTCAAAATTCAAAAAATAAAAAGTTCCAATATAAATATACAGGCTCTCAAACTTTAAAAAAATAGGTTTTCTGATAGAGGGTTAGATCATAAGTCTGCCCTTTTAAAATTATAGCACTCTCCATAACTCCCCTGAACACTGTGCTCTCGAGTTCATAGCATTCCCAAGTTGAGCGTTACTGCCCACATTTTAAAAATCACTAATTCCATATTAATGCAATAGGAAATGTTATTGGAGGGCATAGTTATTTACTAATCATAGTTTCGATGTGGCACAATGCCAAAAGTAGGGAGAACCCAGTGAGGATTGAATTTGCTACTTGGTTGTAATTAATCTAGTGAGATGAGCTTACTAAACCTTACCGTATGTATGATGGGGGGGGGTGACTTTTAAATTGGCAGAGATCTTATTTTGAAGATTACTGTTTTTTTTTTGGTATCGCCCCAAGCAAGGCAATACAGCCACTAACACGCAAGGGGTTACAGGGTGTGTAGGAATTAGGAACAGAAACCTTAGTAATGAAGAGAAAGAAAAAAGAGCAATCAGAACAGTAGATAGTGATTGAATTAAAATTTTTGCAGATTAGAGTTGACTGAAAAGCCTGGAGCCAGAAGGGGGTCCCACAAACGAGAAGTACGAAAAAAGAAACCGTTAGCATAGAAGTTATGGCTACATCTAGCTAGCTCATTCTATAGCCTTGGATGGCAACTGGTCTAATGCAGAAAGAAATGACAACCTACTGTGGAAAAAAAGTCTACTTAGTCATGTATCTAAAGATACATGATCGCCTAAGCATGTATCACACATGGCACATAACTGACTGACTTCTCACCAATTGACCTAATCATATCAATTCATTGGTATTTCGTAATTAGTTGTCTTTGTTATCATCAACATTTCACTTGTTGTATCATGTCCATTTTATTCATGTGCCTTTTTTATAGTTGATTTTCAGTTGATTTCAAACTGAATCCTTTATTCAACCCACACTGGGAGATTATTCTCATTCTGCTAGAAGATATATAAATTAATTCTTACTTGACTGTGATAACATTTTTGATCCTTCTACCAAATCAGAGAATGTGACTTTTCTCTGCCTGAACCATGGATTGAAATCTCAGCTATTCTATAACTGCATCAATTTAATGAATATTTATAGTCGCCAGGCCAGTGTACCTTGCCAAATACAACAGGTTCCTGCTTGTCAGTGGCTACAATGGCTGAAATGTAACTTTTTGAGTTGTTATGCCACACCCATCCAGTATTGTGCACAGAGCCTTGCCTGTGGTGTTAAGATTTCAAGGTTGTTAAGTGTGTATGGATCTTTGAGATTAGAGCAAACTAGATGTTCCATAGTTTTTGATTGACCATATTGGCAGTTGGGATCATCATCAATGACATATCCCTATTTCTGAAGGTTGGCTCTACAGTGACTGACAGTTGTTAGAAGGGGATTTAAGCAGGGCCAAACATCAGTGGAGGGGTGGATTCTGTAGACCTTTGAGAGCTTGCATTCCATGTTGTTAAGGTGTCTGCATCACATGGACGGATGCTAACTAGGAGCTAGGTGGTTTGGTTGAGTGTAAAAAGCTTTCTTGACTCAAACCTCTTTGTCATTGGTTCGCAGCCATGGAGTGGATGACAAGGGTCAATTCCTGCCTCAATTTCTCAAGTTGGGAGTGAACTGTCCTGATGTAAAGGGCAGCAATGCCACTTAGCAAGTAGAGGTCACGAGTGATTGATCTGCAGGAAGTGTTTAAGGCAGTCAGTTTTCTTTGCATGATCTGCACTGGTGAGACATATTCTGCTGTAGAGTAGCAAAGGTGCAGATTGTACTGGCATGGGCACACCTTGAAAAGTAACTTAACAGCCAAGATAGACACAAGTTTGAATAAACCAGTATATGATTAATAAAGGATGGCTTCGTTGATATATCCCATTCAATATCACAGTTGTCTGACTAGTCAGTAGAGTATGTCCCCTAGAGGCTGATGCACAGTGCATCTCTGTTCATAAGCATATGTAGTAAGTGGGGGGAGGGGGCATCATGGCAGTATCAAGAGGTCTGTATTTTGAAAGATGAGGCACCCAAGGTTACTGAGTACGAGAGAATCTGAAAAAAAATGAAAAATTATTAATGAGAAAGAACGATAAAAGAACTGGAACAAAGACTAAATTTGACATTTCATTTAAATTTTTGAAGATCAAAGTTGACTTTAAAGCAAGAGCCTAGAAGAGACTTCTAGAATCAAGAAGTACTAGAGAAGCTGTTAGCATAGAATTTACAGGTTACATCTAGCCATTTCAACCATAAAACAATGACTTTGCCACCAGTTTAGTAGTACACTAAAATTTATAAGGGTTTAGGTACCAAAATCTATGACAGATTATACAGAAATCCTTTATCTAACACAGTCCAATATATTTGGGCACATTTAAGATCAAACTATTTCTACAAGCTCTGTTTGATATCTCTGGTTAATGTATACAGTTGAGCCTCTAGATCAAAATTATTAAAAGTATGGCTGTATCAAATACTATCAAGTATCAAGTGCTGGCACAATTAAATTATTTCCTTTGATTTCCTTCTCCAGTACAGTATTTTTGATATGGCACTCTTATTTTTAAGATATTTTGTTCTAGTTTATTAAAGCTATAAAAAAATTTCACACAGAATGTTTATTTGAACCAAAATGCTTATTTCATAAGTTAAAAAATTCCCATTGGCATGATTATTCTGGGCGGCTTTTGTATTTGGTATTAAAAAAAAAAAAAAAAAAAAAAGGTAGCGAGCTGGGAAACTTAAATTCAACGTTTGGTATGATACGTTTTAATACATGATTTTACTCAGCTTATCTTGAAAGTAGCAAGATTTCAAATTCTACGACGGGTAGTATTGTCCTTTCTAAGTCATGACTAGAAAGTCATAGGGCTCAGTGCTGCTTTGCCAGTCTTTAGTCTGGGATCAAATTTTTCTGGGAAAGGTATGTCTCCTCCTCCCAGCTATGAGTTAAATAGTAGGATGTGTATCTGGAAAAATCATTATCACCAGAAAATTGTTAATGCAGTATTTGCTTGCAAAAATATATTTTTATAGTTCAAAATATGATTTGGCTTTAAATAGCCCACAAAGGGTTGATAAGCCATAAAAAAAGCAAAAACAATCGATTAATCCTATAATCTTTCTCAATTACTGTTGTAAGCATTCAGAATAAATTTTTCATCTATTTCCAGTTCTGAAACTCCTGTTTGATGATAATTATAGTTTCTTGTCTCGCACGTCTCACTTATGGAACTCTCTTCCATCTTTTTAACTTTCCACTCGGCTACAAAACTTCAACTAAGTACTTGACACCATCTGCTCTACCTTTACAAAAGAGCCAGATTGGACCCAAAATGGAATATTATTGCCACATCCGGGCTCAAACTGTTCAGTTTTCACTTTGCAGTATTGATGTTTCAAAAACATCTACATGGCCTTGTGGGTGATGAATCGTTTTTCACTCCTCCTTTCTCACAGATGAAACACTACAGGCCCCTCTCTGTTAGCATTTTCATGGAAAATGTTCTGACTCGCTACATTCATAAGTTTCACCAACTGTAAAATTCATAGAGAGAACCTGCCATGACACGTACATTTAGTTAAATCCCTGTCATTCCCTTTGTATTCCATTAATAAGGAAGGAAATTCAACATGAACAACTTCTTACAAACTGGAACCAGCTCCCAAGAGGATGCTTTCTTAATCTGAAAAAATGTACTTACTCTTAATGTTCCTACAATAACCTTCTTAACCCACTACCTTGAGAGACTCTTGAGCCTTGTATATGGTAAATACTAGTAATCAAAAAGTACATATACTATTACTTAGTAGTTAACATTTTTCTTCTCTAGCATCCCAGGGACGCCAGACCATATATGACAGCAATATTCTAAGCCTGGACTAATGGTAGATTTATAGATATGTAACATAGATTCTGGAGAGAAAAATTCTCACCTGACAGAGTGAATAGATTTTCTTTGCATCAGACCTAGACATGGATTCAATATAGTCTTTCCACTTTCCATGTCAGCTGAGAACATTAGCCAGAGATGACGCAACAGGTCACTTTCCTGGAGTATAGCATCAGCCATGTTGATGGATGGCAGAGGAGGGGTCTGTCAGATGATTCATAGAGAAAAGTTTAGTTTTGGAGGCATTAAAATTAACAAGCCATCTTTTGCTCTAGTTAACAACTGTCTTCAGGTCATTTTTTACAACAACTGCCATTTTGACCTTGTCAGACTGATCAGCCTTACTTATCGATGCAGGAATAAATGGTAGTCTTGTCAGCCTAGATGCCAAGTTGAGAGCTGATGTCATCTGGAAGGTCATTAATGAAGATTAAAAATAGCGTAGGACCAGGGATGGAGCCCTGAGAGACAACCACGTTAGTATGAAAGGCTGTAGATGAGTGGCCGTTCAGGACAACTTTCATTTTGCAATTTGATAGGAACGGCTGGATAAGCTCAGAAACGTGCCCGGAGAACCGTAACCTTTCAGCTTGTGGAGAAGACCTGAATGCCAGACACTGTCAAAGGCTTACGAAATGTCTAATGCTACAGCCTGGGCTTCAACGTTTTTATCTTTCGGCAATTATCGTTAATACATAAGCAGTTGTTCTGGAAAAATGAAAGCCGTATTGCTTGTCTGAGAAAAGGCCCTGCGATGAGAGATGAACCAATTCAGCATTGATTAGGACCTCTAGAAACCCCCCCCCCCCCCCCCGCAAAGAAGTAGAGGGCTTAATAGGCCGATAGTTGGATGGGTCCGGACCACATGCTTTGTGGGGATCAAGGTTAGAGATGATAGCAGAAACTATATAAGGAGTTATATGCATATCGCTCAATAGAGAATCAGTTCTAAGTGGAAAGTTAGACAGAGATACTCCAGGAGTCAAGAGTACAGTGTGAAGAGAAATTACGGGCAAAGTATTCGGCTTTATCAGCAGAGGAGGATGACACCTCAAATCAATTGAAGAATGGGAAAATAGACCTTGCACTTATTTAGTACCCTATTAAAGAGGCCCCGGTAATCACGAGAGTCAAAGTTTCTTGAGGCTCATTCTCTCAGCAAACAAGGACTTAGCTCCTTCGAGGACTAGCTTACATTTGTTACGAGCAGTAGCAAATAGACCCTTGTTATGATGAGAGCTGTCACTCTCTTATAGCCGGAAATAGGGGTTATTGTGTGCTATGGCGGCCGATAATTGTGGTTTCACCTGGTATTTCCGAGAAGGGATAAAAGCGTCCATGATGGCTTTGACCCAAGAAGAAACCTCAGTGGCGCAATTTTCAGTTGGGAGGTTGAAGGTGTCAGTCCAAGAGGCGTCATGAAGAAAATCCCGGAATGAGTCCCAATCAGCATGTTGTTGTTGTTTTTTTTTTTTTTTTTTTTTTTTTTTTTTTTTAGAATGTTTCAGCCACGTGTCGTTATGAACATTTAAAGTCACCAAAGACAAAGATGTTCGCAGATGGATGGAGAGAAAGTGCCATTTCTATACTGTCAGCTACTGCGTCTATACAGGGAAAAGCAGTAGCTGACATAGTAACTAAAGACTGAAACGCATGAAAGAGCAGTCAGCGGCCTCAAGAGACAATTCTCTGGCCATCGGCAGATTATCCCGAATGTAAACACCAAGGTTATGCATGTGAATGATGGAATCTTTTCAGCAAAGGAAAAGGCACTCTGGAACCAAGAATGTAAGGATTCATATCTGGCGACCATTCCAGGAGAAAAGATTCTACGCTGCAGCAGTTGGAATGGATACTGCGAATATTGGAGAAAGAAATATTGAAAGGGGGGGGGGTAATTATGCGACTGTTGATCGGAGCAACCTCTCTAAGCGCTACCAAAGAGTTCCGACTCCTAACGCCCAGTTGGAAGCAGCAAACTGCCGACTCGGTATCCTCATAATGGAAAGTCACGGCCACTGGATAGTCTGATCACCAAAAAGACAATTAAATCATTGTGGCCCTGTTAAGAGAAAGAAAGAAAGAACCGATAAACCATATCCTGAACATGGAACAAGGGGTGCTTCTGTTCAGTAGATATTGTAGGAGTCCGGCCCGGATAATAGGTGGGCCTATCTACTCCTATTAACTCGTAAAAAAAATAAAAAATAAAAAAAATGCGAAAGAATTTATATTAAGTAATGACTTAGACTGATGTCTACAATCAACTAAAAAATCGGGGATGCTAAAACTTAATTTTTCAGCATTGATAAATAACAGTGGGTAAGCATGTTCTAAATTAAACAAGTCGGGGGAGGGGCTGAATATTTATAAATAGCAATGAAGAAGAGAAAATAACGGCAGAAGGAGTGATAAGTGAAAACATTGAAGACAAAAACCAACAAAAGAAAAAAAAAATGCAATAATAACAAAGCGCTTAACGTTAAACATTTACAAACAACATGGTAAAATCTTCTAACTTAAGGAGATCCTCAAATGCTTCTTTCCAATCTTTGAATTTGACTTCTTTTTTCTTTCTTTTATGGCTGTATGAAGCCGACTTGATACCAATAGTAATGAAAAAAAAATTACAGCCGACTCTGAAATACGTCACTAATTCCACGGCCAAGTACGATGTTGTTGTGGTTGGAGTAGGAGGTGGTGTGGGGTGAAGGGTCCTAGCAAAGCTGGAGTCACTACCTTGGGATCGGTGGTGGGGGGGTGTATAGTCCAGAATCTCAGCTGTGATTGGTGGTACCAGGGTGGTGAAAAATCTTTTATTTGACGGGGGGGGGGGTAGTGTTGCGGGGTGGGTGGGTGAAGGTTCTTTTAAATGGCGATCTAAATTCACTATTCTCTTTGAGACTGAACATCATCTTCAGAAGATGAGAAAATTAACCTAAAATTACCATACCCCAACTTTGTATCGTATTTCCACTTTTTTTTTTTTTTTTTTTTTTTTTTTTTTTTGAGTGGGAGAAGAAAGGCACATAGGAAAACAAACAAAAACTCGAAACTCCGATGTGAAGTTTGAAAGAAAACATTTATTACAATGACATAAAAAACAATGGAACAGAATACAAGGTCTACACTTTACAAATAAGCTTGCACAAAATTTTCCTTTTGTACGACTTACTATTATGACAAGATAACCTGTTCGAAAAAATTACAATTGGTTCATAAAGCAAATATAAATTAAAAAAGAAAAATTTTTGTAAAAGTCCGTAATTTCACTTTATGAAGAGAAAATGTTCATACAACAGATTTAAAATAACACAACATAATATTCCAAAACATTTAAAACAAAGGTAAGAGAATTCGTTGCTCACCGAAGGTATATGGTTTGCTTATGTTCAAAAGTAGGATAATGAAAGGTAGTTTGAATTAAGTAGCTTTCTTGGATTGCTAAGAGATAATTCTTTGAAGTACTCCATGGCCAATTGAATAATATAATTGGCGAAAATTGAAATGCTGGTCGTGAAGAACTGAAAAAAAAATTCACGTGACTTCAGCAGACACTAGTCTTCTGATTAATTTTTCTCATTTTATATAAGATTTTTGCGTAGGCTCACTAATTCCTTTCCTTCCTCAATTCTCTGACTGTAAAAGGGAGTTATTTCGCACTCACAAGGCATTCAAAATTTTTCTTTTTTAATCCATTGGCTGCCTTCATTGCGTTGAGCAAAGTAAACGGAACGGAATGTGAAGACAGTGATGAGAACTTAAACTTTTTAATCCCCACAAATCTCTTCAGAAGTCTTTTTTTTTTTTTTTTTTAAATTGTATTCCTGTTGTTTCTCATAATTTATGGGGGCTGATCAAAATTTCCATTTCTTAATTTACTGACGCAAGTTTATTGAACTAATTTTGCAATTGCAATGTTTCAACCGATAGGCAGTGTGAACACTAGAATCAAATACTGCATGATAACTGTCAATTTGAAACCTCAAGCGATCTACAGACTGCCACAATTTCTTTAACAGGATATATATATATATATATATATATATATATATATATATATATATTAATGCCACTTGGGGATTAATAGAAGTATGGGAAGGAAGAAACTAGTCTTTTTTGGTATAAGGCTGATAATGTTTTTTTGGGTTATTTGCGGTCATGACCTTTCAGATTGCTTATTTATATATTATTTTATCCATTTATATTTCATTTATTTAAGTTTTCTAGTATTTTTATTTGGTATTTGAAATAGTTTATTCGATTAATGCCATTTTTTAATTTTGTCTTTTTGGTCATCATGCCGTTGCAGTTAACATTCTTGGGAGGCAGTTACCATTTTGTTTGATGGTTGTCGTGTTACCGTTTACTATACTATTTTTTTTTTTTTTTTTTTTTTTTTTTTTTTTGCAGCTATTGCTACATTTGAGAGTATTTCTGTTGAATATTTTTTTTATGTAGTTAAATAAAAAATATTACCTAATTTTTTTTTTAATATTTTTATTATGTAGTGGGTTGAACCATATTTTGTTTTCTGACAGGTGAATGTACGTTCTGTCACTATTTTTAGTGTTTGTTATTTCATATCCACTTTTTTTTTTTTTTTTTTTTGTTGCTTCATTGAAAGTTTTCTTGTTGTTGCTTCATTGAAAGTTTTCTTGTTGTTGCTTCATTGAAAGTTTTCTTGTTGTTGCTTCATTGAAAGTTTTCTTGTTGTTGCTTCATTGAAAGTTTTCTTGTTGTTGCTTCATTGAAAGTTTTCTTGTTGTTGCTTCATTGAAAGTTTTCTTGTTGTTGCTTCATTGAAAGTTTTCTTGTTGTTGCTTCATTGAAAGTTTTCTTGTTGTTGCTTCATTGAAAGTTTTCTTGTTGTTGCTTCATTGAAAGTTTTCTTGTTGTTGCTTCATTGAAAGTTTTCTTGTTGTTGCTTCATTGAAAGTTTTCTTGTTGTTGCTTCATTGAAAGTTTTCTTGTTGTTGCTTCATTGAAAGTTTTCTTGTTGTTGCTTCATTGAAAGTTTTCTTGTTGTTGCTTCATTGAAAGTTTTCTTGTTGTTGCTTCATTGAAAGTTTTCTTGTTGTTGCTTCATTGAAAGTTTTCTTGTTGTTGCTTCATTGAAAGTTTTCTTGTTGTTGCTTCATTGAAAGTTTTCTTGTTGTTGCTTCATTGAAAGTTTTCTTGTTGTTGCTTCATTGAAAGTTTTCTTGTTGTTGCTTCATTGAAAGTTTTCTTGTTGTTGCTTCATTGAAAGTTTTCTTGTTGTTGCTTCATTGAAAGTTTTCTTGTTGTTGCTTCATTGAAAGTTTTCTTGTTGTTGCTTCATTGAAAGTTTTCTTGTTGTTGCTTCATTGAAAGTTTTCTTGTTGTTGCTTCATTGAAAGTTTTCTTGTTGTTGCTTCATTGAAAGTTTTCTTGTTGTTGCTTCATTGAAAGTTTTCTTGTTGTTGCTTCATTGAAAGTTTTCTTGTTGTTGCTTCATTGAAAGTTTTCTTGTTGTTGCTTCATTGAAAGTTTTCTTGTTGTTGCTTCATTGAAAGTTTTCTTGTTGTTGCTTCATTGAAAGTTTTCTTGTTGTTGCTTCATTGAAAGTTTTCTTGTTGTTGCTTCATTGAAAGTTTTCTTGTTGTTGCTTCATTGAAAGTTTTCTTGTTGTTGCTTCATTGAAAGTTTTCTTGTTGTTGCTTCATTGAAAGTTTTCTTGTTGTTGCTTCATTGAAAGTTTTCTTGTTGTTGCTTCATTGAAAGTTTTCTTGTTGTTGCTTCATTGAAAGTTTTCTTGTTGTTGCTTCATTGAAAGTTTTCTTGTTGTTGCTTCATTGAAAGTTTTCTTGTTGTTGCTTCATTGAAAGTTTTCTTGTTTGGAGAAGAGTAGGATAATATGTACCTGACTGGGTTTTGTTTGGTTTTGAAATTTGTTTGCTGTGTAAATGATTGAATGAAGTGTGTACGTACAGTTGGTTGCCTATTTTTCTGACTTGTTGATGTATCGTTTGTGGGCTTTTACAGCTACATTTAAGTCTACCCCCCACCACCGCCGTTTGTCTTAATGTCTATTTCGAATCCTATTTCTTTAAAAATAAACGTATTTTTATGTTTTTACACTCTAACTAGTATAGACTGTAGAATATATATTGTATTCCAACCTGTTTCAAAGTTTGTTTCGACAGAGATTCTTCTTATGGTTACAATACATGTTAGGTACCAACACGAAATCCCCGGAAAATGAGCATAGCAGAATAATAAAAGTCCTTAAACTTGATGAAAACAAACTTTTATCGTCAAAATGTTTATTTCTTCATTAAGAGGAAAGAACAAAGTAATTTTTAATTATTTTTCTGTTTTTTTTTTTTTTTTTTTTTTTTTTTTTTTTTTAGAGCATTCTAACTTTTGATTGAAAAATCTCGTTTCTCAGCATCAGCAGGTGTCCGACTAAATAACATTGCGGATTTTTGTGGATTTTTTTGTTAATGGCAGTCATTAATTTTGAAAATCTTGCAAAAATAATAATAATTGTCGGATTTTCATGAAACTTTCAGAAACTATTCACAAATGATGGAAATTATTATAAATATGTTTAATTTTTTTTAAGTCATGGTAATTTTTTTTTTTTTATATTTATTGCCACCCCCATAATTAATTTAATGAAAACTCATTAAATTTTAATTTGTTCCCTTATAGCGATTAATTAGTTAAAAGCACAAGGCTTTGAGGAAAGTAAATCATCTTTTCTTTTTTTTTTTTGAACTGAAACCCGTTGACCTTAAAATCAGCACTGAATTGTAACATACAAAACTCAAAAAATGGGTGGAAATATTTCATGATGAAATATTTCCACCCGCCATCCTTTATTTATTTTTATTTATTTTTTTTAACTATGCTGTTTCGCTGTTGAAGTGATTTTCGGCAGTGTTTTAAATTTTAGCTGAACATTTTTTTTTCATTATTTCATACTATTGTTCTCATCTTGGTTGATGTTTGTTATTAATATTATCCTATATAATACTACACAACGTTTCAATGAAGTACATGCGGTCATCATCAGGTGTCCATTGATTTGTTGATAATTGTGATGTGATACTATCTCTGATGTCGGTTATTGTCCATTCATGTTGAATTGCTGCTGCACATCAAACTCCTCTCCACTCGATTACAATTATAACCAACTCCTATATCCACTATGCCACCGTCCAAAAGGACGTTATTATTAATTCAATACTTGGATTGGATCTGTTAGTGCAACACTAATTCAACAGGAACAAACAACGGATATTACAGGGACGAAATATCACAATCAACAGGTATGCGATATCCGTCAATCAACGGACACCTGATGATGACTAGAGAGTATTTGATTGAAACGTTTTTTAACATTATCAACCAACATGAAAACAATTGAATAGATTGAAATAATACAAGAATATTGACAATTACTCCGCTCAGAAATGAGATACTAACTAAATTTAACTGATTTGTTGTAATTTTTGTGAATTCCTATGCTGTGGGGAGAGAGACTTGCCTTTACAGATTCAGTAATGGGTGGATAAAATTTTTTAATATCAAGTTTTTTGGTGAATGTACAGTTATATACACCATGTCTTTTGTTATGGGACCAGTTTTCTTTTCTTTTCTTTTTTTCTTTTTTTTTTCCTTCATTGACTTCTTAGTTCAGAGTTCATTTCTTTTAGTATAATTTTTATTTTTCCTAAATCACTATTTATTTTATTAGCCTGCATGTTGGGTTAGCACTGAAATTTTATTTGTGGTCTTTTAGTGTGATCATTGCTTATGATTCTTGTGAGACAGTTTGTGTAATTGTCTATTGTTGAGTTGTGATATTTGGATCAATATATAGCCCCCGACTTGTGTGTGTATGTGCGCGCGCATATATATCCGAGAGAGAGAGAGAGAAAGCCAGCTGAATTTGTAGTGAGTGACACATGTTCTGATGATTGCTTGGGGCGTAAAACTAACATACATCTTGCAGTGCTGATTTCTATGTCCACACTGTCTATATCCATGTTCTGATATTGAGCACTCTTCTCTCAGAAATTATAGGAAATTTTAAACATATAATTAATTTTGGCATTAATCAATTAAAAAACGATCACAATGTGACTATATTTATATTTCCTTATCTCCTTTATTTTAAGTTAACTGAGGTTTTCATAAACAATGCTTCATGTTTACAACAGTGTATCGCTTTGGTAAATAGGGGATCTCGGGCTGATAATGCTTTTTATTTATTTTGCTTTGGATAGTTTTATTTTTAATGATTTTAAAAAATTTTTTAAATATTAGGTTGGTGCAAAAATAATACAAGAATCTTTTTTAATTAGATAAGTCCTAATATTACTGATGCAATATAAAATCTTAGTAATCGCCGCGCACGTTTCTGTGGATGTCTGTGTATGTATGTCAAAAAAAAAAACTTTTAAAGATCCATTTCGGTTACAATTTATTTCGTGAATATTTCTATATATTCAGCTCTCGAGACCGAATGTTCTTTCGGTCTGGAAGAGATGAATATATATAGATTAGCAAATAGAAACTGAATAGTGTGCTTTTAATCACTGAAGTTACTTTTTTGTGTATATAATTTGTTCATAGCACAATCAGGGAGGAAAACTGCTGACCTACAGAGCATAAATAAATAACATTAACTAACAAATTTGAGCCTTTGCAGTGAAAGCTCAGTAGTTATATCAGAACAGAAAGCAAATTTTACTTTCTTTACCCCACTTAATGCTCACCGGTTCAAAATGGGACAGTGGTAAGTTAGAGAAACCTATAATTAAAAGAAAATTATCTTTTGATTTAATTCTTGTTCTTTTAATTGTCTCTCCTTTAAATTTTAGTATTTTTTTTTCTCATATTCTCTAATAGTAACATTTGGTAATCATTTGCATCCTAGTAGCTTTATTGCCTTGCTTGGGGAGAAATGATTAAAAAATAAAAATGAAACATTTTGGATGAAAGTGAAATTAAATTTTTTTTTTTCTTAGTTTTAAAAACTTAGTCGGTCTTCTTGAACTTTGTGACAGAGGATTGTTGGATTCAGTGACTGAGCAAGTAGATTAATTCTTGTGGTTGTTTTTCAAATTTTCACATCACCAAGGCTTGCCATTCCCTCCGCGATACCACAGTTCTTGTGACTTCACCACTTCCACAAAAAAAAAAAAAAAAAAAAAAAAATTCCATTGAAACGCCATGAATGAGATAAGAGAATGCGACCAAGCAGTCACGACACCAAAAGAAGTTCATAAAAGAAAAAAAGTTCTGAAAAATAGAAGGGATGTTGGTACCATTACCCTAGGGAGGCTATTGCCCGTTAATATTAAATCTCTGGATACTTCGGGTAGGTGATTTATTTAAGTTTGTTTGTTTTTGTTGTTGTGTTTTTATGTAATTTTGATACGCTTACGGCGAGGGAAAATAAATGTGATTTTGAGAGAAAGTGGGTCTGTCATTTCTTTTGCGATATTGTATAAATAAAGAAATCTACAACATAATCAGATGACGACTTTTAAGAGTAAGACAGAATCTCATTTTTCTGCCCATAAACCCAATCTTAAGTTTCAGTAAATTCTCTTTGTGTTAGAAATACTTTGATGTTAAGTCAGAAATGGAAGGGTGGGGGTGATAATCAATCTCGTCTCGTTTGGGTTTGTGACATTTTAAAACACTAACTTTTAGCTTTTTATGCATCTTCATGTTGAGACATGCATTGCGCGTTCCGAATTGTGATGCCTTCTTCTCTACACCTTCACCAATTGGTCCATTTTTAAAACGCTGAAGTCAAGTTGTTACGAGGAACCAACAGCCCGGGGTACGGTTCTTTTCAATTTCTCTTTTTCTTTTTTCTTTTTTTTTTCTTTTTTTTTTCTTTTTTTTTAAAGCATATTCTTTCTTTCTTTATCTTTAGGCTATAAAATGTTTGCATTTTGTCACATCATCGTAAAAAAGTCGATTTTTAAAATTTCCCAAAATTCATTCTATTTATATCGGATTTTATAACTTTTGGCATTTAAAAGACTTGAGGTTTTTTTTGTTTTTTTTCTTTGGGGGGGGGGTAAATGTATTTTAAAAAATAAAATCTTTCTTGAACCTTTTAGTTCTAAATCCAAGTTAATAGATTTAAAAATGTCCAGTAAGCAAAATACTTTTCTGTATTTCAAACTTGGAATAAAAATTTAAAAAAAAAAATTCAAATTATCTGTAAAATCAATAAATCGTTCATATTGACAAATCTGTCAACACAACAAATTATCGTTATTAAAATTTTTTCAAAAAATAAAATGCTTTTCTGAAACGCTATTTGAGAAAAATTAGTGGATTTAAAATTTATGAATTGAAACAAATATTACTTTTATTTCAAAATATCACAGAAAAAAACATTTTTAAACACTGAGGTGAGTGTTTGTACACATCCATTGTTAGTGTGAGAGTTGGGAAATTTTAAATATGGAACAGATAATTGTAATAAAATCACATACACACATGAAACAGTAAACTTGAAAAATTAATATTCTATTACATTTTAGAGGCATTTGACTATAACTTTTTAAGGTGTTTTTTGAAGAAATGTTAGAAAATTACCAATAAATTTTAAATTTACTATAGTTACCGCTTAGTAAATATAGTTTTTATTTAATAACTATCACTTGTTCGTTAAAAATTGATTCATAATTTTAAGATTTAAATGTTTATTAATTTTTCTAATTAAAATAAAACAAAAAAAATGAAAAATGATTCTTGTAAAAATTTATTATTCATAGAAAAAAATGCATTTTATTCATAAAGGCAATTAAAAGCTTTTCTAATTAAATGTCTTGGTTTTATAGCATTTTTAATTTGATTCAGAGCAGATTTTCTGTAACTGAGGAGTCCTATTAAACCAAAATAAATTGGATTTATTCTTCTCCAAGGACTTGTCCTTTATAACTAATAAACACTAAGCAATACTAAAGAATTTCTCAATTTCATATAATTAAATTAGTGGGAGTTACAGATAATGAATGAATGAATAAATAAAAATATTATTAAAAAGATTTTCTAAAAATGAAATGCCATACTCAAGATTTTACAATCAGTATTTTATGCAAAAAAAAAAAATAGTATCACACAATATACAGGTAATTTTTTTTCAGGGGTCACACTCTACATGAAGTTGGTTTGCACTAGTATATAAGGTAAAATAATTAAAAATTGGAACCCAAAAGAAAAGTCAGTATATTTTATTTAGTCATAAATTTAGAAATTTTTTTTTTTTTTTTTTTTTTTTTTTTTTTTTTTTTTTAAATAAAATATTTTGCCTCCTAAATTTTTCAGTGATAGTATTTTTATTTCTTTAAATATAATTATTTTACCAAAAATATCACTTGGGACCAAAAAATAGTAAATTTACTTGAGTTTTTCTTTCAATCAACATTTTATCATAAAATCACAATTTTTATGTGACAGAAAGTGTTCCAGAATTAACTTTTTAAAACTAATAAAATATTTATTTTGTTTATTACTGGGGGTGGGGGTCACCATACTTACAAACAAAAAAAAATTCAGTTTAAAGCTGTCAACATGAATTTGTGTAGCTGTCCATGAGGTATAAATATCACCTGACCCTCCCAAATTGACTTTTGACTTAGTACAGACAGAAGCAAGCCATTGATGTTATAAAAATACATTGTTTGATTTTTTAAAAATAAAATTTGGCAGTTTTTTTTTTTTTTTTTTTTTTTGGTGTACTTAAATCAAGTAAAGATTAAAGTAACAATATCTCATGAAATTGTTTTGATGCTAATACTATTTTTATTTTTAATAGGTTTTTTAAAAGATTTTCTTTTTTTTACAATATCTAGTTTTGGTTTGTCAGATAGCAGCCATTGTAATTTTTGCCAATTTAAGAGAAAACTTAATTTGTAACTTTTAAATGAAACCTTTAAGTATTTTTTTTCCTTTTGCAAGATGTAAATTTGGGCTTTTCTGTTGTGAAAGTAAGAAATTGTAAGAACTTGCTTAAATTTTTTTGTCACTATTATTTGACAAGATAAGACTTTTGTTGGATGTACCTAAATTCTCTTAAGAAATGTTAAAGTGAAAATTAAATCTATTATTTTTTGATTATTTCTCGGTTTTGTTCCTATAGATTTTATTAAAAAATGTATATGCTAACTTTGATGACTGCATATGCGCATAAGTTTTCAACATGGAAAGAAAATATGAGTTGAGTGATTTTGCAAGTTATATTGATTTCTCATTATGTAAAAGCCTTCAATCTCTATTAAGTGTGGAATGACATTGATATGTTGCTGTTATGACAACGAAATGGTCATGTTTTTATGGATCAACCTCAAAAATAAGCTATAATAGCAGCCTTACTGCTAACAAGAAAAAAAAAATACTGGGAGTGACAAAACAAATAAATTGTGGTTGAGATAAGTGAGTTTTTATTACATGTGATTTATATGGTCCAATCATTTTGCAGGTATCATAAGAATTTGAAATGGATAGTAAAGGGAGCTAACCCTTTACCATTCAAAGGTCAACCTTGGACAAAAAGAAGGCTTGCAAATATAAATTATATTTGCAGACTTAACTGTTAGGAGAGTGTCCAAAGAGCAAGTGGGCTTTGTGGATTTTGTATTCCATTAACATCAGAAAGGACAGCTCTATAAACGTGTGATGATTATTGTTGCAAAAGAGGAAGATTTCAGTATAGTTTATCGTGTGGCCACAAAAAAGGCATCTAATTGGACAGCAGTTCGCCAATTAGTCCAAGATTAGTAAGGGTTTCAAGTTAAAGGTTGATCTTTTGAATGATAAAAGGGTTAGCTCACTTTTTACTATCCTTTTAAAATTCTTATACCATATATTGGTTGATGGAGACTGAGAGTTTGTTCAGGATATAACACAAGGTAGTAGTTGAGATAGACACGTTGAGAAAATCAAAGGGTATGTATATATATATATATATATATATATATAGACTTGCAGGATTCTGATAAACTATTTTCTGATAAACTTTTCTGCATTATAGTAGAAATACTCACAAAATAGGTTGTAAGTACAGTGTAAGATATTTATCAATGGGCTTTACATAAACTGGCTATTGAATAACAATGAAGAAGGTAGTAACTTTTTGTGTTACTCCTTCCATTCTTCGAAAGAATTTCTTCAGATTAATAATGGTTTTATCAATGGCATCTGTTTTAAAGCTTTTCTGTGTAAAATCATAACCAATGTTGCATTGCTTCTCCCGCTTTCTCTTTAGAAGACTCCAACAAAAATGGAAACGCCTAACATAGGAGTTTCTTTCCATTTTGTCATTCAATTACCCATGAATAGTTTGATATCTAGATTTGTATATTTTCTGTGGACTGGTTATCAGTTGTACCACACCACTGTATCTTTTAGTTTCTCTATTTTATAAAAGTCTGGAATCAGAAATGCATCTCCCAAAAAGTGGGGTACATCATACATTTATGCATTATAGAAACCGGCAAGTAGCCCTCAAAACCCTCACATATACAGAGGTATCTCAATTGGATACCTCATGGTGAAAGTATTAATGAACTAGGCTCTGATTGTTTTAGGAAGGTCAACTCCTCACAACCCAGTTTGGTTTTCCTTCTGGTAAGGGATACAATGATGGCATTATATATATATATATATATATATATATATATATATATATAATCGCTATATAAGAGTTCTCATGTTTCAAAAACAAGCTAAAAACTTCCAATTCAAATTTAGAAATTAAATTACCTAGTTTTGTTTCATCCTCAAGTGAATTTTGGAATAACTAATCGTAGTTTCACCCAACGCTGCAAACTGTTAAAAAACCTCTACCTGAAATCTCAAGTCATGTTCTTAAATTGCCTTGTCAGATTGAGACTTTCATATGGATGTTGTGCATTGTGCATGGCACCAAACTCATTCAGAAATATCTAAACTGTCAGGTGTATACAACTGCCTTCTAAGATCAATGGTGAAATAATACTTGGAGTGAAAACTGATGGTCTTGGCAAAGATCATCCTTCTTTGAACATTTTGGACTGGCACTGCAGATTCACAAAGAACTATACCAAATAACAGAAACCACATCAATTGAGGACTACCAACAGCAGCAACAACTAAAATGGATAGAACATGTAACTCAGAGAAAATGACATACTGAAGATGTTCACATTCCAAATTACTTCAAATAAAAGATTAGGAAGGAAACCCTCCATCAATACTGAAGAGACACAAACAGCTACTAGATTTGTGAAACCTTTTTTCTTTAAAAAAAATTTAAGATTTTATAAATTTCAACCAAAAGCTATACTGGCTGTTTGGTTAATGAATGTCAAAATGTTTTCTTGGAGGCAGAGAGCTGATACTATCATTTATAAAAAATTTACGTGGCAAAATCACGCCTGCTGTTTTCCACTAGCAGATATTTCAATTAATGAGGTCTGGATGGGACTTTTTTTTTTTTTTTTTTTTTTCCTCATAAGCCTTATTTCTGACCCTAATGATGGTGCTGGTGTGTCTGGTTCCAGGTAATAACAAAGGAACAAACAGAGGTTTGCCGCTAATTAGAATGAAATTCGAAACCTGTGATAATTTTCAGGAGGGATTTACAGTCGAGTGATGGATAGCGGCTCAGATTGAGGAATCTGAGAGCCAATTTCAAATTCCAGTTGTATTCATTACATTCACTTATGGGCTAATATGCTTGGGAAAGGTATGAATCCATATCTTCTCCACACACACACACACACACACACACACACACTATGGGTAAATAGCAGTACAGATTATTCAGACTATTGTCCTCATTTTTGCTGCCATATTTACTACAGCGTTTCGGCTATTGTATGCCTTCTTCAGGTGGTTGGAATGTTGAACTGAACCCTTTATTTTGCTCACTGTGGTAGACTGTTGTAGTTCCACGTGCCATGTTTAATGGATGTCAGTTATCAGTTATCTCCTGTTAATTTCCCTCTGAAAGTTCTCCACTGCCTTTACCGAGTATTGAACTTACACTCTTTGGGTCCTGTCACTGAATCTAACCAATGCCTTTATCCACTGTGCCATGTGTCCTTGAGGACCAAAGAGTGTGAGTTCAATACCTGGTTAAGGCAGTGGAGAACTTTCAGAGGGAAATTAACAGGATAGCTGATAACTGACATTCATTAAACATGGAACTAGAACAGTCTAGCCCAGTGAGTGAAATAAAGGGTCAAGTACGACATTCCAACCACCTGAAGAAGGCCAGAGCATACAATAGCTGAAACGTAATAAATATGGCGACAAAGATGAGAACAATAGTCCGAATAATGTAAATAATGTACATAATACCTCATCTCAGAAATGTAGACAGATACAGATTGGGCCTATAACCTTCATTGGCAACCAGTCTAAGAGAAGGAAAACCCTGAGTTCAAACCAGCCTGGAGAGTGTTGGGCTCTGTCAGCTGTCTTGCCCAAGATGCACCAATGTTGCTGCAGTAAATTTGGTGCCCCCTACAATTTTAGGGGGTTACGGGATTCATGATCATGATAATTTGAAATGGACTTACTAATTAAAATAACAGGAGTGTATGTCCAAACAGCCAAGAATCAAACAGCTGAAGAATCACTGCTATTTGAGGAAAAATAAGAATTCCCAAAACATCAGGATATACTGATAAGTGTGCTAAAAAGTGCTCAATAGGACAAAAATGATTAGCAATCCTAGCTTAAGTTTTAAATGGCTGTGAGTTGAAAGATGGATAGCAAGGATATTTAATGTACCATATCTCTTCAGAACATTGGCAATTGTGGATTTCCATATCTTTTGTAGCGCTAAGCAAAGTAGTATTTTATAAAGGGATAAAACTCAATCCAGCAGTTGCATGTCTCGAGAAATCCTCCTTCACACCCTATAACAACTCGGAGCCAATTCACCGGCCACATGCGGCACCTGTTCATATCTAGGTCGTGAAGTCAGTGATGGTTGAGGTGTAACCAAAAATTTGCATGACATTCTCATATAAACAAGAGTCATGTGCACTCTTTCTTTCTCTTCTGATGTAGGATACACATGACACACTGTCACTTGGTTTGATGAGGTAAGTTGTCATTTTCTTTGCTTGTTACAAGTCCTGGGCATGATGATAAAACTATATCTGGTAGAAAGTCATCTGATTGGAAGAGTGGAGCTTTTGAGGAGAATAGAACTACCTTTTAATTGCTGTTGTTCTCCCCCTGACCTGGAGTGGTAGCACCTGTTAGGGTCCTAGCTATGGGCAAACAGTGACCCTCCCCTCCAAACAAAAAGAAAGCACTATGAAAGTATAAAAATATATTTTTATATAAAAAAAAATTACCAACAATACATTATATCTGCAGTTGAAGGCGCACAATTGTGTTCAAAATATTTAGATTTCAGAATTAAATAACCTGTAGAGGTTGATATGCTGCCAAACAAAGTCGACCAACCAACAAGCTTGTTAGGTTAATCACCGTTTCCTTTTGTAACTCTTGCCTTCAAAATATCCTGTGAGTGTCAAATTCTCCATACCCTCTTTCCTCATGATATTCCAGAAATTTCAATTGTCTAAATACAATTGTTCTTTTTTGGTTTCCATTTTTCCTTAAAACTTCCCTGTTGCTCACATGTTCTGTCCAGGGTTATTACCAGTAAGCTTCTGTAGAATTTGATCTCTATTGCCTCACGTCTCCTCTTCATCTGTGAGGAGATTGTCCAGCATTTACTGTCATATAGAAGGCAGATTTCAATTATGTAGTGTTTTAAGCACTTTTATTTTTCATTTCCAACAAAATTCTCCTGTCTCTTAATACTTTTAAGTTACTGAAATAATAATCCTATATAATAGGATTTGATCTTCAAAATATGTATATGCACTGGTTGTCACTTTCTACTTTTTCTTAAATGGAACCATTGTTATATAACCTGATCCTTACAGATAACTTGCCTTTACTAGGATCTCTTATATATTGGTAAAGTATTTTACATTGGATGTGCGATTTGTATAACTGATGTCAACACGGAAAGTGGATTCTGCATGCAGAGTTCAAATTCTAACAGTTGTTTGTGTTCATTCTCCCCCAAGTTATGGGTTAGATAGTAGGACTTGTATCTGGAAAAATCATTATCTCTGAAAAGTTGTTAATGCAATATTCAATAAAATAAATTATTCTCGCAAAAAATGTTTTGGCTTTAAATAACGCACAAAAGGTTGATCAAATCTGTCTCCCCACCTCGGCTATGAATTAAATAGCAGAGATCTCTCACCTTTGTGGAAGTTTGGGGCTGGCAACTCTACCCTGTAAAAAAAAAAAAAACTACTTGCTACAGGAACAACCACAGCAAGAACTAGGATCATGAGGCTATGGCCCTGTTCTATACAGGGGATTTTACTGGCATTGAGGAGGAAGATTTTATATTGATATTTTGTAAAATATTTTTACATTTGTTGTGGTTTTTAACTATCAAAAATAAAATTGAATAAATTTAAAAAGAATATTAAATGTATTGGTTATGTTAGAGAAAAATTGTATATATATATACACACACACACACATTTAGATGAAGAGTAGAGAAATAATTGTATTGTACCTGTACTGCTAATATAGATTCTGATTTAGGTTTGTTTAATAACCAATCCTAATGCAAATTCATAGTAAAAATAAGGCTACAAAAGTTATTTTTATTTAAGGTGATTTGTATAGCAGCAAGTTGTGTAGGTGGAACTCATTAAAATTCAACCTAAATTTCCAAATGAGTAACAAATAAATACACAGACTTTATTTTGTAGGAAACAATTGTAAAGTCTAGCACAGAAAAGATACGATATGAAATGCATGATTGAAACATTAGGACGGTAATTTCATATCCAGATCTTTGAACTCCCATCTGACTGAGGCATAATAGTTTGATTCTGGAGGCTAGGTAGGTAAAGGTGCAGTGGGCATAAAAGAGGAGGAGTACTTTTAAATGTATCTGCTTTACACTTTCTACGGACTCTATTTTTATTTGCTTATCATAATGTAAAAAGTCTCGCAACTGACATATTTTTTTTGCAGAATCCTTTCATCATTTGCTACTTGACAGCTATTCTCCACCATTTGTTTGGCAAGGGATGTCAAATATACACACGGCCTACATTGTCTAAACCCAATATCTGATAACAATCTTTTTTTTTTTTTTTTTTTTTTTTTTTTTTTTTTATCAACTTTCTATTATTTTTACATAAGTTAGCTGTCATTAGGTGAGTAAGCATATTTTTGTTGGTTGTTCCTTTACTTTAAATAAAAAAAAAAACCTAAGGTTTAAAATGCATTTTAAAAATGAAAATCTTTCTTGAAGCTTTTTTAGTTTTAATTCCAGGCTAATAGATAAATTTAATATTCCTAATAAGCAAAATACTTCAAACCAAATTTAAATTGATTGGAATTTTTTTTTTTTTTTTCTACTTATCAGTAAAATCAATAAATTTGTCCTTTTTGACAGATCTGTCAGCACAACATAATTCCTTTTATCTGATATTTTTTTTGGTATGTATTTTAGGTACTTTAGCTTTAAAAAAAAAAAAAAAAAAAAAAACCTATGAAGATGCTTGTTAAAAAAAAAAAAAAAAAATATTAAACAATTTAAAGTAAATTTTAAAATTTATTATAGATACCTCTCATATTTTCTGATAATGTCATGTACAGATATCCATATGTACAAAAATCAACATATTTATACACAGTCAAAACTCTTTTTAAAATAGTGGTGGTTGTTGAATTGTAGTGAAAAATGGAAAAGTTTTATAAATTATTGTAATTAAAATTTAAAAAATGTATACTAATTCTTGTAAATATTCATTTACATTGAAAAAATTTCTTTTTTTTTTTTTTCTTATTTTCCATAACGTATTTTATTCATAAAAGCAATTAAAAGCTTTCCTAATTAAAAAACGTTTAGTTTATTGAATTTTTTATTTTATGATTCAGAGTAAATTTTCTGTAACTGGTGTCCTGTTTTGACAAAAAAAAAATGATTTAAATTCTCTTTAAACTTTTATAACAAATATAAACATTAAGTGCTACAAAAAAGTATTTTTCAATTTCATAAAAATTAAATGAGTCGCAGTGGGTAACAGATGTAAAAAAAAAAAAAAAAAAAAAAAAAAATTTACAATGATTTTCTAAAAAACATTTAAAAAATAATTTAATTTGTTTCTGAATAAATTTAAAATATCAGTAATGCGTTCAATCCTAACTTCAGTCATATTCTCACAAATGTGACATAGTTTACCTGTCTTTTCTACAAATATTTTCATGGCAATTGTTCTGATGAGCTGTTCTCCTTAATGTCTGAACTACATGAATTTAAATGTGCTATTAGATTGGTAACTAAGTCTTGCCATTTTACTGTTGAGCTAGGTAGATGTAACCATATGTTCTATTCTAATAGTTTTTCTCATCCATTGAACTCTCTTCCAGTTTCTTGCTTCTCTGACACTTAATAATCTTCAAAAATTTAAATGCAACATCAAACACTATCTTTCTGTCTCCTTGAACCCTCTTTCCTCTATTGTCCTTTTCTCATCTCTCCTCACTAAAGTCTTCTCTTTCACTATCTGTAACCTAGTAACCATGTTTCTTAGTGGCATTATCACCTTGCTTGCGATGAAATAATGAAAAAAACAAAAAACCCTTGAAAATTTAATAAAAATCTGACTATTATTTGATTTTTGCAAGAATTTCCAAATCAATGTGTTTTTCACCACAAAAATCTTTTGAGTAATATGGTAATCACATTTTCTGTATGACTATTGAGTAATCCAGTATTTATTTTTGTTTTTGTCTATGCAATTAACTAGTGTTAGATGTGAGAAAAAATTCTTAATTAAAAGTAAAAAATATTTAAAGAAAGCTAATAGCACAGAAATTAAGCAAAAATACAGCCAGACTTCCTCTACTGAGATATTCCACCATTATGGTAACATGAACCATATTCACTTATCGGTGTCTAGTAATGTCTCGTGCTACCCTTACATTGCAATATCTCATTACTGCCTGATTGAGAGATTATATATATATATATATATATATATATATATATATATATATAATGTCACATTGTTTGAATAGATTTAGCCTTATTAAAATTTTATCAAATATTTTTGTAATATTTCAAAAACTTGTAAAAAAAAAAAAAAAACAACAACTCTAATTTTTTTTTCAATTCTAATTAATCTTATATTCAGATTATGTCCAAATATTTAATTGCTAAAAGATTTTTTTTAAATGTTGAATAAAAGACTTATCTTTTTTGTGAGAATAGGGCGGAAAATTAGAAAATTATCCATTCTTCTATATTATTGTAGACTTTGGTAACACAAAATGTTTTGTGCTTTGCTTAAATTCAGCATTAACTTTTATTTAATTAATTTATTTTAATTTTCTATAAAATTAAAACCCAATTTTACTGGTTGAATGAAATTCTGATAAAACGAACACTGTTAAAATCTAAACTTTTTATTCAGCCAAATTGTACGAATGTTTTGCAATGAAATGGTCCCAGTTCATTATTAGGAAAATGAGCTTATTCTACATAATAACAATCTACACATATCAATATTGCTCACAATTCTGATTTCAAGTAAGGGAGATCACTCATGATTGGAAGTTGATATTAGGTTGGTGCAAAAATAATGACGTAATAATGTCGTTTTTTGACGTATTTTTTAACGTCAAAAAACTACATTATTACGTCATTATTTTTGCACCAACCTAATATAATCTTTAAAATCAAAATACTATTATTTTTATTTATTTATTTATTTTATTTTATTTTTTTAACTAATGTTCGCCCAATAGAAGGCCCAAATGTAGTGTTGTATTAATGTAAGAAAGGGCAAGATGATAGGAAAGTTAGACAGCCAAGATTTAATTAGCAAATAAAATTTCAGAGTTAAGGCAGTCGTTAGTAGTATAAAGTTGAAGTAGAATTTAGAAGAAACCAAAAATCCAATCCTAAACAGAGAACAGTCTACCATCATAGATTAAATAAAGGGTTCAGTTCAGAATTCCCTGTAAGTTACCCAGATCGATATACACCTGAAGAAGGCCAGAGGGCATAATGGCCAAAATGCTGTGACGACAACAGATGAAGACAATAGTCCAAATATAAATAATGTAAATAATTCCTGATTCTGTGTTCATTTTTTTTAATCAGATCCTCTCATAAAATTAACATTTTGGATTTAATATCCGAGTCTAAACATTTTTTAAATGGAATTTCTTTTTTCCTTTTGCTTATTTTCTGAAATGAGACTTATAAATTTTTACACATAAAACTTCTGTAAAATTTTAGAAGATAATGTCTCTAAGAAATGAGACAGAAAATGAAGTTTTCTGATTTTATTTTGAAAATTGATTTTAGATAAATGATAGAGCTCATCTCGAAAGAACATTATCATAGATTCAGGCTATGAAGACATTTAATCTTATGTTTCGTTCTCAGTTTTAACAAATTTTGGAGGAAAGGGACTGAAGCATTCCTCCTCTGAAAACTGTGGCTGACCTGGAACTAGTAGACATTGATGAAAAAATTTTTTCCTTGGAGAAACTGACAACGTATTTTGTCAATATGATGCTACACATACTGACAAGTAACTATGCTCTGCTAATAATAGTGCATTTTCCATTAAACTGTTCGAAAAATTCTGACTGGGCCAAAGAGTTTCATCATCTTTTAATTTCTAATGTCATGAAAGATATATTTAAAATTAAATCCTCTGTTTTACCTGTAACTGTGACATTTTGCAGCTTTGAGAAATAGTAACAAAGTTGTTAGTTTCTATATATTGGCTGTGATATATTTCAACTGTGTTAAAAATCTAGTGTGTGTCCTCCCACCTCTCTTTTATCACTGAATTATATAGTTTTACCGTCTCAACAGAATTCTGAAAGTATGTAAGTAGGAAAGTTTGTAAATATTGATATTCATGAAATGGTTGGTGCATGCATATACACAATATTAATCATCACCAACATTCTCTTAAACATAACAAAATATTTGGTGACACTTGACCACATCTACTCTTCATATTAAATTTCTTTTAGCATATGGAAAGGTTCTTAACAACTTTGTTCAATTTTGTCAAACATTTGAAGCTTATGTGTGTTTTTATTTCTTGAAATCTTTTTTTTTTTTTTTTTTTCTTATCAATTCACCCCGCCTTCCCAAGAAAGAAAAAAAAAACAAAGCAATAAAGCCACTGAGACATAAAGTGTATGAAAAGACTTTAGAAGGAACTGGAAACCCAATTCTAAGGGATAAACCACTATTCCTATTCAAAAGGCCAGGGAGGAGTGTTAAACAGATGATAGACTAACCTATTCACTCTGATTATGGAGTGGGGGAAATAAATTAGTAAATAAAATTTCAGAGTTGAAAGATGATAGAAGTATAGAGTTGAAGTAGTTTAGAAGGAACCCGAAACCTAATCCTAAACAGAAAACAGAAGATAAATCTCTACTCTTGTTCAAAAGACTGGGGAAATGTGAACCAGTGATCAAATTAACCAAAGCGTTTGATGTAAATTTAAATTAACCCAAACAAACAAATAAATAAACAAACAAGCCAATCACGTAAATAACCGCCAGAATAGATTACCCACAATACACCACTGACCTACATATATAAATAGCTGAGGAAAAATCCATCATTCGAGTGTTGACTTCAATGCTCACTTTTATATTTACATACACTCTCTCTGATATTGAGCACTTTATCCCATAAATATAGCACACCTTAAAACTATATTTCTTCATTTTTATATATATATATATATATATATATATATATCACACCTGTAGCATGAAACTCGGTTTTGCTGCATATGAGCATATTTATTAATATATATTTAATAGTGGTGTTATTACATTGAGCACTGTTTTATTAAGACCAGCAAGCAATGTGCAATATATATATATATATATATATATATATATATATATATATATATATATATATATATATAGTATATTGTTTTAAATTATTTTATAGAAAACTTATGAATAAAATACTTTACTTTTCTTATACTTTACTATTCTTACCTTGAAATATGTCCAGTTGTATGTCACAGGTGTTTCTGCCTGTGTTGTTTACAATTAAAAAAAAAAAAAAAAAAGAAAAAAAAAGTGAGTCTTAGTCTTCTCAGAATTACAAAGGCATTTCTTTACAATCCAGTCAAGTGTCGCTGATGATTCATCAAGTCACTTGTTTGTGTCGCTATTTGCTTGAGCAATCAACTGTCCTGTTTATTCTATTTCAGAATAAAACTACAATTCTGTACTTGGATTAATTTATTTTTGACTCTGTACTCACAAGTACCTTTTGAAATAAGAGAATTTATATCCTTGTCTTATGGTTGACTAAAGAAATTGAAAAAATCTGAAAATAGGTCATCATTAATGACCTGGTTTAACTCCTCATTTTGCTCTATACTTGTGGCCTTGAACCGACCCGAGTAAATTAACTAAATACTTTAGAATCTGAGGCCAGTGTAATATGCCTGAGTAGCTCTAAAAGTGATCCGTGGTTCCTTTGAAAGATTGGTGCTACACTGGCTTCCTACTTCCCTTTTGTTTTTCATGATGCTATTTGCTGTAGTAAGCTAAGTTTACTAAATATCTATATGGATGCCAAGGTTAACAAGTTAGTCTCAAGTTCAGTTTTTTTTTGGGGGGGGGGTTGCAGCTTATCAACCTTTGCAGATTAAAGCCAGAAAATATTTTTAGATGGGAAGAATTTTTGGGGAGATGATGTTTTCTTGATACAAGTCTTACTAATTAACTTGTATTTGGGGGTTGGAGAGGGGGGGGATCTAAAAATATTCCAGAAATGTATTTCACAAGAGTATTTGTGCATAATTAAATATAACGAACCTGACTGGAATTGTATCTTGGCTCTGATTTCCAATTTTGAGCAATTATCCACTACGCTACCCACATGTCTAAGCTTAGAGTACCTGGTATTCCTAAGCAGTCACCCATCTAGGTACTGACCAAGCTCAACGTTGCTTACTTTTGGTGATTGTACAAGCCCTACTGGGTGCTCTATTATTTGTGAATAAGCAATTATAGTAGCTAATGTTTGATAGGGCTGAAATATACTTGCTGCAACCTGTATTTAGTCACTTACCTAAGACACAAAATGAATTTTAAAAATAAAAAAAAAAAAACCTTTCTTGAAGTTTTTATTTTACTTTTAATTCCAGGCTAATAGATTTTTTAATGTTTTATTTCAAAACTAATTTAAATTAACCGAAAAGAATTTTTTTTTGAAATAGCTAATAATCGCTGATTTCAGTGGCATTTTTTGCTCTCTGTCACTGCAATATAATTTTTTTTATTAAAAATTTTTCAAAAATAAATTATACTTCTCTGAAACTTTATTTGGGAAATATTAACTGATTTAATGTTTAATTAATCTTATTTGAAACAAATATTACTTATTTTAAGTTCAAAATATTGCAGAAATACTTTTTTTTTTTTTTCTTTTTTTTTTTTTTTTTTAACCCAGATGTTTAAGGTGTTGACAGTTTGACAGAAGGAAGTTTATCTAATTTTTTTTTTTTTTTTTTTTTTTTTTTTTTTTTTTGGTGGACATATCTGTAAAAAGTATCTGAGGAATATAACATGTGCACCTTTTTTTTCTAAAATAATTTAATTTGTAAATAAGCCCTGAATGCTTCATTAAAATCCGACAATTTAACAACAAAGAATTTCCAAATCAATGTGTTTTTTCACTGCAAAAAGACACTAAAATTTCTTATACTAATCTTTGTTCCCTTGATGCAAGGAAAACGAGATTATTAACCAAAATTTCAAACTTTCTAAATAGGATAAAAAATATAATTTAATAATCAAAAAATCCTTTGGTCTTTTCTCTTAATAATAACAAAGATTTTGACAAAACTTTTTTTTTATCATGGTATGATTATTTTTTTTAGAAAATCAGTGGAGGTACCTAATTATAACTTAGTATTTATTTTGCAATCTCTTGGCTAAACAAAAAACATTCTATGCAGGAAACATTGATTGACCAAATTGTTAATATTATAGTCAGTTAAAATTTATAAAATCTTTTCTTAAAACAGTTTTTCAGGTAATTAGACTTCTCAATTCCACTAAAGGTTATAACAGATTCCAGTATGGATTGGAGCTTCTTTGCAAACCTTTTTATTTTTGGTAGCGTGAAAAGTTAACTTCTTGATCATTATTTTCTTTCTAAGATATATGTGCTATTTATTTTACAATGATCAGTGTAACTAAAGAATATTTATCACAAAGTAAACTTCTCTGAAAGTCCTTTTATAATGTATAAATAAAATATTTTTTCTCTCCTATTGAAAAAAAATATTTGTGTATATTGTAAAGGTATATAGAAAATATTGTCAGGTCTTTCTAATAATCTCGAAGTTCGAAGATCTCTCAGAACAATATTTGAATTCCTCAAATAAAACATTGTCAATACTTGATTTGTATTTCTTTCATCTTATTCCTGTTGGTTTTTAGTGCAAAAATTCAAATTGACATCCTTTATCTTCAAAAAGTCTGCTCGTCTAGAGCAGCTGCTTTACAAATTAGGCCATAAAGACCAACAGGTTATAGAATTTCAAGTCTTAACTATATATGGCATTATCACTTTGAAATACCTGGTTCTCATACAACTGCCAAATTTAAGCAACATCAAGCCTGGTTAGTACTTAGATGGGTGGCTGCTTGGGAATATCAGGTACCATAAACTTGAATGTACAGGTGGGATAATGGATAATGACTTTGGATTGTTAATTGGTGAATCAAGTTCCAATTCCCTTTGGGTTTGTTATATTCAATTATATGCAAATACCCTTGGAAAAGGTATGAATCCACCACTTCTCCCCAGCTATGGGTTAATTAGTAAAACTTGTATCATTAAGCCATTACCAGTGAAAATAATTCTTACAGTCTAAAATTTTTTTCTGGCTTTAAATAATCTGCAAAGGGTTGATCATCATTCAACTATACTCTGGATCATTGAGTCAATGCAAACGAATTTTTCTTTACATGTATAGTATGTACTATGCCAAGAGTACATACAGTTTTGAATTCAGTTACATTCTACTAGACCGGTTGCAACCCAAGGCTATAGAACCCAGTCTGTCCTGAGGGAGAAGAGGATTCATACCTTTCCCAAGGGTATCAGGGCGTAAGTGAATGCAATGAATCCAACTGGAATTTGAACTTGGCTCTCCAATTCCTCAATCCGAGTCGCTATACATTACTCCACCATGTCTCCTAAAGGATTGTTAAGCTGTATAAAACAAATCAGTCAATCACTCTAACTAGTAATTATTTGAATTTTTTAGAAATTATGAATTTTTTACTGGCTTTTTTTTTTTTTTTTTTTTTTATTGCTGTTGGTTTTTATCACAACTCTCAGATTGGCATTCCAATGTCTTTATTCGGAAGTTTTTAAAGTTGTGATTTAAAGAAAAAGCAAAAAAAAAAAAAAAAAACTAACTGAAATAGCATGAAATACTAATCAAAAATTCATATTATGTTTTTCAAATAAGGATTCTTTATTATTCAGAATTTTATTGCTTCAAAATATTTTGATAGATGCACTGATGTAACTTGCATTTCTTATTTTTTAATGGCACTCTTCAAATGGGGAGTTGGGTCCTCTGAAAGAGGACCGTTTCAAAAGACTCTGTTCCAAAAAAAAAAGAAAAAAAAGCTATCAAACCACCAGCTTGAAAACATTGACTGGATTATTACTGTACATCCTAATCCATATTGTCTCTTTCAAATGCAGAAACCACCAAAGTTTACACATCAAATAAGTGTCCCAACTTTAATTTCATTAATTAAATGACAATTTCACATTCATTTATATCTGATGTATATCATATGCATCGATTGTCACTTAATTGTATTGCATTTTGAATAATTCAATAAAGTTTGGTTGGTGACAACAGCTTGAAAAAGTTACGTTAATGTTAGCACCTTGTCCTTGCAACCATGTGCAAATATGTCAATATGAAATACTTGTGCTAAATGGTGATTAGATTCTCCAGCTTGGGAACAGTAGGACTGTGCATCCTTTCATCATCTGGACACGGCAATAAAACTGTACTCAAGGTCATACTTGAGTGTGTCCATAGCACACATTCTTAAAAGTTGCCTGACTTGCTAAATAATAGACTATTGTATTTGTAATTGTCTGCTTTTGTTTATTTCTGTTGCTTCACAAAATAAAATATGGAAAGAATGCCAACAGTGTGTTAAATTTGGATCTTATGTACGAGAAAAGTACAGGAAAATGGATACATATATATCTTTCTTTCCATTGTTGTTTGACTGGCATAGTCAGATTGTACTCCATCAGGATCTTCAAGTAGTATCATTTGCTGGGGATAAAGTGACACCAAGTCTCCTCACTACACCAGCACTCTTCTCATATTCCTGCCTGGTTGTTGGAGGACTAGAATATGCAAATTATATCCCTCTGCCGAGTCCCCACAGCTAAAGGGGTCACTGTCCAAATAATTGCTTTATAGATTTAAGTATTAAAATAACCAAATAGTATTTACCTATCCAGCCCTGAACAAAATCAATGCTTACAGACAGAATGTAAACAACCAATATTTATTCCCAAGCTAAGTAAATGTTTTTAAATGCTCCCTTGTTTCTTTAGGATTGGGTTTCCAGTTCCTTCTAAAGTCTACTTCAACTCTATACTTCTAACATCTCTCTTTGACTTTTTGTCACATTCGGTAGTGATGTGGGTGCATTAAAAAATGTACCCTTCTAACGTCTCCACTTAAACTCTGAAATTTTATTTACTATTTAATTTTTTTCTCCTTTCTTTTCAATAGGAATAGATAGGTTTGCCTATTATCTGGTTCATACTCCTCCCCAGTCTTTTTGAACAGGAATATAGTTTGATCCCTTGTTTCCTGTTTGGGTTTCTTTTGCTCCCAGTAGTCCCTTGTGTTTTAGTGACATTATATCCTTGCTTGGGGTAAATTGATTTTTTTTTTTTTTTTTTTTTTTTTTTTTTTTTTAATTGAAATTCAAATATATATGAATGAAATTTACCTAAGTAAATTCTTATACTCAAATACAAAAAATACTAACTTTGACATAAAATAACCAAAGAATTGTTGCTAATTTTGGGAATGTTGCCATTGTGAGTGTTTTGCCTTTTCCATACTCTTATAAAATTTAACTTTTTCTATTAGTCTATTTTATGCTCTTATTTGGTTTTCATAATTGAATCCTTGCTGTTTGTACAGTTCCCATTCATTCACCATTCCTACCCAATTACATTGTTGCATTCACTTATCTGTGATAGTTTAACCCTTTTGAGACAGACCAGCCAAATTTGGCCTGCCAAGTATAATCGTGTTTTATTTGGATTAGGTTTCCATGGAAACTAATAAAAAGCAAATAATACAGACAAAAAATGTCTCCGTTATATAATCTGAATATAAGCTGACCAGAATGTATAGAAAGTTGTGTAAATACTTTAAGAAATGGAATTTAAATTTGACATACCTTTTAAAATCGTTTACCTTACAAAGATTTCAGAAGAGTTAATTTCTATCTTCATACAGAATTTATTTATTTTTTCTATATCCTCCTCCTCCAATCACAGTGCTTGCACAGATTCCTGTGACTCTGTTGCCATCCAATTCTATTATCATATTCCGTCAGTTGAGAGAGGATTGCAGTTTGTCATTACAAATCTGCTTGATATAGATCTTGGCTTGTCAGACTCTGCTCACTCTTCCTTGTACAAGATCCCACAAAAGAACTTCACTAATCATTTTATCTTTCTCTCCTGTTTTGCCCTGTAAATCTATGCTCTTTGATATTGCCTGATACTGAATGAAGGTTTCCATATAATTGTTCATTGGTCAGATGATCACTCCAAATGACATTCAAAGCTACTCTTAGCATGCCATTCAATCTTTTTCTCTTTTTTTTTTTTTCTTTTTTTTTCCCCAGTTTTGAGGTAAGGGTCCATGCTAAGCAGCCATACAATAGAACAGAAGTAACAGTTGCTCGAAAAAGCTTCATTTCCATGTCTGGAAAAGTAGATTTTCCACAAGAGAGAACTTTACCAATGCATGTTTTTAAATCACTTTTACAGCTAGAGATTTTAGTACCAGGATAATTAAATTCTTCTGTACAGTTGAGTGATATGCCAGATACTGCTTTTGTTTGTTTCATTTTGATTTAAACTTATGCATTCTGTTTTGTCTGAGTTAACATGGAGACTGCTGGTACCTTTTTGGCTGAAAGCCGAAGACTATGGAGTAGTCTCTATAATGTAGTCTGCCTTAATAAACTTGTTTTGGATACACATTGAATTTTATATATGTAGTATAAAAACTTTTTGTTGAAAAATTACAATTTTATGCCCTCTCACCCCTACCTAAAAGTAAAGACTTTAATAACTGACTGTCTTTTCTCATTATGCCTTGACTTGAGCCTATTTTTGTGTCATTGTAAAATTCCAATGTTTGGACGGCGGGGGGGGGGGGGATTCAGAAGGAAAACTCTTCTTTTGGATTTTTTGAACAATCAGAAGTATGGCATTCCCCCCCCCCACTTGATAATTTGAAATGGTAACCTCGTGATCCTGGGAACCCAGATATAAACAAGGTTGCCTTGACTTAAGCCTATTTTTGTGTTGTTATAAAATTCCAATGTTCTGGGGGTGGGATTCAGAAGGAGAATACTTCCTTTGGCATTTCCAACCCCCCCCCCCCAACTTGATAATTTGAAATGGTAACCTCGTGATCCTGAGAACCCCGATATAAACAAGGTTGTCTTGACTTAAGCCTACTTTTGTGTCGTTATAAAATTTCAGTGTTCTAGGAGAAAAAAGGGTTCCAAAGGAAAACTCCTTTTAGATTTTTTTTGAACAATCAGAAGTATGATTTTATTCCCCCCCATACATACACACACACACACACACACCTCGATAATTTGAAATGGTAACCTTGTGATCCTTGGAACCCAAATACAAACAAGGTTGCTGGCTGATGACAACTATTCATTCACGTATCCTTGGAATGATTGCTCTTTATATAATGTGTGCCTGTCTTGAAAAAATAAATAAATTGTTGCAGCTGAGTACAACTAAAAACTGCCAATTTACAGGGAGACGCAGAACAAGCTTTCATCACATTGCTGCTATTAGAAAAAAAAAACCTTTTGGCCTTCCTTACAAATAATCTTTGAGACTGATTGCTACATTTGACCTCAAATGCTGATGTGTCTAAATTTCACAACTTCCAGTGAACTTTCACTGTGCACCTTTTTTGACATTTTTTATTTTTATCAATCATAATGTTCTAATTTTCATGAGGTGCTCAAAAGAATATTTTGAGCAAAACATTGTACTTTTCTTTCATTTCCCAATTTAAATTTGTGAATAAATTTGTTCTCTTCAATTTCACACCAAGTAAGACTCTGTCATCTCTTGTGCACCTAATTACCCACTAAATTTTGTTTTTTGTTGTTTTTTTTTGTTTGTTTTTTTTCTATATTGGAATAAAACTCCAATAGGAGTGCATCAGAAAACTTTTTAAACTTAACTGAAAATTCTGAAAATTAACCTCAGTGTCCACTTTTATATTTACATACGCTCTGTCCCTGATATTGAGCACATTTATGCTATAAATATAGCATACTTTAAAACTATATTTTTATAACTCTTGATTTCCATTTTTATGGCTTATCAACCTTTTTTACAAGTTATTTAAAAAGCCAAAAAATATTTGTATTGTAAGAATTTTTTTTTTTTTTTTTTTTTTTTTTTCTGAGATAATTATTTACATATATAAAAAATGTTTTTTGAGATAATTATTTACATATATAAAAATAAATATCTGTCCACTTGTATACGAGTATACCTGTCTAATAGATGGTAGCCAATTCCTGTTGCAGATGCCTTCCCAGGCCCATTTTGCATTTATTCAACACCCGCCTGTGGTTTATACTGCAACTATGCTGAGTGGACCTTAGTTACAGTTTCTTGGAGAGAGAAAGCATTATCTGGTGTGATCAACAGTCTGAACAAGGCCAACATGCTCAAACCCTCGGTCATGATGACTTTGTGCTAGCACAACTATTGATGACCCCAAATATATGTCTTCCTAATTTCACTCACAAGGCTTGTATGGTTTTCAGGTACTTTCCAAAGGTACCGCATACTAGGATCACCTTCCCCAGGCCAATAATATAAGTCACCTTCCTGACAAATTGACCATGGGGAGATTCGAACCTGGATCTCATGGTCAGAAAGCAAATGTTTTAACCACTTGGCCTTGTGCCCATATGATACAAATCCTACCGATTAACCAATAAATATGGGGGGGGAGAAAAGATGGATTTGTACCTTTCCCAAAGGCACTTGCATGCAAGTGAATATAATGAACTTGACTGGAATTGGAACACTGATTTCCAAATTCAAGCCATTATCCATTACACCACCTGCACGTCCAAACTTACAGCACCTGGTATTCCCTATGTACTAACCAAGCTTGATATTGTTTAACTTTGGTGATCTAACAGGAACCAATGTTTCAAAGTTATATGGCCACAAGTTTAACTCTTAATTCTCAAAATTTACAGTTTTTTTTCACTTGAACTGTGATTAAGTGTAAATATTGTCTTGTTTTCAATTTATTGACACAATTGAAAAAAAACCTCAAAAAACAACTTCTTTTCTGTCATAATCCTCAAAAAATATAGTTTCTTAATGGAAATATGATTAAGCATAAATGCTGTTTTTGTTTTAAATTTATTAATTTAATTTAGGTACCTCCACAGGATGCCTAAGGTTTGAAATGAATTTTTAAAAATTAAAAATCTTAATTGAAGAATATAACATGAGTGCCTTTTTACATGTAATTTTTAAGAACTCGATAATCTTAAAAATTTAGGAATATATTCTTCGTAATCTAATGTTTTATCGAGTTTAGCTTTAAATTTACTGTACTTATCACTCTTATTTTCTGATGATGTCATGTATGAACATCCATATCTGTAAAAATTAACATATTTATAAACATACAAAAAAATTATTAATACTTTTTAAAATATTAGTGTTTGATGAATTTTACTAAGCTTCTCAATTTCTGATTAGTAAATATAGAAAACAAATCTTGTAAATTTCATAATTCATTGAAAAAAATTTTTTTCTTAAGACAATAGTGTCCTTAATATATCTTATTTATAAAAGCAACTAAATTAGTTTTATTGCATTTTTTTATACAATGCAAAGCAGATTTTCATATTAAAACTGAATTTCCTGAAATTTCATAAAATTAAGTTGGGGTAACGTAGTAAAAAAAAAAAAAAAAAAAAAAAATTTTTTTTGAATAATTTCATTCACTTGTGAATAAGTCCTGAAAAGTTTCATTATGAACTGACAATTATTTGACTTTTTTCTTTCTTACTGCTAAAGGATGTTAAAATTTCCTATAACTTTTTCTCTCCCCCATGCAAAAAAAAAAAAATTTTTAACCAAAATTTTGAACATATCAGAAAGGATTAAAAAACTTAAATGATCAAAAAATCCTTTGGTCTTTCCTCTTAATAATAAAGATTTTGATAAAACTTATCTTTTATCAAGCTTGTGGCATTTTTTAATCATGATATGTTCATTTTTCAGCAAATTAGTGGAAGTACCTAATTTAATTTAAAAAAGAAAATAATATTCTATCAAATTAAGTGATTTTTTTTTTTTGTAATTAAAATTTAAAAAAAAAAAAAATTATTCTGTAACCTAGTAGTTTAAGACAACAATTTATTAAGGAATTTTAGTTTGGACTCCTGGCTTGGTCACTGGGACATTCAGTATCACCATGTGCATGTCTTGTGGACATGCTACATTAAAAACATCAGCATCACTGATATTAATCATATGATTAATAATACAAATTCAAAATAAAATTTGGCACTCATTCAACTGATTCATGTTATATTTAGAACCTCTACTCCAGAGTTTTATAAACTAACCTTTTTTGTAATTGTTCAATCCGCTCATCAGGAGGTTTCAGCAACTGACTGCCGTTTTCTCTCTTTTCATTATCTTTATACTAATTTTGATGTAATTAATTTATGCACTAGTTGAGAGCTCTTGTTATTGGTGTTAGGTTGAGTATTTTTCCCCCCTTGTGTGTGTCTATATATAAATAAATCTTAAATGAAATACCACCCTCTACCACAACTATTTAGAGCTACTGCAAATTAGCAGTTAAAAAAAAGCAACAAAACTTTCTATTTAAGACCTGATCCTGTTTGGGACTATCCAATTATAAATTGAAATCTGAAAAAAATGTAGGTCACAGCACGGTGTTCAAAAAAATATCTTTTTCCTTAAATGTTTAACGTATACATTCAAATTAAATGTAATTACTGCTGTAAAAAATATAGTAGCAAAAAATCATGAGAGGGCAATTCAAAATAAATTAAGTAAGGGGAGCCTGGGATTTTAAGCAGAGTATTGTGATTTGGAACTCTGGGAATCACTGTAGAACATTATAGGTAGAATTACCATTTACTGGGCATGCTTAGGAAACTCTTAATTAAGTTTCCGAGACAACAATGGCAAAATTAATATTGTGCTGAAAAAAAAAAAAAATGTAACCCCACTATGAATCTTAACCCTTTTTTTGCAAACTATCTAAATGTTCATGCTTGTTTTCAGATTTATAACTATTGCGAGGCAACTCAGATTATTTGGCAAATATTAGGTTGGTGCAAAAATAATGTCGTTTTCTTACATGTTACTATGTGAGAAAACGACATTATTTTTGCACCAACATAATAGTATGTGCTTATATATATATATATATATATATATATATATATATATATATATAGAGAGAGAGAGAGAGAGATGCATGTTTCATTAAATAATATAGACAGGTTTTGTCTATTTTAAGTAAGTTCCTTTCATATTGTCTGATAAGCTTAATAAAATTATCATTGAAAGACAAAAGGAAATCACGAAAAGTATTAAGTAATACTTCTCGTTTTCACTCTCACGTGGTCATGTGTGACGTCACAAGCTGTGACACAACTTTCGCTTCCATGTCTCGTGTACACAAGTTTGTCATTGCTTTGAAATTTTTCATGCAACAAAAACAGACTATCATTGTTTTGTCCATGTATTGGTTGATATATTGAAAAGTAATTGTCATCTTTGATAATAGCTTATGTAAGCCAAAAGCTTAGATTGGATTTAAACATGTATCAATATGCTGATTTCCTTTCGTCATTCAATGATAATGTTATTAAGCTTATCAGACAATATGAAAGGAACTTAAAATAAATAGACAAAACTTATCTATATTATTTAATGAGACATGCAACACTGAAAAATTGCTGCCTAAATATATATATATATATATATATATATGTGTGGTTTCTCATGATAAAAATGTACAAATAAGTTATTTACACTACGCTCTGTGCATTACATGTGATACACAGGTTTTGATTATGTGAAATATATATATATATATATATATATATATATATATATATATAGGCACATTCTATTTGTCAAATAAGCTGATTTGCCTTGCAATGATTATAAATATGAAAAATCAGCAAGCGTCCTGTGGTCATATATGATGCCCAAAATATTAGTTTAGGCCTTTCCCCAGACGTCCTGCTCAATAGTAAACTTTCCTTAAGCGTCCTTAGTTTTACCACTCTTTTAAAATTATGGCTCGTGTGCGTTACATAGGATGCACAAATGTGGAAATCATATCCTGAATATCACATACGATGCAAAGGGTTAATTCAATTTTATTTTTCATCTTTTAACAAAAGAAAAGCGTGCATTAAATCACTGCTGCTTTTCTTGTAAATGGTAGTCGAGCCATTGATTGTTTGCTTAATACTTTATAATTCTCTAAAACTCATTAACTGTACAGTACAAGTTTTCTATCTTAATATAACAATTAATTAGTCCATAAGTGATTACAGTCAATAACAATCAATAAAGGCTCTGTGCCAAATTTTCAACAAGCTTAGAATATACCCACCTTACAAGCACAAACAAGTTCAGAAAATTTCACTGCAATAGTTAAATAAGAACAATGTAAAAGAGGATTATTTTCAACATGGAATATGGCTTTTCATAAAGTTCTTGAAAATTATACATAGAATATCCTTATTCTATCAGAAAAGTTTCTTAGCATCTCATTTCTATAAATCCTATAAATCATTTCTATAGTAAAATTCATTTATTTCTGTCTGCTGCAAATTACTACTTTTTCATTTCTTTTTTTTTTTTTTTTTTTTTTCTTTTATTTCATTTGTCTTTTTTAATTCCCCTTTTTTAATTTCCTCCTTTTAATCCCACCCCTTTTTTTAATTTTCACCTTTTTTTTTTTTTTTTTTTTTTAATTTTTCACCTTTTTTTTTTTTTTTTTTTTTTTTTTTTTTTTGGATGAGATTTTTATTATTTCTCTAGTCAGCATTATCAATTCCATATTGAAAAGATCTAGTAAATGTGACACTTATGAAATTTTCATTAAAATGATGATAATAATAATCCTAATGGTGATAACAGTAGAAGCAAATGTCCTTATTTTTGCTTGCATTAATTCTTAACTACTGACAATCACTCCCCCACTTCTTGAAATTGTAGCACTTAATATACCATCAGGGCTACATAGTTTTCTAATGTAGTAAATGAAAGCTAAACAGAGGAATGTTCAACCATTGCAGTTTTGCATTTCACTATAGATATAATGATTTAAAGTAATAATTTTTTATATTTACTAACTCTTACTTGTGATATCCTAACTTCTATAACATTATCATTAAGTTGTTTCCACTCCCACACCCTCTCTACCATTTTTCATAAATTGTTAAACTTTATTTACATGTGAATAATCTCAAATGAAATCTTTTTTTTTTAATAAAACTAAATTTTCTTTATTTATAATCATTGCTTGCAAAGATGTGCAGTAAAAATTTTTTAAAAAATCTGCAAATCCTACAAATTTTTCTGAAATCACTGATTTTATTCAATCAGTAATGTGCAGAGTGAATTTCATCTTACACTGTATACTTGGAGAGAGTTTGCAACAAGTTGTAAATAATCAGTATTTTCTTTTAACTGAATTGCTGATCAGGTGCATTATAATAACTTTTTGTGTAACTCTCAGCAATGTTTTTGTTAATTTTTATGCTTACAAAATTTACACTGAAAAATACATTTTAGTATTTAATAAATAAAAATTATCTGAATAGCAAAAACTGAATTTTAATATCCAAATTACAGAAGGTTGTAGAATAGATTGACTGAAATGCTTTAGTGGCAAAAAGGTTTTGTATGTAAAACACTTGGAATGATAATGACCCCTCAAAACTATACACAATGAAATATAACAGAACATTTATCCACTAGGCCATGTCTCTTTTGACAGGCAGTGGAATTGTGGCACCTTTTAAACCTAACATCTCTTCTCTTTTGAGATATATAATAATTATATAGGAACAGAGCTAAGGTAGTAAATATCTGCTATTTGTAGCCCTGGTTGCTAAAATTAGCAAAGTAGTCATATGTCATAAAAACATACCGTCAAGTCGGTGAAAAGGAGACGACAAGATTTTTTTTTTTTTCTTTTTTTAACATCCAGAAAAAAGCTCTAATAAGCAACACTTAAGAGCCATATTTGAATCTTTTGCACCTGATTGGCCTTTTAAATTAATTATTGTCTTAAGATGAAAATCTTTATTGGATAATATGTGCCTAGTTAACTTAACTCACTTCTATTATCTTTACTTTCTTTTATTTTCCTTACTAGAATATAAATGTTTTAATATTGGGAATATTGTTTTGCCAATGGGTGTTTTTTCATCCATACTTCGGTTGTCTAATGAGACGATTGTAAATTTCATTGGGTTTTCATTACATGTAAGTACCTACTTGACCTTTTGAACAGAGTTAACAGATAATAGTCACCTGCTGTAAACTAATGTATTTTTTCACTATTTTCAACAAAAAGTATTTTATTTTAAATCCAGTCATGTAATCAGAAAATTAACTAATTTTCATAAAATCCTATATTTCTATAACAATCCCTTTTATTTTATTTTTTTAAATTTATAACCAAAAATTTTTACAGCAATCTGGATGTAATAAGTTAATTTTCTACAACAAAAATCGATATTAAAACCAGTCTAAAATGAAAGATTTTTTTGCAATACATTAAAAGGTTTTATAAAAATGTTTGATCATTGCTAAAATTGGTAATGTTTTTTGGTATTTACACTATTAGGAGATTGCAGGTATGTCTGTAAAATATGAAATGTGCACCCGGTCTGTTCTCAGATAAGAACAAAAATAGCATAAAATATATATTGGCTTTTGTCTATAAAGATGACATGATTTTTTTTTTTTTTTTTTTTTTTGTCTTTCATTGAGACATTTCAAACTGTTACAGTCCTATAAATGTTTTAAAGGTTCAAAAATTGTTATTTTTAAAAAAAAGAAAGAAAGGGTTTACAATTTCATTTTATCAATGTATTTTTCTTTGACTTTCAACAGTAATCAAAATGAAAAAGCATTTACTAAATTTTACTTGAAGAACAAACAAGGAAAATGAGAATTGCATACCTCTTGAAAATCAGTATTAAAATTTTTGTGTTGTTTTTTTAACCTAGGCTTGAACACTGATCACTAACAGTAAAAATCCTCACATTTGCCTTGATAAAGACTTATCTGATAAGTTTTCCTTATATATATATGCACACACACACAAAGGAAAACTTATCTTAGTAGCTATTATTATTCAAACTAAACAGCTCACATTATATAAAATATCATTTTTCACAGTTGACTGTATCTCAAATTGCACATTATATAGTAAATGTGTGCATATGCTATTAAAAAGTTAAATAAATTGCATTCCTTTTGTATGGCTTTTTTCCCCAATAGCCATTACCATGACAACATCATTTTAGACAATTCCAAATGTCCAGCTTCTCAAAGAATACCTGGATGCAGACAAAGGAATTTTAACTACCACACAGATACCACAATCAGTTCTTGATAATGACTTCAAGTCTAAAGTACTTGAACAAAAATAACAAAATATGAACTTCAGACAGTTTATCCACAACTTTGAGTACAATACTCAAGACATTTGAGAATTGGAAAAATACAATAAAAAAAAAAAAAAAAATGAAACTGACTAACCTTGTTGGTTCTTTTTAATGAAACTTCTTTAGATGAATACTTGCTGCCTAAATATAACTTTTTGTTATATATATATATTCCCAGATCAATTCTGTGGACAATTTTCCAATTGTCATTTTATTTATAATATATATATATACACACACACATAGATTTTAGAAATAGTCATATGAAGTGTCCAGGATATGTTGTTTTTTTTTTTTTTTTTGTTTTTTTTTCGTTTTTTACAAACCAAAACATTTCCCATAATAGGTTAGTTGTCAATATTCAATTTCTTTCTTCTTCCTCTCTTGTTAATTCCCCTCTCAGTTCTCCACTGCCTTAACCAGGTATTGAACTCGCACTCTTTGAGTCCTGTCACTGGATCTAACTAACGCCTTTATCCACTGTGCCATGTGTCCTTGAACATGGCAACAAAGATAAGGACAATAGTCCAAATAATGTAAATAGTGTACATAATACCTCATCTCAAATATAGACAGATACTGAAGTCTGAAATATTTGAGCAGATTTAATGGCCTCGATACGATGTTATGGAAATGATGAATAATTGAAGATGCAGCTCCCACGACATGTAAAAATTATTAACATTGCCAGATTTTAAAGGTGTTGATTTTCCCCAGACAACTTGAAAGTCTTTAATGTGTGGAGGTGATGGTCGAAAATACAGGGCCTGTAGCATTTGCTATTTTTGCCTCTAGGTTAATTCACCCCTGTATAGGCAAAGCAAAAAATCTAGCTTAATGATGAAATCTTTCATCTTAATTTCATTTGCCTTTTGTTGCAATTACTTAAGATATGATTAATACTACCAGTCTATGTAAATAGCATAGCAATCAAGTTGGAAATAAACTTAATTGGTTAGATTTCATCTTCTAGAAACCATCAGCACTTGTAGCTCAAGCAGTGAGAGCAACATCATAGTAAAATTGATAAAAAGGATGTGACTCTGAGTTTCATGAAGAACTTATTGTTTATTTCAATCAATACTATTTACTAATGGCCACAGAGTAAGCCTGAGGAGTAGGGATAAAAAACAATTTCTAAAAAAAAAATATTAATAATTGATAATATTTCATTTAATAAAATTCAAGGAATTCTTTTATTTTCAATTGTCTTTTTTAGCTCTGCCTTATTTTTCTTGGAGTAATGGGTAGCGGTTTCGATTTAGGAATCGGAGAGATGAGTTCGAATTCCACTTGAATCCATTACATTCACTTACCTGCTAATATCCTTGGGAAAAGTATGAATCCTCTCCCCCCCCCCCCGCTATGGGTAAATAGCAGGACAGACCAGGTTCTATAGCCGTGGGTGGCAACTGGTCTACTGCAGAAAGAAATAGCAACCTACTACAAGAAAGAAATCTGCCTCATCAGTCATGTATCGAAAGATACATGATTGTCTAAGCATGTCTCATGCAAGGCACATAACTGAGTGAATTTACTATTTGATGTGTTTTCATAGGTGTTAATATTATCCTATTCAGAATTATGGATAACTCCTTGCATTAATTCTTAACCGCTGGCAATAATTTTTTCGCACTTTCAATATTATTTGAATGCTAAAACCTGGTCAAATATTTTAGGTAAAATATTGCAAAATTCCATGCACCCCCCCCCCCCGCACCAGCATCACAAGCAGTTGCTCCAATTTTTTTTTTTTTTTTTTTTATACATATTCTAAATTATTTAGTCTGTTTTTTTTTTTTTTTTTTTTTTTTTTTTAATATATAAAATCTAATGAAAAATTGGATTCAATTTTCTAGAACTTGTCTTGAACACCAATGTGGAAGATTCATACATTTCAAGTTTAACACCAATCCTGACTTTCACTATACAGGGTGGATAGAAAACAATGCCATGTGAAGGAGTGGTAGTTATTGTGAAATCAGTGAAGCCAAAACCTTACCTACATATACCAGTTTCAAATGTCATTAATACTAAAATACAACCAATTATTATTGTTTAAATGCTGTTCTTTTGATCCTCCTAGCAACAGGATTTGCTGTGTCACTGTATGTGATCATCAGAGTGAGTAAAATGTTTAATGTGTAAATTCTGCTGACGTAAATTATATATACTGCTTGTCAGTTATTTGTCAGTCTATAGGAAATGTTAAGAGTATTTAGGAAACTACAACTCACCAACTTAAGTCTTCGTCCTGGGTAAGATGTTAACTACGTCCTGGGTAAGACGATAAACTACATCCAGCAGCAAGGCCTCTGATCAGGAGGTTTTGAGGAGTGTGGAACCACCTCTTAATTGCTGGTGTTCCCAGGTCCACCCTGACCCAGGGTGGTAGCACCTGTTAGGGTCCCAGCTATGGGCAAATAGTTAACTATTACCAGCAATACTTTTTTTGAAAAAAAATTATTACCAGCAATACAATTTTGAAGGAAAGATATTACCAGAATCAGATTTTTGACGAAACAAAATATTACCAGCAATAAAAAATGTTGTCAGCGTTAAATAAACCATTGAGGTTGATATGCTGTAAAATAAACCAAACAAAACCAATCTAAACCAAAAAATACATATTCTATTCGTATGAATCTATCCTAAAAATGTTGTTGGAATTAAATAACCCATTGTGATTGATATGCCGTTAAACAAAATAAACCAAACCAAACCTCACTTTTGTTATCAAGGAGGAGATAACAACAACAAAGATGCAGACAATATCTCTTCATCCCAGAAATTCAGACAAATTGTAGTGTTTTTTTGTTTTTTTTGTTTTTTTGTTTTTTGTTTTTTCCTTTCTCAGCTTTGGTTGATCTTCGTTTTCAATTACCTTGAAATATATATTATTTTAAATTTTACACAAAATGCACAAATATCGTCAAATTAACCAAAGTTTTTGATGTATAACACAGAGCTTTATAAATTAAAATTATTGAGGTTGATATGCCATAAAACAAAATAAACCAAACCAACTTAAGTCCATTAGTCCATTTTGGGCTTTGGTGGACATAAATTATTTACTTATAACAGTCCATTGAAAGGCGATGTAATAATTTTATTTTAATGGGCATTTTGTGTGATAGCAAATACATTAATTACTAACTAAAGGATTTGTATGTACGTGCCTGGGTGAATATTTGGTTAAGCTAAACATATTCTCCTTCCCCAAATGAATTGAAATTGAACTCGCACTCTGTTCATTTACACTTTTGAAGCTTTTATTTTCTCTGAATTAAAATGGTAGATTAAAATGTAGAAAGATCAGAATAATACTACATGGGGAGGGGAGGAACATTAAGTTAAATAAATATGATGTTATCAGACACCCACAAAAGGTAGAGCTCTTTTTAAAATTGATTAACTTTTATAAAAATAGATATTTTGAATTCATTTTCAGTTTTTCTCCTCAAACTTAGAAAGACACATTTGTCAATACACACTAAATAACAACAGTGATATAAGTGTTTATAATGGGCGTATGGTTGCAAAGGACAATCCTACAAACGAGGATTAAAATTTCAACATGTATGTATTGATGAAGTTTCATACTGTATACATAGTTGTGTGAAAAGGTATCAAAATTGATATGTGGTTCTTTAGTTACCATTGGTAATGGAAATGATTTGGTGTAAGAGTGTTGTTGGTAAGACCGATATTGGAAAAGTATAATTATAATGCTTTTATAAAATGATCTGAATATTTCAGTAATAACAAAAGTTTTATTACCATGACCACTGTAGCTTAAATATGTTCAGACACTTTGTTTGAAAGACTTTTTCTGTCCTTTTTTTTTTTTTTTTTTTTTTTTTTTCTTTCCCCTCTTATCTTGGAGCAGGAGCTTCTGGGAAGTAAATAAATGATTCAGTCTCACTTTGAAAATGATTGTTAAACACTTGTCCTTAATCTTTGTCATCTGACAATATAGTTAAGTCACTTACAAAGGTCATGTAAACAAAATAAAATTCTCTCTCTCTCTCACACACAGTCACTTCAGCAATTAAAAAAAATTAGTTAAGTAATGGATAAATCCTATTTGAACAGAAGGCCAAAGAAATGTATTTTTTTTCAGAATGCACAACACTAGTGTATTAGAGGCATACTTATTTGGAAGACTGTTTTTGGTAAGGGGCGGGGGAAACTAAGCTACATTTGTATGCCTTTCAGCAGTTCTATTTCTATGCTCTTTTCCATTTAGATAACACTTTGAATTAAGAGATATGAAATCCCAATTAGGCAATTACAATGCTAATTGCATTAAGCATTTTGATTGGTCAAGCATATTGAATATTTAAAATCTATATTTTTATAAATAACATCTCCAAATGAACTAAACTGTATGCCTATTTAAATATATTTATATTTGGCTTGTGTATATTATTCATACCTTTTGATGTATTTTTGCATTAAAGTTGGAGGTAAAAATAAAGAGTGCATCTTTTACACAAAAAATGGTGTTTATTTTAAGTCTTTGTAAATATTTGGATAGGTATGATTTGAGGGACACCTTAGTATTTGGATAGGTATGGTTTAGTCCAGTCAAGTTCATTATATTCACTTATACTCTTGGGAAAGGCATGAATCCATCTCTTCTTTCAAGCTAGGAGTTGAATAGCAAGACAGACTGTGCTCTTTAGCCTTGGTTGGCAACCAGTCTAAGAAAGAAATGGCAATTTACTGCAGGAAAAAATCTCCTGGTTAAAAAGAAAAAAAAAATCTTTATCACATTCATAAATCTTTAATAAGATAGGGCCACTAGTTGATCTTAATCTTAATGCTACTCTAGATCTTATTATCCAAGGGATTCAAAATAGAACTCGGGCCACATGTTTGGGATGACCTGATTGTAAAAATTCTCTACTATTCCTAGGCCATGTATACGTAAGCAGGAACCTGCCAGAATATGTACAGCAACCCACTCTATCCAGTCTAGTGCCTAAATGTAGTGGGTGGCAGTTGCCATTGTTACTCACAGGAACCTTCAGACATGAAATTGGTGTGTATTACCGAAGGCAGAAGGTATGGTCATTAACAAATGGGAAAGCCCAAAATAAGTTACAAATTGAAGATGTCAGTTATATCATACAGAAAAAAAGCTAAACACAGTATCAAGAAATGGGGATAATTTCATTATGACAGGGTTTTAAACTGCTATTGTTAAATAATAGTAGCAGACTATTATTTTTTAGAGAATTGTATTTCTGCTCTAACTTCCTTTGTTTTCCTGTATTTGACTTCAAAGGTCAAAATGAGGAAGTCTATTCTGATTGGCTAAAACTAACATGGGAATGATAGATATAGAAAGGGCTTTCAGGGAGTTGTTTTACATGTTGAAGAATGTAGACATGTTTCTTCGTCTCTGGGAAGCGGCTTCCCAGCGGGATGAGAGACAGCGACCCCACTGTCTAGTTAGAAAATGTACACTTCAACATGGTGAATAAAACCAGATAAGTTTAAAATTCCTTTGTTGAAGTAATCTTATCTCCAAACTAAAACTAACTAGCGATGACTGTGTGTGTGTGTGTGTGTGTGTGAGTGAGAGAGAGAGAGAAGGCAATGTCAATATGAGTGAATCAATGACGTCACCTAAGAGAACTCCAGATAAGTTGGCTATGCAACACTATATAACATCCATATGGTATAGATGACGAGGATACTAGAATCAACAGATGTGGTTCTACAGAAGGATGCTGAGGATACAATGGACAGAACAAATGAACAATGAGGAAGTTTTTAAGGAAAATGGAAACAAAAAGGACAGTTGAAATTTCTGAGACATGAGGAAAGAGCTTGGAGAATTTGATACACAAAACATATTGAAGATAAGAGTGACAGAAGGCAACTGTAATGCCTAGCAAGCTTGTGTAAATGGATAGCAGAACAGGGATTTGCAGATAGTAAGACAAATATTACTTAGGATGGGAAGATGTGGAGAGCCTGACCGTCCACGTCCTGAATGAATATGGCATATAAAAAAACAAAAGATCACTATGGGTACCTCTGTGGTGTCTGTACCTGTCATTCCTCCAATTCACATGACTTTTTTTCTCTTGTATCAGACTGAAATACTACTGTATTAATACTCTGATTTATCTGAAAAAAACAAAAGAATGATCAAATTTAGCGCATACATCATAATATGGTTAGGTCATCTTCCATTGCAGAAGTAGAGGTTTATTCCTTATTTCTTGTTTAGGAGTGGTTATCTAGTTCTTTCTAAATTCTATGTCAACACTATACTTCTGATGCCTCCACCTAAACTTTGAATTTTTTCCTATCTATTTATTTTTTATCTTCCACAATAGGTTCTCCTATCATGTGGCTCCCCTGATTTTTGAACAGGAATGAAAGTTTCCCTGGTTTCTTATTTAGGATGTGATTTCCATTTCTTTCTAAAGTTTTTTTTTCTTTCTTTTTCACTTCCAGTAGCCCCTTATGTTTTAATTCTTATCACCTTGTTTAAAATGAATTGATTTAAAAAAAAAAAACAAACAAACTAAAAGGTGTGTTATCAATGTGTGTCAACTGATACATGCCCATACATTGCTATGCTTGTCAAATTGTGCTTTGACTGCAAATAGACAACTGATTCAGACCTGAGGTCAAAAGCTATTCAATGTCACTACTAACTTAAACAATAACAATCATGACACACACCCAAAAAATAAACCCCATCATCATACAAAGCGCTATCTAAAAGTTTGATTAAATTTGAACAGATCTATTAGTTTGTCCATCTGTTAATGTTATGTAGTGGTTTCACAGTGGAGGCTTGTATTTGTACTAAGTCGGTCCTAAAATAGGTTCGACGTACAAAACGTTAGGAACTTGATATAATAGGTAATGACACAGAGAAATCTAGTTGTGATTGCTGATACTTTAGTATCCAACTAATGGTCGTCCGGCATTGACTGACTGACTGACCGACCAACCCCTGAGCGACCCCCTACTACTCCTACTTATTATAGGTAGGAGAGTCTATTAACTATAGAATAGGTGTGTTACACTATAACAGTTAACATATTTGCCAGTTCATCTGTTAACGTGTTTACCATTTCATCTGTTAATGTATTTGCCATACATTTTATACATCTTTCATGATTATTCATCCAGAAAATAACTTCACCTTATTGTTTATCTATATTTATTTTTCAATCAATTTATCTTTTTTTGTGGAAGCTATTTCATGCCTTAAGTTCCAAAAAGTTTTATTTCATGGGTGACTTTTGCTGGATTTTGCAATTAATTTTGATTATTCTCAAATTTATTTCCTAATTATAAAAATTGTTATCTACAAAAAAATTTATTGCAAAAAATCACATAAAAATTGCCGAAAACAATCACAGTGATGAAAACTTGGAAATCCAAAATTTCAGGATTGCAGGTAAAGTTGAAAACATGGACAATTTTATTTTGGAACACTGTAATTTGAGAACAGTAATTTTTTTCATTTGAACATGAGCTATTGAAAGTTAGAGAGTTGTGTCTATTTAATAGTTTTTATCAGTAGAAGCCAAGCCAATATGGTGAATTCTGAAAACAATCACAGTAATGAAAACTTTGGAATCCAAAATTTCAGGATTCTGGATCCAGATCTGGCCCAGAATGCTTTTAATTTACTCACAGTCTGTCTGATTCCAAAATTGGTATATTATGGTATATGGTCTCTTGGAGTAAAGTTGAAAAAGTGTGACACACAAAAAGTAATATACAACAATTTGTTAATGATTGGTCCTGTTATCTGAGGTGATGATTGAATGACAAAGCAATGACAGCTAGTATGGCTGATTAGAATTGACATAAAATTTATGAAATCTAAGTGAATGCTTTTTTTTTTTTTTTTTTTTTTTTTTTTTTAACTACCTAGTAATTTTTACAAATGAACATATTTTCTGCAATTACCTAATAATTTATTGACTTTTATTTACCTTTTGGAAGATGCTTTATGCAGAAATAAAAAATTTAAAATACTATAAAATTTTCTTAAATTAATTTCTCTGTAAAGCAACAAAACTCTTAGATCATGTAACCTCTTCATAATAATGTCACATTTAGCCTTTCATAGATGAAAAAAGGGAACAAATTAAGTAAAAAAAAAAAAAAAAAAAATCAAATAAAAATAATTTATTTTAAAAATAGAATAGTGTAACTAGGTTTATTAATCTTTTCAATTTTGGATTCATAAGTTTTGCTTCCACTTAATTACTATATTACATCCAGGAAATAGCCCAATACAGAATTTTACATGATTTTAAACTATTATTAACAAAAATGAAAAAATTCTTACAAAACTTCATTATTCATTGGAAAAATCTTATTTCTTCAGGCAATAGTGTCCTTAATATAACTTATTTACAAAAGCAGTTAAAAGCTTTTCTAATTAAATGTCATAGTTTTACCGCATTCATTATTTTTCAATTCAGAGCAGATTTTCAGTTAGAATAGTGCAAGTTTGAAAAAAATAATTAGATGATTTATTCTCCAAAGAGTCCTACTTCTGAGGAAATAGAAAGGTTTTTTGCAAAATTTCATGAAAGTGTTTAACATATGTTAAAAAGTGTTTAACATATGTTAAAAAAAAAAGTTAATTTCATTTGTGAATAAGTCCTGAAAATTTCATTAAAATCAGACAATTATTTGATTTTTACAAGAACTTCCAAATCAATGTGTTTTCAATGGGGAAAAAAACACAAAAATGTCAATGTTGTTATGCCACTGCTGATGTAAACGAAACAAGATTTTAACCAAAATTTCAAATGTGTTAGAAAGGATGAAAAAATTTTTTAAATAGTCAAAAAATACTTTGGTTTTTCATCTTAATAATAACAAATATTTTGACAATAAAACATTATTTTTATTAAGTTTGTGGCCTTTTTCATTATGCTATGCTGTTTCCCCCCCAAAAAAAAGTGGAAGTATCTAATTGAAGACCATATATGAGATTTACAATTAAATGATTGACTTTCAATATAATAAAATGGCAAAAAAGCAAAGGCAAAGTTAGTTGACTTTCATGAATGCCTCCCAAATTAAGAAAATTCTGCTTTAGAATCTTTCTACAAGATAACTGAGCCTTTTGTGCAACATATTTATGATATAACAGATTTTCAAAGATGAAGCTGGATAAAACTGCATGTAGATCAGACTTGACTGATCAACATTTACAGTTACTTTTGATAAACACAAATTTTGAACCAGTTTCATTTAGTTTTTATACCAGAAGTCATTCATGACTTTTAGCATTATCACTAAAAGATTTGCACCAGTGTTTGTTTTTTAGGGGATATATGTTCAGTGATGAACACAAAATAAAAAAGAAAAAAAAAAGGAAAGTTAACTTTCACAAATGCCTTCCAAATAAATAATTTTATGCTTTAAAATCTCCATAATTTCAACTTTTGAACTTTTGACCTAACGTATTTAAAGCTGACTGAGATCACCATAGATATTTGTAAATTTCAACTGGAAGGTCATTGTTTGCTAGTGCTTTAACAGTTGACACCTGATCACAGCAGGGCTGGGGATGATGAGGGTGTTTGGGTAATGGGAAGCTGAGGATGATTATTGCCCTATTGTGGTCATATGATTCCTTGTTCAAAACCTTCAAAAAGTGTCAATTCCAGCATTTGATAGTCGTTTTTGTCAGTCAGAAGTGTTCTAATCTAAAGAATAGATTGGAAATGATCTTTCTCTTTTTCCTTGTACAAGGCCCAAGAGCCACTTGAAGTAGGTTACAAAGTAAGAGGCACTGTTTATAGCGATATGTGGGGAAGATAACAGTAAGCCCTAAACTGGAACAGGTTAAGATTGTAGTGATTGGAGAAGCATCTTCGAGAGTTGGTTCCACAAAGCAACAGTTCGTTGGAAGAAGCTGCTTGAGTGGAACTTACATCTCACCAATGGAATACAAAGGAAATGAGGGTGGTTCGCTACAATGTGTGTGACATGGTGGGTTTTAGCCATGAATGTTAGAATGGGTGGAACTGAGAAATGTAGTTCGTCTGAACACATTTTTTGGAAATAGCAATAGAGCAGTGAGAAGACTGCAACATTTTGTCTGTGGGGGAAAGAAGTTGTAGGTTGGAAAATAATTCATCATCCACAAGTATGCAGAGACACTTTTAAACTCTATTGAGAGGGGAAAGTGAAGACTTGGCAGTTCCTGCCCATATATTGCAGCAGTACTCCATTTTTGGCTTGATCTGGCTCTTGTAAATATACAGGATAGCATGAGGAGTCAGGTACTTACTAGAGTGGCACAGGAAACCAACAGCATCCTTAGCAATGAAACATATGTACAAGTTCTATTCGAGATCTGGGTTGAGCTTAAGTCTGACTAGGCACTGAAGGCATAGAGCTTTCCTGAAAGAACACCTGTTCATCACAATAGGACCATGTTTTGAAATTAGCAGCAAAATATCCTTGAGATTCTGGAAAAATAAAAAAGGGAATTTCTGTTGCCTTGATTTTCCACCAGTTTTTTTTTTTTTTTTTTTTTGTTTTTTTTTTCCATTTCCTTTGCTTTCTTCTTACCCAATTTCAATGATCTCTAGCTAGAAGCACATTTTATCAAACATGGCATTTTCTTTGTCGAAACTCTTGCAATTCTCTGATTTGCACTCAGTATTTTAGGCTTATAGCATTATCATGTTGAAACATTGGTTCTTAACCGATAACCAAAGTAACATTAAACTTAGACAGTACCTAGATAGGTGACTGCTCAGGAATGCCACTTGCTGCAAGCCTGGATATGTGGGTGGTGTACATAACAGAATGAAAAATCAGAACAGTTTGAATTTTGGATAGGTTCGTTATATTCACTTATATGCAAATACCATTGAGAAAGATATGAATCCACCTCTTCTCTTTCCCTCTATGGGTTAAATAGTCTGATTTTTATCAGAAAATTATCTCCAAAAAATATTCTTACCATCCAAAAATGTTTCAGCTTTAAATAACTTTAAAGGGGTTGATAGGCAGTTTAAAAAAAACAAATCAGTCAATATAAAACTTAAGTTTTCTTATCCTGCAGCATTCTTAGATTACATTATGCAATATGCAGTTTTGTTTTCTTGCTGATTCAGGTGCATTGTGTGGATTCTCAGTCATTTGCACTTAATTACAGGAGCTTTTTACAAGGAATACTATTTTTTTTAGACCATTTTTTTCTATGCATGTCTTCAGATAGGGAAAATCATTTTCTTCTTTAAGGAGAGCTACTTTATTGTGGAAGGAGCACACAGAGGACCCCATAGGAATTTTTAATTTAGACAAATCTGTTTCTCTCTCTCTCTTTCTTATCTATCTATATATATATATATATATATATATATATATATATATATATATATATACACACACACACACACACACACACACACACACACACACACACACACACACACACACACCTTGAACCTCCCAATTGAAAATTGCACCACTGTGGTTTCTTCCTGGGTCAAAGCCAACATGGATGCTTTTATCCCTTCTCAGAAATACCTGCTCGTACCAAATATAAGCAAGTCCTCAAAAAGCTTTGGCTCTCGTGATTACTTGCGTCTCTGTATTTGGGCACTAAATAAGTGCAAGGTCTCTATTCCCCCCCCCACCTCTTCAATTGATTTGAGGTGTTACCACCCTCTGCTGATAAAGCTGAATACTTTGCCTGTAAATTCTCCTCAAACTCTACTCTTGACTCATCTGGAGTATCTCTGCCTAACTTCCTACTTAGAACTGATTCTCTAGTGGGTGATATGCATATAACCCCTTCCATGGTCTCTGCTATTATTTCTAACTTTGATCCCCACAAAGCACATGGACCCAATGATATCCCTGTAATAGTCATTAAAGAGTGTGCTCTCAAACTGGTTGCTGTTCTCTCTAAACTATAATAAATGCCTCACTGCCTCCTACTTTCTTGCCTGCTGGAAGTCATTGTCTGTTTCAGTTTTTAAGAGCTCTGAACTGGCCGACCCACCCGTTGGCCTATTAGCCTTCTACTCCTTTTAGGCAAATTCATAGAAGGCCCTGATCAATGGTGAATTGGTTCATTATCTCTCATCGCAGGGCCCTTTTCTCAGACAAGAAATACAGTTTTCATTTCTCCAAGTCAACTGCTGATGTACTAACAATAATTTTGGAAAAAGTCTACCAAGCTCTAGATAAAAACTGTGAATCCTGGGTTGTAGCTTTGGACATCTTGAAAGCCTTTGACAGGGTTTGACATTCAGGTCTTCTCCACAAGCTGAAAAGTTATATCTCCAGGCACATTTTCAAGCTGATCCAGTCATTCCAATCAAATCGTGAAATGAAAGTTGTCTCAAACAGCCACTCATCTACATCCTTTCGTACTAATGCAAATGTCCCCCCCAAGGTTCCATCCTTGGTCCTACGCTATTTTTAATCTTCATTAATGACCTGTCAATGACATCAGCTCTCAACTTGACATCTATGCTGATGACACTATCATTTACTCCTATCTCGATACTAAAGCTGATCACTGACAGTTAAAATGGCAGCTGATGTACAGAACTATTGTTAACTGGGGCAAAAGATAGCTTGTCAATTTTAATGCCTCCAAAACTAAATTTCTCTCCATTACTCATCTGTGAGACCTCTCTATGCCTTTCATCAGAATGGCTGAGCTATCCTCTCAGGAAAGTGACTCATTGTGCCTTCTTGGGCTAACACACTCAGCTGACATGAAATGGAATATTGAATCTATTGCTAGGTCAGCTGCTAAGAAATTTGTCTGTGCTTAGAATATTGCTGCCACATATGGTCTGGTGCCCCTGGCTATTTACCTGGAGCTCCTTGATAAGATCCAAAAAAGCATCAGCAATATTATTGGTCCTGATCTGGTAGCTCATCTTCTGCCATAAGGTTGCCTCTCTGTGCCTTTTTTATAAATACTTTCATGGTAATTGTTCAGATGAGCTATCTGCTATGGTACCTAGACTGTATGAATTTGAGCGCAATACTAGACTTTTGGTGAGATTGCATCACTTTACAGTTCAGTTAGCTGGATGTAGCCATAACTTCTACACTAAGTTTCTTTTCTCACACTTCTCGTTTGTGGAACTTCTTTCCAGCTCCATGCTTTCCGGCCAACTTTAATTTACGAGAATTTAAATGCAATGCCAATGGCTATCTACTGTCTTCCTGAATGCTCTTTTCTCTTTCAACTCCTTTTCTAATATTTATGTACTGCCGTGTTTAGGGTGGCATTGATTTTAAAATCCATATATATATATATATATATATATATATATATATATATATAATATTTGGCTATCAGTTTTTCATTGATGCAAGTTTTAAAGACTGACAAAATTCTTTTAAAAATAAAACATTAATAAAAATAAAATTCATTTAAAATTCTTAGTGTTTCATTTGTGTCAAAAGTATTGTTGGGTGGAAAATATTACCATTTAAGGATTTTATTTGAGTTTTATGCTCATTCATAATGGAAAATATTATTTAATATACTTTAAAATGTTATCTTATTTATATAGCTTTTCTTTGAGTTTTCCTGACATGCTAATCTGACACATTTCACAAAAATTTAACTGATTCAACAGAAATGTGGTTCTACAGAAGGATGCTGAGAATACCATAGACCAAAAATGTAAGCAATAATGTTTTAGAGAAAATGGAAACAAAAAGGACAATTATACTTAACGTCGGGAAGAGACCATTGAAATTTCTGGGGCACCATAATAAGGAAAGATTGCTTGGTAAATCTGATAGTGGAGGACAGATTAAAGGTAAGAGGGCCAGAGGAAAGCAACACGTAACCTCTCAAAGGTGAGCTTGATTGAATGGATGGTAGAGCAGAGTTTGGGAGAAATGGCAAAAAAGTTATTAAGAGCTACAAAGGAGAGGAAATTGTGGAGAGCCGTGATTGCTGATGTCTTGAAGGGACATGACACATCGAAGAAGCAGCAGCTGGCTTTAGCTATTGAAACTAAATATACCCGAGAGATTTTTTATGGTCAGAAACTTTTTCTATTAGACAGTTTTCAAAAAATAATAAAAGCAATTCAGAAATCAATGATTTATTAAATGTTGATTACTTAGAAGTTTATTTTTCAGAATTATTTTCACCCTTGACTTTGTAAAGAACATTTTTCTCTCTATATAAAAAGAAAAAAAAAAACTTAACATATCTTAGTTAAAAAAGCTGTAAATAATAATGCAATTATACTTGACATGCATTTTTATATTTAATGGCTTATTTGAAGTATTTGCTTAAAGATTTGTTTTTTTTATTATTTTCAGGTTAATCATTTACACACCTTCTGCAAGGAAAGAAGAGTGAAGAGGAAAACCAACTTAGAGCAACATCAAGCAATGTGCTGGCTTATTTACTTCAGTTTTACAAAACCTTTTTATTTAGTAAACACTTCCTACTTATCTAAAGAACAACTTCAAATCTTTAATGTTGAAAGACATTTTTAGACTTTAATTTAATCTCATTCTTTTTTCTTTCTCGTTCTCTTTATAAATTCCAACTTTTAGGATTCTTTTTTTTTATCTGTTTTATCCTTTAACTACTTTTTTTTTTCTTTATAAATTCCAACTTTTAGTTACACTAAAATTTAAAAATTTTAAGTGATAGTTATTTAAAGTCTCTATAAAATAGCTACAGTTTACTTGTATTCTTAAAAGTAATTAACTTTACATTGTTGTCAGTATTTTAACTTTTGTAAACTAACAGAGAAAATTGTTTGCTAAGCTCTCCAGAACCTTACAAGTCATAAAAATCAGCTATTCTCTAAAATGAAAGAATATAAACAGTCAGATATAACCTCTTAATAAAAAGCAGAATCTACACAGATACAAATTTTCATTGGTTCTTCCTTGTTGCACGTATGGTAAAAATTACTCTTAAATTCCTAAAAAAAATAAATAAATAAATAATAAAAAAATACAGTAAGTAGATTAAATTTTTTTTAACTTCATGATTCATTCTTTAAAAGCAAAATTGTCTACTTTCAAACTAGGAAAATATATTTAAACAATCCCCATATGAAGATGGACTAGAAACAAACTTTCTATATATCCTAGAGATACAGTCCATAATTTATTCTTAACAAAACTTTTTCCATTTTATTTGTATATATTTAAAAAGCTTAATATGTACCATTGTTTTTACAAGATACTATATTAAAATATAAATCTTAAAAAATCCTACTTTTGAAAAAAATTTTTAAGAGCCATTTAGGAATTCCTCAATTTTTATTTTAAACATCATTCTTGCTTTCTGTGAAAGCAATAAATAATAATACTTGCATAGGACCAGTCAGTAAACCAGAATTTATGTATGAATTGGCACATTGGTGATAAGTATTATAGATTATACATACATGCATATTGTGTTTTGGATAATATAAATTTCAAAGAATTGCAGGAATAATGAGATAACAGTAAATGATATTACGCAAACTCATATTTTAAAAATACATAACACACACATATATATATATATATATATATATATATAAATAAATAAAAGTAAGTTTCCTGAATTAAACTTTCCAAGTCACACATTTCAAATTCTTACAATTCTATATTTTAAGATTCTTCTTAAACTCTTTCACTCACAAATTGTTCATTTTTCTTTTTAAGAAAGAAAAATATTTTATTATAATCTCTACCATTTTTTTTTTGTCTTCATATTTCTCAGAAAATTATGAAAATTCCCAAACCACATAAAAACATTTCTAGTTTTCTTCATTAGATACAAATTCCTGTTCATTTTAATCGATTAAAAAAGAAAAAAAGTAAATTTCACTTCAGATTTGTATATTGTTCAGTTTCCTTATAGTTCTTTCGATTTTGGTAATATCAAGAATTTTCCAGAATTCCTTTCCTACTTCATCACATGTCCACAAGATTCAGAAATCTTGGTTCAAGAAATAGACATTTTGTTCCTGCTTTTTTACTCCTCATGGAGTCTACCTTGTGAAAAATGTGAATTTTATATGAGCAACTTGGTCAACAGGATGGCTCTACAAGTGACATCGTGCACCCTGACAAAATCTCCAAGTCAGTTGTTGGAGAAAGGGCCAAACTATTTCAAATGCCGAACCAATACAAATATTTTCGGTAAGTTTTATTTATTTTAATTTTTAGTTTTGTTTTCAAATGTAAGCTAACCTATTTTCATAACATTACATGCTAATTTTATTTTTTTTATTTTTTTTAACCACAAAGCCACTATTCACATTTTATTCATGGTTGATTCTTGATTATGCAAGAGCACATTCCCATTTATAAAATTAAGTCTTTTGGACCAGATTTTGTTGTTTTTTACCATGTTTCAGCTGTTGTACTCTCTGACCTTCATGTTGTTACTATTATGCATTTATTCATTCAAACTAGTTTCCTTATCATTGTTATTTTTATTATAATCTTTCTGGAGTCATAATGTTGTTACTATTATACATTGATTCTTTTAGGGATTTTTTTTTCCACATCATTTCTTGCCTTTCCCAATCAGGAAGGTTAGCACCCATACAGTAAATGAAACAGGATAAGGATCAGCCAACAATTTGAAAAGAATCCACATATAATAATAAAATATGTTGTAAATTTTTGCACATGCATAACCAATGCACTTAATATAACTATGGCAATATATTCTTCTTTTTTACCTAGAGGTCTGTAAGTAAAATAGTTTTACTTACTATTTTTGTTGATTTTCTTGCTCTTTTTTTTTTTTTTTTTTTTTTTAACTGGATGGAGGGTGCTTCTAACTCACAAACCTGTTCACTTGCATCATGAATTCAATCCTTACTAAGTGACCCCACAACTGTATCCTCAAGAAAGAAACTCTCATTAAGATAGTTATTACTCTCTGACATCAGAGGTTTGTGTTCAAGCCTAGGTAAAAGACGAGCATCTCAAATATTGATTTTTCTAGATAAGCACACCTAACTTGGATGGTTGGCACAATCTTCTGAACTTCGGTCTTTTCTTTTGATTGCCCTTGTACCATACTAAGACAAGCTTAGTAGCTATATAAGAAAATCTGCCCTATGACTGGAAGTTGCATGTTTTCCACTAAGTTAGAATTTTAAGTGAATTTAATATTTTTTTTATTTAGGGTACACACTTCCCACTTGGAAAATTGTTGTGGCAATCTTTTTATGTATATGTCTTTTAATTTGGCCTTGTCTTACATAAATTTGTAATTAAAAAAAATAAAATAAAAATTCTGACTTTTTTATCATCTTAAGAAAAATTAATTTAAGCAAATGAGTTTATTAAATCGTTTAACTTTTTTTTTTATGTAATGCTTATGTTAAATTTTCAAAAATTATACTGAATTTAAAAAATTCATGGATATATTGTATAAGTAAAATATTCTGACTTAAGATCAAGTGTTTAATTTTTACATTTTAAAGAAATAATTTCTTTTGAGTCTTACCATTTGTAATTTAATATCTTATTCTTCACTTTTTTCTTGTCATTTTTTGCATGAAATTTAAACCTACAGATACAAACACGCGTACTGTTTGAGTTACCTCCCCTTAGTTAAGAGATATCTCACAGGAATTCTCATGCATAAATGAATCTACTGAAAAGTTTCATAAAATGATACTTGACACTTTACAATTCCTTGAAATATTGACATCAGAAAAATATTAAATGTTTTGTTCCATTATGAACAAAAAAAAAATCAATCTGTCTGTAAAGACACTGATATAAAATACCCTGAATTACATAACAAATACAATATTGGATACTAAAAAAATACTGCTTTTGTATATCGTTTAAGCAAGATTGTTGTGCATGTAAGTGAATGTAATGGATCTGACTGGAATTCAAACTCTTGTTCATGTTAATGCCCTTGGGAAAGGTATGAATCCTCTTCATATCCCCCCCAGCTATGGGTAAATAGCAGGACAGACCGGGTTTTATAGCCTTGGATAGCAACTGGTCTACCACAGAAAGAAATGGCAAACTACTGTGAGAAAAAATCTGCCTCGTCAGTCATGTCTCAAAAGATACACGATCGCCTAAGCGTGTATCACACATGGCACATAACTGACTGACCACCGATTCTCACTTGTGTTTCTTCTATATGATTGCTTTTGAAGTTAGATAATGATAAAAACGGTTGAATATAAAAAAAATTTAAATAATTTTGAATTAATTGCTACAGTTTTTCTCTAACTCCTTGGTGTTCCGAATACCTGAATTTAATCGTGCAACTAGATTGACATCTAAGTCCCACCATTTTACTACTGAAATAATTAAATGCAATCGCCACTTTTACCCCAACAGTTTCTCTTGCACTACCCACCTTCCATTTCCTTGCTCCCCTGATAACTACAATGTTCAAAAATTTAAATGCAACGTCAATCTTCATCTTTCCTGAATCATCTCTATTCTTATTCTTCTCTTTCATTCCCCGAAACCTCCTGCATACCAGTGTCATTACTGCCTTGCTTGGCGTGAAATGATTTTTAAAAACACATTTGGCTGGAGGTAGGGGTCAGTTATAATCATTGTTATCATAATATTTTGGCCTCATCTTGAGAATTATTTCACTGCCTTGAAAAGAATTATTCACTGTAACACTTTACATATGTATGTAACCATCTCATTAAAGATAATAGCAAAAGTTATTACATTCAATTCAGTTTTACTTTGCAAATGTCCTAATATCCTGAATAATACCACTTATCTATAATGCACCTTTCTTTTCTTATTTAACTTTACTCTATGATCAAGTGGAGCAAAAATTTGTCATTGTCTGCCATCTTGATTTTAGTACCATAAATAGTTATTTTTAAAGTGTTTTTATATATATATATATATATATATATATATATATATATATATATATATATACACACACACACACACACATATTTTTTTATATGATGAGCTTTCCTCCATTTTGAATATCTCCTTATAATATCAACAAATAACATGAACATAACTAGTTTTACTCCATCTTAGAATTGTTGCTTTCTATCACATCACTCCGGATAAATAAATTTTAAATCACCAAATATGAAATCAAATTAAGTTTATCTTTGTATATGTTTAAAAAAAATATTTTTAGACTTTCACACATGAAATCCAGTGAAAATAATTTATACAAAGAAATTATGTACAAAATTACTCATGACAAACTGGTTACAAAAACAAAACAGAAAAGCAATTTTATTTACTGATAGAATTTCTATTCTCTCTAAAGACTTGAAGCAGTCTATTATCAACAGAAGTTAATTTCAGAATTTATTCAGGAATAATGGCTTTGCAAATGGCTAATATTGCTTACCAAAGTTCATTTTGGGATATATATCGTTTGCCATCTTCTCAAATATGTCCATGTTGTCAAATGTTTGATTAAATTACATTCAACTAAATGCATTTATTTAGGGAATATTTTGAAAAAGAAAACTGACTTGCATGAAATATTGGAACATGTTATCTATGTAGATAAGTTGTCCTGCATAATCAAAAGTAAAGAAAGTAAAAACACATGACACATAACGACTTGCATTCCTCAAGAAGTTTGTAATTTTATCTTTTCTTTTATTAAAATCACAAAAATTGTTTAATGTATTGAGGTGACCTGGGGATTATGTAGTTAGACATTTTTTTTTTTTTTTTTTTTTTTTTTTTTTCCAGTGTTATTAAGATTTCAATTAAAAAGATGTGGTCTCTGACTAGTTCCCTCTTTTTGTGTGTTCTACCAACTGGGATTGAAATAAATGGTTTCATAGGACATTTCAGCATAATTTTTGATTGACAGAAAGCTGGAGATGACCGAAATGTTGACTATAACCAACCATAATGAGGACAATGTCTGTATAATAATTCCTCATCTTGAAAATTCAAACATTGTTTCAATATTTTATGCCTTTTTACCAAGTAAGATATTTTCTTCCCTCTATTCTCCAGCCACCTCCCTTCTTTGATTTAGAATTCTTGGTTGACCTTCAGGTATTGATCTCCTGATTTTTTTTTTTTTTTTTTAAATACCATATTCCTTCAGGATGTAGGCAATCATGGCTCCACACAAATTCCTTTTCTTTGTTATTTGTGAATTGCCATGACTTGTGAAAGAGAGTGGAGTGGTTTCATATTGCCTTCTCCACATTTTTAATTCAAAGTTGTTGTTCTCTTAGACTGGCTGCCACCCAATGCTAGAGAGCCCTTCTATTTAGAAAATCACTGGAGGAAAAAAACATTTATGTCCTTTTCCCAAGGGTATTAGTGTGGAGTGAATGTAACAGACTAGAACAGAACTTGAACTCTGCTCTCCAATTTCATTTTCTTTACTGATAACTGGTGTATTAGCTAAACAGTAAACCCGACCTTGTATCCAGAGATAGAAAATAAAAACCTGACAAAGTGCCACTTACTTTTTGATGAGCCTGCTGCCTGAACGGCGATCATTCCATATACATTATCCATCTGTAATAAGTGCAAGATTTCTGTCAACATTCAATAATGCTGTTTGCTATTAACTGGATTGATAACTTCCCTTAATAAATGCTGTAAATTTTAAGAGTTGCTTCCCTTGTAGTTTTCATTTTCAAGTGAAATCATTTTAAATATGTATGGATGACAATTTATTAACAATTAATTCTCATGAAAATAATGTGTAAATTGGTTTGACTAATGAGTTTCAAAAGATAAAGTAGCCACTAGTTCATATTGTTAATGTAAAACATTTTTTCTTCAGAAAATGCATTGGCTGTGTTGTTATTTATCACTTATCTTTTTCTTTTATTTTATTCTGTTGATATTAAAGATGTTCAAAGATGACCAGACATAAGAATTGGGTTAAGAAAATAAAAGAAGTCATGATTGAGATCTTAATTCTGTGTACTGATTTCATTTTCAAAATCTCTGTTTGTACATAATACAACATGTTTATTATATAATATATATAGCAACATTACCAACTATTAACACATAAAAAAAAAATACATTGCGTCACCATTTTTCTACAGATCCATTATTCCTGAATCTAACTTCTCTTCCAATTATATAAGAATCCATATATATATATATATATATATATATATATATATACACGCACACAATATGTACAAGATATACTTTAATGAAAAATTGTTCAAAATATCCTGTAGTGTCTCACTTTTACTTACCTTAGCATCCAGAATGTTTTCTTTCACTTACTTGAATATCTGTTACTTCCTTACACATCACACGCATCCAAATAAAACATCTTACTAACTTTTACACACTTTAGTGTCGAATGTTTGCCACACATATTTGAATATTATCTGTTACTTCATTACACATAATAAATAACCAAACACAACATACTATTAATCTGTGTCTCTCTGCTTTTTATCATTTCTATCTTGATCTCTGATGAAGCTTTAATAAAGTGAAACATGTTAGACTAAGATCTGTTTCTTGTTCTTTTTTTCCTATCATTTTGTTGGATACCTATCCATACTATATATATATATGTATTAGTTTTAAGGTATGCAGTATTTATGGGTTAAAGTGATCAATATCAGGGATAATATATATAAATATAAAAGTGGACATTGAAGTCAACACTCGGAGGTTATAGACTGTTTAATGCTAAACACAATCATCAGGCCTGTTGTCCCTGGGTCACTGTACACACACACACACACACACACATTTGTGTTGTAAATATAAGGCCTGTATCACATTTAGATAAAGATAGCTGATTTAATACCAACTCAGCTTTTGGATTCAATTGACTAATAATTGACACTTACTGTAAATATGTGTATATGTATTTTTCACTATATAATTAAACTACTTTTTCTTCAAAATCCAGTTATGTAATCATTAAATTAACTAATTTTTATTGAAGCCAATATTTCTATTGTAGTTTTGAAATTAATTTTGTGTAAGAAAAATTGACATTAAAAGTGATCTAAAGCCAGCTTTAAGTAAATGAAAAAGTTTCTCTTCCTTTTTCAATGTAAATTAAAATTTCAATGAAGATATTTTTTTTTATAATGCAGTCTGTGATAAAATATATATATAATTTTGTTAAATCAATTCACCCCCAAATAAGGTGATAATGCCACTAAAAAAGTAAAAGGGATATTGGGAGTGAAAAAGACTTTACAAGGAATTGGAAACCTAATCCTAAACAGGGAACGAGGGATAAACCCTTTTACTCTGTCCAAAAGACTAGGGAGGAGTATAAAGCAGACAATAGGTGAACCTATCTGTTGTTATATTCATTGCATTGTAACATGCAAATCATAACACACAATGTTTGGTTTTATTTACACATATATATATATATATATATATATATATATATATATATATATGTATGTATGTATGTATGTATGTATGTATGTATATATATATATATTTTGAACTTGGATATACTTCCCTAAATTTGTTGTGGGAGCTATATATTTGTGTGTGTATATATATATATATATATATATATATATATACCATTTTTTTTATGAATAGATATGTATGGATGCATGTTTGTGTGTGTGTGTGTATTTACATTTTTATATGCAAGTAATTTTGTATTTGTAGATATAATTTGTAATAATATTTGTATATCTATGCAAGTTTGGATGAGTGTATTATGTTTTGAAAATATATGCAAGATGTGTATATTTGTATGTAAATTATATTTGTTTGTATTTGGATTTATGTAAGTGTATATAGTTTGTTTTTTCTTTCATAAATAAATAGACTGCTCCACTATCATAAAAGTAGGTTATAAATATCAATATTTAAATTTTACAACAGTCAGCTTTCAATTTACACCTGATAATTGCATTGTGCATGAAACTGAGTTTTGCTACCGATGAGGAACAAAATGTATATTTATTTTGTGTGTGGTGTATGTAACGTTATATAAGTTTGTCACTTAGCTGATTGATGTTACCTTCAGCTACCAGACTCCAGAGTTTCGTAGGCAGACCTGCCCATTCACTCTTCATAGGGAATCAGCAATATATAAATTTTCAAAGCCCTCTTTCCTCATTATGTGCCCTAGAAATTTCAACCTTTTCTGATAAGTATAAGTGTCCTTTTTGTTTTTGTTGTCTCTAAAACTTTGTTGTTGCTCACATGTTCAGTCTATAGCATTCTCGGTATCCTTCTGTAGAACCACATTTCCATTGCTTCAAGTCTCTTCAATTGTGTGGAGATTGTCCAGCATTCACTTCCATACAGGAGGTTACTTAATAAACCAGAAATAACTTTTTAGTCTCCCCAGTAGGTTCAATAAAGTTGATATCAAAAGAAGTCTGTTCGGTTTAGTAAATGTAAAAAGTCTTTTTGGCCAAACCAATACTTCATTTTCAATCTTTATTTATTAATGGTTATCAACTGAAGTTCTGAGTCCTTACTGAAAAAAGAAAGTAAAATTCATATGAAAGGAATACTAGTCAAAAATTAATAATGAATCCATTTGATAGGATTCACTTCTCTACCGACGATAATCATCAGCAGCAGCAGCCTGTTTACTGCTTTTAAACTGTCTCCATTACATCTTGAGTAGATTATACACTGCCTCCAGGTAAATTCACCTTTCATGACCAAATAAATATTTAATCCCCTTTGCCAGATTGTATTGGTTGTTATTTTATTTCCTATTTGAAGTGTGTTATCAGTCCTCCTCCATACCAGGAAACAATGAGTTGTTGCAAAGAGCCAACCTATTTTGACACTGTTGGGACAAGACAGACCAGAATGTCTTTGACTCAGGACATTATGGATAATTGTACTATCAACAGAAACTTACTTAGAATATGGGACCGGTCACGTTCAGGTGAGACATTCAACAACATGTTACTTTTGTGGCTGGTATATTGTTTCCATCTTACAATCATTTGTAAAATCACTACCTCATTGTTTCAAAATGTACTTTATAACATTTCTACCCAACTTTAATATTACTATGGCAGAAAAATGTTTTTTGCTTTTTGGGTTTTTTTTGTTTTTGGGGGGGTGGGGGAGTTGGGGTTAAGTGGCTAGGATATAAAAAATGATGAGTGTTATACGTTCAATATTTTATGTAATTGTTGCCAAGTATCAAAAGTGTTAAATTTGTATCTAAATTTAACAAAAATTATTCAATTATAGTCATTAAAACAGATATTTTTTCAAAGAGCAAGGAGAAAAAGAAAAATAATTTAACTCTAAAAGTTTTTTTTTTTTTCTCCTTAACTATGTTTTAAAAATTGTCTGTTTTAATGACTCTAATAAAATTTTTTAGCCACAAGAAAATTACAAATTATTCCTTTTGAATTTTTATATATATATATATATATATATATATATAGGAAAGAACAGTTAGGTTAATAATCCAAAGGTCTTTAGTATTTTTTTTTTATTTTTAAAACGGTGCTCAATACATATTTAGAGCCTAAATTAACATTATTTTTTAAAAATATGATTCCATCACTACATAAGAGTTCTCAGTAAATTCCAAGATTTCAAAATTTGCTTGAAGATGAAATAGGGCTGATTTTTTTTTTTTTTTTTTAGCTTCTATTTTTGGTACATGAGAATTCTTATGTAGTGATGGAATCATATTTTTAAAAAATAATATCTATATATATATATATATATATATATATATATATTAAAACCCACTTTATGCTCATTTAGCAGTTGTCCTGATTTTTAAGTGGGATTACCCAGCCTTTGAAATGTTATGGAATATAAAATATGCTGTGCTAGATGAGGTAGTTTTACCCAACACTGTAGATTTCTACTAAACCAAAACATTAACTTAATAACTCTAGTCATGTTCTTAAATAGCCTCGTCAGATTGAGACTTTTGTATGAATGTCGTGCATGGTACCAAACCGATTCAGAAATATCTAAACTGTCAGCCTCTTTCTAAGATCAGTGGTTAAAATGGCTTTGAGTGAGTTTAGCCTGTTGGTCTTGGCAAAGACCACACTTCTTTGAACCTTGTGGACTGGCGCTAAAGAATCATTAAGAACTCTAGCAAATAACAGAAACCACATCAATTGAGGACTTGCAACAGCAGCTAAAATGGATATCACATGCAACTCGGAAAATAATGACATAATCAAGATGTTGACGTTCTACATCATTTCAAATAAGATTAGGAAGGCCCCCCCCCCAATCAATACTGGAAAGAGTGATAACAGCTATTGGACTTAAAAAACCTACTTTCCCAAAAAATTGTTTTAAGATTTCATAAATTTCAATCCAGAGTGGTATTGGCTGCTTGGTCGACGAATACTGAACGTTTTCTTATAAGGAAACGGCTAATATTACGATTACCATTTATAAGTATTTGTGTGATATAAAAAACACATATGCTGAGAAAATGTGAATATAAAATAAGACTCTAATTATAATATTTTATATCGGAGCAATAATCAACTTTACTGTAGCACACATCGGTGAATTATGTGTATATGATTTGATCATATTGTATTTTATATATTGATCATATTTTATTTTATGTATTGATCATATTTTATATTCATAAGAGATATCTTCTTTTATATATACTAGCTTACTCAGGAAATTGATATTTTAATTCCTTACTAATATTAGGTTTTCAGTGTTTCCACTTATTGTTGTACACTTTTCTTTCATGGAGATTTTTTTTTTTTTTTTTTTTTTTTTTTTTTTTTTTTTCACTTCCCTACATTTGGCTTGTAAACATGTTCAGTCTGCTATTATTATAAGTACTACCACTCAGCATCCTGGGTAAGATGATAAACTACATCCAGCAGCAAGGCCTCTGATCAGAAGGTTTTGAGGAGCGTGGAACCACCTCTTAATTGCTGGTGTTTGCAGGTCCACCCTGACCTGGGGTGGTAGCACCTGTTAGGGTCCCAGCTATGGGAAAATAGTTAATTTTTACCAGCAATACTTTTTTGAAAATAATTATTATTAGCAATACAATTTTGAAGGAAAAATATTACCAGAAAGAGATTTTGACAAGGCAAAATATTACCTGCAATAAAAAATTTTGTCGGCATTAAATAACCCATTGAGGTTGATATGTCATAAAACAAAATAAATCAAACCAAACTACCCCTCAGTGTTTTCAGTGCAAGGTTGATAACTAGTAACTCCCTTGCACTGGAAACATTAAAAATTGCAAGCAAGAAAATACAAATACTCCTGGGTTTTTGTTATTATTATAATATAATTTTGATCGGCACTTGTTTTATAATCACACTATCAGCATGGCCCAGCGTTGTCCATGTTTGATTAAAAAATCGTATGACTCATACAGCAATCACTATCACTTGACTTAAATATTTTTGCCCTTCCTTGCCTTTAAAGGAGTACCCTTTGCCATGCTGATGTTGCTACATGCCTTACTTCTTGCCTATCTTACACTGCAAATTTTTTCTAAGCTCTATACTAAACATTAAATCTGTTACGAAAAAAGAACAAAACAAAATGAACACAAAATGATCAGCTTTAAAAAAGGACTTGTAACTGGAAAAACCGAATGAAAAAAGAATGTTAACAGCAAATACTTTTTCACACCCAACTGCGTAATCAGAATCAACATTGAGTTTAAGCAAGCGAATGAGCCAATTGGAGTAAAGTGCCATGCAGATTTAAATTTTTCCCATTTGTGACGAATGCAGCTATCGATTGTTGTGTATTTTTTTTTTTTTTTTTTTTTCATGCTAGTTAACATTTGTGACAGTCAGCTGTTGGCTCTCACTCTGGCCAGTAGAAAATGGCCACAAACTACATGAAAACTGCCGTAGAAGCATGGAAAAATCGATTATTTCCACTATTGATGGGAGTTGGGAAATGCAAAGTCAGTCTTGGCCTTCCCGCTAACTTTGTGCATGTAAATTTTGGTGCAAATCCATCGAAAATTGTGGCCATTCATTCGTTATACACACACACACACACGCACACACATCCTGCTTTTTATAGATAGAGATGCTCAAGGTCATAACCAATGACCTTGGGTAAGTGAAGGGTGTGATTTTTTTTTTTTTTTTTTTTTTTTTTTTCCCCTCCCACTTAATTAAACAAAAGGTAGCTGTTAACAAAAAAAAATTTAACTGTGCAAAACTTTTTGCCAGATTTGGGCTGTGCTAATTAGAACTTTCCTGGTGAGATGGTGTACCAAGTCTTTTGTTTTTTTTTGTTGAATTCTTTTCTCTATCAGACCCAAAGCTCCAACCACAACAGAAACAGTTTTAGTTTTTAAGCATCACAACATGGGTGTGGTTGTAAGCTGACATGCTGTCAGATAGAAGAAATAATAAACTAATTCTAGACACTGTTTCCTACTATTGAAACTTGTTTCTGCCTTGTATGGTTGACTCATAATTTATAGTTGTTAAATATGTAATTACTTTCTGAACATACTAATAAATATGTGTGTGTGTGTGTGTTCAAGTATGTGTCTATCATATAAGTAATGTCATGGTTTAGTTTATAAGTTTTATGGGTTATTTAATGCCAACAAATTTTTTAGGATAGGTTAATATGAATAGAATATGTATTCTTTGCAAGAAATCAGTTTCTTGTTCAGGTTTCATTGATGTATTTTTGTAAAAAGGGTGTTTGTCGAGAGTTAAATGCACTGCTAGTATTTTTTTTATTTTTTTTTTTTTAAATTGCTGGTATTTTTATTATAACCTATTTTTACATTTTCATAGTGTTTTGACCCCAGTTTGTCAGTTGACTATTTAACCATAGCTGGGATCCTAACAGGTGCTACCATTCTGTGTCAGTGTGGACTTTGGAACAAACTGCAATTAAGTGGTTCCATGCTCCCCAAAACCTCCTGATCAGAGGCCTTGCTGCCAGATGTACTTTGTCATACCTGGACGTTTTATTGGCTGTCTTTTACTCCTGTGCACAGGTGCAGTCGGTGTATTCTTAAGCCCCAGCCAGCAACAGGGTGGAGTAATGCCATGTGTAAAATGATTTCCCAACTACACTGAAAAAGAATGTATTATACATATCATATTTATTATTATTAAAAAAAAAAAAAATTATTTTTTTGGCCTGCATTTGTTTTATAATCCTATCCTGGGTCATAACCAATCACCTACAGTGGTTCTTGACCCTTTTTGCCTAATGCACACTTTTCAAAATATATATATCAGAATGCCACCCCTCCCAACATCTTCCAAGATTCTCCAACTCAAAAGGTGCATTCCAATAAAGTTTTACAAATTTAATAGCAATAGAAAAGGTTGATGGATTTTTAAACTTGAATACATGTACAGTAATTTGTTTTAATTCATAACTAATTTATTCAATAAACTGAAGCTTATTTCAATAAATGAAGAAGTTCAATAAAAGGTCATTGTATTTAAATTGATTTAATTCTGATGAAGATTACAGTCAATGAGAAATTTGTGAAAAAATAAGATTTTCCCCTCTACACCTGAAACTCCACTGTTGAGGAACTTCCCTCCTCCTGGGTTGGGAATCTCCTGACTTGGGGCAAGTGAAGGATGTTTTTTTTGTTTTTTTTTCGTTACCACATTTTTAAACAAAAAAAAAACTTAAATGGAAAAAAAAAACTTCCAGGATATGGGCTTTGCTTGTTATTTATTGCATTTCCTGGAGAGATGGTGCACCAAGGATTTTATTATTGAGGGATCAGCATGCCATCAAAGTGATACAAATATACAAAGCCTTATATAGCCATCATGACACCCAGTTTCATAAGCATATACCAGGTACATGCATCACAGCCAAATGTGTGCGATATGGTGACTAGTTTTGACCCCAGTGTCCCACCTGCAACATATAACGGTGCAGGTGGGACACAATTAGAAATACTTTCAGGTTGAATGACCCCAGTCTGACTGAGTGTTTTCAAATATCTAGATATGACCCCTAAGTCATCTTAGCTACTTCATCTTTCTATCTTAGAAAACAAAAGAAACAAACTCTTAAACATCTGGCTATGGTTCTCCCCCTATTATTTTCATTCATGAATAGAGATGCACAATGATTCAGCCCCTAAGGGACATGCTCATCTTAATTCACCAAGATAAAGTATGTTCATGTTTAAACCTCAACTCAATTAAGTTCAGAAACCATGTGAGCTTTGCCTGATGGTGATAATAATTCTATTATAACATCAACAACAACAACAATAGTACAAATATCTGGACTTTATTCCAATATTGCTGAGTGCTTTAATATTTGTTTGTTAACAACTGCTAAATCTTCATGAAATTAATTTAGCAGCTTAAGAGGTTTTTAGGTTACATATGAGGCTGGATATTTTGTTATTTTGATCTGAGATTTTCACTGTATAATGTTTAATTTATAAGATTATTTTCTGACATATAAGATGAAATTCCTCCCTTACAATCTTGTTAATTCAGTGATGAATATTATAGTAGATCAAAACATAAATACACAAGGAAATGCTGAAAAGTTATTGATCTGACAAAGTGATCCTGCTATAAAAAAAAAACAAAACAAAAAAAAAACTGTTTGCTCATTGGATCAGAACTCTTTGGTTCCCTCTTGTAGGTGGCGAGGAGGATGGATTATGACATTTTGGAGCCACTAGACTAATGAAATTATGAGCCCCTCTCAGACGGACCCACCTAACTTACCTGCACCCATCTTGAATATATTTTACTCGTATATTTTAATGACATGAAGCTTGAAGCAAATGTAGTTTCTAGGATAATTTTATAAGATTTTTTTCTCACTTCTAATCAAGACAACCTTAGCTAAATCATGCCAAAAGTTCAAAATAAAAACTTATAAAATTTCCCAATTATACAATGGAAAAAATTTTCTGATACACAATTTTCTTTCCAAGTAAAATTTGTGATAGCTTCTTTTTTTGAGTGGCACTTTCCTTGATTACCAGATCTCTGGATGCCCCTAAATCTTAATCCAAAATGCATAATGGAATTAAAATTTTTTAAACATCCCTTAAGTTTTCTCTAACATGTTTTTTAGAAAGGAAAATTCAAATTACTTAAAAATAAAAAAAAATGTGAAATATCCATTAATTACAAGTTGAAGAAAACATGCAAGATTTTTTTTATTTTAGTTCATTTTTTTTTTTTTTTTTTTTTTAATAAGTCTTATGAATTTGAGCCTTCAATATCTTATTTTGAAAACTAATTTGCAAAAATACATTATATACGAATATGTGGTTAAATACTTTATGAAAGGTCATCATCTCTCGGCAAGATGCTGTCAAAAAAGTGCTCAGTGTTGTCCTGTGATGCTTCAGGACACTCGATGAAACACAATGTCAGACTGAAAAGTTATATAAACAACTGGCCAATTCACTTCCAAATTTGAAGTTAGCAGGGACAAAGATTGACTAGTGAGAAATAGTGACCAAGTTTGCACTGAAGAGATCTGCAGAGGAATTACCTTCTCAATTATAACCAGTAGCAGAAGTTCTGGATAAAATTCAGAGTGACACATGCACCATTGCTGAAGCAGTGGATATTTGGAAAGAATTGTTCAAGAATTTTGAAAAGAGTCCTTAACAAAAAAAAAATCTAGAAAGGGTTAAACAAAAGATACAAGCAGGTCATCACCATCATGGTTAATCATTATTTTCCAAGAAAGTAATTAAGCAAGTGGGGAAATAAATATTGTGATCAAATATACCAGCTGGAAATATCCCATACTTGTTCCCGTTATGAAGTTGTAAACAGTCTCCTCCCTTCCAGGCACCATCCATAAACAAGATGGTCTCTGATACTAAATGGTGGGATTTATATGCAAGTGTGTTAAACTGTTATAATGAGCTTACGGTTGCAAATGAAAGGAAGTATTGGTCAAAATTCAGAATATATATATATATATATATATATATATATATATATAGTTGTGTGAAAGGTGACAGAAATTGTTCATACATGATTCCTTAGTTGCTGTTGGTAATGAGAGCAATTGGTAGGGCCAGGAGTTGACTGATTTCTTTGGTTGGATGTTCGAGGTCACAGTTGATGTCTGGAGATAGCCTTCACTAATCTGCTCTAGACCTAAGTGTAATGTTGTTGGTAGGTTTGACATACACCTTTCTTCAGGGTTGAAATCAACATCTGTAAGGTGTTTGATGGGCTGGTGGTCATGTGATGCCAGGATGCTGACGCTGAACTGCCTGGTAAGGTGTGTCAGCAGGGGTTGATGTAGGTCATGGTGGTGGCAATGAAGGAGGCCTGAAGTGGATAGTGAAGGTTGATCAAGTGGAATGTTTGTTAGATTCTGGTTGAATGGGAGATCAGTGAAAACTGGGTCATGGTAGTGATGACAGAGGCCTGGAGCTAGATGGTGAAGACGTAGTTATTAGAAATCATGGAGGTGGCGGCAGTGTCGGAGCTGGCCCACCGGTGGCATTCCACATGTGAAAAGTCAGGTCACAGTTGTGAGAAGAGAAGCAATCATGGCGGTGATAGCAACAGCATGCTATTATTGACTTGTGGCCTCTCAGCTTGCTAGTCGGTTGTTTACATGGGGCTTTCTTTTAATCAAGTTTGGCGAGTCCCCAGGGTCATCATTTGTGATTGTCTATTTTATTTTATAGCAGATATTTGTTTCATGAACCAGACCTGATTCTTGGAGTCCCTGCACAGGAATAAACTTTTTTCTTTTTTTTTTTTTTTTTTTTTTTTTTACTTTGTTTTGCTTTCTTAGCATTCATATCCAAACAAAATTTAGCTTGTATCAGGGAGAGAGAGCTAATTGCAGCAGAATATAACTGCAGTGATATACTTTGTGTATATACATACTTGTGTTAGTACTAGTCTTCTCTTCTGACATTGAACAAGTTTTCTCATCATATTAACTGATGCACTCCAAACTGTCTTTAGGGGGTGGGAAATAGAGCAGAAAATCTTGTTTCTGTTCAAAGCAATGAATATGAACACTGCACCTGTTGAATAATTTGAAAAAGCTTAAGCACTATCAGCAAGATATTTGTTACTTAAAATGGTTCAAATTTTATTTTATAGTGAAAAAAAAAGTTATTCATTTGCTGGTTATTATTCAATGTCTAACATTTTCCTTCCTTCAGGAAATCATGAAAACAAAAAGAAATTGATTTAAATTATTTTTTTCTTAATCTTTTGCTTTAAGTCAAGACTTTTAAAAACAAAAATTTTTAATTTTTTTTTTTAAATTACCCCAAGCAAGTTGATAATGCCAATGTCACTAGAATTGCAGGGGGTTACATGAAGTGTGAAAAATAATGAGAAGACTTTAGAGAGGAAAAGGACAAAGTAATGGGATTCAGAAAGACAAGTTGGTGATGTAGATGTTGTATTTGTCGTATTGTCTGGTCTTTTGTAGACTAACTTCTTTTTTTTTCTTTTTTTTTCCAAAGTCTTTCGTACACTGCATATTTATATTTTCTCAAATTTCATGGTTGCCATGATTTTGTGTCAATTCATCAGCATAAAAACAATATTATGGCTTCCCCACACGATTCTTTTTACGTTCAGATGTCCATGAGTTTTTTTTTTGTTTTTTTTTTTTTTCAAACTACAGGTGATTGATGTTGCATTTAAATTTTTGAGAATTGTAGTTGGCAGAGAAGCAAGAAATCAGAAGGGACTTCCAGTTAAGAAGTACAAGAAAAGAAACTATTAGAATAGAACTGACAGTTGTATCTAGCTAGTTCGACAGTAAAACGGTGAGACCTAGTTGTCAATCTAAATTTACCAATTAAATTTAAATCGAACAACCCTGCTAAAAAAAAAAAAATAATGGTTGTACCTCAGAGACTTTAGTTCAAACCATTGAACTAAATTTGAAACTTATCCTCAATGAACTGCCAACTTTATTCTTTATTATATATGAACATTTCTTAATGTTTGTGGTCATAATTCAGTCTCAGTTCTACCTGAATGCTATCTTATCAAAAGACTTATCTATGTTAATTTTGATATTATGGCAAAAAAAATTCACATCTGCCATCAGGTATGTTTTAAAATTTTTCTCTAGCTTGTTGGTTTAGCTTATGTTTGAATATTGGACTGATGACCGAGAGGTTTAATAGTTTGTCAAAAATAATGAGTAAAATGAAGCTTTTCTGAATGAGGAAGAATCATAATTTATATTTGGAATAATGCCCTTGATTTTGTTATTAAATTTTGACTGTTGTGTCCTTTATTCAGTTGTCTGTCAATCCAGGTAACCTTTAGGGAATTTTGAACTGAACCCTTTATTTAATCTACAGGTGTACATTATTGTGATATTAAAGATGACATTAGTCTGCATACAAATAATGTAAAAGTGGGACCTATTTACAAATTCACCTACAGGAATAAAATTTGTGACAATGGCAAGCTACTTAATGTTCAGTTTAGTACTTATAAAATGCATAATAGTCATATAGTTAGTTGTTCACTTTAATCCAGGATCCCCTGAATACAAATAGGATAGAAGATTTGTTTGTCATACCATAGTTTTCAGCATATACAGTGTATAAAACGCCCTTATTTTGAAGAGTTTTGGAAGGTGAAAAAAAAACTACAAAACATATTTGAAATGAACTATATATATATATATATATATATATATATATATATATATATAATATAATTATTGAACAAAAATTCAATCTGATACTTTAAAAATTAGTATATCTATAAAAGGCAAGATGTGTGTGTGTGTGTAACGAATGCACAGCTGCAATTTTCGACGGATTTGCACCAAAATTTACATGCACATGCTCCAAGTTATCAGAAAGGCCAAGACCAACTTTGCATTTCCCAACTCCCATCGATAGTGGAAATAATCGATTTTTTTTTTTTTTTTTTTTTTTTTTCATGCTTCTACGGCAGTTTTCATGTAGTTTGCGGCCATTTTGTACTGACCAAAGTGAGAGCCTATAGTTAGCTGCCACGAATAAGCAGGAAGATTCTATTGGCCAGCGTGAGAGCCAACAGCTGACTGACACAAATGTTAACTAGCATGCAAAAAAAGAAATCGATAGCTGCATCTGTCCCAAGTGGGAAAAATTTAAATCTGCATGGCACTTTACTCCAATTGGCTCATTCACTTGCTTAAACTTAATGTTGATTCTGATTCCGCAGAACTTCCTTATTACAGCATTTCGAATCCAATACATATGTGCTAATATCCTTGGGAAAGGTATGAATCCTCTTCTCCCTCCAGCTATGGGTAAATAGCAGGACAGACCAGGTTCTATAGACTTGAATGGCAACTGGGCCATTTCAGAAAGAAATGACAACCTACTGCAGGAAAAAAAAATCTGCCTCGTCAGTCATGTATCGAAAGATACATGATCTCCTAAGCGCACATCATGCGTGGCACATAACTGACTGATCTTTGTTGCAAAAAATTTAACGAGGCCTTAAAAAAGCAGTAACAAAGGAAACGAGAAATTATTTAGCAAACAGGGATACACCTTTTTTAAAAACCTCAACTCTAACTTTAGATACCTGCAAAATATATATTTGTTACAACTGCAACACATGTGGTGTTTACAAGGTAACACAATAATGATATCTATAATAGACAGGTTTGTTTTGTACCTGTGAAAGTTTGTAACTTGAATTTTGTAAATAGTGAAGCACTATTACGTGACTTTGGCTACTTAAGAAGTCATTGCCAATAGAAAAAAAGTTAAGTTTATTGCCTCCTGTATATTTTTTTTGGTAGACAGTTGCTTATTTTTAATGAATAGCCTCAAAAGTAATTAATGAACTCTGAGTAATTATTTGTAAGTTTGGTCCACATCAAGAGCAAATGCATCCATCAACCAGACATTAAATTCTAGCACTCTTTGTTGTCAGACCGGAAAGACTTTATCTGATAATCTGACGCTTTTGTCTGTCAGGCTGGCTTTTCTAATAACCAATGTGTCTGCTCTACTGACCTGTGGATAACTATACTCACTAAACTGGATCATATAGTTACCATAAAATCCTTAGCATGATCTTTCAAAAGAGCATCTTCATTTATTGACCTTTTAGGACCTTTTTGGATATTGATTGGACATCTTTCTTGATTTTTTTTTCTTGGTTCTTTTTGCTTTATAATCCCAAAAAGACTAAAATTTTCTTAGAATATGTGGTTACATGGTTAAATACTTCAGGAACAATCATCTATCAAACAAGAAGGTTGTCAATGTGATGTTTCAAGACACACAATGGAATACCATGTTAGACCGTTTGAAAAGTTATATAATCAACTGGCCAATTCACTTCCAAATTTGAAGTTAGCAGGGACAAAGATTGACTAGTGAGAAATAGTGACCAAGTTTGCACTGAAGAGATATGCAGAGGAATTACCTACACAATTATAACCAATAGCTAAAGTTCTGGATAAAATTCAGAGTGACGCATGCACCATTGCTGAAGCAGTGGATATTTGGAAAGAATTGTTCAAGAATTTTGAAAAAGCTCCTTAAAAAAACAAAAGCAAAAAAATCATTGACTTGATCTTTCAAAAGAGCGTCTTCAGTTATTGAGTTATTGACTTTTTATGACCTTTTTAGATATTGATTGAACCCTTTTTTTTTTTCTTTTTTTTTTTTTTTTTTTTTTTTTTTTTTATTGATTGGACCTTTTTGGATATTGATTGGATCTTTTTGCTTTAGAATCCTAAAAAGACTAAAATAATTTTTTTTTTTTTTTTCAATAATTTAAGTAATTTTTTTTTTTTTTTTTTTTTTTTCATCTTTGCAAATTGTTACTTCATATATCGACTTTAATGTTAATATATGTATTAAGAGCATCCAGCCAAACATGATATGAATATTTTATCATGTTTAGCTACCATAGGAACTATTTGCAGTGTTACTGACTCACAGAAAGTAGTATGCACTCAACTGCCACATGAGTAATAACTGTAGCTATTTATTGTCTTTGTCATTTCATATGTAAATGAGTCACCTCATGTACTAAAGAGGTTTTATACCCTTATTTTCCCTGGCACTTCTTCTGGGTGCTTTTGTCTCCTCACTATCTTCCTCCCTCTCCCTAAGAAATTGTCTAGATATGGGAGATCTCAAACTTCTTTATTCATAGGAGTTTTTTTCCAATGTTTGTCCTTGTTTATTATTAGAGTCTGTATTACTCTCGATTTCACTGTCATGTTTGTCTTTCCTTGACATGACACTTTCAGCTTCATTATACATTTCTTCATCATTATCGTGTTGCAATCTAATTTGATCTGCATGTTCTAATATACCATTTTCATTTTTTTTTCTATTATCATAAGTGTTCTGTACACTTTGAATTATGAATCTTGTCTCTTGTAGATTAGATTCACTATTCTTTTTCTACCACTGTTTTTTGTTGGTGGCATAACACATGGTCAATGGAGCTCTAATTTGAGGACGGATGGGCTTTACAATCTTCCAGCATGTGGTATTGTCCAATAATTTAGGAACATTTCTTCTGAGATTGTTGCTATCTTTTTTCTGTTGTACACATATTTACAATCCATTTTTTTTTTTATCATTTGCACTATCTTTCTGCTAATCCATTTGATTGTGGATGGTACAGTAGGTCTTATATGGTTTGCATCCAATTTTGTTCAACTATTGGCATAGTTCCTCATCACAGGACTGGCATTGCCAGATACTAGCATTTTCAGAATCCCATTTCTTGAAAATATGATCCTTTATTCTTGTTTCACGGTCGAATTTCTTTTGTTGAAAAAATGTATTGCTTCTGTCCGGCCTAAATACAAATCTGCCAGTATTAGTAATAATCCCACTCCATTAACATCGGCATGATCCATATGCACTCTGTCCCAAAGTCGGGACTCTTTTGGCCATGTATATGTTTTTGTCTGTCTGAATTTTCTTCTTTCATTGCACATTTTACACCCTTTTATGTATTCTTCTAGATCTGTAGAATAGCCTGGCCACCATGACCTTATAACCTTAGTATCCTTTGTGTAGATGTTAATTTGCAATTAACATCATGTATACTTTTTATAACTTTGCTCCTTTGCATTGCAGGCAGAACCACTATGTCTACATTAAAAAAAATTACACCATTTTCTACAATTAACTTTTGTTTAATCTCTTTAAAATACCTTTTTGCCCGTGAGCAATTATTCCACTTATTATTTTTTATCCTGAACAATATACTGTTCAATATGGGATAGTTTGTCTATCAACAAAATATCAGTTTTGACCAAGTGTAAGAAAGTATCTTCAAATTTTTCTGCCTCTTTCTAACCTTCAAAAGTAATAAACCTCAATCTTGACAAAGCATCTACATGCAGAATTGTATTGCCTTTCACATACTCAATATCAAATGCCATTAGTATTAAGGCCCGTCTTAGAATCCTAGAAGACATTACCTTAGGAAGTTTTTTTCCTAGAATTAAATATGAATTCTGAAGATCTATAGTTGGACCTTTTAGTAAGAATTTCTTTCCAATCTATTTGTCATCCCTATTATGGCCAACACTCCTTTCTCAATATTTGGGTTCAATTTGGCTTTTGACAATTTTCTGGAAAGAAATATAATAGGATGAACCTCTTGAGCTAATATTCGCCAAATTGAGTGTTCACTTGTGTCAATTGTTACTAATTCCTTTCTAGGGTCGAATATTCTTTACTGCTGGCTTCTTTGCCATAACAGCTTTCAAATTGTGCAAATAAATTCCACATTCTTTTTTTCTTAAAACAGCAAAAGGTTCTGTCAATTCCTAGAATCACTATACATATCATCTGTAAAAATTTACAATTCCTAAGTAAGATTTCAATTCTTTTCTGTTCTTAGGTACTTAAACTTTTAATATTCTGTCAATTTACAATTGGTCTGGTGATATGCCTTTGTTAGATATGGAATATTCCAAAAATGATTTTTTTTTTCTTTTTTTTTTTAAATGTTAATTCAGCATTTTTTAACTGATTCAAAACCATCTGGTTTTCCATTTTAATTCTGTCATTAATAGCAACAACACAAATGTCATCCTGGTAGTATATTATATTTTTATATCACTACCGGTAACTTGCTTTATAACTCTTTGAAAAATCACACTTGCAGTTTTAATTCCATATATCATTCTTTTCCATCTTAATAAGCCTATTGGTGTGTTTATTGCTGTGACTTTTTTAAAGTCTTCATCAATAGGTATTTGATGGTACACTGACTTTCTCAATAGAGAATGTTTTCATACTTTCAATGGAGTTCAAAGCCCATTCTACATTCGGGATAGTATATGAATCTGCACGTATTTTGTGGTTTACGCCATAAATATGAATATCCCCCATCCTTCTTTCTTAAAATTACCTGCCCTTGGGGAAAAAGATGGGTAACAGGTGTTGAATGGATTTTCAACATAGATATGGATAATTTGGTAGTTGAACATGTCTTCAAAAAACTGTGACAAGAGAATTTGTTTTGTATTTATTATACATTGACATATTTTGTTGTGTCCAAAAACAATTTTAAAATATGACTTCAATTTTGAAAACACCCCCAGTTTTAGAGAACAAAAAAACCTTTAGATTGAATAGAAAAATGATTCAAAGATGTGGCAATTGCTTATAGATCTTGACAAAAAAGAAACCAGGTCTTGCAGTTTATCTTACCCCTACTGAATGTGCTAGAGATTTTGAAAGAGATTTAATATTGGAGGATATTTCACACGAGAATATTTTTACAAACGGGACATATTGTTTTTGAAAGACCAAAACCTACATGCATGTTTGGCCTTTAGAGAGTTTTATCACTTTTGTCCATCAGGTATGGATATAAGGTTTTTTGATAAAATTTGAATATTTATATAATAAACAGTTTTTAATGTTCACTTGTCAGAGGAAGTACAAGCATTTTCTTTTGTTGATGATCATAAATGTGTCTGAAAAAAATGAAAGGTTGGCTTCTGCAACTTGTCCAACTGTGACACATAAAAACCTTAAATTGACAATAAAAAGGATTTTTGTCAACCTAGCTGCTTCAGCTAATAAAAATATTCCAAGTATTTTTAGGTGATTGCTTGACAACTTTTTAAACAAGAAATACTAACATGTGCAATCCAGATTTTGGAGATGTATCTAATCCTACCATTAAACATTGAAATATTATGACATGTTTTATTTGTATGAAAGACTTTTACAAAAGACTATTATTACTTTTATGAAGATAAAAAAACAGTTAACAAAATGCTGTTAAATGTCAAGACTTGTTTTGTTTTCTACAGCTTATGAACCCTTTGCAGGTTATTTAAAGCCAGAAAATATTTTTAGATTGTAAGACTTTTTTTTTTTTTTTTTAGATAATGATTTAGTGATACAAGTCTTACTAATTAACCTATAGCTCTTTCCTAAGGGTATTTGTATGAAAGTGAATATAACAAACCCAGTGGGGATTGGAACTCTGCTCTACGATGAACAATTCTTAGCCATTATCCATTACACCACCTGTACATCCAAGTATACAGCACCTGGTATTCCCAAGCAGTCACCCATCTAGGTACTGACCAGGTTCAATGTTACTTAACTTCAGTGATTATACAGTTTCAATGTGATGTGGCTATAAACTGAGCCTCAGTTGTGCATGTTAGAGTTGCTTGAAATAGGAATACTAGATCATCAAAAACTGTGAGCAGTAAAATGTGGTTAAATGCTTTTCTTGATATCTTAAGGGATAAAGAAATAAGTTTAGTTAAACATTTTGCAACTGACACAAAATTCTAATTTGGAGATGGAGTGGAAGTTATTGCAAGTGAAAGTCATGTTTCCAGAAATCATCAGCAGAAAAAAAAAGTTTATAATTGAAGTGTATATATTAAATGATGATATTTCATTTATTTGAGTAGATTCTAAGACAGGTAATGTTTTAAATTTTACAGTTGTTACAGCTCATGTTTTCAATAATCTGTACTTCATCATGTCACTATTGTATTCCTCTTGCAAACATCTTACTTTGAAAACAAGGTGATTCAAATTTACAAGTCTCTGTGGCGTTAGCCATTTTAGTGAAGCCATGTGTAACACAAGAAGAAAAAAGAAAAAGGCAAAGAAATTATATAAAAAAATTTTCATACTTCAAAAGATAAGTTGTGCAAACTTATTAAAGAAAGGTTTTTGTGATAAGGAATTCTTAAAGATAATACAAGAATGTTATGACTCTTGAAGTGTGCATGAAATATAAACAACCACCATTATGTCCCGTTATGGCTATGCCTTTGATCGATAGATTTAACTAGTGGTGGTATCCTAAAGGAGGCACGGTGGAGTAATGAATAGCAGCTTGGATTGAGGAATCGGAGAGCCGAGTTCAAATTCCAGTCAAATCCATTACATTCACTTATGTGCTAATACCCTTGGGAAAGGTATGAATCCTCTTCTCCCCACAGCTATGGGTAAATAGGAGGTCAGACCAGATTCTTTAGCCTTGGATGGCAACTGGTCTACTACAGAAAGAAATGGCAACCTACTGCAGGCAGGCGGGGATCTGCCTTGTCGGTCATCTATCGAAAGATATATGATTGCTTAAGCGTGTATCACACATGGCACATAACTGACTGACTAGTATCCTAAATTTCCAGGAACAGATTTTATAAAGGCAGGGAATCTTTAGGAATCCATTCTGCTTATTTTCTTTTCAATCTGAGAATGAAAACAAATCACTTTATAGAATCAAAAAGAATTAAATCATTTTGATAATTTAATAGAAAACATTTATTTATTAATATATTTCCAGATTGAAATTCTGTTCTCATCATATTTCTGTTCAAAAGCATGATGCTCTAGTGTCATCAGCTGTGTTATGGTTTCTTAGTCACATTTGAACTGAATCACTGCAGTCCCAAAGATCCAATGGAAGACCTTTCAAATTTATGACCAATAGATTTGCCACATTTTTAAGTTCAAAACAGTACAAGGTATGTGTTTATTAGTTTCACCGGATGCATGTACAGTATAACTAACATTTTGCCTTGACCATCAGTATAAATATATAAGATTATTTTCAGATAATCCTACAATCAGGTCAGTAAGTTTTTATAATTTTAAGAATCAGTTTGTGCAAACTGATAGGATGCCACCACTATATTCAACCAAGTGGTATGGATAGACTTGAAGGATCACATGCATCATGAATCCTGGATTTTGTGACTCGGTCACAAAATATTCTGCAGCTTGTTTAATTTTATCAAGACAAAATTGTCCAAGGCAATGACCTAATGTGGATAACATTTTGGTGCATCTAAAAGGTTTAAAAATGGGGGTCAATTCTCTAATGACAATGAGAAATTAAATACAAAAACTAAAAAGTGGCAGGTGAATCACCATAATGGTATTGTGGAACAGTATAACCAAATATTAGCAGAGGCATTCTAAAAGACTTTATCAGATGTCAATTGTGAACCCAAAGTAACATGGTGGATTTAGTTCAAACTAATTGATATTTGGATTTAACCCTAATTTTCCATCAGTTATAGATAACAAACAACCTGCCAAGGAGGTTTCATCGTCTGATATTATACATCAAAATATGAGTGCTCTACACATTGCTGGACAAAATGATATTACTGCAGAGTCAAATTAAAAGGCTGGGAGAACCCTCAGACATAATTTATACACTTGTGTTAATGTGATACACACGAATGGTGAAAAGGTTTATAATTGCAGAAAAAAAATGTTAAAGGATAGAAAAGTCCTGCAGTTGCACTTGGCATGCCAGCACAAGTTGTCCATCTTTTCCATGTGGGAGCTTACTATCATATTCACCGATGTCAAATGATAAAAACGTGAGGATGTCCTGGGTAAGACGATGAACTACATCCAGCAGCAGGATCTCTGGTTGGGAGGTTTTGGGGAGCATGGAGGCACCTCTTAATTGCTGGTGTTCCCAGGTTCACCCTGGCCTTGGTTGGTAGAGCCTGTTGGGGTCTCAGCTGTGAGCAGATAGCTGACCCATCCCCAAGCTTGGGTTGGGGCACTGTGAAAGTGTAAAAATGGATTTTAGTACCAGCAATACTTTTTGTTAATAATTATTACTAGCAGTGAATTTTTGAAGGAAAAATGTATTACATACATATATATATATATACATTATTACCAACAATACATTTTTGAAAAAAATATTACCAGCAACACATTTTTTGAAAAAAAAACACCTATTAGGGCCTCGGCTATGGGCAAATAAAAAAAAAAAACCTGGGGTCAAAATACTATGAAAGTGTAAAAATAGGTTTTAATATTAGGTTGGTGCAAAAATAATTTTGTTTTGTAACATATGTTACTATGTGAGAAAACGAAATTATTTTTGCACCAACCTAATACCAGCAATACATTTTTGAAAAAATTATTACCAGCAATAAAAGTCTTGTCAGCATTAAATAACCCATTGAGGTTGATATGCTGTAAAACTAAGATGTGAGGTAGTAGTAATACTTTGCAAAGTAAAAATTGAAAAAGAAGACAGAAAATTAAAAGGCCATGGAGCAGGAATAATATTTGAATGACAACTATGAAGATGATAGTCATGTAAATTCCATAATAATGGAAGCTGATTCCTGTAATGGGGAGACTACTAGTGCTAGATATGAAAGTTCTGCTCAGTATATGACTAAACCTACAAGACATTTCTTTATCAGATATGATAAATGATACAGATACATGGAAGAAAGTTAAAATAAAAAGTGCGCAACCGAAACAAACTGGAAAATAGAAGAACTGGGTGAATGTTCATGTTGTTGTACAAGAACCAGTATCTGTTAATTGTGATTGTATCAAAGAATGGAATGAACTGTTCTATGCAGAAAATGCTATACTGTTAACAGCTGATCCAGAAATGTCTCAAGATGTGGTAGATGCTAAGGAGAGCTTGATTAGTATTGATGTGTTTGAAGAAGTTTCTTTTGAAAATCAAAGAATAGTATCATCTCTGTAAAATATAAAAAGTGGTGAAAGGAAAATTAAATTGAAATTGGTAGTCTGTAATTTTGAAGAAAATACTAACAATCTCTGGAAAGATTCTCCATCTTATAATAAGGAGTACCTATGGTTGGTATTAAGTGCAGCAACAATGGGTAACAAATAATATAACAGCAGCATTTCTGCAGGGAAATTCCCTAGAAAGAGAAGTATTCTTATGTCCTCGTCATGATATGCGTAAAATCTGAAGACTTAAAAAAAGTGCATTTATGGACTAAATGATGCTCCAAGACCTTTGTACAAGAAAGTGAAAGATGTATTATTACACTTGGGAGATAAGTTTAGTGCATATATGGCATTTCTCATTTATCATAAGAATGGATCAGATAACTTGTTATTTTGGTTAACCATTTGGACAGCTTTGCTTTCTGTAGTAATAAACTATTCTGACAACAGATTATAGAAAAACAGAAAAAAACATTTATGTGGGGGGGTGCATGTAAATGGGTCATTTAAGTATCTGTAGTTAGAAGTTTTAAAAACTTCTGAACAAGTGACAACTAATTGATACTTTTATATACCAACAATAACTCCAATTAATATAGACGTCCTGGGTAAGACGTTAAACTACGTCCAGCAGCAAGGCCTCTAATCCAGGGGTTTTGAGGAGTATGGAACCACCTCTTAATTGCTGGTGTTCCCACCAGGTCCACCCTGACCAGGAGTGGTAGCACCTGTTAGGGTCCCAGCAAATAGTTAACTATTACCAGCAATAACTTTTTTGAAAAAAATTATTACCAGAAACAGATTTTTGACAAAACAAAATATTACCAGCAATAAAAATTTTTGTTGGCATTAAATAACCCATTGAGGCTGATATGCCGTAAAACAAAATAAACCAAACCAATCTAAACCAAAAAATAGATACTCTATTCATACGAATCTATCCTAAAAATGTTGTCGGCATTAAATAACCCATTGAGGCTGATGTGCCATAAAACAAAATAAACCAAACCAATTAATATAGTGCAAAGTCACATGATGAAGAAAAATGAATTAACTATAGAAGAAAAAAAGCCTAGTTGAAACATTTGAATGGACAAATGATGAGAGTTGCTTCATAAACAAGGCTGGATATAATCTATAAAATATGTGCCACAAGCAATACAGGAAAGCATCCAACTGTTAAAATGTTGCATGAAATAAACAAAGCCTTGACAAAATTCAAGTCCAAGAAAGCAGCTTTAAGAATTCATAATGTAAGTAATGCAGTGAGTCTCAATAATATCTATCTATTTATCTATATCTATATGCACAAAAAATAAAGGCATTTGCATTTTCCTTTAAAAAAGAATCTGTCTTTCTTTCTCTCTCTAAACTTCTCTCTATATACTTCTCTCTCAACTAATAAGATAGCTGTCGAATAAAAAAGAGGAACAAGAAAAGCCTGAACTCAGCTGAAAAACTATGGAAGTTTGCTGGACTAGAGCCAATTGACTAAAAGCTACCAAAAATCAAAGCATTCCTTTGCATTTAAGTTAATAAGCTCACAATAAGATTATTTACATTATTTATATTATTCTGACTGTTATCCTCATCTTCATTGCCATATTCACAAATTTTGTACGCTTCGACCATCTTCAGGTGATTGGAGGATAACAGTCCGTGTAAAGTAATTAATCATAATACCTCATCTCAGAGATATAGACATCTACTCACCTTAGATGCTTACTGTAATACTTTACAGGCTTAATTTACAGACCAGCTTATAGAACATGGAAAGCAGCAGGCCATATACCTGACTAGTTTATATTAATGGATCGCAGAATAGGGTGTTAAGATAAGACATGGAGAGATATGATCGCTCATGTCCTGAAGGGACACTGTACATAGAAGTTAATTTGATCCTCATTGGGTACTCTACTAATGTAGTTTTGTACCAAGCTAAGCTTATTTAATTTTGATGCTTGATAATGCATGTTAGGAAGTTCATCTAGCAAACCATTTCATCAGTATAGTAAGTTTGATCCTCACTGAGTACTCCACTAAAATAGCCTTGTGTCAGACTTTTTGTCAATGCAAACATTCTTAATCCAGCATTGCTTGTCTTCCCTGTCTGATTTTTAAACAAAACATGGTCAAAGTATAAACATTAAAGAAAACCTTCAACTGCATTAATTACTAAGTGAAGTAAATATGAAAAGATTTCAGCATTTACAAATAATTTGATAACTACATTATGAAAGACATTGTAAATGAATTATCTATTGTGTACACATGAAGTTTTAATCTTTGTTCTTGATGTGTGTCTATTAATCTGTGTTTGTAACAAAAGCATTTTAAAGATTAAGTTATTACAGCAATAGGATTTTTTACATTCATACAAAATTTTGATTTGTTGTTATGCTCCATCAAGGGGCATAACAACAGAATCAACACTTTGTATGAATGTATAAAATCCTATTGCTGTAATCTGGTTGTCATTTTATACAATTTAAAACCAACTGCATAAGAATGATGTAAAGCTGAACTGAATGTTGGTTGGACATTTCTTTGTGATGATAGAGTTAAGAGGATTGTCAGGATTGAGTTTATAAAATTCATTGAATCAATGAATGAACATGATTTAAGGGCATTAGAAAGGCCAAGCAAATTTGTAAAGATCATGAGAAAATCAACTTTTATCATGCAATCATGGAAGATTTGCCCATGAACTTATTCCATTACTTGTAGTGTAAGGAATAAGGAAATATCAGTCCCAAAGATCCTGGATTTATTCAACTACTTGATGTGTAGTGAATAAAAAAAGATATTCCCGGAGACTGGGGATTTATTTGACTACTTGATGTGTAGAGTATAAAGGAATATTATACCCAAAGAAATCATCCTAATTTTATCTTCTACATTACGTATCTTCTTGACTCCAACTGACAGGACAGTTTCTGTTTAATTAACTTTTGTAAAAAATTCTTTGTTGAATTTCCAACATTATTCTAAAAGCTTGATAATTTCATATTGTGATCCAAGCAAAGAAAATAGTACCTGAATTTATGGTACTTCTAAGTAATTTTAAACTAAAAAAATGATTTGCATAACTTCATATCTTGGACAAAAAAAACTCCAAGGAATTATTCTATGACATATTCTCACTAATATTCTTATTCTTGTCAGTTATCACCATTTCGGTCAACAGTAGTTTTTTTTTTTTTTCTTTCTTTCTTTCTTTCTTTCATTCATTCATTCATTCATTCATTCATTCATTCATTCATAGATTTCATGGTAACTGCTCAGAGGAGCTGCTTTCGCTGGTTCCCAAACTTCATGAATTTAAGCATTCTACTAGGCTGGCATCTCGCTCACACCATTTCACTGTCGAAAATGTTAAATGTAGCCATCTCGTCTACTCAAATAGCTTCATGTATCGCACTTCTCACCTGTGGAACTCCCTCCTCTTTTCCTGTTTCCCTGATAGCTATAATCTCCAACTATTCAAATGTAATGTCAATTGTCTCCAGATGCCCTGATTTATTCCCTATCCTTCTCTTCATCCTTTCCCCTATCACTCTAGCTCCAACTCTCTGTAACCCCTTGCATGCTAGTGGCTTCCCACCTTGCTTGGAGTGAAATACTTAAAAAAAAAAAAAAAAAAAAAAAAAATAGTTCTAGATCCTAGTTATCAGATTCCTGTAGGCAGTGGTAATCTACCAGCCACCCACAAAAAGAATCTTTGCTTTATGTTATAGAATAGATTAACATATTTTAACAGCATCTGTCTAAAGCACTAACAATACAATGTTTTTTAATTATAGAGGGATCTAATGCAGGCATAAGCAGCCTTTTTTAAGCAGTGTGCTGCATGATCTATGGCTCATCACAAGGCAGGCCACACTACTAAAAAGATTCAAGATAATTTTTCGTTGTAGATACCTCGGTTATTTTCACTACAGAACACCATATGCATAAGCGTATACCCTAGAAATGGTAGGAAAGTTTTTTTTTTTTTTTTTTTTGTTTTTTTTCTTTTTTAGAAAAGACTTTTTCATAAATTGTAGTCTTGGTATATTATCACTGATGATGACATTGGTATTAACACATGTCACAGCATGTGATTTCTTTCTAATTTACGCATTTGAAAATAAAAACATTTCTTTAGAGAAAAAAAAAATTCTTATGAACCTTTCCTGTTTCAAAAGCAAAATTATTGTTTATGTATATGGTTATGTGAGGGAATGTGTTAGTGGACAAGTGAGAATGAAACAAATTAAAATTTAAAAAAAAATGTTATTTTCCTTATGAAATTGAGCATGCCATTCAGAATGACCAAACAGGTTATGTGTGGCTCACAGGCCATAGTTTTGCCCATGACCGATTTAATGGCTATTTTTGATTTATTTAGCATAGATGCTCACATAGTTGAATTATATACTGGGTTTATTTATGTGGAGTTAATATTCTATAATCCCTATATAAATAGGTTGTGTATTTGTGTGTGTTCGTATATAAAATTGAGTCATCAAAATAAATGCCATTTACATTTGTGGATTTGGTTATTTTTTTTTTTTTTTTGTTGATACTAATTATTTATTTTGAGCAGAATGCATCTCATGTCCTAACCAACTGAGCCATTATTACTTAATGAGGTTAATTAATTTGTATATTTTAGCTTAAAAATCTAATTGTAACAATTGGTATTCATTTCCTATCTGGTCTTTTGTAATCTTTATAAATGAGCAATTGTTTTGTTGATACCTTTATTTTTCATTATAAAAACTATTTTCTGTTTTGGAACCAGTAAATTACTTTGGCTTTTAAGTCACAGCTTGCCTAGTATGAAGTGGAGTAAGCAACTGTTGAAGTGTTTTTTTTTTTTTTTTTTTTTTTTTTTTTTTTTGTATTTTATTTTTTTGTTTGTTTGTTTGTTTTTTTGCGGGGGTGGGGGATAGGTTGTATATTTTGAACAAGCAGTATAACCTGTCTTTGACCAGGTCTTTCATTACCAGGAATTTTTGCCATTCAATTGTTGCAGTTTAAGTCAGCCCACCCAAAAATCAATATTAGTAACAACATTTGGGTGCAACTGAAACACATCCCCAAATGGGGGGGGGGTAACAATTTGAATGGGGGGGGTTGACCCTGAAACAGGAACTATATAATAATAAATAATATTGTAATAATTCAAACTAATTATTTTTAATGAAAGTTTTATGAAAGATATATATCCAAGAACAGATAGTAAATAGTAAAACATTGCTGAGAGTTATAATGGACAGGAAGTAGTGGAGAGCCATTGTCGCCAACAATTTGAACTCGAAACCAGCACTGAAGAATTATCTATCAAACAAAAAGATTTCATCAAAATCTGATGAAAACTGTGGAAATGCATAAACAACATCCAATCTCTCTCTTCACACACACACACACACACTTTGAGAATTATAGATATTTAAAATTTCATTTTGAAATTTTTAGTTGAGTTTTTCATAAAAAAATAAAAATTATGAGGAGCTGAAAAGATCTATTTTCCTAAACCTCGATTTTTTTTTTTTTTTTTTTTTTTTTTTTTTTTTTTTTTTTCAACGTAAATAACCTAAAAATTTTCCCTTTTGAGAAAATTCTTTTTGCTTTTGTCTTGAATTCATTGAAAATGCCTGTATCTCTTTCCATTGAAAGAATGTTAAAGAATGAGTTGTTTCATTTTAATTTTTTTATCTAATTACTCGAGCCACTACACAATTATTTTAGGATTGTCACCTACTTGATATAAGACAGCTAGAAATTTTAATCCTGAATCAGTTTTTGTTTAAACTTAAACTAAATGCTTTTACTATCCTCAGCCTTAAATTTAAGCTAACCTACTCAAATAAACTAAAAGCATTCAAAAATTTACCTTTTTTTTTTTTTTTTTTTTTTTTTTAAACCTTTTGGTCTACATCTCAAATTTAATTTAGAATTAAATAATTAACTGGTCATTTATATTCAGTTTAGCACAGAAAATCGTTTTTATGATAAAGAATCAACTTCTGTGTTTACATTAACTTTTGCATCCCATAATGCAGTAATATAATTTTTGACACAGATTTGTCACATTTAGTCTGAAAACTATTTATCTGCCATTAGCTTTAATTCTCATAAAAAAAAAACAATCGTTCAGATAACTTATCCACCCATTTCTCTTTCATTTATATAAACAAACCATTTTCATTCAGACAATGAGGAAAATATTAGGTTAGTCTGTGTGCATATCATTGTCATAGTTAATCTCTGGTCTTTTGTCCCAGGCAATGCCAGGAATTTCTGCAAGGTTTTACTATTTTCATATCTTCAGCCCAGCTATTATCCTTGTCCAATACAAAATTTTGTTAGCTTTTACTGTTTATAATTTTATAAGATTAAAAATAAAATCACATTTACAGAAGCAAACATTAAGCTCCCTCCTACCACAAAAAAAAAAAAAATGGTGGATTATAAACTTGAAATCTTGAAAAAGAAAAGAAAAATCATTGAAAAATTAGCAGAACTTTTGCATTTTTTAAATACTGAGTCCTGAGATCATTAGTAAATCTCTTTCAGAATCATTTACCACTGGATGATGAAAATAAACCTATATATCCTTCTTTATGTGCTGTGTCCCTTCAATACGTATATCATGGCTCTCCACATCTTCCTGTCCCTCATAGCTCTTAATAAGTTTTGTCTTTTTGCTATTTCTTCCAAATCCTGTTCTACCATGAAGTATGTTACACACTGTTTTCCTCTAGTAATATAACCTATTTTTACATGTTTTAGCCCCAGTTTTAGGGTTAACTATTTGCCCATAGCTGGGACCCTTACAGGTGCTACCACCTCAGGTCAGGGTGGACCTGGGAACACCAGCAATTAAGAAGTGGTTCCACGCTCCTCAAAACCTGATCAAAGACCTTGCTGTTGGACATAATTTATCATCTTACCCAGGATGTGGATGTAGCTTATCGTCATGCCCATGATAGTATTCATTTTGGTCTTTTTAAATTATTTTTACTATTGTTCACCCAATACAAGGCCAAAGAGCCATTCAAAGTAGAGAGTTAATGAATTTAATATTATCCATCTTTTAATTCTCTGCAATGTCTTTCCTTGAGTGTTTATTTCTGTTTCTATAATTATATACATACGCACGCACACACACACACACACACACGTGTGTATATATATATATATATAATGATTATTTATTCGAAAATTATAACATAAACATGTTATAAAATCACTACAAATATAGCCATTTTGTTTCAACACTTCTGGTGTCTTATCAAGTGATGGTGTTGAATATAGAATAAATGGTTTAAAAGGTTCAAATCAATCAAACATCACTCGCAAACGGAAACACTGTTATATAAGCTGGAATGACCAATCAAAATACAAGTATATGAGAATTTAAAAAACCTGACAATGGACTTTTAGGTTATAATAATTATTTAATGCTTTAATGTTGGGGTTAGTCTAAAGTAGAATTCATTCTAACTAATAAATATTAAATTATACTATAAAATTAAAAATTACCAATTTTAAATTTAATCTATATTAAGTTTAAAATTATTTAAAGAAGAAACTGAGGAAAAAAAAATACCTATGTTTTTCTGTTTATTTTGTTTTTATTGAAATTAAGTTGGAATAAACGTTAAGATCTAATGTTGCTCTGAACTCCATTACAATTTAGATACATTTGAAGTGAAGACATGGGCAAGGAAGGATGGAATCTTGCAAAAGACATATTTAGACATATAAACACACAAAAAAAAAGATGAGACCGGAAATATCTCCATGACCCTAAAAAAAAAAACATACATATACAATGAAAGGTACACACAAGTGATCAGACACACAGACATCGCAACAAAGACACGTACATACACACACATACATTGACAAAGACATGCCAATACACCCACCAAGAAATATTCAAGTTTGAAAGTGTTATTAAACGAATTCTTACCTCTTATTAAAATATAACTTATACGGGCAAAGATACATAGATAAAAATGGTAGAATAGATAAAATTCAACATTGGCAGAAAAGAATAACAAACATTAGGGAAAAAGGACCCTAAAACATAGAGACATGGACAGAAAAATAGATATATATGCATAAAAATAACACCATCTAATATCATTATATATATATATATATATATATATATATATATATATATATATATATATATATATACACACACACACACACACTGTTTCATACTAAATTGTGTTAATGTAATATTAATTTGCTTCGCAGCATTTAATGAAGATTTCTTGTTTTGGTACTTACTGAATTGGGGATTTGCCAACACAGTTTAGTTCCAAAGAGTTAGTATTCCGATTTATACTAAATTAAGACTTAATTACCTCTCCACACACACACCTCCTGGTGCACAATTATGCATAGATGTTTGTGCGGGGGCATCTGTGGGCCACAGCTTGACTCTCCAAATAAGTTATCTGAAAGAAAGCTCATTCTTTGAAATAATTTACCTGGAAGATAAACCTGGGATTGTTTTAACTTTTTTTTTTTTTTTTTTTTTTTTTTTTTTTTTAAATAGTAGATAGGCTCTCCTATTGCCTGGTCCAGACTCCCTCCCCCCTCTCTTCAACAGGGGTAGAGGCTCATCCCTGGTTTCCTGAGGTTCCTGGTTTCTTTCCTTTTCTCAGACCTTAATAATGGTGCTTTCATGAATTATTTGTAAAATCTGAGGATGGTGGCAATGTCTCTTCATACTGAGGGTACCGGGTTTCGCAGTTTTCTGGTTGCTGTTCCCGACTGGTAGTTAAGAGCCCGAGTTCTTGTGTAGCATCTTGAGAGGCTGCTATGACCAACAGTTGCATAATATCAGTTCTTGCTGTGCCATGTTCCACATGGAATGATGTCCCTGCAAGCAGCTCCAGTGGGCAACCTGGAGGCCACACTATATTGCAGTCTGTGCCAGTTCCCTTCTGCACATGTTACATTAGATGACTAACCACTACAACTACCCTTGGCCTTTCCTTTACCAATATAACAGATCATGACTATAAACAACCAAAGATATAAACCTAAACCAGTTCAACGAAAAACATCTAAATCCCTTAACCTTTCTTTGTCCAACATTATGGTAATCATACCAAATTCTACAGTGTAGAATCATTCCTCTTCTAAAAGTCTTCAGACATCATGGCTCTCCAAGAAACTAATTTTAACTCTTCAATCCCCTCCTGATCTCTCGATTCCTAGCTACCTTTCTCTCTTTAAGAAGTACTCTAAAGTCCACATGCATAGCTGGGAGTTTGTCTGTTCGCAAACATCTCCTGCTGGCTAGGGAACTCTCTCTTAAATCTCCAGACCATTCTTACATGCATCTCCATCTCTCTCTACTCAACTCAGTCAGTTATCTTTTCTTTCTCTACCGTTTTCCTTCCTTTCAAAACTGTTGCATGCTAGATAGTATTTCCGATAATAGATACAAAGCCATCTCCCTATATCCATTTGCAAATATATTCATGTACTGTGACTATTATAATGCCCTCTATAGCAGGTCGCTTAAACACTCTGTCACTAACCTTGCTAGTATCCAAACCCTTAACTTCTCAATCTCTCATGCAAGTGGTAGACTTCCCCACGTTTCCCTAGTAACCCTGAGGAACACACTTCTCTTGATCTCTTTTTTTTTTTTTTTCTTTTCTTTTTAAACTCTATCTCTGACTTTTATCATACTATGCAACTCTGCCCTCTTACTTACCCACCAGCCAAGAACCCCTGACCAACAGAATATGCTTCTGTTATCAATCAGCAGATTGGGACTTGTTCCATGATTTCCTTTGTGACGTCTCGTGGAAAGAAGTTTTTATTTATCCCGTTCAAAAATGCACATTTGAGGTCTCCTCCTGCGTATAAGCTGGCTTTGGGTTTTTCATTTCAGCAAGGAAATAGCAAGTTAAATCATATTCATCTCCTGCATAGTCAGTCACCATAGTTCACAGGAATCAATTCTTCTGTCTGTACCAGAGCGACACATCTGATTGCAACAGATGTCTTTTTGTCTCTGCTTGTAACGAGTGCAAGCATGTCCTCAATGAAGCGAAGTTACTGTTTGCTGATAGAATGAAACAATATACAGTGTCTTGCAAGTTCAATTCTAGAGATTATTGATGGATCTGCATCATGCTCCATCCTTCTCCTATACAATCATTTCAAGGTTCTAATATCGATAGCAGATAAGATGGAATGCTTTGCTTGGAAATTCTCTTCCAGCTCAACACTCGACTCATCTGGAGTATCCCCACCTGATCCCCACCCCCCACTCTTAGAACTGAAGGTATACCGAGTGATATGTGCATAACCCCGTCACTGGTCTTGGACATCATTTCTAAATTAGACATCATAAGGCAAGTAGAGGTGACTAGATACCAGCCATCGCCCTAAAGAATTGTGTTCCCGAGCTGGCCCCAGTTCTATCCAAACTCCGCCTTGCTGCTTTTCAGCTTATTGGAAGGACGATTGTTTGATTAATCCAATCATTCTTATCAAATCATGAAATGAAGGTCATTCAGAATGGGCTCACTTCCAGATCCTTTTACATGAATGTGGGTGACCCAAAGACTTTATACTGGGTCCTATGCTGTCATCTTCATCAATGATCTTTCTGATGTCATCAGTTCCCAGGTAGGCATTTATGAAGATGATACTACCATTTACTCCAGTCTCAATAGCAAATCCACCATAGACAAAACTTCCTTGCCCACCATCAGCATGGCTGATGCTCTGCTCCAAGAGATTGTCTCACGGCACTTCTTGGCCTCACATTTTCAACTGATTTGAAGTGGAACCACTAAATTGAATCAATAACTGCAAGGAAAGTTGATTCATTATATTGTGCCAGAAGGTTTTCCTCATCAGAGTCCATCCTGCACATTTACAAACCTACCATTTGTCTGTGCATTGAATACCGTTGCCATATCTGGTCTGGTGATCCTACTATTCATTTTGAGGTTCTTGATAACAACCAAAGAAGAATCTTCAATGTAATCGATCCTGACATGGCATCTCGACTACAGTCACTTTTTCACTGAAATAATGTGGCATCCCTCTTTTCTATAAATATTTTCATACAAACTGCCTTGACAAGCCTCCTCCCCACTAAATGAATTTAAGTGTGCTACTAGATTGGCATCTAGGTCCCACCCTTTTCCTGTTGAAATAGTTAAATGCAACCACCACTTCTACACTAACAATTTCTTTGCTCACACTTCCCAACTGCAAAACTCCCTTCCACTTACTTGTTCCCTAATAACTACAATCTTCAAAAAATTTTAAATGCAACATCTTCTATTGTCTTGAACCCTGTTCATCTTTTATCCTTTCTTCTATCCCCTCTATACCCAGTCTTTTCTATCACTTTCACTCTCTGTAACCCCCCCCCCCTGTGTACTAGTGGCACTCCCACCTTGCTTTGGGTGAAATGATTAAAAAAAATAAAAGAAAAACACCTCTGTTGAAATGGAAGAGAATTGATAATAGTTTTGTTTTATGAAAAGATGAGCATTTTTTTTTTTTTTTTTTAAAGAGGGGGCCAAGTTTAAATTTCAGACATGCAAAAAAATATGGTAACAAGATAGTTTTTCTCTGCCACTATTACTATATAATCCTTTGGTTCCCTTGGCAATATTTGTTTTAAAAAGCTATATTTAGAATTTTGATAACAAAAATATTACACAATTTAGTTATTAGATTGTTTATTTACAAGATGATAAAAATATGTGAACCAACAATAATGCAATATTATTTACCATTTTATAAAGATTTACAATACATAAATGGATGCCCCATTAATGCAACATGGCAAAAGAACAAACGTCTAGTTAATGTGACATAGAGAAGGAACAGACCTTTCCTTAATGCACTGTAGAATGTTGAGAATTTCTTTGTGCTTATTTAAAGTTTGTTTTTTATAAATATGAAGAGATGGCTTCTTAATGAGAATTATGAAGCATATGTAAATTTTGAAAACAAATTTGAAATCAACCCTCAACTGATTTTTATCCAGAAATTTCTATAAAATTATGATGGCTAATAAAAATGTTTTTTTTCTTTTCTTTTTTTAAGTCTCTAACAGAAACGAAAGAAAAAGTTAATTTCAGATCCCACTGCTTCTGTTTTGGTTTTTGGGGGAGAAAAAAAATGTTTTGCATTGGAATGTTTCAAGATTTTCTAAATGTTACTTTTTTTTTTTTTTTTTTTTCTGTTTAGTGCCAACCAACTTTGTATTTTTGCATTCTTTGTCTGGGGCATGGCACAGAACCAGGGCATCCATGTTCTTATCTCAAACTATGCACAAAGACTATATGAAATAAAAATCATACCCAGTTGAAGGATTCTTTGAATTAAGGTGTTTAACATGAACAAATGTAAACTTGGTTTTATGATCTCGTCATAGGTTCAAATCTCCCTACTGCTTATTTTTTAATGATAGGGAATAATTTTTGTTCATCCATTTTAGATCTCGTGTATAAATAGAATTTTCTATATAAGTTTGTGTATATGCTTAGTATATGCATAGTGTGGTTAAACAGTACAATTGTCTAGTGGATTAAAGCATCAGTTCATGAATTTGGTATAGTTGTGAGTTCAATCCTTGGATCAATAAGAATTAGATGCAGGTATCCCTAAATATGGGCAGTGAAACAAGAACAGTCTACCCTTGTAGATTAAAAGGTTCAGTTCAGAATTCCTGTAGGTTACTCAGATCAAAATATATACCTGAGGAAGGCTGGAGAGCACAACAGCCAAAATGTTGTGATACCAGCAACAAAGGTGATGATAGTTGGAATATAAATAAGTAAATAAATATTTAAATTTTATAAATAAATAAATCTTGTAAATAAATCGTATAAATAAATAAATCTTGTAAATAAATATCTTTAGGATCATATTTAACTTAGGGAAAATTATCTTGTATTTTTAGGATATTACTTGTCTGTCTACATCCTGTCCCATCACCAGTCATCCTGAAAAGACTGAGTAAATAATGAAATGTTATATTTCCTCAGTTACTTACCAAGAAAATGATTACTATATTTACTCAAGAGCTGCCATCAGCCATCTTTAAACCCAATGTCAATTTATTTTTTGTTTTATAGGATTCATATTATAATTATTTTCAACTGTATTTACTCTGATATGCAAAAGATATGGGATAACAATATGTAAAAATAATAAGTAGTATCACTTTGCCTTGATATCCTAGAAATGCTCAAACATATATCACTTATGGTCTGATATTTGTAGGAGCGCTGACTAGGTTGCTCATCTTATAAGATGATATGAATTATCAGAGTTCATGATAACAGATGCTAGATATGAAACTTTGGGCTTACGGCTATATAGCGTTGAAATACGATCACTGAAGTTAAGCAATGTCAAGCCTGGTCAGTAGCTAGATGGGTAACTCCTTTGGAATGTCAGGTACTGTAAGCTTTGTGTGGGTGGTGTAATGAATAATGGCTCAGAATTGTTAACTGGAGAGCTGAGTTTCAATTTCAGTTGGGTTTGTTATATTCACTTACTCACAAATATCCTTGTAAAAGGTATGAATCCACCTCTTCTCCCTCCCCCCAGCTATGGGTTAATAAGACTTGTCACTAAAAGCATTATTATCTCAAAAAAAAAATTCTTGCAATCTAAAAATATTTTCTGCCTTTGAATAGCCTGCAAAGTGTTGATAAGCCGTAGGAAAATTAATTAATCAATTGAACTTTAGGAAAATTTGATATCTCTCAATCTACAGTGTGCGTGTGCTTGAAATACATGACAGAAGATTCTTACGACTCTATAAACAGTGGAATAGCCAACCACAAATCATTAATGATCATAGAAAGAAGTATTTGGCCTGAACTGTCATCTGTATCGGATAAATGATACACTGGCTCAATTCACATTCAATGTAGCGCATGTCGAATGCACATCCAGCAAATCGGTTCAGTATTATTTAACTTCATATTAGAACAGAAGATTCACTAGAGTGCTCTTATTTATACAAAACACAGCATCTCACCTGAGCTTATGACTAATTAAACCCTAGAGGACTGGTAATGAGGTTTGATGAATCTTGGTTCCATTTGTATGAGGCTGATGGTAGGGTTTCAATCTCTAACAGAAATGAAATAAAAAGTTAATTTCAGATCCCATTACTTCTGTTTTGGTTTTTGGGGAAAAATGTTTTGCATTAGAATGTTTCCAGATTTTCTAAATGTTACTTTTTTTTTTTTTTTTTTCTGGTTAGTGTCACTAAAAGCATTGCAAGAATTTTTTTTTTTTTTTTTTTTTTTTTTTTTTTTGAGATAACAATCTAAAAATATTACTTTTTGTATGAATGATTCATTGTTTTTTATATACAGTGTAACCCGGATATGAGATTTTCTCTGGTCCCAAATTAGAGCCATACTTACCTAAACAAAATAGACCAAACCCGGATATAAGAGACTTTGTCTCCGGTCCCGACAACTCTCTTATATCCGGGTTACACTGTGTGTGTAATATATATATATGAAGCATTCATACAAAAAGTAAAAGCACAGGCACTATAAAGCCATGGAAACCAATTCTCAACAAGACACAGTGCAAGTTTGATGGTGGTTCTATAATGCTGTGTTAATCTGGTATGGGCTGGGTCTGCAGGTTTGCCTAAACACATCATGTATCCCAACAGCAATGGATTATTCCAGCAAAATAATGCACCATGATAGCCAAGTTGCCCAAAATTATTTGATGATTGTTTTGGAAACTTCTTATGATTGTCGTGGCTATTATGTTTACCAGAGTTTGAGCATTTACAAGACATGGTGAAGAGCTCAATTCGCACACAAGATCTTGCACCTACAAATACCATTTTTTGTTGTTTTTCAAAAATTTTAATGTAATGTCACTCATTTCTCATTCTTTGCTTAATGTTTCTTTTCATTTTCTCATTCTCCCACATTCAGTAACCAGGTATCATAATAAACTACATCCATCAACAAGGCTCCTGATCAGGAGGTTTAATTGCTGTTGTTCCTAGGTTCACTCTGACCTGGGGTGGAAGCACCTATTAGGGTCCCAAGCTAATAGTGAACCCCCATACAAAAACAAAACATTTCGAAAGTATTAAAAAAACGGCAATATCTTTTTATATATATAAAAAAAAAAAGATTGCCAACAATGTTTTATAGCAAAATGACCAACAATACATTTTATCTATGGTTGAAGGCATACAATTGTGTTCAAATCTTTAGATTTCAGCATTGAATAACCCATAGAGCTTGATATACCACTAAACAGAATCAACCAATGAAGGCTCAATAATACCTTGTATCTTAGTGGTTTTATTGACGTGAAATGATTAAAACAAAACTATTGGAGTTGTGAACAGTTATCAAAATAACATGGCCCAATAGCTTTCCAGAACTTCTGACCAGTTGTGAAATTGATGTCTTGTCAAGTTGCTGCACTTATCCAAACTAGGAGTCCTATAGGACATTAAGCACTCAATGGAGAACTGGAGATGATGATGGATGATTGCTGGCTAGCGAGCTGAAAGGAACAGATACTACACTTTTTGTCATTTTAACCATGGAAAACCACCTATTTTGAGTTGCTTTGAGGTCTCTCTATATCCTAAATTGGTCTTACAACAACACTGGATAATCTTTTTCTTCTGGTTGCTTCTAAACAAATGTGAAAGTGTTGATTGGATACAAGTTTAAACAACTTTAATTTTGATTTGTCAGTTATGACAAGCTTTCATGATCAAGGTTCAAGGAGAGGAAATAATAATTGAAAGTGAAATTTTTCCAAACAATTTTGTTTGACATCTCTAAAAATGTTTACTGAATATCTCTGCTGGACTTGCATGTTTTCATTGTGTCACCAAATTTATATCAACAACTCCAGAATAATTGGAATTCGGAAGTGTTAGTTGAAAATATATTAAAGATTTTCAAAATATTACTTTTTCTTTCTGCTGGCTGGTGCCAACCAACTTTATATCACTGCATTCTCCATCGGGGGCATGGCACAGAACCAAGGCATCTAAGTTCTTATGTCAAATAGTACAAAGACTAATGATCTGGGGGAGAAAAAGGATCCTACCTAGTTGATTTTTTTTTTTTTTTTTTTTTTTTTTTTACACGTCATATTATAAATGTACAGGTTGCTATCCACCACCACCCAAAAAATTGAATCTGAAGAGCACATACAAACTAAATGTAACTTTTGTTGATACCTTTTTGTGAGCTTGCTGTATAACACATGCCCAAAAGATATAGGGAGATGATAGAAACTAGATATTAAGGTAAGTATTTCATTTTTATAATCAGATTCCTAAACCCTTTCCTATAAATAGGATTTTCTCTATTTGTTTTAATAATATTACAATGTTCCAAATTGTGATATTGTTACAAAATTTTATTTATATGTTTAATAATGTATTGTATATTTTCACTTGATTTCATAAACTTTGACAAAAAGCTGCATTCATGGGGTTACCTAGTAAGAAATAAAATCAGAAACACAAACATATATACCGAATAAACTAATCTCTGTAAATCATCAGTTCCATCAATTGCATATCTTATTAACACAACAAATTATTCAGTATCTATTTCAATTACTTAGAACAATTACCTCGCTAATTATATAAATGAAAAAGTCTTAGTTGGCAATAATATAAGTGACAAATGGCTTATAAAAAAGCACTGTTGATTACTTACAACTAGTAGTCAATGTATTAGTTATCAAATGATAACTAATACATTGACTACTGTTTGTGGCAATAATTGTAAGTAAAATGATGCACTAAAATAAGTAACCAAGTAATCATTTTAAGTTCTCTAAATATCAATGCCAGTTTGTAGCTACCATTGATTTGTTGTCTATTAGAAAATATGAATGTGGTTTGCAACCTTGTTCTTGGGATCAAATTGACTCTGAGTAACCCAAAAGAAATTAATGTTTTGGACCATGTTACAGACAGTAGTCAATCAATTTAATTCTCTCTTCTGTGGATGCATGGGTAATGTAATGGCCAAGAACTTTTCAGCATCCCCTTACTTTGAGATATATATTAGGTTGGTGCAAAAATAATATCGTTTTTTGACGTACTTTTTAACGTCAAAAAACGATATTATTTTTGCACCAACCTAATATGTGTGTGTGTTATTTTTGGTGGATATCCATGTTTTAAATAGATGCCTTGTTTTTTAGTTTAAACAGTGTGTATTACATCTATCAACCTGTGCACTTGAGAAAACTTAAAGAAAATGTGCTCTCCAAGAAAAGGTGGGGACACAGGTTCGAACCCTACCAAAAGGCAACATTTTTTTTATAAAGTTTTGAGTGATCAGGCCAGTAGCCTTATTACACACTGTTTAAAAGAAAAGAAAAATACAGGGCATCTATTTCAAACATTGGTATCCACCAAAAATAAGGTTTGAAGTAGCAAAAATATCATTAAAAATAAATTCATTAATTCTTTAGAAATATATATATATATGAGAGATGGTGTGATAAAATTTAGCCTAAAGATTGTACTGAAGCGTGAAACTGACAGATGCTGTATTGCTTCCTATGTCCATACTGTCTATACCAATAAACACTAAACACACTATCTCTGATACTGAACACTCTTCTCCGATATAGCAAGGTTTAAACATATATGGTTGTAGCAATTAATCCATAATTAACTTATATATATATATATATATATGTGTGTGTGTATATTTACGCAGCAATTTTTCATTAATGCATGTTTTATTAAATAATATAAACAAGTTTTGTCTATTTATTTTAAGTAAGTTCCTTTCATATTGTCTGATAAGCTTAATAACATTATCATTGAAAGACGAAAGGAAATCACCATATTGATACATGTTTAAATCCAGTCTAAGCCTTCGGTTTGCCTAAGCCATTATCAAAGATGACAATTATATTTCAATACATCAAACAACACACGGACAGAACAATAATGATAGTCTGTTTTGTTGCATGAAAAATTTCAAAGCAACGGCAAATGAGACATGTAAGCGAAAATCGCGTTGCAGCTCGTGACGTTGCACATGACCACACGAGAGTGAAACAAGAAGTATTAAGTATGGGAAGCTGTTGGCTTCAGTTATTAATTATAGGCATTTAAGAATATTTGTGGAGATTTCATAGTTCAGATTAGGTTTCAACTGTTTTCTGTATATAGCTTCAAGAATTTTTAGTTTTTGTTTGTTTTCATGTATCAATATGGTGATTTCCTTTTGTCTTTCAATGATAATGTTAAGTTTATCAAACAATATGAAAGGAACTTAAAATAAATATACAAAACTTGTCTATATTATTTAATGAAGCCTGCATATATATATATATATATATATATATATATATATATATATATGAAAATCTATCACAGAGTATTTAAATTTGTTCATTGTAATTGTTCAGATGAACTCTTTGCTATGGTACCTAGACTTTTTTCATTTAAGTGCAGTACGAGACTGGTATCGAGATCTCGTCAATTTACAGTGGAGCTCACTAGATGTTGCTATAATTTCTATGCTAAGTTTCTTTTCTTACTTGTGGAACTCCCTTCTAGCCAACTTTAATCTGTATAAATTTAAATGCAATGTCAACTGCTATCTACTGTCCTCCTGATTACTCTTTCCTCTTCTCATTCATTATTAATGTTTATAATTCTTCTACACCCTGTAACTCTTAGTGTTTTAGTGGCTTTACTGCCTTGTATGGGGTGATACTGATTTTTTTTTTTTTTTTTTTTTTTTTTTTTAAATCCTGGGATGACATTTCTGTGATGTAATAAACCAGGATAACTGAATATGAAAACAAATCAATTGGGGTGGGGGGAGAGCAAAAGAAAAATCTGACCAATTAATCAGCAAATGGTAATATGACCAATTATTGATGATCAGCTGATTAATTGATTCAACCCAAATCTAGAGAAATAAATAGCTACATCAGAATGTCATGTCCTAATGATGAAAAAAATGATTCATTTTGTATAACAAATATTTTCAACAATTTCTTCTTTTTTTTTTTTTTTTTTTTTGTCAGTGCACTTAACCTAACACTTCTTTCAGCTTATGACCATATCATGTTAAAACACCGATTACCATACAATCACCAAAGTTAAGCAACATCAAGCCTGGTCATTACCTAGACAGGTGACTGTTTGGGAATACCAGGTGCTGTAAGCTTGGATTTGTTGGCGGTGTAATGGATAATGGCTTGGAAGGTTCCAATTCCAGTTGTGTTCATTATATTCACTTACATGCAAATACCCTTGGAGGGAAAGATATGAATCCACCACTTCTCTCCCTAGCTATGGGTTAATTAGTAAGATACTGAATATTTCAGATCAAAATTGCTGTGTCAGGTTGCAAATTTATTGATCCTATTTTTATTTTTTTGTTTTTTTTTCTAATCATTTCATCCGAAGTAAGGCAATAAAGCTATGACGCAATGTATTACTGAGTGTAAGAATATGAAAAAAACAAACATGAAGGAAGGAGAACAATAAAAGAGGAATCAAAAGGCAGAAGATAACAATTGACATTGCATTTAAATTTTTAAAGATCAAAATTGACTGGAAAGCAAGAGTTTCATAAACAAAAAAATGTGAGAAGAAACTTTTTTCATTTAGAACTCATGGTTATATCTAGCCATTTCAACTATGATGAGACCTTGCTACCTATCTAGTACTGAAGTTAAATTCATAAAGTCTACATACCAATGAGGAAAGATCATCAGAACAATTACTATGAAAATATAGAAAAGTAGAGGAAAGCAACATTACAGTGGTGGAAAAGTTTTATATATAAAATTTAACATGTCAAAGTAAATAGAACTCTCATTAGTAAACTGGTCAATAAATGTCTAGATTAATAATTTATTGTATCCAAAATATTGAAGGTTCAGGAACCTCAAAGTTATAAATAAAGTTTCCTAAGATACATGGCATTTTAGCATTAATCAAGTTTTTAATTATATAAATAATAAAAACACCTATCGATATACATTTTCTTTTAAACATTTCATGCAAGGGGTTACTGAGTGTAAGAGACTATAAGGAAAAAAAAAAAAAAAAACATTAAGGAGTAACAACAAAAGAAGAAGAATGAAGAAAGCAGAAGATAACAATTGACATTGCATTTAAATTTTTGAAGATCAAAGTTGACTGCAAAGCAAGAGATTAGAAGGGAGTTCCACAAGTGAGAACTGAAAGAAAAAACTGTTAACATAGAACTTGGTTACATTTTGCCATTTCAATTGTAAAATGATGAAACCTAGCTGCCAATCTAGTAGTGCATTTAAATTCATAAAAGTCGTGATACCAAAGTGGAATGCTTATCAGAAAAATTACCATGGAAATTTTTACAGAAAAATTACAAGAAAGCTATTCTATAGCAGTGGGAAAATGACTGAAGCTGAGGTGCTAGTTCAGGATCGATAACATTGCAGATTTTTCTTTGGATTTTATCAAGAATCTCTAAGTATATAGCGGAAGCGCCAGACTTCTACTCTCCTTTGCATGTATATATAATAAAATAATATAATGTATATATAATAAAACACTGAAAATTTCTACATTTTTTTCAGTATTCACTGATAATTTATTGAATTTTTATTTTATCAATTTTGTTGAAAAAGAAAGTCATCAATATGATAAATGATTATTATTATTATTATTATTATTATTATTATCTATACATTAATACGCTTGTCATGTTTGGTAGAGAGAGACATAGAAAGACAAAAAGACTGTGTTACATAGAGATATAATGAAGTGGGTGTTATCTTAAATAAAGGCAGTTGTTTGTAATGATGAGTTAAAATCCTGTTTTGTTCGTGACCTAACAATCTATTGAGGACATTTCAGTATTTTTAAGAGACTGTCACTTTTCTTATATAGCTATCTGGGAATGGTCATGGGTTGAAAGGTACAGAGTGCAGCATCAAAGAAAATTATTATTAAAACTGTGTAATTTATACAGGTCTAGTTGTTATTTGTTTATGACTTGTGTGTGTGTGTGTTTAATAGGTGTACCCACTGAACTCTTCCCAGATAACCTAACCTAGCTTAATTCCCAGTTCCGTAGTAGCAGCATTTTCTTCGTGATCTACCACCTCCTTGTTGAATCCTTTACACAAAATGTCATGTTCATGCATGTGTGTGCAGGTGTCTCATGCACACTTGTGTGTTTTATGGTATTTAAATACATTCATGTATTTATATGAATGTCTCTCTTGGGATTTGATTCAGTAAGCCAAGGTCTTATGGAAAGATACCTGCCATCTCTCCCTCTGTTTCCCCTACTCTGATTATTTTTCCTTTTTTCTTCACTTTTCTTTTTTTTTCTCTCTCTCTCTTCTCCGCCCCCTTTCCTCTCTCTCTCCCATCTCTCTCTCTCCCATCTCCCATCTCTCTCTCTCCCATCTCCCATCTCTCTCTCTCCCATCTCCCATCTCTCTCTCTCCCATCTCCCATCTCTCTCTCTCCCATCTCTCTCTCTCCCATCTCCCATCTCTCTCTCTCCCATCTCTCTCTCTCTCTTTCATCTCTCTCTCTCTCTTTCATCTCTCTCTCTCTCTTTCATCTCTCTCATCTCTCTTTCATCTCTCTCATCTCTCTTTCATCTCTCTCATCTCTCTCATCTCTCTCTCATCTCTCTCATCTCTCTCTCATCTCTCTCATCTCTCTCTCTCTCATCTCTTTTTATCACCCCCTAAACTCGTTCTACTCTCTCTTTCTGTCCTGAACATTAAATTTCTCATTTTTTTTCTTTTTGAAACAAAAACAATAATAACGGGGGAGGGGGGGTGAAGGTAATGATATAATTCTCATATGAAAACTAAACAGAAATTAAGAAAAAAAAAGTCAGTATGATGATTTTTACAAGGTTTTGCATGGTTATCAGAGCATTCATTATCAACGTGAATCTTTGCAGAGTGATTTTATCTTGACAGCTGTAAACATTTCTAACAAGGGAGAGATGAATGTCATGTAAAAAGACCTATTTATATGCATTTAACAATCCTGAAAAATTCTTTCTTTGTAGGGCGGGTGCAGTGATCAGAGTATGGTTAATTTAAAAACTTAGAGTATCCATTTTGATTTAACAAAATAAAACTCTGTTTGCTTATAAAATGCATGAAAGAGGGTTTTCTATTCAATGAAAACTGACATTTTAAACGGAAATTTCTTTTTTAGATCTTAGACTAGAGAGTATAATGGAACGCTGATTATCCGAGCAATAAAGTAAAAGATCCGGTCATCAAAAAAAAAAAAAAAAGAGGGGAAAAGGAAGCCATAACTAAACAAACACGTTAAAAAAAGTAGGGGAATTGTTTTCATTCAATCGATAAAATAAGTAAAAACAGTATTGCTTAAAATTTTTGATATTTTATTTTACAAAAAAAAATCCTAGTGTTGTGTCGTTTAAAAAACGAAAATATGGAATAGAAAATTCAAGGAATCCTGACGTAATTCGTGCAAAAAATACGCTAACTTTGAATTGAAGTAATGTAAATCGATGATGAAATTTGATGTGGGGATCGTTCATTGTTTTGTGAGGAAAATATCCAGTAGCTTTTGTTTCTACAGTTTTTGCCAACGATATCATTTATCCCCTTTCAACGGCGTCGACTTGCATTTCATACTAACTACTCTGAGAAGTCACAAATCGTTGATAGTTTCGTTCAAACAAAAGGACTATAGAACGTGTCTGTATCTTGTCTGTCTTTAATCTTCGACGTCTGTATTTTCCCCTGTTATTTTGATCATTGTCGAGCGTTTCGGTTTTTACCCATGCATCGATCTCTAGAGTCTTCTCTAAACCCAACTGTCTGCAATTCTCAGTGATTTCAAAGGTCACCCTTTCATCAGGACGAATTCTCTCTTTGCAGTCACGACTATCGACACGCAAGCCATTGTACTGTCGATAGCTTGATATTGTTCTAAGACTCAACGATCATTGCCAGATCTTCCATCTATAATTTGTAATAATCTATTGCATTCCCCAACGATGGTAAGCATCATATTACGGAAATAAAATAAAATATATTACGAGAATTGTCTGATCGTGCTGCTGTAGCAATGAAGTAGTGTTCTAACGGCAGCTTTTCTTTATATTTATTTTGTAAAAATTACAAAATTTTGATACAAGGCCGAACGGCAGCTTTTCTTTCACCATTGTGATGACATTAACTTTGTCAGCAATCAACAGAGCACGTTGTTTTGAGTCCACCATTATGTGATCAGACGACAAGTAAAGATTCTTCTAGAAATCAAGATGTGGGAACAAAAAAGAAAAGTAGATTATATCGTCCACGCTTTGTTTTAGTTTCACTCCACAAGCATGCACGAGTGGAATTGGTGAACCCAGTTCAAATTTCGGTCTAATCCATTGTTCTCATTTTCGCACAAATGCCCTTGTGAGTGTGTGTGTGTGTGGGGGGGGGGTCACGAATTTTTTTCTCTCCTACAGGTGAAACTAGACACTTTAGCCTTTGATGACGGTCTAGAACAAGGGATTACTCTGAATTCAAAATCATAAAACAACGGAAACTACACCACTATCTTTCCCAAGAAGTCATGGCAAGTCACAGCAAATAAAGAAAAAGGAATCTGCGGAGATTCATGACCCCCCCCCCCAACTTTGTGAAGGGACATAGCATTAAAGAAAAAAAAAAACACATACTTCACAGGAAATGAATTCATGTTACAGTTCTTGAAGCATTTTAAGGAGAAAAGGAAAAGAAATGTAAAGGGATCCTTTTTTGCCTTATATCTTGAGGCTTGCTTTTCTTCGTTGGGTGCAAGTATTTTGTTCAGCAATGCACACCCAAACAATCAACTTTCTGTACAGTTGTTAAAATTCGTATTTTCATCGTGGACGAGGCATTGAAATTCCTGTTTGAATCTCTCCGTGATGCTGTCATCCACGGACTTCTTTTCTCGAAGAACAGTTATCTCTAATAATGTGTTATGCTATGATCCATCTCTTGTCGATTAATTCATAGGAAAGTGAATTTCAACATCGAACCAGACAATGAGTATCTCTTAGTTATCGTTGTCGAAAGTGAAATCACCGAGGTTTGTTCACATTCCAACCGAGTCGGTTGCATTCACTGTCGCAGTATACCTATGGAAAAGGTATGAATCCATCTCTTCACTTACTCACACGCTGGCTATGGATTAAATAGGAGAGTATATTGAACTCAATAGCCTTGCTTAGTAACTAGTCTTAAAAAAAAGAGGAAAAAACCTTTGAATTGATCTTTGTTTTTCTTATTCATAATTATCAACAACTGGCATTACTTTAATGTGTTATTATTGCGGCTAAAATTCCAAAGTCTATTTGGAACTATCCATTTTTATTTAATTCTTTTTATCTAATTGTTAGCCATTACTTTTGCCTGGAATTGAAACCAATGAGTATCTGTGATGACTACCCTTGCTCTGAATTCATTTGTCATTGCTATATATATTTTTTTTATTAATACTTGAGGCATTTATTTAATCTACTTTGGATTTCTAAGCTTGTCAAAGCTTCATCAGATCCCCATCAGTTGTGCATATTGATAACCAATATATGTTAGCATTAATTTGGTAATTTACAGGAATTGCCAGAAGGACGTCAGTTGACATTCAGCCACCTCAAGTGACTGCACTCCTTCGTTTATGCTACTTGACTGGTTTCCAATCACAGCTAGAGAGTTCAATCCGCCTGGCTATTTTACGCATAGTGGAAGAGATGTAAGAAGAGATAGATTCATACCTTTGAAATCACTGAGCCGACTTCATATTCCAGCCGAGTCTGTTGGAGTATGTTGGGCACTATATCCTTGGTTGGCACCTAGTCTTAAAAAAAAAAAAAAAAAATATGAAATCCAAACCGTGGAAAAAGCCATGGAAAATCATTCCACTATCTTTTCAAAGAAGTCACAGATAATGAAGAATATATATATATATATATATATATATATATATATATATATATATATCAGAGAGAGAGAGCTGCTATTACAAAATATGTGAACAACAAAAATGTGGTCTAGTCGAGTTGTTTATTTTCCTCTGATTTCATGGATTTTCATTTTAGCGCATTGTACCACTTTGATAAATTTCTCCATTGTCGGACTCTGCTGCTTTTTCCAATTTTGTCCTCCTGTGCAATCTTTGCTGCCTCTTTCAGCCAATACTTAGACGCTGTAAAATCTCGATCAACCGCCTCCCCCCCACATACACACACAAACCACCACCACCTTGTCCGATTGTCAACGGTATTCGCTTTCTTTTTGCATTCATGGGGAAAAACAAAACAAAACAAACCTGACCACTTGGAATAGAGATACGTACTCGGGATAAAGTCGTGACGTAAAATGAATGACGGCATTACAGATTTGTTGGTCATGCTTCTTTCAGCATGTTTTTTCCTCTCACTCTAATTTTGTTAAAATTATATTCCAACACTGTTTAAAAGTGGTCTACTGACATCAAGCCAACCGACCGCTTTCTCTTTATAAACATGTAGTAACCAGCATATTAAATTTTATCATTTGGAACAGATACATACTCGGAACAAAGTGTTAGATTTAAAAACACTGCTACATATTTTACTTACTACCATGCTTTTAAAATTTAAATCCTTCATTTTACTTTGTGTTTAAATAATTTTAACATTATTTAAAGTGGCCGACTCTCATCAACTTAACCGGACTCTCCCCCTTCAGAAACAACAAACCCATTAGAAACCACATCAATTCTAACAGATTTGTACACTGGACAGTTGTAAAATTCAATATTCACAAGGACTTGATATTTCGTTCGAATAATTCGGAATTCAGATAATCGGTGTTTGGATAACTGACGTCTCTTTCAAAAATCTTATTTAGATATGGAGTAGCATTTCTGCTTAGGATCAACGTGTCACTTCCCGGCTCTTTGTATACGCTCAAAGTGTAATTAATATCTGTTCCAATTCCTTTTTTCGGTGTTTCTGTTTTCGAGCCGTTCACGGAAAAACAACGACAGAAGATTAATCCCAAGTATTCCGACTCTGTCAGGAATCGGAGAGCCGAGTTCGAATTCCAGTCAAATCCATTACATTCACTTATGTGCTAATACCCTTGGGAAAATGTATGAATCCTCTTCTTCTCCTCCCAGAAAAATGTTGGTAAAAATAAATGACAAAATGAAAAAAATGAAATAGAACAGACCGGGTTCTATGGCAAATGACAGAAGAAGATTAATTCCAAGGATTCCGATTCTGTCAGGAATCGGAGAGCCGAGTTCGAATTCATCAGAATCCATTACATTCACTTACGTGCTAATACCCTTGGGAAAGATTTGAATCATCTTCTTCCCAAAGCTATGGGTAAATAGCAGGTCAGACTGGGGTTCTATAGTCGTGGATGGCAACTGGTCTACCGCAAAAAGAAATGGCAACCTACTGCGAGAAAAAAATCGTCAGTCATGTATCGAAAAATATATGATCGCCTAAGCGTGTATCACGCATGACGCATATAACTGAATGAACAGCGCCTCACCCAAAATGTAATATAAAAATAATATTGAATAGACAGGCCTTGTGTAATATTAAAAAAAAAAAAACATATCTGGAAACACATTGCATTTTTTATGGATTATAATTCATGGCAATTTTGTTTTTTCTCTTGCGAAGGAATACGATAAATAATGTTTTAAATTTTTCACTGACTAATTTAACTCTTTTTTATGATCTACATTTCGGTCCCTACTTAACCAATATGTGCATAGGCGTAGCCATAGAAACATAAATTATATAAAAAAAATTTTCTCTAAAATTTATCTTAAAATATTCTTTTAGTTATAACAAGCATTTTTATAAAAAGCACTCTTCTCTCTGTCAAAATGTCTTGGTTAAGTCAGCAGATAATTGTGTCTACATTTGCACAAATATCTGAATATGAATAAAGCAGCTTGAAGGGACTTTTTTTTTTTTTTTTTTTTTTAAGAAAATGTCAGCAAACTAAACATGGGGCACGCGAATTAAAAATTGGAGATACCAAAATTAAACAAGTGCTAAAATTTAAATATCTAGGAGCAGTTTTAACAGAGGATGAAAAATGTAACATCGAAATCCGAAACCGCATTGGGGTTGCGAAAGTTGCCTTCCAAAAGTCAAGTAAAGTATTAAGAAACAGGAAAATTTTCAGTGAAAACAGAAAATAGTACTGAACTGTTAATTAATATCGGTACTCCTATCGGGATGCTGGACGATCTCCTCACAGATGAGGCAACAGAAGCTATGTTGAGAATACCATGGGCTGAAAACGTGAGCAATGACAGTTTTAAAGAAAATTGAAAACAAAAAGTCACTTACATACGTAGCATCACAAAGAGACGATTTCATTTCTAGGGCACATAATGAAGGAAAAGGGACTTGGAAAATTACTCACGGGACATATTGAAGGCAAGGACAGTGGAAAACGACACATAACCTACCTAACGAACATAGATTATGAGATATAGCAAAAAGACACTTTACTAAAAGGAAACAGGACGGGAAATTGTGGAGAGCCATGATAGCACACGTCCTGAAGTGACACAGTACATACAAAAACATGTATTAATGAAGAATCATGAGACTAAGAAAGGGGAAAACTGATAATAATAATAATAAGTGTAATATTTAAATATTTACAAGTTTTACTTCTCAAAAAACATGATTAGGAAATTATTCTTTATAAGGAAAAGCTTGCATCTTACAAGATGCAAATAATAATTACATAATTAACGATCATTCTTAAGTATAATAATACAAATTAAAAAGTTGCTTATGAAATTATTTACTTTGTTTTATTTATTTTTATTACTTTAGTTCATTCAATACAAGGCCCAAGAGCCACTCAAAGTAGAGGGTTACTGAGTGGGATTGTTGTAAGGGAGAAGGAAGCAGGAAGTGCATATTATGAAGATATGTAGGATAAATAACGGGTGATTCTGGACTTGAAGAGGTTAAGATTGTAGTGATCAGGGAAGCATCCGTTCGGGAGTCAGTTCCACAAAGTAGCGGTTCTGGGGAAGAAGTTGTCTGAGTGGAACTTAATCCTCACCAAAGGAACATGAAAGGAATGGAAATGGTTTGCCATCGGTAACATGGCATGCCAGGTCCTAGCTGTGAAGGTCTGAATTGATGGGTCTAAGAAATGTAACTCGTTAGAACACTTGCCATAGTAATATCGATAGAGTAGTCAGAGGCTAGCAATGTTTTGTGTGTGGGATAAAGCTTGCAGGGTGGATAATAATTCATCACCCACAAGGCTACGAACTCTGTCTGGAGAGTGAGGATTGGGCAGCACCAGCCCATATATATTAGGTTGGTGCAAAAGTAATGACGTAATAATGTCGTTTTTTGACGTATTTTTTAACGTCAAAAAACATTATTACGTCATTTTTGCACCAACCATATATATATATATATATATATATATATATATATATTCTAACCTGAACAACCCCCCCACACACACACACCAAAAAAAAAATCTTGATACCTAATAATATACATACTTATAGTTGATGTGAAAATAACTACATACTGTAAGGGATTCAATACATTTACTTGTTCTTAAAAGAAATATAGTATATTAAAAATTAATAGTGAAAATATTTTTCAAATTGTAGTTAAATAAAACGTATTCTAACCTGACCCCCCACCCCCCCAAAAAAATCTTTAAATATACAAATAGAAAAAATGCCGTAAGAATTTTTGCCGTTAACAATAAATTTTTTTTAAAAATCCACACGACATGCATTTAACGGATGTAAGATTTCATTGAAGAATACATCCCTACCCCTAACAAAACGTAGCTAATAACGGATACATCAAAATGTAGACATATAGAACACCCCTGTCTAGTAGAAGTGAATTAATCTGTAACCTTGGAAACGTGAATTATGATTTTGGCTGTGTCTTTAAAACCCAGTAATTTTAAGTTACTCCAAAATTCGCTTGAGGATGAAATAAACTAATGACTTTAATTTAATTACAAAATTAAATTTGGACCTTCTATTTTTGAAACATGGTTAGAACTGTGTAGCGGAAAAACCATATTTTAAATCAATTAAGTTATTATATATATATATATATATATATATATATATATAAAAAGGTTGGTGCAAAAATAATGTCGTTTTTTGACGTTCAACTTTGTGAGAAAACGACCTTACTTTTGCACCAACCTAAATATATATTAAGCAAATTACAGCCTAAGCAAGGCGGGAAGCCACTAGCACGCAAAGGGTTACAGAGTTGGAGTGAGAACAAAGAGGAGTGATAGAGGAAAGGATGAAGAGACGGTTAGGGGATAGATAAGGGCATCTGGAGACGTCGATTGACATTACATTTGAATAGTTGGAGATTATAGCTATCAGGAAAACAAGAAATAGGGAGGGGGTTCCGCAGGCGAGAAGTGCGAGACATGAAGCTATTGGAGTAGAAGAGACGGCTGCATTTAACAACTCCATTCTTGGTCTAATCTGATTCTGAGCCTGGCAACAGGACTTTTAGCAATATTTATTTGCTTAATTTATTTATTATTGCTGAATCCGTAACGAGATATGTTAAAAATAAAATAAAAATAAAAAATAGGGGTATATTCTAAAGAAACAAACATAAGTATTACTTACCATATAAAATTATTCTGTACAAAATTAAATATATTTTATTTTTAGTTGTGTAAAATAGCACTTATGGGGAGACTCGGTAAATTTCTATATTGTAATGAGCTTCAGCTTATAAGCAGACATAAGTCTTTGAAAATCTGTACTTCTGATATGCAAAATTCAATTTTCAGTAATCTTTCTACAATTAAATGAGCCATCTGGACAAAATATAGCATACATTTTTGTATAAAGACTAAAATCAGACAATACGCATAGCGTTCAGCAGACATTAGCAGCAGCTGCTGATTCGTTGAAAGCCAGACTTTACAGCAAAGTTTTATTTAATCGTAAGCCAAGTATTAACTGAGCTGTTTTAAAAAAATTGTTAGTGTTATCCTATTACTTATTTATAGATTAATTTTTTTTTAAATATTAATTTTCGTTTAAGATCCTATTTTTCATGTCCTATAAATGACTTTATGCACATATGTAGTAATTTCTAAGGAATCTATGAATTTCTTATCCAACATTACCAAACATTGGACTAAGTGTGGATATCCATGTTTGAGTAGACGCCCAGTTTTTAAACAATGTAATGTAAATTTACATCTACCGGCCGGTGTATTCGAGTGACTTTGATAAAGAAAATGAGCTCTTCAGTGTAAACGTCTGGAGTAGTAAGAAATAAAAATATAATCCTGGAGATGAGTGCTACGAAGTTGTGAAACCATAAAAGAATTATAGAAAAAAAGGACATAAAACAAGTTTTACTTCACTAAGTAACCGTCACCATAGAATCTCTTTAGAGTTCGTTATTTTTACAATTACAATATTTTTTTTATAAAAATATGATAAAATTTTTTTAAAATAGTATTGAAATTTTATACTTCTGAAAATGAAAAAAAAAAAGATTATATAACTAAATGCCAAAAAAAAAAAAATTAAACTAAAATATTTAATAATAATATCGTTAATTTTTAAAAATGACTGGATTATTTACGTATGGATCGATATTTTTGTCGAGGCTCAAAATATCTGTGTGCTCTGGCAAATCCCATGCTGTTCAAGTAGAAGAACTAAATGCAATGAATGCGTATCATGCATGCTTAGTTCTGCGTAAGAAAAGGGGGTCGAATCAAAGTAGGGTTCACTTGTTAATTTTACGTATTGCTTGTTTTTAGCGTGATTTACAGAAAGGGAAATAAAGAAGCATACAAAATAAAAAATAAAATAAAAAAAGTAACGCTGTTCTTCATTATACAACAATGAAAACGATCGAGTGAGGCAGTAAGTGAACTTCCCAATACATACCATTGACCATAATAGATCAACCGAATAAAAAGAAACTAAATCCCTGAGATTAAGAGATTTTAAGAAATAAAAAAAATCTTTTAACAAGATTTGGAATTTCTTTAATTAATAAAATTGCATATAGTCAGCAGAACCGACTCCACTTGATTGAGTGGCATACATGGTTCAATCAATTCAATTAATGAATGAAAGAAAAAATTAAGCATGAAACAGGAAGTGATGACTTTCCATCTAAATAACAATATTACAAAATTAAAAATCAATGAGAATATCGAAGACTTGCTTTCACTTGATCTCCAATAAGAAGAGCCAGCTTTTAACGTGAAAAAACTGTGAATCTTAATTTTGTGTGTGTGCTCCATGTATTTTGTGGAGGGTGAGACCATGATTAACCCAGTTAAAGACATTGAAGTTTATTTCGGTTTTTTTTTTTTTTTTTTTTTTTCTTCTTAATTCGAAATATAAATTTGAAAATTATTTTCAACCATTCACCTACCCCCCCCCCACCACCAAAAAAAAGATAAACACTTAGGTGACACTGTCAGTGATAAAAACGTATGAACGAACTTCAACTGCCAAACAATTTAGCTTTTTTTTTTCCCCTGCTATCTCGACTTTACAATACTTTTTTAGTTTATTATTATTATTATTATTTATCTTTTTTGTTCTGACCTCAAGACGATCGACTTCTTTCTTACATCTACTGCTACAACCATCACTACTACGACTGCTGTTATTACCGGTGTTGTTAGTTAATAATAAATAAGTGTGGGTACTGCGTCACAACACAGACGACGGACAGGGCTACAGTTTGTAAGTTACCCGGTCAGGTGCGACTACTACCACCACCAAACAAATAAACAGACCACCTGTGATAATTTGTGTGTAAAGAAAAGCGATGTGCGCTCCAAATGGACCCCGACAATTACCCTTAAAAAGAAAAGTTTCTGAAGGTTCTTGATATTTCTTCTTTTTATACCAATCTTTATTTATTATTCAATTGAAGTGACTAACTTTAGGTTTTTTTCTTATTTTCTATTTAGCGCGTTGAATTGTTATTTAATGATTTTATTTTAATTTTAATGAATAACGGTAAAACTAAAAAGAATTCTCAGAAAGAGGGAGAAAAATTATGACGATGTATTGGAAACTAAATGTTACATTACAACACAGTAATAAAAAACGCAATGTTAGATTATTACACACAATTACTTTTATTTTAAAAAATTTAAGATTTTTTTAGAGAAATTGCGTTAACTTTTTTTTTTTTTTTTGTTTATATTCATATTCATTTATCATGTAAAGATATGGACAATTACATCATAAAGGTTTTTCAATGTCTCTTCTTTTTTTTTTTTTTTTTTTTTTTTTTTAGCACTAATCACCATTTTTATTTTTAGTAACATGATTTTAAATTTCCATATTTTAAATAGAAATTATGCAGTGTGTGTCTGTGTGAAAAGAAAAGCCCAACACGTTGATGAACATCATCTCATCTTCTTCCTCATCTCTAAAACATCCATTCATCCATCCTTCGTTGCTTAAAGAGTTGTACTGCTATCTTTCTCCTCCTCCTCCTCCTCCTCCCTCTTCATCTTCCTCGTCAGTCATTGTTTTTGTTGTTGTTTCCAACAGAAGGCACGAAGAAGAAAAGAGAAAAAGATGCAAGGTAGACGAGAGGGCCACCACTGCTGCCTGATCATTTAAAAAATACACTCGTCGTATAACAATATTTAGAATTGATATAGCTTGTTTCCAAATCGCAAGTTTCCGCGACTCTAGTTAAAAAGAATGAAAAAAAGCCTAGTAAGTTTCTTCTTAGACTTACTTACTTAATTATTGTCCTAATTTTTAAAATTTAAAACACTTTCAGGATTTATATTTTCATTTGTTTTGTTTTTTCACGCGATCTTATCACCCCCCCCCCCAAATGTAAAGATTGAATGCTGAATTTCTAATTTTTTTTTTTTTTTTTTTACTTCCTCGACATCAAACAACAAAAGGCATAAATCATTTAAAAAATACATCTACCGTTCGTTTTCAAAGGTACGGACACTATTTTTTTATTTTCTCGTTTGTTTTTTTGTATTTTTTTCTTTTTTTTTTTTTTTTCTTTTCTTCATATGTTGTCATTTTTCCCTTTGTTTTGTTTTTGTTTTTTTGTTGACCTAAAAACGTAATTTATTTTCTTTCTTCCAATACAAAATGTAAATCCAATTCATTGATCTGTTTCTTCATCCGTCTTCCAAAACAACAACAACCTTACATTTTTAGCTTGCCTTGTTTGCTTTCAGTCCAAAAACCTTTTTCCTCGATTGCCGGGTAAAAAAAAAAAACAAAAAAAAACATCGTTTTCTCATCTTCAGCCTCAAGAATTTAGAAATGATACCAATTTTATTTTTAACCTTTTAGTTTAAAATGTCCTTTTCCTGCTGCAAATTCCTTTATTTCTTTTTGTCTAAGCAAAAAACGGAGCGTACATGTGATTGTGATGTGTGGGCTTTTTGTTTGTTTTTTTTACAAGACAAACTGAAGACGGGCACATGCTGACAGCACATTCATTCGAATATTATATCAACACAAAATAAAATCTGATATAATCTTTTAAAAATAGCATCTTTTTGCTTTCAAATGATTTTTTTTTTATCTCAAATTAATTAAAGTAAACCGTTTTGAAACTAGTCTATCATAATCTACTACATCGTCATGTATTTTCTAAAGAAATTAACGTTTGATTATAAAATTAAACGCTAATTATGTTCATCTAAATTTCTTTATTAACAGTTACTATTTAAAAAGTGCAAAATTTTATGGATTGCCTTCACTATTCTAAATCATGAAGGATTTTTTGCTTTGTAGTTTTTTATTTTTTAAATGAATGTCTGATTTTATGTCAAAAAAATCCATGTGTATTTATTTGTTGTCTCCTGCGCGTTTGTATGCGTATCGAATGAGTGTGTCAGTTTCAGATTCCCTTCCACATGCAAAAAGTAAAAAAAAAAAAAAAATGTGCATATAAGTTTCCTATTCTATTTGTGCATCATACAAACACATATTTTGAAGAGTACAGTTTTCTGCATTTCCCAAAGTTCTCCAAACTTTTTTGTTACATTTAGTTTAGTGTTTTACTTTTAGTTCCCAAATAAATAGTGTGATGCTTTCGTTTTCATTGTTATTTTTTAGTCCTGGGATATTTTATTTCTTGTGAAAATAAGGAGTGGATATATCTTGTTTAATACTCATTCTGGTAATGTGAACATTTCAGTTTTCTCTTTCAACAAACTAAAGTTGTAGGCCAATCCAAATAGTGTTTGTAATGTTGGTGATTATCTCTTTAAGTTAAACTAAACTCCTACCATCATTTAAATTTTCCTACTTCACTAATTGTGCCAATTATCTAATTCCTAGTAGGTATTAAGTTCAAAGTGGTATAATTTCTGATTTATTGTTTCATTACAATAAATAATTTTATTCAAAGTTCTTAACAGAAACTAGATCATGTTGTTAATGATTGAAGAGGGAGACAGACAAATCCTAAAAATAACTGATAGTGACATTAGTGACTCCAGTACTTGGAAGTTCCATTTTTATATGCTTAATGAATTTCCAAGTATAGTGATTCTTAACTAGGTAGGAATTCCCCTTTCCTGATGAGGGACTTTTAGGGTTTCAGTGGAGAATTTGGACTTCATATTGGAAGTCAAACTGTTGGAATATTGATCTTTCTACAATTCACCTTTTCAATCAATCTTGGAAATGAGGCATTATATCCTCGAATACATTGCAAATGATGCAATAGGCAAGAAAGAAATAAAAACAAACATCTTTATAAAATAATGTTTTTTTTTTTTTTTTGTTTTTTTTTGTTTTTTTTTATGCATTTGATTATTACTACTATTATCCTCATGTGATGCTTACCTGTGTCTTACCTATAATATATGGTGGCTTCTTGCTGGACTGCTATCATTGATTGTTGCACGGGCATGTGCTAATCATGTGGAGTCCAATGATTATCACAGTGAATAGTTATTTTATTTGTTCAAAGCTATGATTTTTATCTAATATGTTTTTATTTATAATTAATTATCCAACAACATGATTGTTTGGATTTAAAATTTCTCTTTCTCTCTCCTGCTCTTTTTTTTTTTTTTTTTTTTTCTTTCTTCTCTCTCTCTCTTTCTCTCTTTCTTTCTCTCAAAGCTAAGCTTTTGGATTGAAGATGTGAGCAGACTGATATAGAAAAATTATAATGCTGAAAGTGATCTTAATAAACTGGGCTTCGAGAGAAAAAGACATGATTTGGAAATGACATTGAAGATTTTGAAGGTGTACAAATATCACAGCTAAGAATTTTAAAAAAGAGACTGGATAAGAAGCATGCCACCAACATTCACAATTTGAACTCATACTGTTGGAACCAGAAATAAAGCTACTGTCATTCCTACAGGTAGACCCTGGATAATTATATAACCCCTTTGTCTGTTTACTTTTATGTTATATAATGTGTGTGGGATTTTAAAAACTTTATAAACTGTTTTGTATTTAAAAATATTACATTTTCTTAAAATTTTTGTGTGCACATGTCATGCATCTAAAATATTTTGTATATGGAATTCTTTAATTTTTTTAATGATGTACATTATACAATTCTTTATATTAGGCATATGCAAAAATTCCTTGTGCCTTTTAAAATAAAAAACTGAATACACAATAAAGTGTGCTTCTTTTAATAGTAAAAGAAATGGCATAAATTTTTGCACAAACATAAGACATGAATTTTTAAAATAGATTATATAAGTTTCCTTATAATTTTTGTATATATTATATACATACATGCTTGCATAAAAAAAAATATAGTTTAAATTCTTACATGGAATTTAAAAAACTATATATTATATATATGTGAATGTGTGTGTGTATATATATATATATATATATATATATATATATATGTGTGTGTGTGTGTTTTATTGAATATATATGTGAATGTGTGTGTGTGTATATATATATATATATATATATGTGTGTGTGTGTGTGTTTTATTGAAAACGATTGACATGGCACTGCAATTAAGCTTTTTATTATATTTTTCTTTTGTTCATAAAAGTGATTTCTTTTCTGGACATAGAGTATGTGAAAACTGCAAATGATGGTTGTATCAAAGCACTTTTGGATAATCTATCAGCAGTTATCAAGGATTTTTTTTTTGTTTTTTTGTTTTATCTAAATATGTAGATATTTGAGTGGGAGTTGTGCTGACTATGCAGAAATGAAAACATTTCTAATATATATATAATCAAATTCCTTACTTAGCTGATTGTTATACTCAGTACCATGTCTGCAGTGTTTTGTAGACAAACCATTTTGTAATCATTTGATCCACTCATCAGGAGATTTTAGCAATTGACTGCTGTTTTTGTTGGATTTTTTTTTTTTTTTTCATTTTGGTTATATTCATACTAAGTTTAAAAATAATTTGTGCTATTTATTAGTACAGTTTTTTTTTTTTTTTTTTTTTTTTTTTTGTGTGTGTGTATTTACATAAACAAAGAACATCCATCAAAATGGCTGATAGATTAGCCGAAATCACATGGGTCCACACATCATTTGGACATTTTTTACACACTCTATATTCAGAAAGGAAATCACTTGCAAGAATGCAAGAAAAATATAAAATGCTTAATCGCAGTACTTTGTCAATCTTCAGTGAAACCTGTATAAACGAGGGATTGCTGCTCAAACGAGGGTATTCTGTTCAAATTCTTTGTTTATAACGGTTTCATTGAAAACGACTGACAAAGCACTGCGATTTAAGCTTTTTATTTTTTTTCTTGCATTCTTACAAGTGATTTCCTTTCTGGATATAGTGTGAAAAAAAAAAATAAAAATAAAAAAATGTCCAAATGATGTGTAGATCCATGTCTTTTTGGCTAATCTATCAGTCATTATGAAGGATGTTTCTTTTTTTTTTTTATTTAAATAAATATATATACACACACACACACACGAAAATGGAAAAATCAATCCAATGGTAATTAATAGCAAATAAATTATTTTTTAACTTAGAATAAATATAACCAAAATGAGGAAGAAAAAAAAAGCAATCAATTGCTGAAACCTCCTAATGAGGGGACCAAATGATTACAAAAAGGTTTGTCTACAAAACACTGCAGACATTGTGCTGAGTATAACATTAATCAGCTAAGTAAGAAACTTGATTATATATATATATATATATATATTAGAAATGAACTAAGTAATAAATTAGAATATATATATATATATATATAGTGTGTGAATATTTATGGACATACACATTGCCCACTGGGAAATTGCATTCCTCATGATACAGAAACACCAGATTTGACCATAACAACAACATCCACCTCCCCACTCTCACTCCCATCATTTAACCTGTCACTTTGCCAATTCCAGTGTAATCTTTGCCCATATAAATAAACATATATCATTAGGTAATAAGATCTTCACTGGCATGAGATATTCTATGTGTGTATTTTTTTTAAATTATGTAATCTCTTATTTATATGCTTACATGAGTGGGTGCTGAAAAGTTCTTGGCCTAACCAAAAACAAATTTTAAAAAAATTGTTTGTTCATTTATTCAGATTTTGAGAAGTGGCTCCAGGTGAGAACTTTCAGAACTGGCTTGTTTGTGTGTTAATTTTTACAAGAAATATATATTAAACATGAAAACAAACAAAAATTTAAAAAAAAGCTTCATACATAAAACAGTTGAAACCTAACCTGAAAAAAATAAACTATGAAATCTCCACAAATATCCTTAAATGCCTATAACAGAAGCCATTGGTTTATACCAATGGCTTCCCATACTTAATACTTCTCATTTTTCACTCTCACATGGTCATGTGTGAAGTCATGAGCTGCGACGCGATTTTCGCTTCCGCATCTCGTATATACAAGTTTGTCATTACTTGGAAATTTTTCATGCAGCAAGGGCAGACTATCATTGTTGTTTCGTCCGTGTGTTGTTTGATTTATTGAAATTGTCATCTTTGATAACAGCTTGTGTAAGCTGAAAGCTTAGATTGGATTTAAACATGTATCAATATGGTGTTTTCCTTTTGTCTTTCAACGATAATGTGATTGAGCTTATCAGACAATATGAAAGGAACTTACTTAAAATAAATTGGCAAAAGTTGTCTATATTATTTAATGAAACATGCATTAATGAAAAATTGCTGCCTAAATATACAGAATTTTTATATATATATATATATATATATATAATTGTGAAATTGTAAAATAATTTCATATAAGAAATATAGTTTTTTTTTGTTTTTTTTTTATATATATATATATATATATATATATATGAAAATTTGATTCTGCATTACCTTTATAACTAATCTTACATAACGTTTATACATTTCATATCCATTTCATATATAGCAAGAAGTGAGGATAAAATAACTGAGTTGTTTGACCATTCTACTAACCACTATGCTCTGCTTGAAAGAGACTGATTTAGATAGTTGACAAATCAATAAGTGATATGAACATACAAAAATTAGTGGTTATTAAACAAAGACCTGAAACTGCAATAAATTATCATATTTAATGCCAATGGTATATGAACCGTTCCAAAAATGTCTCCTGGATGATGTTACATATAAAGTTGACATATCTATTAGGCTAATGTTTATTTAGACCATGTAAACTAACATTGTGGAGATATGGTGGAGTAATGGATAGTGGCTTGGTTTGAGGAATCAGAGAGCCTAGTTTGAATTTCAGGCAAATCCATTACATTCACTTATGTGCTAATACCCTTGGGAAAGGTATGAATTCTCTTCTTCCCCCCCCCCAGCTATGGGTAAATAGCAGGACAGACTGGGTTCTATAGCCTTGGATGGCAACTGGTTTACCGCAGAATGAAATGGCAACCTACTGCCGGAAAAAATCTGCCACAGTCATGTATCGAAAGATACATGATAGCTTACATCTGTATCACACATAACTGACTGAAACTAACATTACTTGTACAATACTCCATAATATTGTAATATTAAATATGAATAGTCATGTGGATGGATTGGTGCTTATGTCACCAAATCTCTAAGTTATGGACAAAAGTAAAACTGAGTCTTTTAGTCTGACAAGCATGATAAATGAAACAGACTGGTTATTTATCAATCTATTTCATTAATAATCTTTATCAGACTATTTCATTTAATAGGAATAACTTGAAGTTTATATAAATTAAATGTAGATAAATAAACTTTAATATTGTTGAAAAAAAAAAGTTTTCAATTAAAAAAGAAAAATGGTGGAACTTGATGAAAACAAATTTGGATTTGTTTGTTACTTTGTAGTTCATTACTACTGATTAATGAATTGAATCTTGACTGGATGTCCTATACTTTGTGGCCTTTTGCCAAGACTCAACTATGCTTAATAAATAACTAGTCTGCTTTTGCTAATTTTTTTCATTCCTTTTGTTTTGAAGTAGTTGAAAATAGTCTCTTAGGTACCCTCCCAAAACCCTTTTTCTATTGTTTAAACCTTTGAATTGATCTTTGTTTTTCTTATTTATAATTAACAACAACTGGCATTACTTTAATGTGTTATTATTGCGGATAAAATTCCAAAGTCTATTTGGAACTATCCACTTTTATTTAATTCTTTTTATCTAATTATTAGCCATTACTTTTGCCTGGAATTGAAGCCAATGAGTATCTATGATTATTACCCTTGCTCTGAATTCATTTGTCATTGCTGTATATATATTTTTTATTAATACTTGAGGCATTTATTTAATCTACTTTGGATTTCTAAGCTTGTCAAAGCTTCATCAGAGCCCCATCAGTTATATGTTAGCATTAATTTGGTAATTTACAGGAATTGCCAAAAGGAAGTCAGTTGACATTCAGCCACCTCAAGTGACTGCACTCCTTCGTTTATGCTACTTGACTGGTTTCCAATCACAGCTAGAGAGTCCAATTATGCCCTGCTATTTTACACATCATGAAAGGATGTAAGAAGAGATGTATTTATGCCTTTCTCAAGGATGTTAGTGCCAAAATGAACGCAAACTGGCTTGCTTATTCCATATTTCATGCTGTTAACTGTTACACTATCGCTGTAGAGTAGCTAGCACCCATTCAGCACTCAACCAGATGGCCTGGCTCATAGCCTTAAATAGTCTACAATTAAGTACTTCAACAGTTGATTAATAAGTTTATACTAAGCTTATTAATATTCAGACTGATCTTACTTTATTTGGCTATACAGCATTTGACCCTCCTCTATTCCTTGTAAGTTGTCTTGTTAATTGTCTTGTAACTTATTGTTCTGTGTTTTTTTGTATGTATCCCTTAGTACCAGATACTGGTGCTGAATAAATATATTAAGCACTCCTTCTTCTCTGTGTATCATCTTCCTCGACGATACAACAACTACATTCTAACGGAATAGGAGGGGTTCTGTGGAAAAAGTTGTTTGCAAAATCTAAAACACCTATCAAAATGCATTGTGGTCAGGGTAAAAAGTGAAAGGGCAGGGCACTTGGAAAAGAGCTGAACATTAAATGATGTGTGCAGAGACAAAGCTAAATGAATGCAATAAAACTGAGAGACTATTTAAATTGGTAATGGCTAAAGTAATTATTATCTCTCTAGCTTCAATCTTTACTTGTTTTTGTTTCTAATATCAAATATACTAAATAATATTATATACTTTAGAGAAAAGATAATAGGTTAGATTGGCTGCAATGTTGACTCAATTTGCCATGAGCTCAATCTGCTTTCTCTAACAATATTATTTCCTAATTTGCATCAGGTTACTCAACTGCACACTCCTGTTGGCATCTGAATCCAATTCTTGGGCTTTGTAGTATATTAGAATTTTTCTGCAAAACACTAATCCTCAAAATATTTAGTATTGTTGAAGTTATTGCTAACATTTTTTTGTCAAGAGTTACCAATTCTACATTTTATTCAATTTTGTAAACCAATCAATAAAATTTGAATTAGCTAATTTGTTTGGAAAAATACTTTAACAAAATCCTTACTTTGTGGTTTAATAATTTCTTTAATTTTATAAGACTTCATAGTAAGCAATATTTTCTAAGAAAATTTCTACCCCCCCCCCCCTACACACACTTTTTCCTTTTTAACACCAAATTTTTAATTTTTAAATTTGTAGGATTTCTAACTCTTGAGCATGCAACATACAAGTGGTTGTGCATAAATATTTCTTTCTGGTGCCAAATTCCAAGTTTTTGAAGCATTTGACCTTGTGATTTGTTTATAGTTCTCACAAGTGAAGGGCGAACTGAAAACTGAATTCTTGTATATATAAAAATTTAAAGAAAATATATGCAAGAAACAATATTGCATTTTTATTAAATAAGTATTTTAATCATTAAATTGTTTTTAAAATAGTGGAAGTGTTTTGTATGTTAAATAATAAAACTTAATTTTCCAAAGTTAATGAAAATTTATTGTACTAAGCTACACACACTAGTAAAACCAACTGTACTTTGTACCCACTTACCTGTTTACACTTCTCCCCAAAATTTGTTTTCAATCAATGTATGGCTATTTTAGAGGGTGTAATGGACTAACAGAAGTCACATAATTTTATATATAGATGGATCTCTTAGAATCATTTTCCCTGGGCACACTAATCCACCCTGAAAGATTGCCAGATATGCCCCCAAGTTAACAAAAGAGGAATTTATGAATTATTTTTATATTTAAAAAAATTATTTTCAAAAAAAGAGATATTATGCACATGGCTTCCGGTCAAGTCTTTGTCATTTGATATTTTAAACTGGATGCTAAATTCCTTAATCTTTAAGGAGTGGATAATCCTTTCCCCTTTTGCCTTCCTCAAGAGATTTAAATTGGTCATTATCAGCTTCTCTAAAATGAAAATAGCAGATTCTTGATAAATCCCTTTAAATGAAAACTGTACTGCTAATTGTCTTTGGGAATGCTAAACCAAATTTTCATATTTTCCATTGATTTGTACATTTCTCTTTCTCTCCTTACATCTGAATGCTATAAGTGGTGAGATATAATAAAATCAATTATTAATGTAAAGACCAAACATTAGAAAAGTATACAGATGTTTTGTTTTTTTTTCCTTTCCTTAGTCAATGTGACAAAATAACACTAATAGTTGTTAACCAGATTTTTATTATTTTTTATTATTTTGTTATGATTAAACTTTTTTCTCTCTTTTACTTTATAATTTTTTTTAAACAACCTTCCACTTTTGGGACACAACATTTTAGACTTACAAGTTTTAAAAAAATATTCTTTGCTAAAAAAAAATATAGTACCATATTTAATAGCATAAAAAACTAGAATATTAGACACTCTCAACCTATTTCTGTAGGACATATTTAAGGGAAATATTTTTAATGTATTTAAGTATGTCCTGTTTAAAACAAGCTATCAGTACATTAGAAAAGATAAAATCACTTTAGCTATAGAGGAAAAAAAATTACTGTAAATAAAAAGTTAGATGAACATAATGCAAGAACTCATAACGTAAACCCACTCCTCCCTTCACCAGTCATTTTTTGGCTGCTTTCTCTGCAGCCTTAATGTTGTGTTTTCTAAGTTAGTGTTTTACCGTTACTAGTATTGTCTTTTATTTACATTTCTTTTTCTGTAGAGGCATATTTAAGTACAATGAACATTGCCAGTACTTTAAGATAATTTCATTTACATTGCCATTAGAAGTAATGTTGGAGTAACTCAGGATTATGGAGATTGGCTAGTTAGAAATGGCTGTCAGTTAAAATTTATAGTCTTTGGTATTGAGTTTTAACGATAAAACCAGCCTGCAGGTGACCTCAATGATATGTCAATTTTGAAAAATTTATTTTCATGCCTCTCTTATACCAACAAATATGGTATAATGTAATCTAAAAGTTTGATATGAGCTTTGATCTTTTTTTTTTTTTTTTTTTTTTTTTTTTTTTCCCAATGATCAGCAAATACAATTAAATTCAATTTGCATTGTCTTAGATGGTTTGGTCACATCCAACAAGCTTCATCATGCATTAGGACTGGACTGTCTCCGAGTTCAGGGTTCCTGGTCACAGAGGTCAAGGTAGACCTAGGAAGATGTGGAAGGATTGCATTGGGAGGGATGTGCAGGGGTGCGGCCTTGCCCACTTTAGCCTGCTGGTTGATAGGGATGCTTGGAAATAGGGAGGGAGAGCTAGTCAACTGCTGCCTACCCCAATCACTTGGAAACCCACAGTAGTATGATCAAAGCTCTGGATCTTGACTTGCTTATGGTTCAGAAATCTTGCTTTATTTGGATTTATAATGCAGAAAAGAAAAATGAAGGTCAAAGGGATGACGTTCTTTTGTAATCATCTGAATCAAATAAAGAATAAATCCTTATTTTGTCTTTACCAATTCCAACCACATGGTAAAGCATGAAAAACGGTAGCAGCCTGAGTAGTAATGTTTTATGAATTCCAACCAATCAAGCTATATAGTGTCAGATTTATGTATGTACTAGTATGAACTGCAGCCCAAAGACACGAGGGCCCTCAAGTCTTTGGCCCCTGATAAAACTAAAAAAAAAAAAAATAAATAAATAAAGATATAAGAACAGAAGAGATTTGTTTATTTTCAGATTTTAATGGGGCTCCTTTGAACTAATTTGAAAACATTGAGTATTTGGGTGCCTCTAGTTGAAGTGGGTTTATTTATTTTTTTTTTTTTTAATTTGATGGAGCCCCCTTTATATTTTTATATACATATAGATTTTTGATGTAGCAAGTCAGCATTTTCCTTCTCCATTACTTTTATGTATTTTAGGATGTTTTGCTAGTGAATTTGAATACTAAAATTCCAGTGTAAAACAGGGCCCTTCATTATAGATATATTTCTGGAGGATGTAAAGTTCAGATAAAAATATCATGAAGTTGTTAATGGAATAAATTGGAAGAGTTTCAAAATCATGAAAAATTTTAGCATGAAGTGTCTTAGATCAAAACAACATCCAAAAAGTTTTTTTAGACACTGGGGGTGCATAATGAATGGGTCCCAAAATTCTATCTAAATCTGTCTATATGATGCATTTCACCCTTTGGGACTTCATCTATATGAGACACACACACACACACATATATATAATATTAGTCATAAAATGTTCTCAAGTCATGTGACCAGATTATATGCATTGCACTCATTCAGCCATGTGCCATTGTTGCACCAATTTCAGATTTTGGGTTAAGACAAAATCCTAAAACTAACTCCCAATTATTACCTAAAATAATACAGCAGAGGTTTGTTGCTGCTTTTTACAAGATTTGTATTACCCTTTGTTTGAAACTTGTAGAAATCTCCTAAGGTCACCCATTTTATTACTGTCAAGAACAAAAACTTTGCTTAACTTTGAGCTGTTTGAATTACAGGTTATAATTACAGCACTAATGCAACTGGAAATAAGATTGTGATTTTATGAGCACAGACACAAATATTATTGAGTGTAGCTTTGTCTGGCACAAGGCTCGTGAGAATTGAATTTACTTCTCCGGCAATGATTTGCAAGACTAGCTGATCACTGTTTTAAGAGGCATCCGTTGGTTGTCATTGTTTAAACAAAATATTTTGTTGAAAAGACAGTCAGAAATTTATTAAGTTTAGAAATATGTCCTGTAGAGCTATAGAATAAAATTTGATGCCACATAAGTATTGTAGATTTTATAACTACATGAAAGTATTAACTATTGGATATATAGCACCAACATTCTGAGAAAGTGAGTCAGTTTTGAAAATCGGCATTTGAAATTCTGCCTTTTCATGAAGGTTGACACTATTAGTACTAGAACAAATTACCATTTTAGCCAGCAAATTGTTTTAGTGTCAAGAGGTTAATGAAACATAGATCACAAAGGGGCAGCCAATAAGATTTAATTTCCATTGACTATAATCTGAAAATTTAACAAGTTCTTTTGGTTTAACATCACAGTACTCGGTACTCTTAAAGATAAATTAGTTTAATTGAAAATGTGTATTTATTTTCAAATACGTTTTGACTTCTTCACTTGTTTTTGTTGTACAATAAAAGATTAAGACAACTCTATTCATTCTTGTGCATACAAAAGATGCAACTTGATGGATTTCCTTGTGTATTTACACTTTCTTCCTGGGTTCATGCACAAGTATCTATGCTCTTATGAGTTCTTGCTTTTTTTTTTTCTTTTTTTTTTTTTCCCATTCTTCAAGCCTTTCTGCTGTAATCCGCCCCCTCACATAAACCTGCCCCCCTGCACCTATCATGCAATTATACAACAGTTATCATTTACTCTTTTGTTCTATATCCACATATAGGTGTTTCTCTCTCTCTCTCATTCTCTGACATATACACACTCTCTTTCTGTCTCTGACATACTCTCTTGCAACATTCTCTTAACACACTCTTTCACTCTCTCACAAACACTTTCTCTCACATGCAATCTCTTCTCTCTCTCTCTATGTATTCTCTTCTCTATGTATTCTCTTCTCTCTCTCTCTCTATGTATTCTCTTCTCTCTCTCTCTCTCTATGTACTCTCTTCTCTTCTCTCTCTCTCTCTATGTACTCTCTTCTCTTCTCTCTCTCTCTCTATGTACTCTCTTCTCTCTCTCTCTCTATGTACTCTCTTCTCTCTCTCTCTCTATGTACTCTCTTCTCTCTCTCTCTCTCTATGTACTCTCTTCTCTCTCTCTCTCTCTCTATGTACTCTCTTTTCTCTCTCTATGTACTCTCTTTTCTCTCTCTCTCTCTATGTACTCTCTTTTCTCTCTCTCTCTCTATGTACTCTCTTTTCTCTCTCTATGTACTCTCTTTTCTCTCTCTGTGTACTCTCTTTTCTCTCTCTGTGTACTCTCTTTTCTCTCTCTGTGTACTCTCTTTTCTCTCTCTGTGTACTCTCTTTTCTCTCTCTCTCATGTGTACTCTCTTCTCTCTCTCTCTCATGTGTACTCTCTTCTCTCTCTCTCTCATGTGTACTCTCTTCTCTCTCTCTCTCATGTGTACTCTCTTCTCTCTCTCTCTCATGTGTACTCTCTTCTCTCTCTCTCTCATGTGTACTCTCTTCTCTCTCTCTCTCATGTGTACTCTCTTCTCTCTCTCTCTCTCTCTCTCTCATATATATATATATATATATATATAAATATAAATTTCAATGCCTACTTTCACCCTAGCCTCAGAAAAATATTGGTGGGGCATTTGATAATACACCCACAAAAACATGCCAGTAATATTTCTCAGAATATTCATTTAACTTAACTCTTCTCCTTCTCTGCTTAAATAAATCATATTCATTACATTTTTTTTTTTTTTTTTTTTTTTTTTTTTTTTTTTACAATTTCAAGAATGAAAAAAGAAAACCCTTTTAGAAGCATTCAATTTGAAGAAAGCATTTTAAAATTCTCTGTTGCATCAAAATGGCGTGCATGTGAATATCACTTGTATTAATGAATAAATATAATTGATTTGCTTTTAAGTCACTCACATCTGAATAAAATATCAGTATAATTACTCATTATCAGATCATAGCTCTAACCTCCACCAATTATTGGGGCACTTTCAATGACTTGTCAACTGTACTGGTTTTTTATCATAGAAAATCTTGGCTGACTTTGATGTTCACCAATTTACTTTTCACAGTTCTGGTTATTTGCATGTTGATCAAGAGTGAAGTATATTAGTTTGATAATATCAAGAAATATTTGAAAGTATAAATTGTTATCTTTGTAACAAGAATTAAAATATGACTTTTTTTTTTTTTTTTTTTTTTCTGTCCAAATTGTTGAGGAATTATTAACCCTTTAGCATTCAACCTTCTTAAACCCACCCTGTAAATGTTGGCACTCAGTCTTGCTGTGACCATGACTTTCTGCATTATTTGGAATAATGTCATATATTATGTCAGTATACATGGGATCGGTTGAACATTGAGAGCAAATATTTATGGGGCAGGTTTGCACGGGTTGAATTTACTCTTAAATGGGGTCAAACAAGAACATAAGTTGATTTTCCAATTGTTTCTTTTATCAATAGTTTTGAAAAATCAGAAAAGAAAAAAAATTTATTAAGATCTACAAAGGGCAGGAAATTGTATAAAGTGATGCCACATATAAGCAGCAGCAACCAACCAAAATGATGGATCTAATCTCCACTGAAGTTGACAGATACATGATGAGCAAAAGTAATCAATCAAAATAAGTTTTATTAAAGCTTGTCATTAGTGACAAGCTTTAATAAAACATATCAGCTCAAGTACAGTGGGGTAATGGATAGCGACTCAGATTGAGGAATTAGAGAGCCAAATTCAAATTCCAGTCAACTTCACTACATATATGCTAATCCCTTTGGGGAAAGTTATGAATCCATCTCTTGCTCCCAGCTAAATAACTGGACAGAATGGTCCTTGGTTGACAACTAGTGTAGAAGGAAACTCTGAATTCAAACTAGCCTGGAGAGGGCTGGGTTCTGTCAGGACGTCTTGCCCAGGAAACACCACTGCTGCTGTGGCTTCAGTAGATGTAGTGCCCCTACAACCCTAAGGGGCTACAGGTTTCATGATTGTGATCAGCTCATACCTGCATGTGGAATTTCAATTTAGTATAAGCAAATTAATGATATGTAACATTTTCAGTTTCTTACAAGTTTCAAAGATTATGTAATTCTATCCTAAACAGTCTAAGTAATATTTAAAATATCATGTTCTTGTATAATGATCAAGTACTTGGTTGAGCTGTCTTTTATCTCTTATATAAAACTGTTACAAGAATCTTCATTCTCATTAGTGATCAAGGGCTAACAGTATTTGGAGAAAAATGTATAAATCTATAGCATAATGAAACAAAAAAAAAAGCATTTATTTTACATAAATATTTTTGATGTAATCTTTCATGTTAAGGCACTTAATTCAGTTGTGAATATTAATCAAGCATCATATGGTGAAATGCAGATCAAAATACAGTTAATAATTCCATACCAGCCTACTGACTGATTGACCTGTCATTGTAAAGATTCTTCCTTTGTAAATGGAGTTCCTCCAATAATTTGTGACTGCATGGGTGGTGTAATTGATATCAGCTTAGAATGAGAAATTGGAGAGCCAAGTTCATTACATTCACTTATGTGCAAATACCCTTGGGGAAGGTATGAATCCAATCTTCTGAATAGTAGGACTTGTATCTGGAAAAATCATTGCTATTCTAAAATGCAATATTCAGTCACAAAGAATTATTCTTACAATCCAAAATATGTTTTGGCTTTAAATAACCCACAAAGGGTTGATAAGACACAAAAAAAACAGATGAAACAAATTCATTTACAATGTTGTTTGTTTATCATAATATAGTAATTTTTGATAGGAGCTATTTATAGATTGGCACTTCTGCTTCAGATGACTGTAATATCATACATATTATGAATAGTTGTATGCATGTACACACCTATTATCTATCTATATTCTCTCACTTATACACACACTCTTTTATATATAAGAAATGCTACGACCTAATAAAAATTCTTTCTCAGAGTCTCTCCATAAATGTGAGTTAATTTGTTTATTTGTTTGTTTTTTTTTTCTTAACTATGCCACAGTATACTCCCTATCTCTTCATTAATATAATTTTAAAAAAAAATTCTGTTGCTCAGTCATTTCCTTGTGCTTATAAAAAGAGATTAAAATTAGTTATTATAAATTCTTGACATTAAATTTATCTATAAAATATAAATACAAGCAGAGGAGGAGCAACAGAAAAATATACCTTTGGGTTGATTGGACTTTGTCATGGTTAATATTTTGCTGTTGCTGTCTGGGTTAGTTAAACAGTTATAGTAATTTGAAATTGGGTATTCTTCTTCTATATCCAACATCCTGAAGGGACATGGCACAATCATGGTTCTCCCCAATGTCCTTTTGTAGCTCTTAGTAAATTTTGTCTATGTCTCCTAATCCCTGTTCTGCCAACAGTTTACACAAACTTATTAGGTAGTTTATACACTGCTTTCCTCTGTCCATCCTGTGAGTGTTAAATTTTCCAAGTCCCCTTTTCTTAATGTATCCTAGAAATTTCAACTGTCTCTTTCTGGTGTTAAGTATAAGTGTCCTTTTTGTTTCCACCATAGGAAAAATTGGATTTATTTACTTAGAATATTTGTTGAAAGTTGTAGTGGGTTTATATTCTTTTGATGAGAATTTATAAATTCCTGGTACATTTGACCCGCTAATAATTTTAGTAGTCATATAAATCCAAAGGAATAAGAAGACAGAATTTGAACAAAGAAATATTAACAAATATATTGTCAGGACATTTTACAAAAGAAATGAAATGTGAAAAGTTCAAAGCAACGTTTTGTAGTTGATTACTCACATTTTGCAGGTACGAAAAGAATACGTCTTTTTGCTATGAAAAGTCCCCGAGAAAAGAGATTGAATCTTTTGAATCTTGTGCTGTCTGTAAATCATCAGGGGGAGATAATTCCAATCCGCAGTTCGATTTTATTAATCGGAGACGGTAATCCAACAAAATGAATATAAAATGCCTCAACTGGAAAACGAAAATTTTGGGCCAATTTCATTTTCAGTGATAAATGTTATGCCACCCAACAGCTCTACCTTTTGGATTAATGTTCATTTGAAAGGGTGTATTAATTTACTGAAAGATTTCATGGTGGTTACAAGCGGCTTTTATTAGGTGATGTGTGTGTGTGTGTGTGTATCATATTTTATTTACTCTTTTTGTCGTTTCTTCTATGGTATCTAGACTTTATGAATTTAAGTGCAGTACTAGATTGGCAGATAGGTCTCTTCATTTTACAGGTGAAATGGATAGATGTAACCATAAGTTCTATGCTAACAGGTTTTTTTCATGCTTTCCAGTCAACTTTGCATTAAACTTTTGAAGATCAATGTCAATTATCTTCTCCTGTTTTAGTTTTCTCTCTCTTTTATAATTTTTTTTCTCATGCTCTTGTCTCTTAGTGGCTTTATTGCCTTGTTAGGAGTGAAATGATTAAAAAAAATATTAAAGTTCATTGTTTGGTTTTAGAATTCACTTGGCACGTTTACTTTTTTGAAGTCATGACTTGCGACAAATATTATTATATTTTTCAACTCCTTGAACCTTGTGTATTCTGGTACCCAATCACCAAAAATAATTATATACTCACACATATCAATATAAGATATGATAAATTTAACCATTTGCTGCTCTTCACTGCAATTCAACACAAGCAATTCAGACATAGTCAAATTTGCTCATCTTGGCAAGTGATCAGATCTCGGGGGTTCAATAGGTTAAAAGCCAGACTCCAGCTGACTACCTTCAAAAAATGGCTACTTCATATTTATTTATGCTATTTAAATATTGTTGAGTTCATAACAGTATTTTAAAACCAATTTCCTATCTTAGTTGAACATATAACAGGCCTCACCTGTGATCACTTTAGAGGATTACTACAGAACCAATTTAGACTGTTGTTAAAACTTCTTCAGTGACCATTTACATTTTAAAATAGGTATCACTAGGTTATATACATAAACCCATAGAAAAAATATTAAGTAGAGTTTCATAGCTGATAACTATTGTAGCAGAAGAGCAACTTCATAACTTGACTATATATAGGTGCATGTTTGAAAGTGCATAACTTGTGCAAACTATACCTCTCTATTTTTTGTAAGTACACTATTCTTGAGTAGAGTTCAACTCTATTTTTTTATATTTGTATACAATTATTATACAAATATAAATATATGGAATAATTTTGTGCATTTTCAAAGCATTACTTTTAATAGTAAAATTTCTAGCTGTATATATGATGTAATGGAATAACCTGTCACCCCATGAGTGACTACACTATAGGTAGTAACTACCTATAAGTATTTGTAAGTCAACAGACTACAGAGTCTAGTTGAAATCTTTTCATCTGTATTGTCGAACTCTCTGCCTTCTGGCAGAGAGGAACCCGGACGAAGATATGCCTTTGGGCAGTCTCTCATTCTGGGAGGTAGACAGACCCGATCACGTTTATGTGGGGTCTACAAGGATTATGCAAGGTTATGGGGCTCGGGAACCCCGCATTAAATTCAGCCTTGTGCTACATGTGACTGCATGGAGCAGTTGCTAGATACTCTAGCTGAAATCTTTTTCAGCTGTGCTGGTCAAACTCTCTGCCTCCGAGCAGACAGGATTCCTAAACAATGCGATGTTGAAGGGCAGTCTAGTCTCAGGAAACAGCTACCTGACCCTGTTTTACACAAGGTCTATGGGAATTTTTGACTGAGCTTACGGGCTCAGATGCCCCACATTAAATCCAGCCTTGTGCCACATCTGATCGCGTGTGGAGTTTAGTAAATTTGAACTTTAGCCATAGAACTGCAATGCTGGAATTTAACATCATCTGCTGTTCATGGGTTAAAACAACTCTCAAATTTTAAAACTTAAAACCGGTTTTTTTTTTTTTTTTTTCTTTCATTCCCCACTTCCTGCTCTGTGTCTTTCTCTTCATCTCTAAACCCATTCCCCCCCCCCTCATCTCCATTCTCATCCTATTCTTGAGATAAGTATCTGACATGGAGGACAAGCTGTTTACTGTCATCCACCCTCAGTCCCCCCTCCGCTCCACTTCCAAAATAATGTTTATCAAGACAGAAGTACATAAGGACTTGTTTGTTCTAAAACTCCAGATTTTCTAGATGATAAAAAAAAATTTAAATAAAGACAAATTGTCAAAATGCGAACATACAACAGACTGAAATGATGACCTCGATTACATGTATATAAAGAATAATGCAGAAGTATACACACACACATTTTATTATATATATATATCTCAATAGGTCGAGTTTTAAAGGTTGTAGATGAGTGGACTTGGCATGTCTGTGAGTTAAGTCTAGTGTTTATCAAGTTTATAATCTTATACTTATGTTACATATGAAGCTCTTTAGCTAGCAATAGCTTAACCTGGAAATAATGAAAGCCAAACTAGTTTTAATAGCTATTTATTGGACAATACTAACTTTGACACAAGATCATATTTAAAGAACAAACACATTATTATTGGTTTGCAAGACTAGCACTTTTATCACTGCTACTAAAATTCCCAAGAATCATATATTTACATATATAAATGGTGTAACCACCATTTTGTAAACACTTTTAAATGTCATAACAAAGTTGTTTTCTTATTCCAGCCATTGCAACTAATTTTTATTTATTAAACATGACAAAAGTTAGTTATGATTTCAATCTATCAGTGCTGGTGTAATAATTTTCAAAACCATTAGCTTGTAACTAGCCATAAATGTCATAATAAAGTTTTCTTGAAATGTTTTGTTTTCTTTCAAGTCCTTGGAATTAGGTTCTATTTATTAAACTATGTAAAAGTAGTTAAGTTTCACTTCAGTGTTTTTTTTTTTTTTTGTTGTTTTGTTTTTTTTTTTTTTGTTTTTTTTTTGTAAAAACAAAAAAAAAAAAGTTAGAATTCTAAAATTTTTAACTTATTTTTATATTGATTTTTTTTATTTTTTATTCTTATATTTACATCAGCAGGATTTTATGGTCTACAGGTTCAAACCCCTATGTTGGTACAACCTTGTTTTTGTTTTCTACCTGTTTTCATTAACTGAATAGCAATCTGTAATTATATTCAGAGATATCAAAATTTTTGCAATATCTGGGCTGGAGCTGCCCAGTCATAACTTTCCAGTCTTGATAGTTCAAAAGTGACTGCACCAACTTGTGAGTGATGAATTATTTTCCACTCTTCAATGCCCCTCACTACACTATTGTTATTTCTATAGAAAATGTTCAGACGAGCTATATTCCTTAGTTCCAACTCTAACCCTCACACCTAAAACCTGCCACACTGTACATGGAGGCAAACCACCCTAATTCCCTTCATATTCAATTAGTAAGAAGTAAGTTCCACTCAACAACTTTTCACAAGTTGTTGTTTTGTGAAACCAACTTCCAAGAAGATGCTTTCCCAACCAATATAATGTAACTTGTCCAAATCTAGGGTAAACCATTATTTTTCCCATGTATTCTCATAAACTGTGCCTTTTATTTTTAGTGCTCCTACAACAAATTCCTTCAGTAACCCTCTACCTCGAGTGGCTCTTGAGCCTTGTATAGATTGAACATTAGTTAAAAAGAAAAAAAATATTGAATTTACCTTTTTTTTTTTTTTTTTTTCCAGTTTTAACCTTTTAGATCCTAACAGGATATTTTATCATATTTATAGTCTTAACTTTCATACATTATTTGCTTTTATTTCAAGGAATATATTTATAGATATTTATATTATCATGTGAAAATTTGCTAGAAATGTCCAATTTTCATCATAATTTTATGATACAACTTTTTTTGAAGGATCATTTGTCTTAACATCTGAAACCATTAGTTTCTAAAATGCATCACTTTAAAGAGGAAGGGCTTAGAATTGTCAAATTCATTTTTCAAAAATTGTTTTGTTTGAGTCTCATAAGGTAACCAAAGAACAAGCACTACAGGTTTTTGACTGTCTTAAAATTATTTTAGAATGGTAACCTAAGTATTTTCATATTCCATGAAATAAAGGCAAATGTATATGAAAGTTAAGACGTGGAATATAAAATCATAAAATTCTTGCATTGTATCAAAACTGGTTTCTGAGAGTTTTATTATATTTTATTGATATCCTTTTCTGATTACATTTTTCACTGCTTTTTAATCATTTAGAAATAGTACTAGGAATCAATTACTATTATTATGTATAGTTGTTAATTAACTAATTAGATTTTACTAACAAGTAAATTGCTAAAGATTTTCTCAGTAATTGTAGGTTAGTAATAATTTAGGACTAACATACAGACATTCAGTTAGACACAAGCTGTATGAATACTAGGCCTTTATTTGGAATAATCTTGGATATGTCTCAAGAAAATATCTGTCAATAATTCCAGTTGTTTCTTATAATTCTTTTGAGATATTTTTGTCTCACCTCAAAAAAGAAATTATTTGAAAAGGCAAGATCCAAAGAGTAATGCTTATTGAAATCTCAAGAACTCATTAATATAAGAAAAATATTGGATCCAGTGGGTTAAGAAAATTATAAAATGTTAAGTTTGTTAGAATTCTGAACAATGATGGGTTGGTGCTTCAAGTTAACTGTCTAAAAAAGGCTTAAACTTTTAAGTATTACATGATAAGATGTGATGTCGGGGAGTGTCTGTTTTTAACAGAGAAAATTAGAATCAGAGTTCCACTTCCAGTGGAGATAATTTGTTTACATTGCACTAAATGTCTTTGTGAATCTGCCCGATTGTCAGATATTTTGGCAAAATATCTTTGGCTGTCATGCCATGATGATTGTTAAAAAAAATGTGGGTGAATGAGAATTTGAGGAAAACCACTCTTCCATAACTGTCCAAGCAGTAGACTAATAATTTGTTACTCCAATAGTCAACAATCTTTGTTTGTTAATTAGATACCTTTTGTCCTATAAGTTGTTTCCTTTATTGTATGAGACACACACATGGTACTTGAGAACATGTTGAAGACCAGAAGAAAAACACCCACATTTTACAAACAACTAAATTTATTCATACAAAACTTGGTACATATATGAAACAATGGTTGGCTAATATGTATATTTGATGTAACTACCTTCAGCCACAACAATGGCTTTAGAGCAGGACCAGAATCATTGACATGTATTCATCACATGATCTGTATTGATATTTCACATTATCATGGGGGGGTGGTCATTAGAAGGATCTACACATAACCACCTGTCATTTCAATGGTTCACGTTTTGATTCTGGACAAATTTTTTATCCTTTAGGAAAAAAAAAGAAAAACAGAGCATGCCAAATTCTTCAAATGTTTCAACTTTTTCTGTAATCATTTTGCTCAGAGCAACCGTTGTTCTTTTGTGTGTGGGTGTATAGATATGAAGTGCTCTTTACCTCATTACATCTGACTGGTACCAAATGTTGTCTTGCACCACATTGTGAATTGTACCCCAGGACACCTGGAGATCTTTGGCAATGGCCCTTAAGGACGTTCCATGATTCACATTAATATTTTGCACTGGGTGTATGAACCGTGGTGTTCTGATAATCTCCAAATGTTGTGAATGCTTTTTGTGCTTAGCTACAGGCAACTTATCCCTGCTGAAGTCAAAGTTTGAAAGGCGTTATCCTTTCAAACTTTGTACACAAATGACCTAGTGACTTAAAAATAACATGCAACCTCAACAGTGCTGTGGTTGGCATGTATCACAATAATTACAGCATGTCATTTCATTTCATCTCCTGCATCAACTGATAGTTCACTATTGATATGCTAAAAAGATAAAAAGCACATTATCACATGTCCTCAAATACCTTACGCACTATATATATATGGGATATCAGATTAATAAATTAAAATATCCATCCCTTTTTATTATACATATATAAAGACATTTTTATGTTATACATTCTTTTTATAGATACAAATATTTAAGTAAATGCTCTGTTTTATAATAAACAGTATTAAACATTTACTGGCCTGAATGTCAGATTTTCACAGAAAATATTCATCCTCCGACAGGATTCGAACCTGTATCCTATACGGAACCGTCATTTAGCTTGATGTGCCTTTACCGATTTAAATACAGTAAATTCGACCTTGCTAACCAAACGCTCCTCTGTGGCTCTGGGTGTTCACTTCAATGTACACTTTTATATTTACATCCGCCCTATCTCTGATATTGAGCATTTTAACCCCTAAATATAGCATACCTTAAAATTATATTTTAACACACACACACACACATGTGTGTCTGAGCAAGTGGAACTGATGGGGTTTTTGTTTTTAATTTCTTAAATCTTCATTTATTGTTAGTTATTTTTACTTTTCTTTTATATTTTTCATCTTAATATAAGTTATTTTTATGAAAATTCTCAAGTCCTCCTTCTACAACTACTAATAAGCAGTACAGATTAGAAATAAACAAACTTTTAACAAAATCTAAACTTGCATTTTTTATCTTTGGGGTTCCTGCTTTATTGATTAGATTACAAAACTCAACAAGTTACATCTAGTTTTCATTTTTATTTTCTTTGAAAACTTGATATACTACCATAGTTGTATTATTAGTAATATTACTTGAACTTCTTTCTTGAAGTATTATCAATTATGTGTATTTTTTTTTTTTTTTTTAATCTCTGTTTCTTTTTATTGCATCTCAGAGACTTTCATTGTATATAAGCTACTGTTTTTTTTGTTTTTTTTTTGGGGGGGGGGTTATCATTTCACCCCATACAAGGCAATAATGCCACAAAGACATAAGGGGCTGCTGGGATTGAAAAACAATGAAAAACCTTTAGAAGGAACCGGAATCCCAATCTGAAACAAGAGATAAACCTCTACTGTTCAAAAACTAGTGTTTTTTTGTTTAAATCTTTAATGAATTATTGTCATCCCTTATTTATAAATAATTATAAATATTAAATAATCAAAGGGAAATGTTTTCTGCTTAACGTTTAAAACCTTTCTTTAAGTTTATTTTCTTTGCTTTTTATTGCATTAGTAACATTGGCTTTATTATATTAGTAATATTATCTTTGATATTTCTTATTAGATGAAGAATTGTTGCCAGGAGCTAATTCTTTATTTGGGATTTGCACAGGTTTCTAATAATACTAGCATAAGGAATAAATCTAATTATGTTGTTATATTTATAAAACTCAAGATCAGTATGTAGTATGTGTGCATTGTGAAAAGTTTCACACAAGATACAATTTTAACCATGCAGATAAAAATGATTATTTTTTTTTCTTACTATTGTTGGGTTTTTACATGGGACTTTTTATATATAAAATATATTGTTTTTTTTTGTGCTGATAGGGTTCCACTTACTCATCTCTGGTGAGGAGGGTAAGTGGAACCCTAGCAGCACAAAAGAATAACTGTTAAAGAGTGGATACTCCTCAGAGTCAATGTCCATCCACCCCAACCATGTATTAAATAGCCTCACTAACCCACAATTGGCCAAGTGTGGTGAGTATAGCTAGACCCCTTAAGATATGGTCAATCAGGGAGGGGTTCCTCCAACAGGAATGAGAAGGATTTGGATTTTGCAGGGAAATTTAAAATCGGCCAATTTTGTTTAGTATAAATATACAAAACCCAATATACTCATCATGACACCTAGTCTGATAAGTATATACGAGGTGCATGCATGACAGCCAGATGTGCACCATATGGTGACTGGTTTTGATAAAAACAGCACAAAACCTTGCAAGTGGAGCTTAGTTAGAAATACCATCAGATTGGGTAACCCAGTCTACTCAGTTTCCGTTTTGAAATTGTTCTCGAGTATCTAGATGTTACTTTTAAGTTGCCTTAGTTACCTCATCCGTCAAACTTTAAAAAAAAATAAAAATAAATTATTATTAATGTTTTTATTGCATGCTCCAGATTTAAGGGCTTCATTCTTTAAAAAAAGTGTTTTTGTAATTAAATAATTTTTTAATAACTAATCCAGAACTATCTACCACATGGTCATGTCATTAGCCACTAAACCATCCCCCAACTCCAAAACCAGGTTTTTCTGGTGAGAAGGGGTGACTTTGACAATCTTTAATTCAGCTGGGTATCAAAGAGCAGACAAGAGTTCCTTTTAGGATCAATGGCCATCTATTACAATGTGTTAAACTGGGTCCCTGTACCTATTTATGCAGATACTGCAGTAATGATATGGCATTGCTGTGTCAAGTTTTCTCGACTGAAGCCAAAAGCCTTCAAGTTGGACATCAGCTGTTGTTTAACCTGGAGAAGAGTAGGCTCTATCAGGTTTACTTGCCTAGGACACACTACACATGAATGCATACTTCTCTAGCTTTCATTCAAGATATTTGAAAGGAACTGGTTTGGTACTCAGCAGCTGCATAGAGACCCTATGATCATACCAGGTCATAGGACTGATGATGTTGATCATTAATCTTGGACTTATGGTTTCTCACTATTATAATAATTACTAAACCATACTGAAAAGTTTTCAACTTGTGACTATTAAATACTGGAACCAAATCAATAAACAAAATATTAGCAGATATAATTCAATGGTTAACCTATAGGATTGTTAGCAGAGAGATCAGAGACTTTATCTTTCATTTGTGAAAACATTTATTATAACTATCTGGAAGTAAAAGTTGGATTTCAAACCATGAAATGCTATATAGTCTGCAATATAAAAAAATTAGTTAGAATTACAATTTTTGTGTATGTTGAGATAAAGAAAGATATGTCTCATTGCCTGACCTATAATGTCTGGTTTCTGTTAGTCTGTGTTGATAATATCAAAGTTATCTAAGGCAAGTGTTGCTGCCTTAAAACTATATTCTCTTTTTGGCTGTCATTTGTTGAAAAATATTCTTTATTAAAGTGAAGAATAAAATGATTAAATTTAAATTAAGTGTTTATAAACATTTTATATATCTGTATATAATTATAAAGAAAGAATATTCATTTAATAAATATGTTGTGTGGGAAACTAGTGCTAAGATTAAAGATTCAATCTGGGGATTTAGATTTGGCAATATTTTTTTTTTTTTTTTGTGTTCAGTTTGATCCCAGTTTTGCTTTTTATATATGCTTGTATAATAGGAATGTCTCTCTCCTAAAGATATTGATGCAAAACAACTTGTGTTGTATGTTTATCCCTTTTTGATGAAAATCATTTCTCATGTTTTTTATAATGCATTTATGTTTACTGTAAAGAATAACTCCTTTTTTTTTTTTGTTTTTCTTTATTAATGCTACATGACTTTTGCATATGCTTACATGTCAAAAAGACAAAAAAAAAATCTTTTTTTTTTTTTTTCTTTTTTTTTTTTTTGTTCTTCAATAAAGAATGCAAATCTACTTTTTCTTTTATTTTTTTTATAAAAAGGAAAACTAGGAAATGGAGAGGACAAAACTCCCGCCATAAATCCTGGGGTCTCCCCACTTTTTATTTTTCTTCTCTTTCCTCTACTCCTACTACTACTCTTGTTAATCAGCAGCAGAAGGGTCGATCAGTGATAACAGCAGTGAGTCATCATCTGCTCTTCTCTGTGTCAGTCAACCTTGAGTTCTCCTCCCTCCTCCACCACCTGCCAAGCATCAATTCCCCTTTTCCTCCTACCACTTCATTATGCATAAGCAAAGATATAGGACAAACAAACAATATAGGTACAATGATTCTTATATAGCAATAAAACATTATATAGATGCACACACACACACATCATCATGATTATTATTTAGATTGTATTGAATCCAGAAATGTCTTCTCTTGTATGTAAACAAGAAAAGTTAATTAAGAAATTTGTCTGCTGTTTTTAATGAAACTTGTATTAATGAGCAACTGCTGCTTATATGCTGCTTTTACTCTCACCTATTTTGATTTTTAGATTCTATAAAATATGCACCATGCTTAAGTTATGATAGCGCAAACCCCTGCTGTGTGGGGGAACCCAGTGAGAATCTTACTTATTGTAATAACAACCTCCAAAATACACAGTAATTAATCTGGCGCAAGGCCACAGTAATGGGATACTCAGTAAGAATTGAACTATCAGCATGAGTGAAGTACTCAACAATATGAGCTTATTAGACTTTTTTTTTTTTTTTTTTTTTTTTACATTATATATATATATATATATATATATTAGGTTGGTGCAAAAATAATATAGTTTTCTCACATAGTAACATATGTGAGAAAATGACATTATTTTTGCACCAACGTAATATATATATATATATATATATATATATTTATTATGTGTGTGTGTGTGTGTATATTGATGTAATAGGAGCAAACAGATTAATGATCCAAAGTTCGTTATTTATTTTTATTAAAAAATAGTGCTCAATACAGAAGTAGAGCTTAAATTATTTTTTTTTTTTTTTTTTTTTTTTAAATATGATTCCATCGCGACACAGAAATTACTATGTTTCAAAATTTGACTAGAGTCCTAAAGTTTAATTTCAATATTAAACTTAAATTTTAATGTCTAATATTGAAATTAAACTTTAGGACTTGAGTCAAGTTTTGAAACAGTAATTTCTGTCGTGATGGAATACTTTAAAAAAAAAAAAAAAAAATAATTATAATTTATAATATATATAACAAAGGTTTCGGTAGCATACAAGTGTACTGAGTGTACTTAATTTTAAGTCCTTTGAATGTTTACGTATTTGTTTTTTTTTTTTGTTGTTTTTTTTTTTAAATTTCGAAAATTTTATGACAATTTTGACCTGCAAAATATCATATTGGTAATGTTAGATCATTAAAAACATCCTTTTAGCATCTTCATTTAAATGCCAACAAGAACACAAAATGTCCTAGTTAATATACATTTTTGAAATAAATTTGCACATTCTAGGTTTAAAAAGGAATGTAGGCATACTCGGTGAATACATTTTACACAAAAAGCCATCTACAAATCCTTGACAACCCTAATTGTGGCAAACAACTACCCCAAAACTACTAGATTTCATCAGTGACATAACACGTTGACCCCCCTCCCTCTCCCTCCAATCCAATCCAACTTCATTTTATTTCTCATTGAGAAAGGACACAGGCTTGTCTGAAAATTCAGATTTTTAACATCTTTTCTCATCATGCTTCTATTTAGTCTAAAGACCTGATATACAATAAATTTTCATCATCATCATTATTATTGTTTTTTTTGTCTCTCAAATTTCTTTCAACAGCTTACTATATATATATATATATATATATATATATATATATATATATATATATACATACATACACACACACACAGGTGATAAGTTCTTGACACAACTAAAAAGAAAGCCCTTGGTCAGCTTTTGAAAAGTAGGTTGGGCCAAAGTCTTTTCACCACCACCCCTTTTTTATATATATATATATATATATATATATATATATACACACACACACTCAGTTACCTATTCATGTAACATAGTTACAACACAAATGTAAACCACTCCTAATCAATTGGTGATTTACATTTATTTTAATATATTTGCATTCATCAATATAAACTTGTAATGTCCACAGATTGATATTTACATCCACACGGAACTGAATTGAATTGATACAGCTGACTAATGTGTAAACCTATCCTCAGTTCCACATCCGCTTTACTTCTCTATTCTTAAAACCAAGAGAAGCCAGTTTATCTGCTTCTTTCTTTTAAATCCTTTCCCAAACAACTACTTATTACACAGGAGTTAGCTTGGAAAAACTGCATATCTACAATCTCTTAACAATGAATATTCTCACCTCACTGTTTAAATGCCACAATCTTTAAAATAACCCTTCCCCATCCCAGATACCACAAGAACATCCTAATTCTATACGGAGTCCTAAAAGTACATGACAACTAATACCTACCATAATAACAGCATCATCAACTTCTGTTATTTTTTTTTTTTTTTTTTTTATTTTTTTTTATCTCATTTCATCATGTGTATGATCGCGACCAACCCTCACTTCTCTGAACGCATGTCTTGTATTAACTGTGGCTTCCATGTATTCTTTCCTACAGCAACCCCCAGCAATCGCCGGAGTGCCGTGGAACTTCTTGAGGAAAGTAAGTCCCAATATGTGAAAAGCAGTAGTGTGTTGGACACAAAACAAAGCCTTATGCAGATGGCGACAGATAACATCTCTTCAAATCGGAGGTAAGGAACAGAAAATTTCCTTTTTAAGCTAAAGATATTATTTTTTTTTTTTTTTTTTTTTTAAAGGACTAAAAAAAAATCCTAAGAATCATACATGCAACACAATATTAACTGCAAGCAACTGTACTCTTGTGCTTATCGATAAATTATTGATTGAACTGTTAACCACTTTGTTCCAGGATATATTAGTGTGTCATCATATCTCCTCACTCACTCCAGAAAAATCATTGTTTTCACTGTTTTTATAGGTTGTCTTGAACCATGATACAATTTCTAGAGTAAGGAAGAAATTTCTTGGGTTTTTTCTCTTCAGCTACTTTTAAGTGGTTACTATAATTTGTGGAGTTAAATTTTAAAATAGTCATTCGTGTTTTTATTCTGTATACAAGAAGCATAACATAATTTCTCTTGTCTGTGCCCACAATTCAAAATAATTTGTTAAACTTTGGCATCAGATAAATAGGAATAGATTTTAGGTTTATTGTTGCTTCTCTGTCAAGAATGGTTTCAGTTATACAATTTAGATTTAAAGTTTTTGTTTACAGTGACTTAAAATGTAAACTCTAAATGATGGTAAGTCAATTTTTCATTTTGTTATATGACTTCTTATATTATTTTTATTTATATCTAAAGTTTTTTTCTTTTATTTTTTTAATAAAATGTAATATAAACTATTTACATTCAGACTAATGACCTTATCTTTATTATGACATTTTGCCTATTGTATTTTTCAGTTGATTCAGGTAACTTTCACGAAATTTTGAACTGAAGCATTTAGTTAATCTACAGAGATAGATTTTTTCACATTCTGCTGTACATCTCTAAGGATATTTTGCTTTATTATTTAATTATTGCTTGTCCTGAACCTAACTCTGTACTACCAGACCAGGGATTGAACAATACAATAACTAGCCTAGTGGATTAAATAAAGAGTTCAGTTTAAAATTCCCTGAATGTTACTCAGATCGATAGATACCTGAAGAAGGCCAGGGGGGCACAATAGCTGAAACATTGTGATAATAACAACAAAGATGAGGACATTAGTTCAAATATGAATTAATCCCAGAAATTCAAGCAAAACAAAAAAAAATCATGAACTTTTTAAAAGATTTTTTTCTAGCCACATGTATATGAAAGGCAATGAGGGTGGGGTTAGAAATACCTGGGTTGGTGTCCAAGCGCACAGTAAGACCACTGAAAGTGTTGGACTCATTAGACTTCATTAAAATATCCAACAAGGAGAAGGAAAACACCTACAGCTAGACAGCATCCAATAATGTTGACTGTTTCTTCTTTTTGGATACATGCTGTTCTTGACTAGAGAATGGGATTCACCCAGTGCAATGTCTTCATTTCAGTAACAGGTATTGCTTGATATCATGACTGTTGTTTTTTGTTTTTTTTTGCCTGATGACTACAATAAATGGGTGTGCAAGTGGTGTAAAATCAGAGAGCAGAGTTCAAATTCCAATTGAGTTCATTATATTTGTTTATGTGCAAATACCCTTGAGAAGAGTATACATCCATCTCTTCTTCCCACCAGATATGGGTTAATAGTAAGATTGGTATCTACAAAAATCATTGTTATTTTTATAATAATTATTAATATTCACTTGTTTAAAAAAAATAAATAAAAAAAAAAAAAAACTCATTCTAACAATCCAAAATGTTTCTGTTTTAAATAGTCAACAAAGAGTTGATAAACTGCAAAAAAAACGATCAACTTACAAGGACATTTTGTGATGTTCATACTCAATAAGGTGACAGCCATAATATATATATATATATCTCGGATGCGATGAGAACAAAAGTAATACATAAATTCCAACGTTCACAGCATTAATCCAAAAGAGGGCTTGATATCAATAGTAGAGTGATAATTATTTATTTATTATAATTTTATCATATAGACAAAACCAAAATGGTTTTGTCTATATAAAATTATAATTATATATATATATATATATATACACACACACTTGCGTATCCTGCAATTTTTGAAGATAATTAGGTCTTCAAAGGTTGCAGGATACGTGTAAGAGTATATATGGTGTGTGTGTATATATATATATATATATATATATATATATATATAGTGCTGTTTCACATCTGAGGAAGAACATACTATACCTTGATCACAGCAACTACATTCTGAAGTAGAAGTTAAAAAATTTGATGCTATGGCAGTGTACAAATACTCTGATTCAAGGTCTATCTATAATTATTTCAAAATTTATCTTTTCACTATGAATTGGCACAATTATAAAAAGATGCACATAAATAGTATGTACACTCATATATTATTCTTCTATCTGCCATGTCCCTTCAGGACATTGGTGATCATAGCTTTCCACAATTTCCTGTCCATTGTAGCTCATAGTAAATTTTATCTTTTTAGTCTCTCCTGCATTGTTTTCCTGCCGTTCTTGCCTCTAATCTGTCCTCTGAATATCAAATTTTCCAATAAATTTCAATTCTCTCTCTTCATAATGTTAAGGAATTGTCCTTATCTAGCAATGTGTCGAATGTGTTTCTTTCTCTTAGCATTTTTTTTATTAAATTTTCAAAATAACCCTATATAAATGTTTTAAAAATTTAACAGCAGAAATAAAGTAGTTGTTTATGCTAGTATTTTATAAACTTAATTTCCTGCAAGTTATCTCTAACTCTGCTGCTCCACTCTCAAACACATTGAGAAGGAAGGCATGGATTGTTGTGTAAAGACCATTAAATTTGATACAACATTATATATAATGAGTATTTATTTACCTCTGGGAGACTTGGTATTTTTAAAGAAAAATTAAATATAAAATAGTAGATATAAACCGTTTACTAATTATAGTTTTATATTACAAAAATATTAGTATTCTACAGTTAGACAGATTCAACATCATATCCTCCAGGAATAATTACTACTCTCTTCTGACATTTCTGAAATTAAATTCTACATCTTTGATTTAAGTGGATTTTATATGGATTCTGATTCCAGACATAGACAATTAAATCTATTTGCATGCTTAATCTTGTTATCACCTGGGTACTTTGGTAATAGTGCTGTGTACCTTACAACTGCTAAATGGATTGGTCCAGTTGGTATATTAATGACCAGCTTTTTTTTTTTTTTTTTTTTTTCCTTTGTATTTCATAGAATACATTTCTGGCAATGAATAAAGAATGGATCAACTGAAGAAATGTTTACAAAGGAATTCAATTGCCTGAACTATATACATAAATTTGCATAGCACTCAATACTAGATTGATATATGGCTTACTGAAAAGTTCTCTGCTTGACACACTTCCCAAAATCTGAGCAAATGATCAAACATGAAATTTAAGCGTTTTTTTTTTTTTTTTTTTTTTTTTTCTTTAGTCATCCCCCAAAACTTTCCAGCAGTTCCTCATAGTATTTAGGTGGAAGTTTATTTAAAATCTATAGATAAGTGTTTTTTTTTTTTTTGTTTTAAAATGTTTTTTTATACATACAATTGTATGTAGAATGGGCAAATGAATGACAAAATGGAAAAAACTTATTACTCTTAAAACAAACTATATCATTATTTACACTGTTTATATTTGGACTGTGGTCCACATTTTGTTATCTCGCTTCAGCCATTGAGCCCTCCTGCCTTCCTCAGGTGTATATTGATTGGGGGTAACCTACAGTGAATTCTGAACTGAACCTTTCTTTAAATTTACAAGGGCAGACTGTCCTCATTCCGCTATCCCCATAGATTAAATAAAGGGTTTCACTTCAGAATTCCCTGTAGGTTAACTCCAATCAATATACACCTGAGAAAAACTGGAAGCAAAACTGTCAAAATGTTGTTTTAACAACAACAAAGATGAGGACAATTGTCCAAATATAAATAGTGTAAATAATAACTCCTCCTCCCAGAAATTCAGACAATTCATGCATGTCTTAAATCTAGCCTTTTTGACCATACTTCTGGTCATTATCAAGATCAGAGGACAAATAATTATGAATGTTTTTTACATGATAGCATTTTTACCTTCTACTGATATAACACTGTAGGTGATATTTAAGTAGAAATTCTTCTGTGTGATAAATGTATCTTTTGGTAGCATACCTACAGATGATAATGGGCATGCCCCCATTCCCATAAATACAGTAGTGAATACCGCATGTGTTGGTCTGTGGTCTGCAGTTGGAGATTCGTCTTCAGCTGGGCTGGTTAAGCTCTCTGCAGAGAGCATCCCCAGATAGGGCAATGTCGAAGGGCAGTCTCATCTCAGAAAATACCTACCCGACCTCATTTTATATGGGGTCTACAGGGATTTTTTAGCTGAGACTACAGGCTCAAGAATCCCACATTAAATTCGGCTTTGTGCCACATCTGACTGTGTGGGGCAGTTGGTAGATACCGCCTGCAGTTGGAGATTCATTGTGGAATTCACTTGACTCACTTCTAGCAGTTTACTACTACTTCTACATGCTGCTTATATGCATTGTTCTTGTCCTAAGTATTATCATTCATTACCAACCTTCATGTGATCATTCTATTCAGTAATCTTCTCTAGGTTACAACAGTATCTATCAGTTGTAAAATATGTTAAAAAATCTCAATGTCCAAATTAAAGATTTTAACTTGGAGTTTCTTGATTTTATGATTAGAACTTCAATAATCTGAATATTATATAAGTGACGAAGGGGTGACTTGGGAACAAGGGCATGCTTTCTATTATGCAAGCAAGTCGCCAAGGTGGAGAGGGAAAAGGAGAACCTCACTCTACACTCCCCCCCCCACACCGGAAAATTATTTGACACACACCCACAATCGCAAGCTCCTGTGAATGTGCTGTGAACTAAGTTTAAAGTGAGAAAAATATACTTCTAAGTAATTTTGGTTTAATTTTGTTTACAATTCATCAAATTAACAGTTTCTGTTTTAATGAGACATAGACATTTTTATTTTAATTTTTAAAAAATGTTTAAGTTCACTTAACAGGTGTTAGATAATGGCAGATAACTGTAAAAGTGAAAATTCATAATTTTAGTGTAAACTAAATTAAAATTGTTTTAATTACCCAAGTGTTCATTTAAGATAAAGTTCAACCTTTTTTCTTCTTTAAAATAGCACCCACATTGATACATGAAATTTGAATTTAAATACTTTTAATTTGTCCTTTTACAAAATGTTTAATAAATAATATACAATATTATCAAGAAATCTTTTTGCATAACTTTAAAAAAAAAAACAAGTTTTGAATATTTTAAAATTAAATCTTAAGTTTTCATCTGTTTCAATCCCTTACCTTTTTATCACAAAAATAGGCTTTGCCAGTTGCTCCTTTTTGCTCCATGTATGAACTGGTAAAAAAAAACTTTTTGGGTAATGGTCACATGACTGAATCTGGGTATTAAGAAGTGGTCAAGAATACTTTCCATGGGTTAAAACTTTTTAAAAGTCAGTAATAAAAAAAATAAATAACTTTTGTGACACTAAAGTGTATCAGTCAGTTATGTGCCATACATGATACATGCTTAGGCAATCATGTATCTTTCGATGCATAACTGACGAGGCAGATTTTTTCCCCACAGTAGGTTGCCATTTCTTTCTGCAGTAGACCAGTTGCCATCCAAGGCTATAGAATCCGGTCTGTCCTGCTATTTACCCATAGCTGGTGGTTTTGAGGATTTATACCTTCCCCAAGGGTATTAGCATGTAAGTGAATGTAATGGATTCAAATGGAATTTGAACTCGACTCTCCGATTCTATCTCCTTCAGAATCAAATAATACAAAGTTTTCATCTAAATCTCTCTGACTGTAGTCCTTTGAATAGGCAAGTCTTTCAGCTGCACACAATAAAAACATCATCACTTCAGTAGAGAGTGTCTGTTGGCTTAATATGGCTGAAAAGTGAGCAAAAGAATTTAGCTCTCTGATGGCTTTCTCTCTGTGACCCCTCTCCACTTTAATATTTTGTCTCTCTTTCACCCCCCCCCCCAGCATGAAGGGAATAATAAAATGGGGAAGGCTAAAGTCACAGCCTTTTCTAATGCAAGCAAAAGAATTTCCGCTTTTTGGTAGCTGTCTCTCTTCCACCCACTCACTATTATGCTCCATACTAAAAAATGGCTAGTAAATTCATTGTTTTTACTTACGTCTTTTCTTGCTAAACAAGTGTTTTCTTTACTTACACTCCCTAAATAATATTGCTTGTAACAACTATCCTAAGAAATGGGAAACACAAAAAATACAGGTACAAAGAGGATAGTGAAAATTATCAATAATTAATTTTATATTACACAAAATTACCTATCCTGTAAAAAATGTAAGGCATGCATTGCATACATAGACCCTTCACCCCTTATATATATATATATATATATATATATATATATTTCTGACAAGATCTCTAAATATTTAGGTCAGTAAATGGAAATAAATAAATTTAATGTTTCATAAATTAATAAAATATCCATTTTAAAAAAATTACATTTAAACAAATATATACATAATTTTTTTTTTTTTTTTTATACAATTAATATTTGCCATATACTAATAGAAAATTCCTAGCAGTTTGTGTTCACTTATACAAGCTTAAATGAAACTTTGATCAAACATATAGCAAATTAATCTACATGATTGATTGGATGGGAATTGTATGGTCAATCCACATATGAGAGCATGCTGAAAAGTACTCGACCCAGTTCCCAAAATATATCCAAACTGTTTTTGAAGGGCTTCTTCGTTAACCTGCAAAATTTTCAGCATCCCCTCATATTTGTGCAAATATTTAATCTCTCATCTATATATATATATATATATCTATATATATATATATATATATATATATATGGTTGATGCAAAAATAATGAGTTTTTCTTTTGAAGTTGAACATCATAAAACGACATTATTTTTGCACCAACCTAATATCTCTCTCTCTCTCTCTCTCTTTTTATATATATATATATATATATATATATGCGTGTGTGTGTATTTTGACAGAAATAATTCACTGAAATATGTTTGGTTAAATAATATGGACAGGTTCTATCTAACAATTTTTTTTTTTTTTTTTTTTCCAAATTGGGTGTTTTGTGTTACAAGTAATTTTGACAAGGTTCATATTTATTTTTTATTTTATATTATTTTCTTCCCGAGTACTTTGTTGCTGCATTAATTTTCAAGGATTGTTCTGTGTATATTTATGCAACTGTTTTTTATTTCTGGCATTCTTATATTTGATGGAACCAATTTCAAATCACTTAAAGTGACCTCAGATAAACAGTCAAACTGAATTTCTTTTTCTTTCTTTTTTATTTTTTGTATTTGTCACACTTCAATATACAGTCCACTACATGTAAATTACTCAGGAATAAAATAATATAAAAATAAATATGAACTTTGGAAAATTTACTGCTAACACAAAACACCTAATTCGGAAATTTGGAAAAAAAAATTAAAAAAAATGAAAATATATATGTGCCAAGACGGGCAATATTCTTCTAAACCAGTGGGTGATGTAACTTATTTCAGTTTTTCAAATGTAAAAATAACTAACACAAAAATAATAACTTTCAAATATAAGCTCACACAACATCAAAATAGAACACCCTAGTGAATTAAAAAAAAGAAAAAATAGCAAGAACTGGTACAATTCACTCTATTTTACAATAGTCATAAGGCTTCTTTGTTGAAAATTGTTCTGGATTATCTGTATTTATTGTAAAGATTCATGAAATGAATAATTGACATCAGTATTTCCCCTTTCCTATTCCCTTTTCTTCAGACTGTGTATATAAAGTATGTAATTTTTTAGTTGATCTGTTATTCAGATGTTAGCAGAGTTTCTGACAAAAATGATGCAATTCAGCTGAGGATCAATATAGTATCTGTTCACTCTACCTAGGATCAGTAGAATATTTGTACAATCTTCCTAACTTAGTATGTAAAAGTTAATTTTACTATGCTGTTTAAGCAGCAGAACACTAACAATATTTGGGGTAAAATTCACTTGTTAGTTTTACATCTGATTTAGCAAGACAGAAATTAGAAAAAAGTTCTGCCATTGATGATTTTATTAGATAACTAGAATACCCATAAACCTATTGCATTTGTTTTAAAAGCAGTTCATGGTACAAGATGATATGGTAACAATATTATCAATTTTATTATTAATTACACATTTTAATTTTGTATATAAAGACATTAAAAGGTTTATTGTTCCACTCGGCTTCATAGTTAACATACTGCATGAAAATTTGGATGAATATCTTAAAACAGGTGAAGTCTTTTTCAGAATAATAAGTATATTTTTTTTATTATACATACTTGTTCCTTCCTTGCATTTATTTCAAAATATGTAACGGCAGCAAATCAGTGTGCATTTATTTATCAAGTCACATGACACATGTAGCCTCTTCACCTTTCAAGTAGTTGCTTATTAAAAAAAAAGTTTTAGTGTAGTGAATTGTATAAATGTTGTTATGCATATTTAAATTTATTTAATGTTATAATGTATTATGAATATTTATTATTTTTCATGTATATTGGAATATAATTTGCAAGTGTTTTATATATGTGTATTGATATAATAATGTGTATTGAAAACAAAGCTGAATTTCCTATTAAAAATGCCGTAAAAAAAGAATCTCTTGTACAGTTTTAATGAAATTTAGCACTGCACCCGGCAGGGTGTCAAAGTACAATATGCTCGTAAATTGGGGTATTAAATATCACTTAAGCTGTTATCTCCAGAACATGTAGACACCATACAAGATTAGAGTTTTAGTATTACATACATATCAAAAATGAATTAGGTATATATTTTTGCTTCTCTAAGCCAACTTTTGTATCACAAATTATGTTTGAAACTAAATTTCCCTTTGACCTGCTGTGTCCATTTATTCTTACTTAATAAAGTTGTGTAAGCAATAAAAATGGATGCGGCATATTATTGAAGGAGTAATAAAAGGGATTTTCTGGTGTATCAATATGACAGTTGCAAGAAATACACAATATGAGCGGGAGGAAGTAGAAAAGATGGTGAAAAGTGGTTACTGTCTCTGAAAAGAATGAAAAAAAAAAAAAAAAAAAAAAGGAAATGAAACATTAATGTGTGCATAAATACATGTATTTTAAAAAAAAAAAAAAAAAAGACACTGTTTTGAAGAAACATTTCACTGACTCATTTCTTCAGCTCATCAGTTTATGGAGATAAAATTTTCATTTGGGGCGTGTCTCTAAAATAAAGTGTTTTAACACACACCGATGAAATTTGTCCCAAAAGTATCCAGCAATTTAATATTAATAAAAAAAATAGCCTACTTAATGGAAAATAGCACCTAACACTCCTACAAAGTATTCTTCTCGGGATCCCCACACACTTATCTTATGTTCCTTCTACTTTCCAAAACAGTCTCGAAAATCCTCTTTTCGAACCTGTCCTATTATCTTGGGACATCACACACTTATCCCAGTGTCCCTTCCACTTTTCAAAACAGTCTGCAAAATCCTCTTTTCGAACCTGTCCTATTATCTTGGGACATCACACACTTATCCCAGTGTCCCTTCCTCTTTTCAAAACAGTCTGGAAAGTCACTTATGGGATTGCCATCAACAGCTTCATCCATAGTGACTCAATGGTTATTTTAGCTTTTGAAAAAACAAGAAGTAAGAAGTGCTGACAGATCTTGATGTGATATTTTGCCAAAACCTTGCATAAGAATTTGCTGACCTATATGATCTTGTGTACATTGATAGTGTTCATGCATACACACTAAGGTCTCTGCAGATTGGTTACCAAGTTGAATCAAAACTGTATAATCAGTTCAATATATTGAAGAGACCTATATATAATCACCCAGCTATGGATTAAACAGCAAGGCCTTAGGTGGTAACCAGTCTAGGAGAAAGACAACTCAAATAAAAACAGTGATGCACCTATGACCTTAAATGGGTTACAGAACTGAACATCATGAAGTATGTGTTATATATATATACACACACACACACACACACACTGAAATAATGCTTCTTAAATATTTTAGCTCACAGCAACACTGTTGATGGCATGACAGTAAGGGTTGATACTTCCCATTAATAGCTCATACTTTTTGCTTTATTACAAAGAGGTAAGTGGCAAAATGGACATGAAAGTACATAAAATTAAAAATGTATCATTGACTTTCTCTGTGGAAAAATTTACACCTATTGTAAATACTTGCTGAAACAATGGATGTGAGCACAGTTAGGTAGTGGGTAATATTTCATCAGTAGTAACAAGTGTGTTTGACAACCAACATTCCAGGTGGCTTTGCACAACTATCAGCCTACAAAATGAAATTTCTTTTTCATCAACTGCTAGAAAAAAGTGTTTTGTAGCTGGAAACCTGCTCTATTCAATTGTTATTGTGCTGTCTGTATCAATTGTAGTTTCCATGGAAATAAATAGATGGTATTACTTCCAGAGCATTCTTCAGATATATAACCTTGTGAAAGAAGGAATTTAAGAAAAGTCAATGTACAAAACATTTGCAGTTAATTAATTACTGCCAGACACTTTTTTTGTTATTTATTTTCCTTTATTAAGAAAATCAAAATTACTTCAACTTGTTTGTTTCTGCATCCACTGAAGTAGATGAAACAAGAGTAAAATTTATCTATCATTAGTGATGGTTAAGAGGTTAGAGTGAGGGGTAGCTTGCTGTAATTTTTTTTTTATTTATTTATTTATTTATTCTTAACTTTGTGTTATCATTTCTTAACACTATAAAGAAAATTTGACTAATAATTATAGCTTCCCTTCGAATTTTAATGGCATTCATTTTTGCAATTGCAAGGCTTGACAAAGTAATTTGTGGAATGAATAATACTTGCAATCTTCTATGTGCCATGTCTCTTCAGGATGTAGGTGATCATGGCTCTCCACAATTTCCTGTCTTTCATAGCTCTTAATAAATTGTCTTTTATTTCTCTTAAATCTCATTCTGCCATCCATTTATCCAATGCATAACCTACTTACTGAGCTTGTTTTCATTTGTCCCTTTTGCCTTCAATCTGTCCTGTGATATTCTGAGCCGCCTTTCCTCATTATGTGCCCTAGAAATTTCAATTATCTCTTCCTGGTGTTTCCTTTTTGTTTCCATTTTTCTCTAAAACTCTGTTGTTGCTAACATATACAATCCAATGTATCCTCATCATCCTTCTGTAAAACAACATTTTTGTTGCTTAAAGTCTCTTCATCTTTGAGGAGATTGTCCAGCATTCACTGCCATATAGGAGGTCTAGATATTACATAAGAGTTCAGTTTGGAATAGATAATCTATAATCAGAGAAACCTATAAAGTGCACAGCTCGTATACAAGATTTGAAATAATTTCCAGTATATTTTAACTAAGCAAACTCCTATACATAAAAAGGTGCTGATAATAGTATTTATCTTGTTGTGGTACCTGAAGACAATGCAATAATTTATTCTTAAATTTAATTTTTACCTTGGCAAGGGCATGAGTCCATCTTTTCATATTTTCAGCTTTCTCTAGCATTGGTAATTTAGGCAAAGGGCAACTCTGTTCTCCCCCTGATAACGCATGTCTGCTCATTACTCACATGTGCTGTGAAGTGCAACACAGGCATCTCTTGCATCAAAGTTTGGTCTGAGCATTCACTGCAACCAGTCAGCCATCCTGGACTCCACCTTGTTGCTGGATCCTCAAGGGAAAGTTGAGAGGGTGGGTCTGGACCTGTGTAACCTCTTACTCACCTAAAATCTAATCACACACATGATTCTGCGAAGCCATCATCATCCCTAGGGATGGATAACAAGCAAATTTTCTTCTGAAATTTTTCATCTATATAATTAATATTGATGACTTAATTAAGTGCATCAACAAGGAAGGAGATTAAAATATTTGTTGCATAAAAAAAAAATTTAATTTTTTTTCATAAGATATTCCTACATGTGTATTTCTTATGTTTAACCTCTGTACCCACCAAAAAATGGTCTATCAAAAGAATGCTTATTCCCTTGACACCACTATTACTGTATATACTTTTTGACTCCCTTAGCAATGTTTATTGTTGTAAAAATTGAGAAGAATTTTAATAAAACAAAATCTATGAAAGTGGATTTATACATTTTCTTTATTCTTGAGAATCAACAAAGATATTAAACACTATTAAATTGAATAAAAAAGAAAATTTGTTTTCATAGTTATTTATAAAATGGTAAATAATAAATATTGAATTGTAGTTGGTTTATATATTTTGATAATTTTGTAATTTGTTTTACAAACATTTGAATAAAAAGATTTCTTTTCAAATTTCTTTATAAAATGGCAAATGATAAATCTTTATAGAAGGTAAATAATAAACCTCACATTGTACTTGGTCCACATATTTTATAATGTTATAAATAAAAATTGCTGAGGAAATCAAGTATATACAATAAAAGCAGTGTCAAGAGAATAGCCATTCTTTTTGCCACACTGGTTTGGTTGTTGTTTTGCTGGCATGAAGGTTAAACATTGGTTTGGTTTGTTGTGTTTTATGGCATATCAACCTCACTGGGTTATTTAATGCCGACAAAGTTTTTATTGATGGTAATATTTTGTTTTGTCAAAAATCTATTTCTGGTAATAGTTTTTTTTTTTTTTTTTTTTTTTCAAAAAAAGTATTGCTGTTAATACATTTTTGCCTCAAAAATGTATTGTTGGTAATAGTTTTTTTTTCCAAAACGTATTGCTGGTAATAAATTTTTTTCTTCAAAAATTTATTGCTGATAATAATTTTTTTTTTTTTTTTTTTTTTACAAAGTATTCCTGGTATTAAAACCCATTTTTACCCTAGTTTCAAGGTTAACTATTTGCCCATAGCTGGGACCCTAACAGGTGCTACCATCCCAGGTCAGGGTGGACCTGGGTACGCCAGTAATTAAGAGGTGGTTCCACACTCATCAAAACTTCCTGATCTTGCTGCTGGATGTAGTTTATCGTCATACCCAGGACAGGTTAAACATTGCTGAAATTTAAATGTTTGTTAATCTAACATTACTTGACAAAGCACTCAGCTGACTAATAGCACAAAAACTTGGTTACATATTTTTGCTGGTTCTATTAAAAATGTTCATATTTATTACTAAATTTTATTTCAGCAAGTGTCATTTCCTTTTGTTTATATAGGGTAACTGAAAATGCAAAATATGCTGTCTGTGTGTGTGAGAGAAAATAGTTGGTTATTACAAGTACCCTACTGACAGATAAAGTTTGTAGTGTCTATCTCTTATTATTTTTTTGTTTTTAAGTCCTGTCAGAGTAGTATAAATGACAGGACTGTTTTTTTTTTTTTTAGTCTCTGAAACACAATAAATGTTTTGTGTTAAGGAAGTTGCATAAACTTAACTATTAGAACTAAATTTTTCTGTGTCTATTATATGAAGAATTGTTTTGTATTGTTTTTTTTTTTTAACCAGAGCTCTTGAACAATTTCATGAGGTGTATTGTAATTTTCTGAATGTTTCTGTGTAATAAAATGAAAATAGCTTTCAGGGCAGCAACTGGGGTGGTTTCAATAGTGTTTGCTTGGTATGGCTAATTAGATGCCATTTTGAATGCTCTGACATTATTTATTTACACTAAATTTTGCACAGTTGTAGAAAAGGAAAAGCTTTATTAAAAAACAATTTTTTTTTTTTTTTTTTTTTTTTTTTTTTTGAGAATTAAGATTTGTACAAAATCCTCAACATTTCTAATACATACCCACTCATGTTGCAAAGAAAATACACTTCTTTTATACTTGGAGTTATTAGAATAAAATGAGATTATTTTTTTCAAAATATATGGTTTCTCATGTCACTTTTGACATACAAGGGTTCAGCAGCCTGCTATGCTTTTGATGCTCTAATTGTGTTTATGCCGTTGATGACTTTTAAGACCAGCTTGAACCCGCACAACATTCTTCATATAGGACAGGGAACAGTACCTCTTGTGAAGGCTGTTGTTCAGAGATAGCACTATTTCAATGTTTGATATAGACTGTTGTTTTGGAAATTGCCTTTAAAAACATAAAATCCCAGAGCAAAGAATTCCGTGAGGGCTTTGCGCAAGTCTGCTTCGTTGGTGAAGGATTTCTCATGAAGATGATTATCCAGGGAGTGGAGGAGGTGGTAATCGGATGATGCAAGGTCAGGTGAATGAGGTGGATGGCACAGTCTCCCACCCAAGTTGCTGTATGGTATCCCTGACCATTCGCGTGACATGCAGCCTGGCGTTGTCATGGAGGAAAAGCACACCTTTGCGAAGTGCTGGTTACTTCTGGTGCAATGCCTGTTGCACATGTTTCAATTGCTGCGAGTATAGGTCTCCAGTGACCATTTGGCTCGTTGGTAGCAGTTCATAATGAACCACTTGACAACCTGTCCACCAGACACAAAGCATAATCTTGTGTGGGTGCATAGGCAGTCTTACAGTGTGAGGGACAGCATCCTGAGGAGTTGAGTTTCATACAGAACCCACTTTTCATTACTGGAAAGCACTCGATTGAATAAGGATGTGGTACGGTGGCGAGAAAGTAGAGATACACAGACTGCCACTCGTTGTCCCTTGTGGACCTCCAACAGTGTTTGCGGAACCCACTTGCTCAGTTTGTATATCTTACCTAGGTGGTGCAGGTGAAGTCTAACTGTTTCATCGGAAACGTTGAACTGTCTTGCAAGTTCACCACGCGTTAGACTACTGTCCTCTTCAATGACCGCCTTCAGGACTCCATCATTCAAGACCTGTGGTCGTCCACTGCGAGGCTCATCATGGAGAGACAAATCTCCTGACTTGAATTTTCGAAACCAATGCCTTGCACTATGTTCATCCACAGCACTATCCCCAAATGCTTGACATATGCAGCGACTGATAAGCCCACTTTGAAGTCGTAAAGCAAACAGCCCCGAACGAGATCTGTAGACACTTCCATCCTTCTCACAGCTGTCCGGCTTGTAACTGATGGCTGGGCATGGTGTGCATATTTTTTATAACGTCTGATGTTCCTACTTCCAGCTGTCCGAATTTGAAAACAATTGCTACATGCATTTCATGTATATATTTCAACTTCATTCAATGACTAATCAAATAAACGGACATAACTTTTTTGGTTACCTTATACAAATCTTCCACAATCCCACTATTTCTTTGATTGGCCCTTAATTTTTTGTTTGCTATTCAAAATAAGTTAAGCATATCATTGGATATAAAATGTAAACCTCAGCCAACAAATATTTTATTCTCTATTTTCAAGGTGTATATATATATATATATATATTAATCCACAAACAGACTGTTTCGCTGTATCACAGCTCATTAGTGTGGCTAGACATCTGGTTTCTGGTTGCCTCTAGCTAGGATCAAAACTTGGCTGAATTGGCGCCAGTTGGAAATTTTATTCCTGAGCTGTCAGTGCACAGCAGGGATGAAAGTGAGACCATTTTAGCAAAATATTTATAAATGCAATTACAAATATTTCAGTTGATAGACTATTGAAATTACTAAGTTATTGTGAAGTAACTAATTCATAAGAATCCTATTTGATATAAATTTCTAATCAAATCTGATAGTCACAGGACAGATTGGATGCATAACATACTTAGAGACCTTGAATAAATGGATGGTGGTACAGGGTTTAGGAGAAATAAGACCAAATTTATTAACAAGGGACAGGAAGTTGTGGAGAGCCATGATCGACTATGCTTTGAGGGGGACACAGCACATGTAGAAGAACACCTTGAATGAATTTGCCAGCCTTTGACTAGGAAATTTCTCTCTATAAATCACCTTGCCTTTAATTAAATTTTAGAAAGATCTATTAACATTTTTCTGTTTTTTGACTTCCTACTACAAATAGTTTTATTATACTTATGATTGAAACTGTACAAAGTTAAAACAAAAAATTTTAGATGTGTTATATTTTATCATTTGAATTCTTAGTATTTTTATAAGTTATCATTTAAAATTTCAGTTTTGTTAACTATTCCTTCATTTAAAAAAAGTTCATTTTAAGACCTCGCAACACATTTATACCAATGTCTATATAAGTCACAGTATATGAAAGCAAAAATTTATTTTTGTCTTGTCTACTTGTTGAGAAAAGGATTTTTTAAATTTTACATTGTATGCAGAGACTTTTTTTTTTTTTTTTTTTAACTACTGTTAAAATGCTGTTCAAAGTTGTATATTTTGGGGAAAAAAAGGGTGGGGTGATAACTAGTTAAAAAAAAATATCTATAGCACATAAACTATATACAAATAGTTAAAGAATAAAAACTAAATCTCTGCATTTTAATGACTTTACCATATCTGTTATCTGGTGTGTTCATGCTTATTTCTAATTGAAGAGAAACTGATATGACTATGAATTGACCCTTTACATAGAAAGGACAGAAGCTCATCTTTTTGAGTGAACATTCCTAACATTTCAAAGTACTTATCAAATTTCATTGAAAACATTTCTCCACTAAATCTTGGATAGTCAAGTTAATAATGGATGTCTTATATTATGATGGCTGCATCTCTGTAGTTGTTTTAGTAATACTTTCATTTATCAGTATGATTTCTATAGTAAGAAATCCAAAATATGTTGGTCCATAAGAGATTTCTTATGTTAATTGACAGGAACTTATAATCTTCTTGAAAATAAATTGCTTTTCTTTTCTTTGCATATAAGTTTTCAGATTTGGGGCTTTCCATGTTAGAAATAATACATTAACACACACACACTATATATATATATATATATATATATATATATATAACAATGTTAGGAAAAATAAATGACAAAATGGGGAAAAAAAAGGAAACATCACTTCAGTCTGAAGTCCTAAAGGATGAAATGCATCACACAAAAATTTTTTTCCACTTTGTCATTGATTTTCCTAATATCTAACAAGACTGTGTATGTATGTATTATTCATGATTTTATCATTTGTTAATATAGGTAGAGTTGTCATATTAACTCTTGAAATACAATCAGATTCATTCATCCAGTTTTCTCCTTACAAAAAAAAAAATACAACAGCCATTTGTCCCCACCAATATTTCCAGGTGTTCACTTAATTTATAAAATGTGTATGTCCAATAAAAAGTTGATATATAATCCTTTACAAATAGAAGATTAGTTTTCAGTTAGTAATATTTAATACTAAACAAAATGTTAACGTGTAATGTAGCACCAGGAATTTTTAATTAAGGTTAGTACTTTATAGAGACACACAAAGAAAAGGAACATGTCACCAAATTTTCAACTTAAAGGTTGCCAATTATCAAGATGAATTGTTCACTGGTGTGTCTGCAGTTTGAACTTTTTCTTTTTATATCCTCAATTCCTTGTTATTCAGAATTCAACTTCTGAAAAGCGTTTCATTTAGCAGAATAATATTCTTAAATTCTTTTCTGTATTGGCACCTTAATCATTATTTTAAAGTAGATGCTTTCATCATGCAATATTTTTAAGTAGTAATTACAAAATAAAAAGGGTACAAAAAATTAATCTACACACACATGTTCTGATGAAACAATTTTGATAGAAACTATAAAGGTTGAAATTTCAAATATTTTATATCTTAAATTGTCCTAAATTTTTGTTTTTTGAAAATTGTATTGAGCACTCTCTTAATGGCAAATATCACATTTGCCAGAGGAGATTAAATTTATAAAGTTTGTGTGCATATATATATATATATATATATATATATAATCCACAGACAGTTTCACTGTATCACAGCTCATCAGTGTGGCTAGACATCCGATTGCCTCAAGCTAGGATTGAAACCTGACTGATTTGGCATCAGTCGGGGATTTTTCTCTGACAGGACACACACATACATGATAAATGATATACCTAGTGGTCTACACATTTGAGTAGATATCCCTGTCGTTTTTTTTTGGGGGGGGTGTAAGTGATATTTACCAGTCTGTGTAATCAAGTCTTAATATAAAAGCATTTGCATTCCCCTTATACCTGTGTTACTGTCAGTCTTCATTTTGGAAGTATCTAATTAAACAATTTTTTTCCTCTTACACACCTGTCATAGTCTTTATACAAGGATGCATGAGTAGATACAGTCGACACAGTTATTACTCAAATTTTTATCAGAAATTTTCAATGTATAATACTCAAAAGTGTGATTAATGAAGAAACATTTACTGAAATTCATTGACCAATAAATATTTATTTTCATCATTAGGCTTCAAACTTATTGATGTATCTACATATGTACTGATGAAGTTTGAAATAACCTGAACAATTATAGATCAAAATAGTTCTAAATGTATGATAAATTTTATAAATATACCAATAAACATATTGACTTTTCCTACAAAGATTTAAAGTCTGTATATTTGTTAGGCATGGTGGAGTAATGAATAGCAGCTTGGATTGAGGAATTCGGAGAACCAAGTTCGAATTCCAATTGAATCCATTACATCCACTTCCATACTAATCCTCTTATCTTCACCCCACCCCCCCACCAGAACAATGTTAGGAAAAAGGAAAAAAAAGAAATAGCAGGTTCTATAGCCTTGGATGGCAACTGGTCTACCACAGAAAGAAATGCCAACCTACTGCAGGAAAAAATCTGCCTGCTCAGTCTTGTATGAAAAGATACATGATCACCTAAGCGTGTATCACACACAGCACTGATACATGTTAGTGAAAAATTTCATTAAATACAAAGAAAAGAATATTGAACTGTTATGTAATATCGATACTCTTATATGGCAGTAAATGCTGGACCATCTCATGACAGATGGAGAAGACTTGAAACAAAAGAAAAGCTAAGATCGACACATACACACACAAAAAAAAAATCAATAAATTTTCCACTTAATTGTTTATAAATATAAAGTTTATGTATGAGGAAATGCAGAAAAGTTCTTGGAGTGTCTCACTTTCCCAAATCTTACCAGATGATCAAATGTGACACTTTTTTTTTTTTTTTTTTTTTTTATTGGCTTCTTGCTGAGGCAGAACTTTTCAGCACACTTTCATATCTAGCTCAGTCTGAGGCAAATCAATACTTTGCTTAGTTTTTGGAAGGCATCTTGTAGATTAAGAAAAAGAAAAATTTCATTAGAAACTAAGAAAAGAGTACTGAACTGTTATGTGATATCTGTCCTTCTATATGGCAGTGAATGCTGGACAATCTCCTCACAGATGAAGGACTCAAAGAAACAGAAATGTGGTTCTACAGAAGGATGCTGAGAATACCATGGACAGAACACATGAGCAATGACAGTTTTAGAGAAAATGGAAATAAAAATGACACTTATACATAGCATCAGAAAAACAGTTGAAATTTATAGAGCACATAATGAGGAAAGACAGGTTGGAAATTTGACACTCACAGGATATATTGAAGATAAGAGGCAAGCTTTTATAAATGGTTGGCAGAACAGGGATTAGGAAATATAGTAAAAAGACAAACATTACTAAAGGCTACAAAAGACAGAATGTTGTGGAGAGCCATGATCACCCAGGACATATTTAAGTAATCTTAAAACTTGAAATATAGCTTATAGGCTGCCTTCTTCATGTGCTGTGTCTTCTCATGACATAGGTGATCATGGCTCTCAACAGTTTCCTGTCCTTTGTAGCTTTTAATAAATTTTGTCTGTTATTTCTCCTAAACCCTGTTCCACCATCAGTTTTACTCAAGCTCACTAAGTAGGTTATGTATTGTTTTCCTTTGTCTCTCTTGCCTTCACTCTGTCATGTGAGTATCAAATTTTCCAAGCCTTCTTTCCTCATTATGTGTCCTAAAAATTTCAAGCAAGTTTTCCTGAGGTTAAGCATCAGTTTCTTTTTTGTTGCTAATTTCTCTAAAATTTTGTTGTTGCTCACATGTTTGGCCCATGTTATCCTCAGCACCCTTCTGTAGAACCAAATTTCTGTTGCTTCAAATCTCTTCATCTTTGAGGAGATTGTCATATAGGAGGACAGATATCGTTTAACAGTTCAGTACTCTTTTCTTTGTTTCTAATGCTTACCCAACTGAATTCCCATAACCAGGGAGCTGTCACTCAAGAGTACAGTGGTTGGCAGCTGTTAAGCCAAGCAACTAGTGGAATTGATTAATAATAGCAATTTCTTGCTCCTCAAACTTTAAAACCCTTTTCTTTTTCTTTTCTTTGCCCCTATGGACTATTTTCTTCTGTTGCTTTTTTTAGATAAATATCAGAGGCCTTCATCATCAGAATCCATCTGCATTCAGAGTTTCTCTCATAAACTTTTGTTTCCTTATTTTCTTTACAATTTCCCTTTTTCTTGTTTTTGTATTTCACTATCTCTACTCCGTCCCTTCATACACACACACACACACATTCCCTCTATTCCTTTCCTTTTTTTTGTCGCCATCTTTTGGAAAGCAGAACAAATCAATAGCCAAAGTTTGAGTCATGGAAGGGATTCTGTGTTGGGGTAGAGGAATATTGGTGGTGGAAGTGATGACTTTGGATCAGCTTCACACCTTGCATAGGGATACTCTCTTCACCCACCTAAAATTATTGGCAAGCAGGTAGGGAAGGAAGGGTGATTTTTATTTTTCTGACTCATATAACAAGACCTTCACCTATCCACTTCTCCTTTGCCCTAATCTGGCCTTACCCAGTCTCTGTAGACTGGCACCAGGCCACGCACTTGGTAATAGAATCAGGTAAGCAGAAAATGAAAGATGATATCCTACAGAAACAGTTGTGACATATGCACACCTTCAACATATTAAAAGGGAGAAATAAATGTTTCAATTATATACCATAAAATACAACAGAAAAAATATAAGACACTTCATCTCCCAACCCCCTAAAAACTTGCTCAAAAAAGGTTTCCTGCAAAGTTGGGATATCTGATAGACTAATATTCATCAAGACACAATAAATTAACTATACTTATGCTTTACCTAACTCTGTATTATTGTAATATTACGAAAGGTTAGTGAAAAGTTAAGCCAAACCCACTTCCCAAAACGTAACCAAATACCAAATTTTTTTTTTTTTTAAGCTTGCTATGGTCAGGCTAAGAACTTTTCAGCACATCCCAGTAAATGTACATGGCAGTTGGAGCAGACATTATTACATCAAATAAAGTATATTTGAATTGAAATGCTTTTGAATATCATCAATAATTTTCATTAACTAAGAGAAAATAGAATAATATTACTGCCACATATGGTCTACTGCTCCTGCTGTATATTTTGAGATCCTTGATAAAATCTAAAGAAGAATCTGCAATGTTATTGGTTCTGACCTGGCATCTCTACTTCAGTCACTTTCCTGTCACCATAATGTAGCTTCTCTGTGCCTTTTTCTATAAATACTTTCATGGTAATTGTTCTGATGAACTTTCCTCTATGATACCTAGACTTTATGGATTTAAGCACAGTACTAGATTGGCAGCAAGGTCTCATCATTTTACAGTTAAAATAGCTAAAAGTAACCATAAACTCTTTCTATTACACTTCTCACTTAAGGAACTCACTTACAGCTTCTTTCTTTCCAGTCAAGTTTGATATTCATGAATTTAAATACAATGTGAATCATTATCTCCTGTCTTAATTCCTGTTCTTCTATTGTTCTTGCTCATTAATGGGTTTTTTTTTGTTTTGTTTTTTTTTGTTTTTTCATATATTCTTTGACACTCAGTAACCTCCTGCATGTTAGTGACTTTGCTTGGGGGTGAAACAAAAGATTAAAGAAAACCTGTCTTTCATCTGGGCTGAGCAGCATAAATTTTATTTTGTTTACACACAGACAAACTCTCTCTCATATGTATAGTGCTATAGGTGTGTGTTTATATATATATATATATATATATATATACACACAGAGAGAGTGCTATTTAAACATATTTTTATGTTTAACATTCTTTTTTATAGATATAAGTATTTAAGTACATGCTCTGATTATAATAAATGGTATTAAATAACATTTGCCAGTCTGAATGTCAGAGAAATTTTCATAGAAAATATTCGTCCATCGACAGGACTTAAACCGTTGTCCTATATCGAACTGACATATAGTCTGACGTGCCTTAACACTCAGCCACAAAGGATTGTTTGTTTTGCAAGATGGAATTTACTGCATATAAACTTCAATTTTCCATAAATCCCACACATACATTCATGACAGTGCTATATATATATATAGTGCTATATATATATATATATATATATATATATATATATAGTGCTATATATATATATAGTGCTATATATATATATATAGTGCTATATATATATATATATATATAGTGCTATATATATAGCACTATATATATATATATATATATATATAGCACTATATATATATATATATAGTGCTATATATATGTAGTGCTATATATATATAGTGCTATATATATATGTAGTGCTATATATATATATAGTGCTATATATATATATATAGTGCTATATATATATATATAGTGCTATATATATATATATAGTGCTATATATATATATATAGTGCTATATATATATATATAGTGCTATATATATATATATATAGTGCTATATATATATATATAGTGCTATATATATATATAGTGCTATATATATATATAGTGCTATATATATATATAGTGCTATATATATATAGTGCTATATATATATATAGTGCTATATATATATATAGTGCTATATATATATATAGTGCTATATATATATATATATAGTGCTATATATATATAGTGCTATATATATATATATATAGTGCTATATATATATATATATAGTGCTATATATATATATAGTGCTATATATATATATATATATAGTGCTATATATATAGTGCTATATATATATATATAGTGCTATATATATATAGTGCTATATATATATATAGCACTATATAGTGCTATATATATATATATAGTGCTATATATATATATAGTGCTATATATATATATAGTGCTATATATATATATATAGTGCTATATATATAGTGCTATATATATATATAGTGCTATATATATAGCACTATATATATATATATATAGCACTATATATAAATATATAGCACTATATATATATATATATATAGCACTATATATATATATATAGCACTATATATATATATATAGCACTATATATATATATATATATAGCACTATATATATATAGCACTATATATATATATATAGCACTATATATATATAGCATATATATATATATATATATATAGCCTATATATATATATATATAGCACTATATATATATATATAGCACTATATATATATATATAGCCTATATATATATATATAGCACTATATATATATATATAGCACTATATATATATATAGCACTATATATATATATAGCACTATATATATATATAGCACTATATATATATATATATATATAGCACTATATATATATATATATAGCACTATATATATATAGCACTATATATATATATATATAGCACTATATATATATATATATATATAGCACTATATATATATATATATATAGCACTATATATATATATATATATATAGCACTATATATATATATATATATATAGCACTATATATATATATATATAGCACTATATATATATATAGCTATATATATATATAGCTATATATATATATAGCTATATATATATATAGCTATATATATATAGCTATATATATATATAGCTATATATATATATAGCTATATATATATATATATAGCTATATATATATATATATAGCTATATATATATATATATATAGCTATATATATATATAGCTATATATATATATATATATAGCTATATATATATATATATATAGCTATATATATATATATATATATATATATATATATATATAGCTATATATATATATATATATATAGCTATATATATATATATATATAGCTATATATATATATATATATAGCTATATATATATATATATATAGCTATATATATATATATATATAGCTATATATATATATATATATATATAGCTATATATATATATATATATATAGCTATATATATATATATATAGCTATATATATATATAGCTATATATATATATATATATATAGCTATATATATATATATAGCTATATATATATATATATATAGCTATATATATATATATATATATATATAGCTATATATATATATATATATATATATAGCTATATATATATATATATATATATATAGCTATATATATATATATATATATATATATAGCTATATATATATATATATATAGCTATATATATATATATATATATATATATAGCTATATATATATATATATATATATATATATAGCTATATATATATATATATATAGCTATATGTATATATATATATATATATATATAGCTATATATATATATATATAGCTATATATATATATAGCTATATATATATATATATATATATATATAGCTATATATATATATATATATATATATATAGCTATATATATATATATAGCTATATATATATATATATATAGCTATATATATATATATATATATATATATATATATATATATAGCTATATATATATATATATATAGCTATATATATATATATATATAGCTATATATATATATATAGCTATATATATATATATAGCTATATATATATATATAGCTATATATATATATATAGCTATATATATATATATAGCTATATATATATATATATATAGCTATATATATATATATATAGCTATATATATATATATATATAGCTATATATATATATATATATATATAGCTATATATTATATATATATATATAGCTATATATATATATATATATATATATATATAGCTATATATATATATATATATATATATATATAGCTATATATATATATATATATATATATAGCTATATATATATATATATATATATATAGCTATATATATATATATATATATAGCTATATATATATATATAGCTATATATATATATATATAGCTATATATATATATAGCTATATATATATATATATATATAGCTATATATATATATATATATAGCTATATATATATATATATATAGCTATATATATATATATATATAGCTATATATATATATATAGCTATATATATATATATATAGCTATATATATATATATATATAGCTATATATATATATATATATATAGCTATATATATATATATATATATATATATATATATATATATATAGCTATATATATATATATATATATATATATATATAGCTATATATATATATATATATATATAGCTATATATATATATATATATATAGCTATATATATATATATATATATAGCTATATATATATATATATATATATATAGCTATATATATATATAGCTATATATATATATATAGCTATATATATAGCTATATATATATATATATAGCTATATATATATATATAGCTATATATATATATATATAGCTATATATATATATATATAGCTATATATATATATAGCTATATATATATATATATAGCTATATATATATATATAGCTATATATATATATAGCTATATATATATATATAGCTATATATATATATATATATAGCTATATATATATATACTATAAATATAGCTATATATATATATATAGCTATATATATATTATAATATATATATATATATATATATATATATAGCTATATATATATATATATATATATATATATATAGCTATATATATATATATATATATATATATATGTATATATATATATAGCTATATATATATATATCTATAGCTATATATATAGCTATATATATATATAGCTATATATATATATATATAGCTATATATATATATATATATATATATATATATATATATATATATATATATATATATAGCTATATATATATATAGCTATATATATATATAGCTATATATATATATATAAATATATAGCATATATATATATATAGCTACTATATATATAGCTATATATATAGCTATA
>OZ010596.1:91988407-92085907 GCA_963932145.1 Acanthosepion lycidas
ATATATATATAGTGATATATATATATATATATATATAGTGATATATATATATATATATATATAGTGATATATATATATATATATATATATATATATATATATATATATATAGTGATATATATATATATAGTGATATATATATATATATATATAGTGATATATATATATATATATATATAGTGATATATATATATATATATATATATAGTGATAATATATATATATATATAGTGATATATATATATATATATATAGTGATATATATATATATATAGTGATATATATATATATTATATATATAGTGATATATATATATATATATATATATAGTGATATATATATATATATATATATATAGTGATATATATATATATAGTGATATATATATATATATATATATATATATAGTGATATATATATATATATATATATATATATATATATAGTGATATATATATATATATATATATATATATTATATATATAGTGATATATATATATATATATATATATATAGTGATATATATATATATATATATATATATATAGTGATATATATATATATATATATATAGTGTGATATATATATATAGTGTGATATATATATATATATATATATATAGTGATATATATATATATATATATATATAGTGTGATATATATATATAGTGTGATATATATATATATATATATATATAGTGTGATATATATATATATATATATATATATAGTGTGATATATATATATATATATATATAGTGTGATATATATATATATATATATAGTGTGATATATATATATATATATAGTGTGATATATATATATGAATTACAGTTTTTAAAATTTTAATCGAAGTTGGTTCAACTAATAATAAAAATTAAGTAGATACTGGGAATGATATCAAGATTTATTTTTTATCCAATGTTTTGTTTATGTTGTGGAATTTTAATAAAATTAGGTTTCAAATAAAGTCTGTGGGTTCTCTTAATTTTCACTGTTTATTATACCAGCAAGACTAAATTTTTTTCTATATACATCAAGAACAGTTTCATATCTGAAGTATAACATGACTAAATTTTGAAATAAATTTGTTTTAAATAAAGTATTAACATTACATTTAAAATTTTTAATGTCTTTGGGATTTAATTAATTGTATCTCTTTATATCACTTATAATTCTATGTAAGATAATATTTTAACTTACCTGCAAATATAGTTGGATATTACTCATCAATTTTAAAGAGGAAGAATTAGGAATTAATTATTGATACTTTGAAAAAAGAAAACTGGGAAGAGACTACTGACTCATTGACTCTGCAATTTCCCCCGCTTTGCTCCTCGCCCCAACTTTTTTAGTTAATACACTAATCCTTTACTAATTGTTGATTACTTTTTTTCTTTTTTTTTAAACTGAAAGACCAAACAGTGTTTTAAATTCTGGATAACTACAAATGCAGGAAGTAAAAGAAAAACTTTGATTTAAAGAATTTGATGTTATTTATACACTTGTTATTTTTATGGATTCAATGCATGTAGTGATAATATTTTTGCTAAGGATAACATCACTCAGTATACATTTTCCAAGATGCTTCTCTAAATTTATCAAGTTCGTCTGTTTTTAATGCATATGTTTCATTTTTTTTTTTTTTTTTTTTTTTTTTTTTCAAATTTCAGGACATCAGTCAGTTATGTGCCATGCACGATACACACTTAGGTGATCATGTATCTTTCAATACATAACTGACGAGACAGATTTTTCCCACAGTAGGTTGCCATTTCTTTCTGTAGTAAACAAGTTGCCCTCCAAGGTTGTCCTACTATTTACCCATAGCTGGGGGGGAGAGGAGGATTCATCCCTTTCCCAAGAGCTTTAGCATGTAAGTGAATGTGATGGATTCGACTGGAATTTGAACTTGCGTCTCTGATTCCTCAATCCAATCTGTTATCCATTAATCCGTTAAAATATTTTTTTTATGACTGTGTAGAGATGATTAATTATTTATATTTATCTACACACAAATACTGCATAATAAATGTTTAAAATTTAACCAAATGAACATATATAATGTGCAAATTTTCCAGTAAATATTGATTCATTTTCTACAGCTTATCAACACTTTGCAGGTTATTTAAAGCCAGAAAATATTTTTAGATTGTAGGGTGGGGGGGCAGATAATGATTTAGTGATACAAGTCTTATTAATTAAACCCATAGCTGGCAGGAGAATTGGTGGATTCATACCTTACCCAATGGTATTTGCATATAAATAAATATAACAAATCCAACTGGAATAGGAACTCTGCTCTCCAATTAACAATATCACGTCATTATTCATTACACCATCTGCACATCCAAACTTAGTTATCTATTTAGATAGTGACCAGGCTCAACATGCTCAACTTCGGTGATCATATGGGAACCAGCATTTCAATGTGATATAGCTGTAAACCTCCCAGAAAAGAAAGTTATTTATGATTATATAGTTAAATTCCCAGATCAATTCTCTGGACAAGACAGATTGGTATATTCGTCGGCAAAATCTAAGATCTTTTTTCCAATTGTCATTTTATTTATGATTATATAAAAAGATATATTTTAATAGCATATTCTGAAAATGTCTAGGTAGACAAGAGTTGTTCATCAACCCAAAATTATTTTAAAGTTTTCATCGTTCATAAGTGTTACCTGTCCCTTACTACTACTACTATGATAGTCTATGTATACAAATCTGTTGCAAACATACCTCTTACAAATAACAGAGGAAAACTTAAATTTTTCTAGAGATTTACTTGTTGACAGCAAATATATAAAGCAAATGTCAAATTAATTAGTTACTTGTAAAACTCAAATCTAACATTGGCTTCTTGATTTGGCATTTGTTGTATACTTCTAGGCTGGAATAAAAAAAAAAGATTGTAAATGTTTTGTTAAATGACAAATAAATTAGCCAATACACAAGATGTTATAATGGCTTGATAAAATATCAGGTTTTGGTTCTGGGATCAGGTGACAGTCAGATCCCACAGATGAGTAATTTATCTATATTTATCAGGAGCTGCAGGTGGCTTAACTATTTTTTTTTATCTAGGACAGTTTGAACCAATGCCTTTGGAGAAAGACAGGAATCCACTTCTCACCCCAGATATATAAAATAAATAAACAGTAGATCAGTTGGAGCTCATTAGCTTTTTAAAAGCAGTCCATCTTGGGCAATGGGCTAGCACCCTGGCCTAATAAAAATTCACTTGTTACTGAAACCACGGTAACATTCCATTTGTAAGAAGGAAGTTCCACTTGAATAGCTTATTCCCACAAACCCTTACTTTGTGGAACATACTCCCAAGGGGATGCTTTCCTAACCTCTACAATCTTAATCACTTCAAGTCTAGAGTTAACTGTTATCTTTCCGATATATCTTCATAAACTGCACTTTTTACCTCTTGCTCTTACAACCACCTCCATCAGTAACTCTTGACTTTGAGTGGCTCTTGGGCCTTGTAAAGTGAACATTTATACAAAAAGAAGCAAACATCACATGAATGCTTATGCCCTATGCTCCATAAGGTGTATTTTTTTTTTTTTTTAAGAATTGGTTCATTAGAGTTTGCTTTATTTTGTTTGGATTTATTGAGTTACATGTTTCAAATGGTTATATTTTCAATGTTCAAATGAGTTTCATTCTTTAATTCAACCATTTAAGACATTTACAAATAAGACACAAATCTGTTTTATTTCCTCAGTATTCCAAATGTAAGGATAAAGTTCCACTCAGTTTTTTTTTCCCTCCAAGTACTGCTGTTTTGTGGAACAGACCCCCACCCAACAAGATTTGTCTCAACACCACATCTTAACCTCTTCAAATTGTTTCATTCATCATAAACATTTTGAAAGTAACTCTCTACCTTGAGTGGCTGGCTCTCTAGCCTTCTACTGGGTGAACTTTAGCAGAAAAAAAAAATGAATTCAGTATGTATAGCTTTTGATTTATTGCATTCAAAGCAAGATTACTTTGATTTTAATGTAAGCAAATATATGGATATAGATCCGACAGTATGAAGAAAAATATACGGAAAAAACAAACAAAAATCCTTATATGCAATTATGCTGTTTTAATGTTAATATAATGTCAACGTCTGACGTTTCGGTCTAATAAACCATCTTCAGGACATATTCATAAAATATAATTAACATTATCAATTTAACATGACAAAGACGATGAACATAAGAACAAGACTTATCCAAACAGATAACTGAAAGTTTTTGGATAAGTTTTGTTATGTCCATCATCTTTGTCATGTTGAATTGATAATGTTAATTAAATTTTATGAATATGTCTTGAAGATGGTTTATTAGACCGAAACATCTGACGTTGACATTATATTAACATTAAAACAGCATAATTGCATATAAGGATTTTTGTTTGTTTTTTCCGTATATTTTTGATTTTAATATAATTAATCTGTACAATATGATCAAACATATTGTTTCCATAAGTTTGATAAATTGCCAGACTGAATTCTAATGCTTTACAACTTTTTATCTTATTTACTAGTTTATCAATGCTGTCAGAAAATGATGGCACTATTTAAACAAGTTTACAGTTGCATTGGTCATATTTTCTGAATGAGTAATTTAGGAATTTCATGGAAGAAAGACTTATATCTGAAGAAAACTAGCATGAAATTTAAAAAAAAAAAAAAATGATCTATTCTACTTGCTGAGATATTCCGTTATTATGGTAACATAAGGCATGTTTATAGATTTATTGCCACATTATACTGAAACACCAGTTCCCGTACAAAGTTAAGCAACATTAAGTCTGGTCAGTACCTAGATGGGTGTCCATTTGGGAATACCAGGTGCTGTACACTTGGATGTGCAGATGATGTAATGGATAATGGCTCAGAATTGTTAATTGGAGAATGTTGAGTTTGTTATATTCACTTGCATTCAAATACCCAGTTGGAACTATTTTTAGATTGTAAGTTTTCTTTTGGGGGTGGAGACAATAATGGTTTAATGATAAAAGTTTTACTGATTAACCCATAACTGGAGGGAGAAGACGTCAATTCATAATTTTCCCAAACCACTCATTTATCCAGTCAGTGTGACATTCATGCTCAAATAAATGAACATAGAAAATTGATATTTTATTAGTATACACAAAATGATCATTAAATATGCATATATTGTACAATGTTTATAGTAAAAAAAAAAAATGGAATTTTGTATGTATTTAACAACTGATAGATATATTTATGCCAATGAAGAATTCTGCTTTCATGCCATATTGTGCACTGTCATGATAACACACATTACAAAGAGTCATATTATAATGACAGTTCTGATTCAACTAAAAAGCCATTTAAAAAAAAAAAATTTGTTTCGTTAGATTTTAGGAAGTCATATAATGCCAAATTTAAGAAATGACTTGCATTATAGTTATCTTCTAATCTTGATCATGACCAGAAATATGTTTGACGGTAATAGATTCCAAATGTTTAAATAATAGTTATTATCATTGAATCCAAACATGCATTCTCTTATATACAAGTGAGAAAAGTTCATTTAAAAAAAATTCTTTGTCTGTGGCCTTTAATTAAGCCTCTATTCATGTGTGTGCAGACACATGTACAGAACAGTGAAAAGTTCTTGGACCAATTCACTTTCCAAAATCTGTCTTTAGATTTTTTGGAAAGTCTTTTTGGCTGGGATGTGAACCTTTCAGCAACCCCTCTATACTAATATAATTTACATGTACTATTAAAAAAAAAAAAATGATGTCAGTATTTATGGAAATCTGCAATTGCATTGGTTATATTTCTACATGAAGGATTTTAAAAAATTGACTGATATAAGAATTTTGCTTTTTAAATCATTAAAAGTAAAAATATTCAAAGAAAGCTAACATGAAATAAAAGTAATGAATTAGAAGCCTGATTCCCACTTCTTAGCAATGAGATATTCTATTGCAACATGAAGTATGTTCACTTATTGGCATTTACAACAAAATATCTCATTACAAAAGAGGAAGCAAGCTGAATGATGATGATTAAATATAGTGTGTTTTCTAATACAGAATATACATAATATCAGATTTTCTTTTTCTAATACATATTACTTATATTTTGCAGGCTGTCCCACCCTGTAACAAATCAGCCTTTACGTGCCAAATCTGAATATGATTTATCTCAGCTAAAGACATCGGAGGAGTTCAGTTCGCCATCATTCCTAGGCTGCAGCAACCCATCACTTATGGACGTTGACTGTTCTACTACCGAATCTGATGGTCAGCTCAACCAAAGGCTAACCAATGGAGTGCTCAAGTTGGATACTAGTCTCAGACCTGCCCAACAAATGGATGAAATGGGGTCATCAATTCATAGTAAATCTCTACCTATGACAACTTCTATGATTGAACAGTTAGAGGATTTACCCCTTCCCAATTCAGCCACTGTTGATGACATCGTAGATATGCTTCCTGAAAAAATAACCCAGCATTTTCAGAACCCACCTTTACAACGAAACTCTGAAGGGGTGGTTCTTCGCCGTCAAAAGCGCCCCATTCATAGGTCACAATCAGATGTGACCTATCTGCACACACGCACATCTGACATACCTAGCATGGGTTCACGTTTATCTAGGGCAAGTGTTGAGCTAGAAAAGTTCTTCAATGAAATGGGCATTGATCGAACAATACTTGACCCGATGCTTCGGCAGCAAGAGGAGTCAGTGCAGAAGGATGCAGATTTTTTCGAAACGCTCAGCTCCCTAGACTCTCCAGACACACGTAGCATCTGCAGTGGAATATCCCGAAGTGAGAAAGGGCAGTCAGATGTCGAAACATTGGATCGTCAGCAGAACTCCCCACAGAACACCTCCATTGTGGAGCGGAATGCAAGAATTATCAAATGGTTGTGCAATGTTAAAAAAGCCCGGTCACAGTCTGCAAACTGATTTACATTGCAGCTATTGAACATCTTCCTTTTTTCTTTTTTTTCTTTTTTTTTTATGTGTCAGCAAAAAAAAAAAGTTTGGTATAAGTGAGATGAAACATGTTAGAATTTACAAGTGTATTCAGGATTCATATTCTCATCTTTGTGCTTGTTTTCACACTGTGTTAAAAATATCTACCAACTAGACAGTGATGTGTGATAAAAGAAAAACAAAACTCACCTAGTGATGGTCAGAGAAGATACTGATCAAATTAAAGAAGAAATCAGAAAATAACAAAGATGAAGATAAGTCTTGAGTAAATCAATTGCAATCCTATTTGTAATCTTTCCTGCTGTTATCATGAAGAAATAAACAAAACAAGATTTTGTGTCAAAATTAACAAACTGCAGGGAAATTATTTGATGGATAAGAAAAATATCAAGTAAAAATTCTTGATTTGAGGTGAACAATTTTTTTTTTTACTAATTTATGGATGATTTTTTTTTTTTTTTTTTTTTCTTCCAGAAAAAAAAGAAAAGATGTATGAATTTTATTTCATTTCTTCATATCCCGATGGGATGTCATGATCAGAACATTTCTCACTTTCTTTTTGTCTGTAAGAAGGCCTCTTTCCTTATTTTTCATGTTGGGATTCTGTGTTTTCTTTAAGAATAAATGTAAATTAAAAAAAAGTATTTCCTGTTAATGTCACTATTTCATTCACTTGAGTAAATGGATTTATCTTAATCCACAAGGGCTTTTATCCAATCAGTGGCAGTTTACATACACACACACACACACACACAACCACTGATAATTGGTAGGGATAATTCCAAGGAGGACATGAATCCAAAGAGCTCAATGTAAGAAACAGAGCAATATAATAAGTACAGATGATCCTTAAAAATCTATTTGGTTATAATTTATTTCATGAATATATACAAATATTCATCTCTTCAAACCAAAGTTTTTAATAAATGGAGTTAAATTTGGCCAGACAAAGGAAGAGGGAGAGAGATTTTATATTAAAAGAGGAAGAAAGAAAAAAAAGATTTCAATATAACATTTTTTTTAAAAATTGGTAGTGAGAGAGGAAGGGAAAGAAAAAAAGATGGAAGAATTAAACATGAGTCGATAGGGTGACCTAGAAATTTTTTTTTTTCTTTACGGGCTGAAGTTAAAATAAAGGGATCAGACTTAAAATAGATACAATCATGTGTCTAATATTCATATCATTTTTGACAGCTTCATCACATTATAATCATAATTTCAAATTAATATTATTTGACATCAATAAAGTAAGTTAAATAAATTAAAATATATAAAAATGTAAAATAAATAAATTAAGATTGTTAAAGAACAAAAAATAAGTGTGTGTATGTGTGTGTATATATATATATATATATATATATATATATATATATATATATAAATATACTCTTAAGGTGTGCGATATTTATGGGATAAAATGCTCAATATCAGAGATAGAGCGTAGATTGTGTGTAAATATAAAAGTGAACATTGAAGTCGATACTTATTTATATATATAATCTTTGTGTGTATAAGATTTAAAATGAATTTAAAAAAAGAAAAATCTTTTCTGAAGCTTTTATTTTAATTTTAAGCTAATATTTCCAATAAGTAAAATACATTGCTGTATTTTAAAACAAATTTAAATTTATTGTAATTAGTTTGTTTATTTTTTTGTTTTTTTCAATGGCTGATTTACAATTCTCTCAGTACAACATATTCAAATAAGACCCTAAAAAATAAAATATGTTTTTCTGAAACTTTGAGGAAGATTAGTTGATTTAAAATTTAATCAATTTGACTTGAAAAAAATATTACTTTAGTTTAAAATATCACAGAAAGGGACTTTTAACACTGAGGTAGGTGGTTTTATGAGGTAGTGACAGCTGGAAATTTAACTAATTTTTTCTACTGGTAACACATTCGTCAAGTAAATTTTATAGATATTGTCTTTTTTATATAATGTTTTTTAACTACCCAGCAATCTTAAAAATTTAGGAAAATATTCTAACTAATCTAATGTTTTATTGAATTGTAGGTACTTTGGTAACTATAGTAAATTTAAAACCATTCTTATTTTTTGATAATGGCATGGATGGATGTCCATATTTACAAAAATTGGCACATTTACACACACAAAAAAAATCTCAAAATTCTTTTTAGAATACTGGGGTTCGCTGAATTGTAAGAAGCTTTTCCATTTATGATTAGTAAATATAGTTTTTACTTAATAACAATATCACCTAACCAATACAAATTAATACAGAATTTTTAAAAATTTAAAACTTTATAAATTATTCTAATTTAAAAAAAAAATTCGATGAATAAATGTGTTGTTTTTTTTTTTCAAGACAATCGAGTCCATAAAAGCTTTTCTAATTAATGTCTTAGTTTTATTGCATTTTTTATTTCCTGATTCAGACCAGATTTTCTATAACTGGGGGCTCTGTTTTACAAAATAAACTGATGATTTAAATTCTCCAAGGACTTCTGGTAGTAACTAATATAAACATTTAAGCTATGCAAAAATAAATTTCTCAATTTCATAAAATTAAACAGGTGTGAGACAGTGCTAACAGGTGTTAAAAAGAAATGTATTTTACCAAGATTTTTTAAAATAAAAGAAACGTTTCTAAAATAATTTAATTCATTTGTGAATAATTCCTGAAAATTTCATTAAAATCCAACAGTTATTTGATTTTTTGCAAGATACCAAAATTTTCTATACATGAGAAAAAAAAATTTTAAGGAAAATTTTGAAGGATTAAAAAAAAAAAAAAAAAAATCAAAACATCCTTTGATGTTTCCTCTTAATTATAAAGATTTTGATGATAAAAATTTTGTTTTTATTAAGTTTGAGCCATTTTTTTTTTTTTTTTTTTTTTTTTTTTCATTATGTATGCTCATTTTTTAGTGTGTGTATATATATATACACACACACACACAATCATGTTGTCAAAAAACCAGTCATAGAATGTGAGATAATAAAAAAGGTGATGAAAATCATGGAATTCAAAAACAAGAATGGATTAATAAAGAAAATGAATTAAATTATTTCAAGAAAAACAAGAAAAAAAAACCTTAAAGCTCTGGAGTGTCCAAGGATAACAAATGCCCATTTTGAAAATCACACTGAAATGTATGAAACAGTTTGCTAAATAAACAAAAAAAATGTTATTTGTGTATTAATGCAGTACAAAATACATTTTGTTTTATTACTTTTCGAGTGAATAGTTTATTTCACTAGAACTCTTACTATAATCATTCTGGTAATTGGAAAAAAATGTTTACTAATGCAGAGCACATTATAAACAAGCCATTACTCACAGAAGGTATTTAATAATTTAAATGAAAATTGTAGTGAAAGATCTTGTATATTTAAAATACTTTAAAAATTGATATGGCTATCAATACTGAATCAAACCTGTGCTCATAATTTTAAATAAAAAAAAGTTGTTAGTGGCTTTATCCTATATCCAAGAATTTAATTTCTTCTTTGTTGATCACTTTATGATGATAGTATTGATTATTAAGTAGACCAATTCTTACATGGAAGTTCCAATGACATTAACTGCATGGTAATGTTGGTAGAGGAAGAGGTTGATATTATTTTTTTTTTTTTTTTTTTTTTGTCTAGCATTTCCCTCTTGTTGTTTGATATTTTCCTTTTCTCTTTTGATGGCTTCAAAATTTTTGGTTCCTATGGTGAAGCAACACCACTATTTGGCACAGGCTTGAGCCTAAATCATTTGAAACACAAACCCAAGTCCTGTGGTTTTCAGTGTTTTTTTTGTAAGTTGGTTCTTGTATCTCCAAAGAGGACAGCCCTGGAGTGAGCTCACTGAATAAGACTTGATCTGAAAACCTTGACTCTTCCATTCTTGCTAAATGTTCTGACCATTAAAGAGTGTTTCATGATCAGTGATTCGATGCTTCGTATTGTAATACCATTTGAATGCTTATATAGGGAAGTTACTTATTGTGAGCATTTTGGACTGAATGTTTATGATAACAATAAATAGCTAATAACATTAAGTATTAAGGATTTTTTTAAAAAATGTAATGAGTAATAAATAAAATGTTGGGGGGGGCTTTCTTTATAAAGTGTTTGACAACAATATTATGATTATAATAAATAACTTCCTTTGTACTATTTTAATTTACAATTACTTTTTATACTTGTTAAAATATTATCTATCTGCTTTCTCCAATATGTAGCTTAGCAACTCTTGTAGATTTTTTTGCTAAAATAAATAAGTAGACAAACTCACTGAATCCTGAGACCTGTCCACTTGCCAATACACTATTTGGGTAAATTTCACTTGTTAGTAAGAATTGAACAGAAGAAAATGGCTTGTGCAATGTTGCTCATGGGAACAACCTTAATCTACTGACACCATTAAAAAAATAATAATAATGATGGTAATATAGATATAAATCCATCTTCATATGAACACAAAAACAAACTGAATGCTATATTCCTATCTATTTTACAGATTCTAAAATTGAAATACCAGTAAACTAAGACTATGTATTACTGTGATTAAACATCAAAAAAAAAATTATTCCATTTTTTTTTTTATTTTTTTGTCTCTTTCTCTCAATAATTTTATAAGTTTTAGAATTAATATTCTCATTCTTAATGGGAATATCAATCCAACAATTTAATTTTGTTAAATCAGTGACTTGGAATCTAAGACCAATATATTATCAGTTGCCTCTGAATTTGAGCTCTCCAATTGTGGCATACTTGGCTTAGTTTAAGTTTGTTAAACCTGATAAATTAAATAGGTACCACTTAAACATTACATAGAAGTTGGTAGACAGCACTTTACTTATTTTTAATGTCAGGTTTTCTTACATGTTATTTTGTGGTTCTGAGATTAACCTGGAATGAAGCCTAAAATCTTAAAGTAGCTTATTTTTTCCCCCTCCATTTTCAACCAAGTGCTGAAATTTGTAGTTGATTTGAAATGCTTTTATGGTGCAGTGGTTAATACATTTGAGGTTTTTTTTTTTTTTTTTTGTTTTTTTTTTTTGCTTCTTACAACCAAAATTTAATATCATTAGATTTATTAAATATTTTGGCTCACTTTGTAGACATAGCCAGAATTAATTAATCAACCAATGATTGTTTCTCAATAAAAGCTTCTAAAATAATCAACTTTATGCTATATTTGTTGCATAAGCTAAAATAATTTGCATTATATCCAAAGTTCAATAGTTATAACAAAATAATTATGATGATTATCATAATAATCAGTGAGTATCATTTCTTCTTAGGATTCTTCAGAAATTTAATGTCCTCATTTTATTTTTTATATATAAAAATGATAAACAAGTGCTGATGAGAAAAACTGTTTAAATCACTTAAGCCAGCCAAGCATTACTTTGATCAATAATATTTAAATGTTATTAGAGCTGATGTTAGTTACAGCTTAGAAGTCTGTGATTCTATCCTAGTTCTTTGCTCAGAAAAGCTTATGCTAAACTCATCTTGAAGAAAAATTTTTGTTTCCATATGTATTAAAATGAGTGAAATAAAACTATAAAAGTCTACTGCTTAGCATCTCATCCAGTACTAAAAATATTTTATAATTCCATTATAATCATATGGTACACTGCTTATATGTCTGTATACCGAATAGACAAACAGACACTGTTATTGTACTTGGCTTTTATGTTTAATTTATAATATAAAAAACAAGAGAAATAACCACAGTTACCTCATGATGTGTTATACCTTAGAAGTTGTATTTAAAAACAAAAAAGAGGGATAGATTTTTAGTCAATCCAAAAGTGAAATGAGTCAGCATCAAACTATGAACTGTACAATATGATTCCTTCTAAGTTTTGGAGATGAGGAGTTATCATTATTTATACTATTGTATTCATCTTTATTGTTGTCATCACAATGTTTTAGCTATTGTACCCTCTGGATCTTCTTCAGATGTATATCAATCCAGAGAATTCCAAAATGAACCCTTTATTTAATCTACAAGAGTGGACATTTCTCATTCCACTGTCCACATTTAGGGATATCTCATTTAGTTCTGAGCAATACTAAAAACAAAAAATAGATGAAATCCCTAGATAAGGTGTGTGTGTGTGTGTGTTTTAAGGTATGCTATATTTATGGGTGAAAGTACTCAATATCGGGATGGGGTAGAATGTATGTAAATATAAGTGGACACAGAAGTCAAGACTGAGTGGTGACAATCTTTCATGCTTGAACACAATCTCTAGAAGGTTGTGTTCAAGCATAAAACAGACAACACCGAGCAGTTACAATGTGTATATATATATATATATATATATATATATATATATATATATATATTGAAGTTAGCATGTCTCCATATTGATTTAAATAAGTCTTTATAGAACCAAGAAATCATGATAAATGACAAAAAAAAATTGTCTTCATAAAAAAAACAATTGCTATCATCAGCTATAAACAAGACCATAATATACTGGCTGTGTTCAAAAATTAAAAACGTGTCCACATGCCAGTAACCTACAAACCATAATCTTGAAAATGGTTAATAGATTAGCTGAGAGCACTCAAAACGAACAATCATTTGAACAATTGCTACACACACTATGTACAAATGAGAATTCTCTTGTCCACACACAAGAAAAACTTAACAGAATTATCTTGTCAGTTTAATGAAATGTATATAATGCACCATGTGTTATTCTTGTCTGAATGTCTAACTTTTTGTTGTATTAGAGTTATCTCTCTCTCTTGCAATGTCAAGTGACCTTGTCATTATTATGACAATGGCACATTATTCTGAGATGTTTTATGATGCTGGGGATGAAAAAACTGACTTTGTGAAAAAGTAGGCTACAACTAATTAGAAAAAATGTTAAAACCAAATAGCAATATGAACTTATCAAAATATGCTTTTATCTTCTAAAACATGGCTAAACTAGTAAACAACAAAACGCAATTGTAGTTTGTTAAACTATGATTGTAATAAAGTAGACAAAAGTATTCACTCAATACAACGTGGAGCCTATAAAACATAAGATGAATGAAAAATAAAACTGAAACAACTCGTGTTTTATTTCTTATTCTTCAGTTATCTTATATTTAAGATATATAATCATTTCACCCTGAGCAAGGCAATAAAGCCACTAAGACACAAGGGAGTTACTGAGTATGAGAGAATATCAGAAAGAAAAAAAAACAAGATTAAAAAGAGGGAACAATAAAAGAACAGGAACTAAGAATACAGAAGATAATGATTGACACTGCATTTAAATTTTTGAAAACCAAACTTGACTGGGAAATAAGAAGCTGAAAGAATTCCATAAGCAGAAGAAGCTGTTAGTATAGAAATTACAGTTACATCGTCATTTCAACTGTAAAATGATGAGACCTTAGGTACCATAGAGGAAAGTTTATTGGAACAATTACCATTAAATTATTTATAGAAAAGTCACAGGGAAGTGATTGAAGCCGAAATGCCAGATTAGGGCCAATAAATTTGACTCTTCTTTGTATTTTAACAGGAATCTCTAAATACATAGCATAAGCACCAGACCAGACATGTTATTCAATATTCAAAATGGTAAACTTATAAATATTTAAGATAGATTCTGGTGAGAAAAATTGTCTAGCACAATACAATAAACCAACTTTCAAAGCAGCAGACCTAGCAATTAATTCAATATAATCTTTCCACATCAACAGAAAATGTTATATAAATAAAAAAATTAAAAAAAAAAAATTCTTGAACTGACTCTTTAAAATATTGTAATGCTTTACCATTCTTTACATTTTTGAACAGCTATTTACAATGGTAAATATCAAGGAAATTTGTAAGATATTTTACATGGATATTCTCTACCCAATATTATTTTAGTTTTATTGACATTTAATCATCTGCTAGTCATTAATCCAATATTATGCAGAGCAATCTATGAAGAAATTTTACAGAATAAATGCTATAGCAACTAATCAAAAGATTTTCTTAAACTGAGTGTCACACAAGAGAAACCAAATGAATAGGAAGCTTTTAAAAAAAAAAGTGCAGTTACGAAGAAACTATTCAAAATAGGACATAAAGTAAGTTGATGCACCAAAGAGAAAGACATGCAGCAAAAAATAAAAAAAATAAGCTTTTTTATTTTTTAAACATCAGTTTTTACTTCACTTTGCTCATTGCATTCCCAATTTGTTTTGTCTACGTTTGCTGAATAAGAGGGGCATGGGTCAAAAAGGTTCATGTTTTTTTTTTTTTTAATTTCAAAAGTAAGAGGCAGAAGTTGCTGAGCTGTAATTTGAAACAGCTTTTTGTTTGTTCATTTTATTTTTACTGTGAATTCCTTCTGAAAACATTTCTTTCTTTACTCTGTCATTCACTTTTCCTTTGTGCTTCTCACTTTTTATAGAATTGCAACTAATTTCCTCAATCCTTTGCAGAAAATTTTTTAAAAAACCCAAAGAAAGGTGGCATTATATATATATATATATATATATATATATATATATATATAAAATCTTTTCTTATTCTCACTTTTTCTTTTAATTAGTTTTATTTATTTTTATTTTCCTGTTAGCTCATTGAATTTTTTAAATTTAATTTCTTATATAAATTTTATATTTTTGTTTATATATAGATTTTATTAATGTTACTTTTTGTCATATGTTTTCCTCATTTATATTTTATATCTAAAGTCTAATGGTTATGATTCTGTCTGTCTCCTGCATTCAAAATCTAAACCTACTAAGTCAGATTTTTATATTCCAAGCATAATGAAAACATTTTATTCAAATGAAATTTCTAGGGTTTTAAACCAAGGTTATCAATTACAATATTATTTCCTTTTAATCATTTAACTACAAACAAGACAGTATAGACACAAGGGGTTACTGAATGTGAAAGAAAAACATTATTAAGGATCGAGAACAATAAAGGAAGAGTAATCAAGAAGACAGTATATAACGATTGAAGTTGACAGGGAAGCAAGAAGCTGGAAGAGAGTTCTACAAGTGAGAAATGTGATAGAAGAAACTGTTAGCAAAGAACTTATGGTTAGATCTAGCCATTTCAACTGTAAAATAATGAGATCTTGTTGCTCATCTAGTACTGAGTTAAATTAATAAAGTCTAGCTACCATAGACGAAAGTTCATCATGAAAGTATTTATAGAAAAGGCACAGGGGAAACTACGTTATGGCAGTGGGAAAGTGAGTGAAGCTGAGATGCCAGGTCAGAACTAATAACATTGCAGATTCTTTGGATTTTATCAAGAATCTCTAAATATATAGCAGGAACACCAGACCCTATGTGGTAGTAATATACAAAGCATGGATGAAATGTAGACTTATAAGATAGATTGTAAGATAGATTCTGGAGAGAAAAATTGTCTAGCACAACACAGTGAAGCAATTCATAGTATAATAACTGTACATCAAATTTAATCCATATCTAACAACTTGGATTAAAATTTGGTTTATTTGGGAAAGATAGCGTAATCCAGAACTTATATTGAGAGCAAACCATTTGTATGCAGATAGAAAATGCATTCAGTAAATATACAAAAATAGAAAGGGGTGTAAGACAGGGATATATCTTTGCCCCAAATTTATTTAACTTTTACAACAAGGCAATCCTAAGAGAAATAGAAACCCTGCTGATGATACTGTCTTGATGACAGACACAAAGAAAATGCCGAAATTCCTAGACAAGTTAGTAAAGAAAACCAGACGGAAAGGATTAACCATCAATTTTAAGAAGATAAAATGTCTGGTTGTGAGCTAGAAACTGGAGATATCAAAATCAAGCAAGTACAGTTTAGATATCTGAGAAATGTTTTAACAGATGACAAAAAATGTAACACCTAAATCCAAAGGTACATTGGGAGTAAATTATATATATATATTATTCATTTTTTTTTTATTGGTATCATCCCAAGCAAGGCAATACAGCCACTAACACACAAGGAGTTACAGGGTGTGTAGGAATTAGGAACAGAAACATTAGTAATGAGTAAAAAGAGTAATCAGTAGATAGCAATTGACATTGCATTTAAATTTTTGCAGATTAAAGTTGACTGGAAAACATGGAGCCATAAGGGAGTTCCACAAGTGAGAAGTGCAAAAAAAAGAAACTTTTAGCATAGAAGTTATGGCTACATCTAACCAGCTCAACTGTAAATTGATGAGATCACACCACCAGTCTAGTACTGTGCTTAGATTCATAAGGTCTAGGTACCCTAGCGTTGAGCTCATCTGACCTTTCAAAAGCAAAATAAAGTATTAAAAAAACAAGAAAATTTAATTAGAAGCAAAGAAAAGAGTATTGAACTGCTATGTAATATCAGTCCTCCTATGTGGTAGTGAATGCTGGACAATTTCCTCATAGATGAAGAAAAGACTTCAGGCAACAGATATATGTTGTTGATTGATTTGTTTTCTACAGCTTATCAATGCTTTGCAGGTTATATAAAGCCAGATAATATTTTTAGATTGTAATAATTGTTTTGAAGATGATAATGATTTATTGATACAAGTCTTACTAATTAACCTATAGGTGGGAACTGAATTCATACCTTTCCTAAGGGTATTTGCATTTAAGTGTATATAAAGGACCCAACTGGAATTGAAACACAGCTCACCGATTAACAATTCTGATCCATTATCCATTACACCACCTGTATACCCAAGCTTACAGCACCTGGTATTCCCAAATGGCCACCCATCTAGGTACTGACCTGGCTTGACATTGGTTCCCATATGATCACCAAAGTTAAGCAGTATTTCAATGTGATATTGCTGTAAGCTGAAGGTTGATGAGAATACCATGGATGGAGCATGTAAACAACAAGGATGGAAAATGGAAACAAAAAGGACAATTATGCTTAGAATCAGACAGTGAATGTTAAAATTTGTAGGATACATAAAGAAAGTTTGTAAACGTTGACACTCACAGAACATATTGAAGGCAATAGGGAAACTTCAAATAACCTAATGAGCTTGTGTAAATGGATGTTAGACTAGAGAATGGAGTGGATAGTAAAAAGATAAACATTGCTAAGAGCTACAAAGAATAGGAAGTTGTAGAGAATCATGATTTGCCCATGTCCTGAAGTGACACATCACATAAAAGTTTAAATCTATTTTTTTATGGGTAAAAAGTGGATTCAAACAAAATTCAGTCATCAGAAAAAATATAAGAGAAATGTTAATTCTTCAAACAATTTTAACTTTGAAAAAATCCAAAATACATTAAACTATGTTTTTATTTGTCTGCATTTCTGATATGACGCATTGTAACTATTTACATTGTCCAGACTGTTGTACTCATCTTTATTACTATATTCATGATGTTTTGACTGTTGTATGCCCTGGCCTTCTTCAGGAGATATTTGTTGGAATTTCAAACCAAACACTTTATTTAGTCCACAGGGATAGATTGTTCTTATTTCCCAAGGCTCTGTGGATAAAGCAGTAGTTGATTGATCCAAAAGTGACTTGACCTAAAGTGTTATGTGTTCAATACATGACCACAGCAGAGGGAACAAAAACTTGGAGAGTTATCAAGGGAAATTGATAAAACTGAGATATAAAAAAGTATGACACATGGAATTAGAACAATCTACCCTCGTGGGCTAAATAAAGGGTTTGGTTCAAAATTCCAACAAATATCACCTGAAGAAGGCCGAAACGTACAATGACTAATATGTTGTAAGTATGGCAATAAAGATGAGGACAACGGTCTGAACAATGTAAATAGTGTAAATATGTTTTTATTATTTTCCCTTTTATTCATTATTTTTCTTTATTACTTTTTTGCTGTTGGTTTATTACTATTAATTAATTTATTTATTTATATTGCCATAGTTTTATGATTACAATTATTATTGTTATTACAATATTTTGTTTTAACTTTTAATATAGTCTGGAAATAATGCTACATTTATATATATTTCCTATATTGTTTCTATTTCTTACACTTTAATTATAAAGATATTTTTTCAGATTTATTTCCGAAAATATATTAAAGCAAAGAAACAACAACATTTGTTATTTGCACAAGAATAATATTCACTTTTTTTGTTTCTGAAAACTCCAACCATTTCAGTTTTTGAAAAACTTTGTATGAGGGGAAAAATATAAACCTGAATACAATGAAGCTTCTCATTTCAATCTTTTTAACTTTTTGCCAAAAAAAGAAACAAAAAAAACAAAACAAAAACAATCAATAGAATGTTCATTTTGTAGCACAATTCCTAAGAGATTCTTACTGGTTTTTATTGAGTTTTTAAATTTAAATTTTAAATAAAAGATTAACAAGGTTTGCCCCATATTGATCCAGCCATTTAATTACTCCCACATGTGGTCTACTGCTCCTATTTAGGGATTTTTGATAAAATCCAAAGAAGAATCTGCAAAATTATTGGTCCTGACCTGGCATCTTAGCTTCAGTTAATTTCCCACCACCATAATGTAGCTTCCCTCTGCCTTTTCTATAAATACTTTTATGATAATTCTTCTAATAAACTTTCTGCTATGGTATTTAAACTTTATGAATTTAAGCACAGTACTAGATTGGCAACAAGGTCTTATCATTTTACAATTGAATTGACTAGATGTAACTATAAGTTCTATGCTAACAGTTTCTTTTCTCACACTTCTCACTTGTGAAACTGTCTTCCAGCTTTATGCTTTCCAGCCAACTTTGATCTTCAAAAATTTAAATGCAATGTCAATCATTATCTACTGTCTCCTTGATTACTCTTCTTTTATTGTTCTCACTCTTTAATAATGTTTTTCTTTTTCTTATTCTTTCACACTCAGTAACCCCTTGTGTCTTAGTGTCTTTACTGCCTTACTTGGGGGTGAAATGATTATAAAATTAGCTTACTCTGGGCAACAGCACTATAGACCATTTCAAAGTTCTTCCCTTGGAATTTATTGCACTTATAGCCCTTTCACTTTACAATATACTTGGATCTATTTTTGGGATGGTCATCCTCTGCCTTAATGAATTCTTTAAATGCTGATTTTAGCTTAAGAATAAGCCAGAAATTGCAGGTAGCAATTAGACACAATGGAGGGGATTTGTTCTAACATATGTAGGTGATGCAGTATTTTGTGAAACAAAGATATGTTTAGGCTCCTTTTTTCTTTAAATTTTAAGGATAGCAGTAATTCAAATTTTTAATCACACACAAATCCAGCCTGAGGCAAAAATTGTACAAATTACTACAAACTACTCAAATATGAATTTGATTGAATGATTTGTTTTTTACGGTTTATCAACTTTTGCAGGTTATTTAAAGCCGGAAAATATTTTTAGATAGTAAGAATTTTTTGGGAAATAATTGAGATCTACTAATACAAGTCCTACTAATTAAACCATAGTTGTTGTAGGAAAAGAGGTGGAACCATACCTTTCCTAAGGGTATATGTGTGTAAATGAATACAATGAACCTGACTGAAATTTGAACTTGGCTCTTTGATTTTCATTTCTAAGCTAGTGTCCATTGCACCACCCACATATCCAAGCTTACAGCATCCCAAGCAGTTATCCATCTAGGTACTGAACAAAGTCGACATTGCATAACTTTGGTGATTGTACAAGAACCAGTATTTCAGTATGATATGGTCATAAGCTGTCAAATATGAAAAACAAATAAGTATATTAAGAAATGCCTATTTTAGTTTTACTCATTTCAAAAAGATTTTATTCTCTGTTTTATGATTTGTAATATTTAAGTCTTAAATATCTTTACCAATGATACAAAAATATACCAAATTAATTGTGAAAAAGACAACCACAAGTTAAGCATAAAATCAAATAACCAAACATCATTAAAATGTTATCAAATTTAGAAATGAACACACTAAATATATTTCATAAATTAATAAATAAGAAATAAAACAGACAAACAAACTGTGAAGATGTAATATAAAAAAAAAATGATGAAACAGACTTTGCATTAAAATTGAAACTTTGATAATGGCTTATGAAAGCTGAAAGTACTGAAACACTTTATATCTAAATATGTACCTGTTATGGTAATTTACCTACACATGCATGCACTCTACCAGCTATAAATAGGAGCAGGTCCTGCCTTTTAGGGTGAAGTTTCCAGCAGTGGGATTGAACATTCTTGCTGTAACACTCTCATTTGTATATGTTTGTATTACTGTTTCTGTTAATATATTTGTTTAACTCAATTCCTCTCTTTGTGTATTTATTACTGGCCCTGACAAGGCCACAACAGTAACAGAAACCAGCAAATGGTCTAAAACATATGAAAAAATAAATTAAAAATCCTTAACAAAGAATTTTTGTTGGTCTTTATTCAAATGTTTATATATAGTCAATTGCTGATACCTGGTGACAAGTGGATAGAGTGATTGCTGGAGAGACCATCTACAAAACTATGGAGTCAGGATGATGAAGGTAATACCAATCAGCCAAGTGACAAACTTTATATTTGTATTAATTATATATATATATATATATATATATATATATATATATATATATACGTGTGTGTGTTTCATTGATGATTGACAACGTACTGTGTTTATTATATTTTTCTTGACTGCATACAAGAGATTTCCTTTTGGAACGTAGAGTGTGTATGAACTTCCATTGGATATTCCTGGTGCACAGGTGATACTATAGATCTGGGGATGTGAAATGTCTCCACAATTTCAAAATTAAATACCCCATCCATCTGGTACCCACCATCTGATCTGTTCAAACTCTGACTCAAATGCCACTAAATTCACAAACCAAAAGGATTGAAGCATTGGTTTGTGAATTTGGTGGCATAGTGAGTTCAATCCCTGAGTAATACAGACTCAAATTCACTGAAAATAGGGCTAACAAGAACTGTTCAGTTATGTGCCATGTGTGATACATGCTCAGCCAATCATGTATCTTTCAATACATGAGGCAGATATTTTTCCACAGTAGGTTGTCATTACTTTCTGCAGTAGACCAGTTGCCATCCAACTCGGTCTGTCCTGCTATTTACACATAGCTGTGGGGGAGAAGAAAAGGATTCATACCTTTTCCAAGAGTATTACCACGTAAGTGAATGTAATGGATTTGACTAGAATTTGAACTCAGCTCTCCGATTCCTGAATCTGAGACACTATCCATTACTCCACCATGCCTCCTCAACAAGAACTGTGCAGTACTAAAAAGAGAACAAGATGAGTTGTTCTTAGACATGGATAGTGGAACAATCTACTCAAGGAGATGAACTAAAAAAAATTCAGTTCAAAAGTTACTGAAAGTTACCCAGATCAACAGATAGCTGAAGATGGCTTCAAGGCACAATAGTTGAAATGTTGTAATAACAATAATAAAAATGAGGACATTAATCCAACTGTAAATAATGTAAATATTGATGAAAACTGGTCAATCTATTTCCCTCTGAAAAAGGACACATGGCACAGTGGATAAAGGTGTTAGTTAAGATCCAGTGACAGGATCTAAAGAGTGTGAGTTCAATACCCAGTTAAGGCAGTGGAGAACTTGGAGAGGGAAATTAACAGGAGATAACTGATAACTGACATCCATTAAACATGGCACATGGAACTAGAACAGTCTACCCCAGTGAGCGAAATAAAGGGTTCAGTTTGACATTCCAACCACCTGAAGAAGGCCAGAGCATAACAACGGCCACAACGTTGTAATAAATATGGCGACAAAGATGAGGACAATAGTCCGAATAATGTACATAATACCCCATCTTAGAAATATAGACAGATAATGTTGTCCGTTTTGTACTCATATAGAAACAACATTGCAAAGAATTGAAATTAAGAATTACTTCTTTGCCCATTGCCTACAACATGAACACTGGTGCAATTACAAATGTTCTTTCTACCTGTTTGCAGAAAAACATACATGAATCTAAATACCTGAATTTATAATAATGAAACTTTAAGAAATTCAGTGCTACTCACATTGATTACAGATGAATCATTTGAAAAGAAGAATAAGAAAATGGAAAATAAAATAAAAAAGAAAAGGAGGAAGGAAATAAAAGGAAATGAAATTTGAAAGAAAAATTATTCCGAATTTTTTTTGTGTGTGTCGGGGTGGGGGGACACAAAAACATCCTCTTCAAATAAATTATATTCAAATAAACAATAAATATATTTGTTCAAATTATATCTACAACACTTGTAATGCCTTTATTAAAAATATGATAATTAATTATGGACAGGTCTTTTATAGGTTTTGAATTATGTAAAAGAATAAAACAAAAAAAAAGAATTCTTTTCAAACAAGCTAGTTCATGGGCATTTGTAAATCAATAATTTCTCATAGTTTATTTATCCTCGAACAATAATTACTTCCAATTTATTTCTAATTTTTTAAATATCTGAAATTTAGCTACAAATAAAAATAGCTATAAATGAGATCTGATAGCAGATCTCATTATAGCTAATTTTCAAAAATTATCCCTTGCAATTTTGAATGTTCATCTTATGATAATAAGACGGACAGACTCTCTTCAAGTCTGAAATCAGGTGGTGATAAGCTAGGGTAATTAATTTGATTTATGATACCCACTTATATTCGAAGATCCCAAGACATTTTCCTCACACACAGTTTGGTCTTTTATTCAAATTTAAGAAGCCAGAGAGAGCATATGCTTTCTCCTGCAAAATGAGTCTTTGATAAAAATTTTGCATTTGTCTCATCTTCACTTTTGTTTCAAATACATCCTACAGACACACATAGATTCATGTATATATATATATATATATATATATATATATATTTTAGTATATTTTATCCATTTATAGATATATTAAATTTGTAGTCTAATCAAAATGAAAATATTTATTTTATGCAACAAATATCTTTCAACACCATCTCATTCTTTATCAATACACATAATTCAAACCTTATTTCATTAAAATTTCAAATAAAAATTCAACTAAGTTATATCAGGTTATTGTTGTAGCATACCTACAGACGATAATGGGTATGTCCCCATTCACGTAAATACTGTATGTTTGTTTGCAGTTGGAGATTCATTGTGGAATTCATTTGACTCACTTCTAGCAGTTGACTACTTATTCTACGCGCCACTGGCAAATCTTGCATGTGTTGTTCATGTCCTAAGTATTATCATTCATTACCAACCTTTGTGTGATTATTCTATTCAATAACCTTCCCTAGGTTACAACAGTTATGGACTTACTGATGCATTCTTTCTATGCCTGAACATGCACAAAAAAAAGAAAAACTTTAAAATCTAGCAGAAGGCAAAAATCAAGAAAAAGAAATACTTGTTAAATGTTATATCACAAAATATGGCCTGTCTGAGAAACTTTTCCTGCAATAAATATCACTATAAGTTGCATGAATAACTTGAGTTATCATCATCTTCAGTCCCATGACCAGGTCTGGTTGTAGGATCACTGCACAATTGTATACCTGACCAGTTCATGTCACATATCTGGGTTGAAAATTGGAGAGGTATTCATTCATGTATAGCCTGATGGGGCTTATCCTGCTCCAGGTCAAATCACACCTGATATGTTCCAACTTGAAGGCTCACCTTGGTCATGGATACATGGTCATTGATTTCATTAGAGGAATCTTCCATCCTGGCTGTTGACTTCTGTCTAGGAAATCCTTCACTGACTGAAATCAATCATCCAGTTCACACTCTTTTGAACAGGTGCAGAGGTTTATCCCTTGTGTCCTGTTTAGCATTGAGTTTCTGGTTCCTTCTAAAGTCTAGTTCAACTCTATACTTCTAACATCTCTACCTAAAATTCTGAACTTTTATTTAGTATTGAATGATTTTTTCTTTTCTCAGTAGGAGTAGATAGATATCATCCAGTTCACACACCTCCCTGGTCTTTTGAACAGTAGAGGTTTATCATTTATTTCATGTTTAAGATTGGGTTTTCAGTTCCTTCTAAAGCCTTTTTCTTATGTAACCCTCTACCTTGAATGGCTTTTAGGCCTTGTACAGGGTGAATATCATTGAAAAAAAATACATAGCTATGGAACCCAGCCTAACTTATTGTGCTAGATGACTGCTGACCCTACAAGACAGGTCTTGTTTTAATCCTGTTGAATGTCTAAATATTCTCCTCACCAGAAAAAAAAAAACTGATGGGGAACCAGGTTAGATATTTTAATGAACATATATAACTTGAGTTATGCATTCATTAAAAAATGAATTTTTAAATTTGTAACTTTCTGACTGAACACTATTTTACTGGAATTTGGGGAATTCTATCCTCAATGAAGATTGGAATGTTGCTAACTGAAACAGTAAACCATTTTTTGTTTTTTAAACTCAATCTTGAATAATTTGACTGATTTACTTTTAATAAAAATCAGTAATCAACTGAAGTTATTATGCAAATCAAATAAGCCTCAATAACTCAAAAAGTTCTGAACCAATATTTGTCAAATTTAAACTTGTCCATTTCCACCATTAGTAAAATATTTAACTAAATTTTCTGCCATTTTTAAATGGTTAGTTTTTTAGATATTCAAAATTTACAAAAATGGACTGACTGAAGTTAATATCGTGATTAAATTAATATCAGCTTAAGACCTTGGAAATCTAATAAAAACATTTTTTTTGTCCATTATATGTTGAAACATGGGTAATGGGAAGGATCTAACAATTTCTGAAAAAAGAAAATAATAAAATTACTGAGTGAGGAAATGTCCACATTGGAGATATCAAAGGAGCTTTGCAGAGATCATTGAACGATAAAGAAGGCTGTTGAAAATATAAGTTGAGAACTCGAAGCAAAAGAAAAGGCTTTAAGAACTCACTTCCTTAAGATGAACATAAACTAAAGCAAGTTATAGTGAAACAACCACTTTTTACTAGGACTCAGATCTTTGAAAAAGTTGTAATTGAGGGAGTCAAGAAGGACAAAAGGTGTAGTGTGGAAAGGCGTTAGTAAATTGAAGAACACTAATTTCCAATAGGCTGAAGGTATACCGATGATCAGACAAAGGAGAATAAAAGAAAAGGATATTTGTTTTTAATTGAGAAAAAAAAACTAAAAGACAGAAAAACACTGATTTCCAATAGACTGAAGATATACCGATGACTAGATGAGGGAAAATGAAAGAAAAGGATATTTGTTTTTTTTTTAGTATCTGTCTATATTTCTGAGATGAGGTATTATGTATACTATTTACATTATTCGGACTATTGTCCTCATCTTAGTCATCATATTTATGACAACATTTCGGCCGTTGTATTCTCCAGCCTTCTTCAGGTAGTTGGAATGTCAAACTGAACTCTTTATTTCACTCACTGGGGTAGACTGTTCTAGTTCCATGTGCCATGTCTAATGGATGTCAGTTATCAGTTATCTCCTGTTAATTCCCCTCTCCAAGTTCTCCACCTCCTTAACCAGGTATTGAACTCACACTCTTTAGATCCTGTCACTGAATCTAACAGAGGCCTTTATCCACTGTGCCATGCATCACATATGGCACAGTGGATAAAAGCGTTGGTTAGATCTAGTGACAGGGCCCAAAAAGTGTGAGTTCAATACCCGGTTAAAGCAGTGGAGAACTTTTAGAGGGAAATTAACAGGAGATAACTGATAATTGACATCCATTAAAAATGGCATGTGGAACTAGAACAGTCTACCCAAGTGAGCGAAATAAAGGGTTCAGTTTGACATTCCAACCACCTGAAGGCCTGGAGCATACAACGGCCGAAATGTGATAAATATGGTGATAAAGATGAAGACAATAGTCCGAATAATGTAAATTGTTTTTTTTATTGGAAAAAAACTAAAAGAAGGTAATTAAATTTCTCATCCACCAGAGAGGTAAAACAAAGAGACCATCTGGTTTTGGTTAAAACTGAAATTAAGTGATGGGATATTCTTGGATGTCCAAGGACCTCCCGGAAAGAAATAGATATTTTTTTTATGACCACTGAGTGACGGAAAGGAAGATGGACCTCAGTCGATTGATAAGGATTAACTTTTAAAAGTAGACAGGTTTCCAGCAGAAAATACATAAGAGAATGATAATTAAATTTTTTTTCTGCTGAAACGTGATAAAACATCCCAAATCAAGGGATTGTTCCCTTCCTGTCACTTGTTGGCCAAAGGGTTGATAAGGAGATAAAAAAATGATAAATCCCAGATGCGAAAGCAACCACACACAAAAGCATGGTAAGAAAAAATTTTGAACGATAATTAAAATTTGGCCATTTCGGTCAGACCATGCCTGGCTCTTGGAGGACGGGATTGATCAGGTGACCAAGGAGGAGAGGGCCCAGGTGGAAGACTTTCCATGCTCCTCGGGCAGTGATGGTGAGAAAACAATATAACACTAATGAAGATCTATGGGAAGCAATTAAAACTACCATGTTTATTGAAGTAAACTGTGATTATTTGGTTTTGCCTAATAACTTCAAATGGCAGTTTTTTAGAATACATCAAATAACTTCAATAAGACATATTGATACTACCTAAAATTTAAACTCAGCTTTTGTTTTGACATTTAAATTTAAAATTTTACTTTTTTTTCAAACCAAATATGAATTATTGAAGTGTATATGATTTTCTTAATAACTTCAGACAGGGTGTAGCAAGGCATAATTTTAAATCATAGCTCTATTAAATCTTTATAAATTACTTTAAGGATTTCCTTGTTATAATTTAGTTTTTATGGGTTCATGTTAATAATAAAGATATTTATATATATATATTGTTATGGTCCAGTTCCTTGAACCACGGTGATAGTCCAAGGTAGAACTAATAAAGAAGAACTCGAACACGGATATGGAATAGCACAGATATATTACAAACAGGAATATATACAGAGAAGTAGAAAAGTGTTAGTACGAACAATCAGGTTTAGTAGAAATTGTCTAAACACGACTGTGTTTCGTACTGCCTCTGACTCGACTGACTGACAGACTTCTGATGGACTTCACTCCAGATGGAACTCAGACTTCAGACGGAACTCTTTGCTTCCTCTTGAGGCGCAGTATTTATTACGTATGGAATAGTCCATTATGTTATTATAGGTAAGGTCCCATAACATATATATATATATATAAATCAGCATATAATGAGTCAATTATTCTGCAGTTAACCAGTTAACCATGACTATGAATTAAAAATTTTTGTCAAATGATAGAATTAAAGGCTTTGAAAATATTAAGACTATGCGTAACAATATATATATATATATATATATATATATATATATACATACAAAGGTTTTTCATATCTTCCAATAAGATAATGATCCTAAGCACACTGCAAAATCTACGAAGAAATGGCTGACTGAAAATAATGTAAATATCCTGAAATGACCAAGTCAGTCCCCAGATTTAAACCCAATCAAGAATCTGTGATGTTATTTGAAAATTCAAATTCAATTGAGAACTCCAACAACATCCCAGACTTGAAGACCATATGCAAAGAAGAATTGAACAAAATACCAATTAAAATTTGCAAATCATTAATTGAGAACTACAAGATCTTGGTTTCTGTTGAAGGGAATAATGTCTATTCTACAAAGAATTAAATGAAGATTATGTATTCTTTTTTGTATTGTATGAATACTTTTTTCATCCATTAAAATGGATGAATGGGATCTATTTCTATTAAATCAAATTCATTTCTGTTTTCTATGCATATTTAATTATTATGCATCTGTGTACAGTTAATTATATGAAAAGTATGTTTATTCATTAGTTGGAAATACAATAAATTAAAAATTTGTATGTGTACGAATATTTGTTTCCCCCAAAGTATATATATTTATATAGTGTTTAAATGTCAACATAAAAACAAATTCAAATTTTCATAATATAGCTTTGCCTTAATTATCTACCCAAAATCACTCCCTCAACTCCCATCTCCTTTAACTCTTCAAATGTGGACATAATAAACAAAAAAACTAATTCAAATTTCCCTAGTGGAATTTTGCCTTATTTCGCTACCCTAAATCATACCCCCTCACCCTCTTTTATACTATATTAATTATAATTTATAAACTTTCATCTACTTAGATTTCCCTAACTCTCTTTCCATTAATCCCTTATGTCTCTTTATATATTTAACTTTTAAATTTATTTTTTTGCATTTTTTTTTTTTTAATTTCTTCTTTAATTTTAAAATTAAGTTAAAAATTTGTGTTTTCATCTAATATACCCAATTTGTCATCCTATGGTTAATATTCTGTTTTTTTATTAAAACTTCTTTCCTTTAAGATAGATACCTACCACCCTCGTTGACCACTGTTTCATGCCTAGCATCTGACTGAAACAGTGAAAAGTGTAAACTCTGTATTAGGTGTTTTTGGCAAGTTATGGTTTAAGTTGACTTTAGCTTTCACTCTCAATTCCACATTGTTAACTGCTACATCCCACTTCCTCTAACTTTACAGACATGAACTTCATTTTATTCCACACCTGGGTTGAAAAGACAGCCAACTACTTTCAGCATCTGCCAAAATAGCCTATTCCACATATAAGGTAAAAGGATTTGTTCAATTATTAATTATATTGGTCTGTATCAATTAAATAAATATAAATATTCGATTTTTAATAAACTTATAATTTTTTAAGAAACCTGTAATTAATGCCAAATTATATGGTGAGCATTAATGTGTTAATTAAATATCAATATTGTAAAATTGTGTCTCATAAACAGACTTTGTCTACACAAATCAATATGGTGATTTTCTAAGCACAGCTTAGATGTGGCACAAGGCCAAGCAATACTGTGATTTTCTAAGCATAACTTAAATATGATGCAAGTCTGAAAGTATGAGACACCCAGAGAGAATCAAACTCACTACTCAGTTGCACTTGATCTAGCGAGACAAGCTTGCTAACCATTAAACCATGCTGAAGTGAATCCACATAAATCAATATGGTTTAAATGAACTTCTGTAATCAACCATTTACAAATATTTTACCCTCCAAGCTTATAGCCACATCACATTCAAACACTGGTTCCCATACAATCACTGAAGTTAAGCAATGCCATGCATGGTCCATACCTAGATGGGGACCACTTGGGAATAGCAAGTGCAGTAAGGTTGGATGTGTGGATGGTATAATTGATAATTGCTTGGAATTGTTAATTAAAGAGCCAATTTCCAATTTGGTTTGTTATATTCACCTACGTGCAAATACCTTTGGGAAAGGTATGAATCCACCTCTTGTCCCCCCAGCTATGAGTTAATTTGTAAGATTTGTATCACTAAATCATTATCTCAAAAAAATTCTTACAATCTAAAAATATCTTCTCACTTTAAATAACTTGCAAAGAGTCGATAAGCCATAGAAAGCAAAACAATCAACTCTACCCTACATCACAATGTGAGCAAAGGTACTTTAATATCTATAAATAAAAAAGTGTTAATTTTATATGTATATTTCAGCACCACCTTTTGTGTGTGTGTGCAACAGTACATCCCTGAATTTATAGAAAAATATAATATACATTTTTTTTCACTTTTCTACATTCCATTTTACTCAGAATAAAACAGGGCAAAAAATTGTTTTGTTTTCGCTTTCTGGGAACATTTGCAACTAGATTAATTTTTTAACAACAGAAAAAAAAAAGAGAAGAGTAAAAACAGAAGCAGAATTTTTGTATTTCTTATTTGTAAAATAGTTTGAATTCTTTATTATTTGACTGGTACTTCTTTCATCTTCTGTTGCTTTATAACAACTCTCAGAATTCTACAATTTTTCAACGATAGCCGATCAGAAATAACGAATAATCTGTTGTGGAGTAAAGAGTACACCTCCAGTGACTCTATGAACTCGTCCAATACCATAACAAATTCCATGTTATGAGGTTAGTGGTAGTCATATTGAAGTCACTCTTCATATTAATTATACAGGCATACGCCAATAATCTAAGCATTATATACAGAGAATACTTTAACGAATTATGTTATACCAAGTACGAGGGTGTGTTATAACAATAACCTTACAATAGGGAATTATAATAGTTGGCGATGAGGATACTCAAACACTAGTGCAGGATAAAATCACAACAATATAACTGGAGTTATAATAGTTGATGACAAAGAGTTTGAAGTCAAGCACGGTATAACAAGCACCACATTATAACTGGAGTTATAATAGTGGGCAACCAGATTTTCGAAACTCATATGTGTGCAACAGGAGATAAAAGAATTTCAACCATGTTGGTTTAAAAAAAATTACTTGCAGATATGGAGAAAATTTTGGCTTCAGTAGATGAAATTCAACAACAACAGAAGCAACAACACAAGACTTGCCACAGTTGTAAAAAACAACAGCAACAAACAAGGAAAAGAAAATGTACAGAAGAACTAGAAGTGGATCTGCGAAGAAAATGCTACTTTTGTAATGTCAACAAACACTTGTTGCCACTTTTGTAATGTCAACAAATACTCATTGTCACTTTTGTAATGTTGTTGTAGTAGAGACTTTATAATCGCAGATACAACTATAGTACACCATTGAACAATACTGGTGTCAGATGCCTTCAAATATCAAACTAATAGTATTTGCTCGATAATACTCGCTCAAACAGTAATCCGTATAGGGATCTGAATAGAAGAATAGTAAATAAAGTAGAGAATAGCAGTCTGTATAATAATAGAGTTGTTATGTAGTACAGAGAAGAAAGCAAGGATAGAATAACCTTTTCATAAGTTTCGTTTTTTTTTACGAAAATATAACATTCTCCCCCACTTGCAAAAGAGATTGAAAAAGTTTTATAAATCCAGTCGTTGGATTGGTCTACGAATCCTGCTAGACCGGTGTGGAGGTAGTTCACCACTTGAAGAGCCAGACCTCTGAGAAGGCTGACTTTCAGGATTCTGGCTATTATTCACAGATTCATTTTCTGTATAAGGTGAAGAAATATTAACGGGACCTGTATCAGGCAAAAGGGTTGAATCTGCATGGTCCACGTCAGGTTGAGTATTTTCAGGTCCATTTTGAGGTCCATCCGGGCGTGGAAAACGTGCCAACTGTCTCAGTGCCACCGATTCTTCCCGGCCATCATTGTGATGTATTTTGGCATGTGTAGGGTTGGCCTCAAGGAGTTCCACCACCTCAACGATAGGGTCATATTTACCTCTGCCACTGAATCGTTTTATTAATACCTCCCCAGGCTCACAGAGCCAAACAGGCAACGCAGTACCTGAGGAGGACCGCCTTTCAAAATTGAACATTCGTTCGTGGGGGGCTGCATTCGTAGTGGCGCATAGCAGGGAGCGGATAGCATTTAACACATCATGTAGAACATCCTGCCAAGCACTAATTGGTAACTGTTTCGATTCCAGGGCCAATAATATGGTATTCCAAATTATGCCGTTGTAACGTTCGCATTGGCTATTGCCTCTAGGGTTATAAGCAGTAGTATTACTGCATCCAATTCCAAGTTGTGTTAGAAATTGTTTAAATTCTCCCGACATAAATGAAGTTCCTCGATCGGAGTGAATGAACTAGGGAATCCCGAAAATGGAGAAAATACTTGTCGGGCACTGAATAGCAGTTTGCGAAGAGCAATCGCGGCAAGGAAAGGCAAAGGGAAATCGACTATATTCGTCGATAACAGTAAAAATATATCGGTAACCTGTCGGAGATACCGGGACAGGCCCTTTGTAGTCTATGGAAAGACGCTGAAATGGCGCAGTAGAACGGATCAGAACATTACTAGCAGAATTGAAGAATTGGGGTTTTATTTTGGCACAGGTTGTACATTCAGAAGTCACACATCGGACTTCATCAAGCAAATACGGCATATTCTGAGACCTTACAAAATACCAAAAGCGCTGTACCCCAGGATGTATTAAGGAATCGTATCGATTTAAGTTCCTTCAAGGAAGAAGCAGCAGCACCACATACTCTGGATAAGGTATCCGCAACTGTGTTTTCATTTTCAGGACGGTGTTTTATGTTGTATGAAAAGGGAAGAAGTTCCATTTTCCACCGTATAATTTTATCGTTTTTAATTTTTCCGCGATTAGCAGGTTTAAACATAAAAGATACGGCTTGTTGATCAGTAATAATAGTAAAATGTTTCCCGGCAAGGAGGTCTCTCCATTTACGAACGTATTCGACTATGGCATATGCTTCTTTTTCGACTATATGAAGTCGTATTTCAGAGGGGTTTAGCGACCGAGAAAAGAATGCCACAGGTCGCTCAGCTTGTAAAAGAGTGCCTCCAATAGCCTTTTCTGAAGCATCGGTTTCAATAGTAAATGGCAATTCATCATCAATAACTTTTACAGATGATTCGGCATTGTCTTTCTTAAGTTTTTCGAAAGAATTTATAACTATAGGAGGCATATGGAATTGTTTATTTTCGACCAGTGGACGAATTTTGTGTGAATATTTAGGTATCCATTTCGCATAGTAAGCAAACATACCGAGACACCTTTTTAACGAATTTGAGTCGGAAGGAGGAGGCATTTGCAAAAGTAGCTTCAAACGCTCAGGATCGGGTTGGATAGTTCCGTTACAAATTTGATATCCAAGCACGTTAATAGAACGAAGTGAAAACTCTGATTTTTCCCGGTTTATTTCGAGGTTGTATGTCGAGGCAGCCTTTAAGAAACATTCCAAATTGACGTCGTGTTCCTCCTGGGTTTTACCGCAAACAGTTATATCATCTATATACGAAAAGGTTCCAGATAATTTGTTATCAGAAATGAAAGAATTCATAAATCGCTGAAAGGCAGAAACCCCGTTAGTAACACCCATGGGTATTCGTTTAAATTGGAACAGACGATTTCCAGCTGGAAAGGCCGTATAGGGGCGATCTTCGGGGCAAATTTCAATCTGATAGTACACTTTGGACAAGTCAATTATACTATAGATATGATATTGGGCTATTTGGTTTACGAGATCTTCAATTCGAGGCAAGGGGTAGGCATCAAGTAAGGTGAACCGATTAATAGTCTGGGAGAAATCGACTACCAATTGTTTCTTTTTATTAGGTGACGAAGTTACAACAATTTTAGCACGCCACGGAGAGTAACTCGTTTCAATTATATCATCCTCAAGCAGTTGTAGAATTTCTTTTTCAATGAACCTAGCATCCTCCGCACGGTAATTTCGGGATTTAGTAGCAATAGGTTTGCAGTCAGGGGTCAAGTTTCGGAACAACTTAACAGGAGCACAACTGATCTTGGTTAAAGCGCAGATTTTTAGAATATCCTGAGATCCACCAAAAGAAATAGTGATACTTTGGTGTAGTTTTAAGAAGGGCACTCCGAGTATAATATCCATACAGGAATCAGGAAGTACTATAAAGTCAATTTGTTTATATTCGTAACCATTGAAGATAATACCCTCAGTACAATATTCAGATAGTTTGAGGGAAATGGCAGATGATGCCATGGAAATTACAGAATTTCGTTTAGAAGTAGACAGTTTCATTGTTTTAACAATACAGGCACTGATAAAGTTATCAGAACTACCGGTGTCTATGAGGGCAGTTAATCTCTTTCCTTTTAATTCTAAAGTTTTAGTAACTGGAGAAGACCTATCATCATCTTTAGCATGGGCTACTATAATAGCTGAGGTAGAACGTAAAGGCGCTGGCATGGTAGAACGGCAAACTTTAGAAAAATGACCGAGTTTGCCACAGTTTCGACATCTCTTATCACGGGCAGGACAATAGCGACGATTATCCTTAAAGTGACATTTCCCTCCACAGTTGTAGCACTTGCCACGAGCAAGGGCAGCAGACAATTGTACAGAGTCACACTCCGTACGAGAATCAGTCAAGTCAGAAATCATATTTTTAGTAATAGTAGTGGAAGTGGCCTCCTCGGCAGAATCAGTAAACACATTTTTAGTCCTAGTGGTAGTAGCAGCGGCTGATCCAATCTGAGAAGCGTATGATTCAGCACGAAAGTGAGCCTGTTCTAAGGCTCTAGCACATTGAGTAGCCTCCTTGAGAGTTAGCGTATCATTTTCAAGCAGTCTGGCACATATTACGGGGGACCGGAGACCACGTATAAATGCATCACGGACAGATTCATCCCTGTAAGTAGTAGCAGTAACATCTTGGAAGCAACAGTCAGCAGCAAGTCGATTCAAGGCCTGAAGGTATTGGTCTACAGACTCATTTTCCTGCTGCAGATGTGTAGACAACAAATGTCTAGCATGAATAACACTTGGAGACTTTTCATAAACACTTTTCAGCAATTCAACAGCATGTTCAAATCCAGAACAACCCTCGATAACATCAGCAATGGTAGCACCGATGTTTAAATAAAGGACTTTGAGTTTGTCCGGGTATAAAGAAGCAATAGTTGATAAGTAATAATTAAAATTACGGTACCATAGTCTCCAGAGCTTGCTAGCCTGAGGGTCTACAGAAGATATATCAAACTTGTCCAGACGAATAATCTTGTCCATGAGGAATTAAGTTCAGTAAATTGTTACGTAGTACAGAGAAGAAAGCAAGGATAGAATAACCTTTTCATAAGGCTTTACTGAACTTAATTCACAGCAGTCAGTAATCAACAAAGGAAAGAATTCAAAATGAAAATGAAGAAGAATGCAGCTTTTAAAGAGGAAAGGGAACGTGTGAAAAGTCACGTGGACAAGAAAGTTAGTTTCCTTTTTTTTTATGAAAATATAACAAGAGTATAGAGTAGAAATAGTGATCCATATAGTACAGGGGATAGACTAGAAATAACAATCATTTAGACATCAGCTACTTCCTACATATATGTGGTCTACTTAATTCAATAATGGGATCGCCTGTATTTACTCACTGGTGATATATGTTCAAATTCAAGTGTCGGCAGAAACACTTTATTCCTATATAACAGCTATAAAGTATGTTGGTGAACTCTCCAGAAAGAGGAGTGGGGAGATATTAATTGAAAATAAAAATAAAAAATACATTTATTAGTAATCTCAAAAGGGTGATGTTGTAAACTAAACATTACACCCCAGGTAACTCTACGAACTCATCCAATACTACAATGTTCCATGTTATGAGATTAGTGGTAGTCGTATTGGAGTCAGTCTTCATACTAACTATACAGTTGTATGGCAATAGCCTAAGAATTACATATAGAAAATACTTTAACAAATTATGTTATACCAAGTAGGAGTGTGTGTTATAACAATAACCTTACAAATAGAAGTTATAATATTCAGTGAGATTTGTACTAAGTTCTTTTTTTCTTAGGAAGTTCACTTTTCTAAAACAGTTACTTTAAGCCAGAAAGATCAACCAGTACTAAAAGCTGAAACCTAAAATTACAGCTTTCACCTATAATTTTCCCCAGAATGCCTAATATAATGAAAGCTATATGGTTAGATTTGAGCTTCTGCTAATGGTTGGTCTTCAGCTGTCCTGGACAAGCAAGTGTGAAAATGAAATATAACCAATAAATAAAATAACAATAATAATAATGAATAAAAAGAAGAAAAAATTAATTAATTTTCTCATGATATTATAAAGAAACTGGAGAGGGTTTTTGGTCACATATATTATTATATGACTCCACTTCTGGAAAAAACAGAATCTTTCTTTTTCCATTTTCCAATGACATTGTTTGGACATGTTTTGGCAGCCCTACTTATGAAGTAAGGGAATTGATTGTTCCATCTCAACACAAAACTGACTTGAACTCAACCATTTTAACCATTGTTATCCTAACTTACTTCTGAACTGAAAAAGAAAACTGACATACTCAAGAGATATTGAGAACTTTGTTTCACTACAGTCACCATAAAAAGAATAAACGTCCATAGCAAAAACTCAAGTTTTTATATGCTTCTATCTTCTTTGTATACATATTTCACATACACCTTCATCTAAAATACACAAAAACATGCAATCAGTTAACTTCCATATTTCTCAAGGAAAAGGGATGAAAGTTTCAATCTTTATTTTCAATGTTGCTTAATAAAAATTTTAGAATGATGGTCTAAGAGTTGCAGTAAAAGGCAACAGACATAAGATTAAAGAAATACACATAAAAATATTAATAATTGACAATTTTTCATCAAATATGATTTCAATTAATTTCAGACAATTTACAGATACTCACAAATAAAAATTGTGTGTGTGTTGTATTTTCTTGTCTACTCCTGCCCTTTTTTTCCTCTGATAAGTATTGACCAGGAGTTTGTTTCCTTCCTTTTTACTGTTTATAAACAGGATGAGCTAAGCTTTTCATAAATTAAAACACTATTCTTGTCTTGTATGATTCATGAAACCAGCACTCAATACATTTAAAACTTTTTATTATAATTTATAGGTATATATTTGTTTGGATAACTTCAAATGAATAGCTGTATGTTTATCTTGAGTTATTTTCAGAAATATTCTTTCAATGTTTTGATAGATATTGTTAGATATGCATCAGTAACTGCTTACTCACTATTTTTTCTTCTAAATGAATAATGGTTAACAATGTTTTGTACTTTGGCATAAGACTGATGAAAGAAATTGTATCTTAATTCTTTTTAGGAATATAGCATAAATAAAAATTAAACTGTATTTGCCTCAAGTCAAAGTCATGTTCCAAATTATTATTACTTCTGTTTTTTAGAGGGAGGTGCAGAAAAGTTCTCAAACAGATCAAGAAGGCCTAAAATAAATAAATTGTGGTAAGCCCAAATATAAAAATTAAAATATGAAAATATTAAAAAAAAAGAATTAAAATAAGGCATTTGCTTTCCTTTAAAATCCATATCTCTTTTTCTCTCTCTTTCTACCCTTCTCTATGATTCTCTCTCAACTAACAAGAAGTCAACCCTGAAGTAAAAAGAGGAAGAATAAAGGACTAAATGACTGCTGTGAAATGGAAGTTCACTGGTTTATGGCCTACTTATTGTGGCTAGAAGTCTACCAAAACAAGTGACACTCCATGTATAACTTTCTCTATAAAAAAAGAAAAAGGAATGCTGGAAAATAAATAAAAGAATTTTGGCCAAACAAAAGAAAAAAAAAAAAGAGAATTTTGATGTTAGCCAAAACCATGCTTCATGTCACGTAATCTGGAGCTTTTCTTAAGTGTATATAAAGAGACAGTCAACAGACAGCAGAGAAACTAGACAAGTTGATGAAACTAAGCAGTCATCTGCTTAAGACATTTTTCTACCCTTCATGAGGGCCAAGAAAACAAAGCATTTGGTGTCTGTAACATGTTTCCAAAGTAAACATACTCCTGACTACTACCAAAGTCTGACTCATAAACTATTAATTACCCAATTGAATGGACTTTCACCAAACTGAATTATAAAAGACTTGCTTCAATCAAAATCAAATAAATAGACATATATTATTTGTTTATACTTTTGATTTTGTTCATTTACTCTGAAGTTTCCTAGAAATATTGCTAAGGAACTCTAGCGCTTCTCCACAAAATAAATTAAACTGATGTTTTGTCATTTAGCCAGATTTTTGAAATTGTTTTACCATAAGTTCTAAGCTGATAGTTTTTCCTCTTGCACTTGTCACTTATTATTACTTTCCAGTCAACTTTGATCTTCAAAAATTTAAATGGAATTTCAATCATTATTTAATATCTTCTTAATTCCTGTCCTTTTATTGTTCTATCTCCATAATAATTATTTTCTTTTTCTCGTATTCTTTCACTCAGTAACGACTTTGCATCTTAGTAGCTCTATTCCCTTGATTTGGGATGGAAGGACATTATATATATATATATATATAAAGCCTTATAATTACAACTTCTGCAGGATAAAGTTTTATACAAAAGGTTACTTTTATAAATTTAAGAAATGATTAATATGCAGAAATTGATATTTTAAGGAGTTTCACCCAGTACTCTTTGAAATGTTATAAAAATGTACAATTTAAAGTATACATGAAACTTAGCAGGGTCTGCCTAAGTTTGCTAAAACCTTACATTCTTTTTTTATTTAATTCAAAGTTTATATTTCTCTACATTTTAGCAAAGCAAAGCAAATTTTTTCTTGTATAAACTACGAGCAGTAAATATATTTGCAACAAAATTCAAAACAAAACAAATACTTTCAGGATGGATTTTAGCTTCTATTTTATTTCTTGGTTTATTTTACAACTCTGAAATTTGTTGTTTTAATAATAATTTTACAGAAAGATTTCTCTTCTGTCTATAAATTTTCTGCTTGAGAAAAATAACTGAGCAAAAGAAAATAATGTAAAGAACACTTGAACTGAGATTAAGAACAAAATATAAAAACATAAAAATATGAACAAAGAAAGGCAATATTTAACCTTTTTATAAAAAAAAAAAAAAAAAAAATAAAAAAAAACTGATTCAAAAGAACAGTTTTTCCCTTGACACTGATATTATTTTAACTACCTTCACTCCTTGGTCATTTTTATTGTTTTAAAAAGTGAATCTATACATATTTTGTTCTTGAGAATTTACAACAACAATATTAAAGATTATTTATTAGATCATTTATTTACAAGAATAATTTTATATTTACAACATTCTAAAGTCTAATACAATTGTATTAAAACCAATGAAATGCCATATTTATCATTTACCAATTTATAAAGAAATAAATATGAAAACAATTTTTTATTCATAAATATCTACTAAATTGTTAGAATATGTGAACTATAAGAAAATCCTTATTTACCATGTTATAAAGTTTGAATTGATTGGCAATTAGCTGATGTTCTGTCAACCATTCCAATAAATAATAAATAAACAGTACGAATAACAAGCTAATAAGTAAATAATGTTTACTAATTATTTTATGAATTCTCAAGAACAAAAAATGTATATATTCACTTTCATATGTTCAGATTTTATTATCATTCTAATCATTGTTTTTTAAAACAAACATTTCAGAGGAGTGAAAGTAGTTAAAATAATAGCAGTATAAAGGGAAAAGCTGTACTTTTGAAACCCTGTCTTTATTTTTTGTAGGCAGAAACATTAAAGATTGTCAAAAAAAAGTTTAAACTACGTGATAAAAATGATAAAAGACAAAGTATTTAAGAATTAATAGAATTTCTAAATCATTCAACATGAAAGAGGAAGTTTTCTTTTAGTTATTAGGTTGGTGCAAAAATAATGTCGTTTTCTCACATATGTTACTATGTGAAAAAACTGATATATAAAAAATTCAATGTATACATCTTGACTTTGCATCAGATATTATAATTATTAAATATCAACAGATAATAAAAAAGTATAACATTAGAAAAATACAAACATTCAGAATTACATATGTAAGGTTAGCATCTAATATATTTCTCATTACTATAAATGCTATTTTTAGTGGAAAATTATTTAAGTTGACATTCCTATTATTTTTTAAACAGAGAAAATAATGTCAGCTGGCCTAGAGAAGTCCTACAAGAGAAAAATGTACTTCCTGATATGAATCAAAGCTGTATTCCTTTTTTCTACCAGAGAAATAACTCTTTTAGCCCAAGTGTTGCCTACCAAGAAAGCTAGGAAAAAACCTGTTAATATTAATAAGGTTCAGAGTGTAGTGTGTGCCAGATCCCCACCTCTTCTCTATAAGATTGGTGGGACAAGGAGGAGGAAAAGTGGGAGGTAAGAAAGTGGGAGAAAAATGTAAAGAAAAACAGGCAAAAGAATAATGTATAAGAATATTTAGGCAACAAAAATTCATTTAAACAGATTTTGTTAAATTTAACTGAGAGGGTCTGTTCAATTTTTTATTATATTTTTGTAATTTTTGAAAATTAGAAAAATGCAATAAAATAAAAATTTAAAATTGGTTGAATTTAACAAAACTTTATAGATATAATGTTCTTAAAAACATTCCGGTGTACACTGACCAACCACTACTTATAGTTTCATGCAGTTGCATGTAATCATCAGGCAGTTGGCAAAGTCCCTATTGTTTCTAATGTTATCAAGCACTTTCCAGTAATGGTGATTCTTTGGCATTTCCATATCAGCCATATGGATATTTTCCCCCTTGATGAGTTTTGTTGATGTGCGCATATTATGTACATATCTGCTACCCTCATTGTAACATCTTGAGCTAGCCGAAGGGGTATTAAATGTCCATGTCACAAAACTAGTTGCCAACTGCCTGATGATTGCATGTAAACACATGAAACTAGTTGTAGTAGTCAGTACACTGGAAAGTTATTAAGAAAATTATATAATGCATATTATATATATATATATATATATATATATATATATATAATATGGATTAAATCATCAAACCTAATATAAAGAAAATGAAAAATGAGAAAAATGGCAGTTAATTAGTGAAACCTCCTGAAGAGTGGATTGAACAATTACAAAAAAGTTAATCTATGAATATAACCTCAGTTAAGTGACAAATTTTATTTGTATTAATCCTATATATATATATATATATATATATATATATATATATATATATGTGTGTGTGTGTGTGTGTGTGTGTGTGTGTGTGTGTGTGTGCATGCATTCTCGCATCATGAGCCAATGCATGAATATTCCAGTGACATATTACCAATGAGCCCTTTTGTGAGAGAAAAAAAATTCATCTACTGTCATCTACCTACACCTGAAATTATTTTAATTTATTTATTTAAGTGAGAAAGGTTTGTGCATTCCCAATCCAACTCTCTGGTCCAATACGTGCCATCTGCTTTCTGGTGCAAAGGCTGCCATGAGATAAGTGACATGCAAGGATGCAGGTTATATTTCAGAGTGACCTTCCCCTATATAGGTTACCTTGCAAGGCTTCAGAGCCCCTATCTGCCCATCAAGTTTTGCCTCCAAGCTGGTTTTAAATTCAGAGTTTTCCTTCTCCTAGGCCAGTTGCCATGGTGGAGTAATGGATAGTGGCTTCAATTGAGGAATCAGAGAGCCAAGTTCAGATTCCAGTCGGATCCATTATATTCATTTACGTGCTAATACCTTTGGGAAAGCTATGAATCCTCTTCTCTCCCCAGGTATGGGTAAATAGCAGAACAGACTGGGTTCTATAACCTTGTGATATATATATATATATATATATATATATATATATATATATATGTACATATACACATACACTTACAAACACACATGCATGCACATACACAAATAAATAATCAACCTAACACTAATAATAAGAGCTCTCAACTAATGCATAAATTAACTAAATCATACTTAGTATAAAAATAATGAAAATTGAGAAAAACAGCAGTCAAGTGCTGAAACCTCCTGAGGAATGAACTGAACAATTACAAAAGGGTTTGTTTACAAAACTCCAGAGTTAAGGGGCTGAATATAACATCAATCATCTAAGTGACAAATTTTATATTTGTATTAATCCTATATATATGTGTGTGTGTGTGTATTTTATATTTTTTACTAATGTTCACCCAACACAAGGCCTAAGAGCCACTCAAGCTAGAGGGTTATTGTGTGGTGTTGTATGAGTATAAGAAAAGGCAAGAAGTTCATGGGGCAATGCAGGGATGATAACAGCTAACTCTATACTTGAAGAGGTCAGGATTGTTGTGATTGAGAAAACACATGTGAATGAACAGACTTTATACAGAACTGAAAAACCAATCCTAAACAAGGAATGGGGGATAAACTTCTACTCCTGTTCAAATATATATATATCTGTATATAAAAAAGAGAGAAGAGGAAGGGATGAAACACAGGTGTGTTGGCTGTATACCAAGAAATAAAAGTGAATAGTTGAAAAGCAAGAAGAGATGAAAAGACATAAAAATTACAATACAGTAATTTTTTTTATAGAGAGCTACAGCAAAAGAAAGATAAAAGAGAGGATTCAGTAGAACATTTTTGTGCATTCCTTATTTCTGTTTCATATATGAAATTAATCCACATTTTCTATAACATTTAAATAAAAACATGGATGGGCAACTAAGATTGGGATGGACAAGGAAGAAAATGAGAAGATACAGATAAAGAGAGAGAGATAAGAGCAAAGGCATAAGAATAAATAATCTTAACTATCAACACACACAGAATTTCCGCAGGCCCATTTAGCAGGTAATTAATATTTGAATGGATGGACAAAACATTAGATACTTTAAACTGAGTACTATCTTCAATTGTTTCATACTATACAGGAATGTCATTGTTGTAATAAAGAATAATAAGTTATTTTTAGATTAATAACAGTAACATTAAATCTACACAAATCTTTTATAATCAATTTCAGAATCTTCAGGTCAGAAAGTTCAGTTTTTCTAATTTTGTTTAATCATTTCTGCTAAGTCTTTCAAACTGAACCATTTTAGAATGGAGCAATCATTTATTTAATAATTTTATTGATCTCTTCACAAATGGCCACAGCATCAAATGCAATATCTTGTATTATTTTCAGCTGGGAGCATGCACCTACAAAAATTAAGAAAAATTATTTTAATATAATCTTATTCAAATATTACATGAGAAGATGCTGAAATGTTATATGGCTAACCCATTTCCTTTCTTGATTTTGCCAAGAAAATTTCAGCACCACCTCATATATAATTCTTTTATAAAAAATATCATAAATTTAAATTTAGTATATTTTCAATTTAAGACTATTTTTTTTTTTTTACACTACAGGCATACCTCAGGTTACGTCGTTTCAAATTAAGTTGTTCTCAACTATACATCATTTATCAAAAAGAATATATGGAAAAATAAAAATTATGTTTAAGTCATTTTATTCAACTTTACATCTGTTCGCCACAAATATTGAAGTTGTAATATCACTAGAAAATCATTAAAAGCACATAAAATCATGTTACTATAGAATAAATAAGAATAAAAGTATATAAAATCATATTAAAATACATACATTTACAGCAAACGCCAATCATCATAAATCCTAGAGAACGAAACATGAAAACATCTGTGACTGTGTTGTTGTCTTATTTAGTGGTCTTTAAGAGCTCAATATTGGTGTTTTCATCAGTAGTTCCAATATCTACTGTTTGGTGTCATTGTCAGTGCCACTCATGATTCAAATGAAACTGAAATCCAGTTCAGTTTAGGCATACGCACAGTATACGTCTGCTTATTACCTACTCTCCCATTCTCATTTATTTGTGACTTTATATTTTGCCCCAATGACTTCTAACAAAATTCCTAGTGCAAGTGCTAAGCATCATATTATAATGCTGGATGATAAACTTACTTTTGATAAAATCCTATGAAAAAGGTGAAAAGGTAATATCGATTGCTCAATCTTTTGGAATAAGTTGGACAATTGTATCAACAATTATTCACAATAAGGATAAGATTTTGGCCCATATCAAATCTGATGCCCCAGGGATGAAGAATACTGTTATCAATAAGAAAAGAGCAAAAATCTTTTAAGAAATGGAACAACTTCTTTCTATTTGGATTAAAAGGCTGAATCATCAGCGTGCTACTATTAGTCAAGAAATCATTCAAGTGAAAGCATTGTCTTTGTTTGAGGACCTGAATAAAAAATACCCAGATGAGAAAGATGTAGAGTTTAAAGCAAGTCAAGGCTGGTTTATGAGATTTAAAGAACAAAGAAGTTATCACTCTATTAAGAAGCAAGGTGAAAGTACATCAGCTGATGCATAAGCAGCAGCTGATTTTTCTAAAGCATCGGCTAAGATCATCAAAGAAAATGGGTTTCTTCCTGAACAGATTTTTAACATTGACGAAGTTGGATTATATTGGAAAAAATTGCCAAACCATTCTTTCATTGATAATGCTAAGCATAAGGTTATATTGCTGATAAGTTATTTTATTCAGAAGCAATAGGCAAAGGAGAGTGCTTATTCATGGTTTATAGCATAGTTATTTTCACTTAAGTCGTTTTTCAAACTTAGCCATGTCCTCTGGAACCAATTAACGACGTAAGTAAGGTAAGGTATACCTGTATTTATATTCAGACAATTATCCTCATTTTTGTTGTTGTTATCATGATAGTTCTTTCATGTTGTTATTGTGATAGTTGCAGTTGGAGATCTCATGCAATGCTTAACACAATTTATGGAGAACTGAAACCAATCTCTCTTAAGCTCAAACAAAAACAATTGCAGTTTGCTGGCCACTGTCACCAAGCAGATGAAGAGGTTATCTCATTCTTACTTCTTTGGCATTTCTTTGGAGATATCTTCTTATGAAGGTTGACTTTGCCAGACATCATGGCTCAGGACTCAGTGTTGAACATTCAGGATCTGAGGACAACAATGCAGAACCAAGCAGTGTAGAAAGGGATTGTTAATAGAGTTCCAACCAACCACAGGGAGGTCAAAGGATGATGATGCTATTACAACATTTCAGCCATTGTGCTCTCCAGCCTTCATCAGGTGTATATCAATCTGAGTTCAAATACATACTGCCCGATTCAGGGATTGAACTCACAATTCTTATGCCGCCAAATTCATGAGCAAAAACTTAAATACACTAAAAACATCGTGATAACATCAACAAAGATGAGGATAATAGTCTGAATATAAATAGTGTAAATAATGATAACTCCTCATCTCAGAAATTATTTTTCTTTTGTATAGCATTTGGTCTAATAAAGAAGAGTATTTTTGTAGGATATATAAAAGTAAAATAAGGTTTTTCATTAAAAAAATAGAATATTAAAATAAGGATTTTAATAAAAATACAGAATATTAAAATAAGGATTTTCATAAACATATACAATATTAAAATAAGGATTTTCATAAACATATACAATATTAAAATAAGGATTTTCATAAACATATACAATATTAAAATAAGGATTTTCATAAACATATACAATATTAAAATAAGGATTTTCCAGATATTTCACAAAAGTATTTATATTCCATATGTATCATTCAAGTCAGAGTGACAATGTCAAAAATGTCAATGCAATTGACATTTTGAAATAAAGGCTTTCTTTGAATTCATACTGCATAAAATACTGCATCAGTTCATAAAGCCCTTTAAAAGGAAAACATCAAGGTGAAATAATTTCACTGCACAGGGGCTTTTTTTTTAATGTTTGCTAGTCATTTGTTCATTGTTGTGAGTATAGAGTTAAATGCATTGGATGAGGAAAGCTGAATATTGTGTGGTATTGATTGTGAAATGTTGATATGCTCAAATTCTACTGCAGGCAACGAGAATCCATTTGAAATAAAATAAATAAATATAGGCTTTTAAGACACACAAAGTTGATTAAATTTGAAGAATTATTCTTCAAGAAAAATTCCCAATTAACAAAACATTATATGCTATTAGTAGTTTTATCCATTTGATATTGGTCAATAAAATAATTATATTCATTAGAAGAAAAAACAAACTATCATTATATTCAAATAAAAGACAAAAGAAGTTTTAAGTGTTTTAAGAAAAATGTGAACATAAAGTTCAAGACTGTACTTATGAATTAATGGCAAAAAAATCCTCCTCTTCCTTCTCCTATAACAACAACAATAATAATAATAATAACAGTAGTAGTAGTTATCATCATCATGTTCCAAAATTTTTTGAATGGCTTTCAAGTTATAGGCATATTTATTAGATATTATTTAAAATGAATATATATTTTAATACTGGGTTGCAGGTTACATTGACTTAGAGACATCATACATCATATAAGTTCTACTAGTGAATGAAACGTGTGGGTAAAAGATAAAACATCATCTTCATACTACAAACTGGTCATTGAATAACCTAACAGTGTCATTCATATTTTTTTTTGTTTGTTACAAAATATGTACTGAGGATCTCAAATGGATGGCAGTAGCAGTTCCCTTTGAGTTCAAGTTAAAACTATTAAATGTATTAAGCCAAAATCTTTTGTTCATATTCAAATCTAGACACTTTTTGATCTAAAATTTCCCAAATAAATTATTCTCTGTGTCAATTTACTTTGTTCTTTTCTCTTGACCTTCTATCTTGCTGATGTCCATTTTGGAACTCTTGACCATGTAATGCCATTAGCAAGGAAAAAAGACAAAATACAAATTAATTGTTACTACAAAGGTTTTTTTTGTAGGGGGTTTATTTTCTGTAAATAATTTGCTTCATATGCCTTTTGGAGATTAAAAATTAAGTAAATATTATGTTGAATCTAGACTGCAGTCTATCAACATGTAAAATTTTGTTTCTTCCTTGAATTATCTATTGAATCCGAATGTAAGCTTCTTTGGGTTAAAATGTTTGTTATTGTAGGCCATCATAAATTTTAAAAAGGTTAAAAAAACATGCATGCACTGTAAAAGTTTTGTAAGTCGAAAAATGAAAATCAATACCATTTAATTAATTAAAATAATTATAAAAGTTGAAATAAATAGCTGTTGCTTGTAATTATAAAATAAAATTTTAATGTAAAATTGATGTAGAAAATTGAGGTTAAAATAAGAGTTTACAGGTACAATCTTGACTTGGGCTTACATATTTGAAGATTGGAAGGCTATTATATATATATATATATATATATATATATATATATATACTGGATTCACTTGTCATTTTTTATGTATGAGGGTCTAGCAACTCAGTTCTTAAACAGCCAGACTCCAGAAAAGTGACTTGTTGTGCCTTCTTGGGCTAAGGGGCTAAGGTTCTCATTTGACATGAAGTAGAAAGACTATATTGAATCCATTGCTATGTCAGATGCTAAGAAAGTCAGTTCACTATGTCATGCAAGACAATTTTTCTCTCCAGAATCTATCTTACATATCTATGTCTACCATTCACCCATGCTTAGAATATTGCCTCTGCTATTTACCTTGAGTTCCGTGATAAAATCCAAAGAAGAATCTGCAATATTATTGGTTCTGATCTGGTGGCTTGACTTCAATCACTTTATCACTGCCACAAGATTGCCACTCTGTATCTTTTCTATAAATACTTTTGTGGTAATTGTTCAGAATAGCTCTTCACTATGATACCTAGAATTTTGAATTTAACTGTAGTCGAGATCTCATCAATTTACAGTTGAGCTGGCTAGATGAAACTGTAAATTCTATGCTAACAGTTTCTTTTCTTGCACTTCTAGCTTGTAGAATTCCCTTCTGCCGCCATGGTTTCCAGCAAACTTTAATCTGCAAAACTTTAAATGCAATGTCAATCACTATCCACCAGATTACTCTTTCCTATTCCCATTCATTATTAATGTTTCTGTTCCTAATTCTTCCACACCCTGTAATCCCTTGCATCTTAGTGGCTTTACTGCCTTGCAAGGGGTGATACCAATTAAAAAAAAAAAAAGACTACCTGCACATATTATTTGATTATAGTGATGAAGAATTATGCAGAAACAACCACACTTTTTGGAAGAAATGAATACAGAGAACTAGTGTACATAGTGTACCACAAGGTCACCAAACGACCTGCCTCAGGTTTTGAATTCAGAGTTGTCCTTCTCCTAGACTAGTTATCAACAAAAGCTAGAGTCTAATCTTCCCTACTATTTCACCCATAGCTAGGGGAAGAGGAAGAGAGAGATTCATACCTTTTTCAAGGGTATTTGCACATAAGTGAATGAAATGAATTCAAATGAAACTTGAACTTGACTCCCCAATTTCTCATTTCGAGCTGCTGTCCATTATACTACCAGCACACACACACACACACAATAATAGTTATTAATTTATTAGACATTTTACTCTATCCTCTTATTATTGGTTTTTTATCATAACACTTGAGAAAGATAGTCTTTAATTGATAGAATATAATTCTAGTATGTTTTAATAAAAAAGTAACAATAATAATAGGATTGAGAATAATAAAGGAAATGGTTCATTTAAAATATTTCAAAATAAATATATTTATCATGCTTTAAAAGAAAAACAAATATTATTCAAATGATAATGTCAAACATCAAATATTATTTTAAGAAAGGAAATAAAAAATTATCAAACCTTCTTTTCTTTGCCTGTGGGTGAAGTGGCTGTAGTTTTTGCCTTTTGGAAAGCCCAACACGTAGTGGTTTATTACAGGTGTTGAGTGGTAAAACAATTGGAAACTCTAGAAAGAGATTAGACAGAAATATAGTATTTTTCTATTAATTTCATAAACAAAAATTAAAACAATAATCCACTAACGTGATATAAAAATTTTATTTTTACTACTTTTAAAATAAAAATTTAATTGTCTAGGTTGCTTTTTTTAGCGTACGTTCTTTTGAGAGAAGTGTATTTTTATGAAGGCCAGATGGTTTGTGTAAAAAAATTGTTACACTTGTATATCTTTTTTGGCCCAGCAATTAAAAGCTGACAAATTTGTGAAGGATCCATTTGAAGTTACGAAAAATATTTTTTCTATATACTGACCAATGAGAAACATGGTTTCAAGCCCTATAAGAATCTAAATGGTGATATTGTGAGCCTAAATTTCACAATAAATAGAGCTCAGGTCAGTAAATGAGAGAGAAAACATTTTGACAACAAGGGGACAAAGCAAATCAACATCAAAGAGCAGAAGGCATTTGACATCAAAAAGAAAGTATCAAGAAAGCAGCAGTTACCATCCAGCTGCAGAGAAACTAAAGAATTTTGAAGTTCAAGTGAAAATTCTCCAATGGTTGGACAGCAAAGAATGAAAAAGAATTTAAAATTTTCCCAAACATGAACAGTATGAATTTAAAAGGGTCTTTTCAAAAATTAATATATGTCTCAGAAATGCTCATAGAACAAGTAAAAGTAGGCAATTCGTTTTTTATGAAAGGTGGTTGCACCTTTGTTTTTCTGCTTTCTTGAATTGTTTTTTCTTTTTGTCTTTTTCAAAATCCTTGTCTTTTCCCAAACTAATTTTTTCTATTTTTCAATGATAATCTTTTTTAATTGTTATCCTGCCTTAATAAGCACAAAAAAAAGGAAATATTAGGCAAATTTTGTATTTGTACTTTTTTTGTATTTGTGTATTAAATGTTTTCCCATTAAAATTTTATGCAGTGGTTGAGTCTTTTTCTATGATTTGTGCCTATTATCACTTGCTATTCGTACTAATTAGGTTTTTGTATTTGACACAAGAAGTTAAATTTAGTAGAGAATACAATTTTTATATTCTTATATTTTAGGATTTGTAATTATAGATTATTTTCATTATATTCATTTTATTAATAATTTTTTTAAAATACAAATATAGTGATAACTTGAGTTTTTTTTTTTTTTTTTTTTAAGTTTCATGTAATGTTTATCAGTAAAATGAGATTCTGGGGTCATGAAAAGTCTGCAAAATTACTTCTGATTAAAAATAGTGCTTAAAGTTTTTTTAACCAACCTTGGTAATTTGTTAAATTAGTGCTAATTCCATTTAATATATTTTCCAGATATCACAAGTTGATTTGGTAAGATGCCATACCTGAACATTATAATACTTCATGGCCTTAATTTAATAATTACAATGCCTTTATTTTCCATTAAATAGGTTAAAAAAATAAATTTTGAAACATATTTCAATAGAAGTGATTGTACTGTGTATGTCCCAGAAATAAGAAATTTTGAAGCAAGACTTTCTTAAAGCAACAGCTGATGTAAAGTGCTAACAGAATTTGCTTTGTTATTGAAATATGCATTTAATGGAGGAGGAGGATTTGTTAAAAATATTAAATCTGGCAAAGTAAGCGATGTCATAGCCATGTTATCTGTAATCACTTAGTGTCACTTAGGTATTTCTGGATCTCAGTAAGAATACTGACTTAATATTTCCAATTTCTGTTATAGCTATTATTAAACTAAATTTAAATCAACCACTTTTGCTGCTGATAAAATTACACTTTACAGTGTTATACACAGAACTACCTTTTTAAGTGACACTAAAACCATTAGTGGACAAAAAAGATTTGATTAAAAAAATTTCTCTTTTCAAATGTGTAAAGAACATTTTAAAAAAAAATCATTTTATCCCAAATAAGGAAATAAAGCCACTAATACACAAGGGGTTACTGAGCATAAAAGACTAAGAAAAAAGAGTAACATTAATAAGGAGTGAGAACAATAAAAGAAAACGGTAGATAATGACTGACATTGCATTTAAATTTTTCAAGATCAAAGTTGGCTGGAGTGCATGGAGCTGGAAGGAAGTTTCCACAATCAGGAAGTGAGAAAGAAGAAACTGTTAGCATAGAACTTATAGTTGATAAAATCCAAAGAAGAATCCACAATATTATTGGTCCTGATCTGGTATCTCAGATTCAGTCACTTTCTCATCACCTTAATGTAACTTCCCTCTGCTTTTTCTATAAATATTTTCATGATAATTGTTCTAATGAACTTTCCACTATGGTAGCTAGACTTCATGAATTTAAGCACAGTACTTGTTTGGCATCTAGGTCTCATCAATTTACTGTTAAATTGGCTAGATGCAACTGTAAGTTCTATGCTAACTGTTTCTTCTCCAACACTTCTTACTTGTGGAAGTCTATTCTAGCTCCATGCTTTCCAGCTAACTTTGATCTTCAAAAATTTAAATGCAATGTCAATTGTTATCTATTGTTTTCTTGATTCCTCTTCTTTTATTGTTCTCACTCCTTAATAATGTTACTCATTTTTTTAGTCTTTCACACTCAGTAACCCCTTGTGTTTTAGTGGCTTTACTGTCCTTGCTTAGGGTGAAATGATTAAAAAAAATCTGTAAAAAGTTCCAAGTAGTACCGATATGTTTGTATTCTGATATTCTCTTGAGAAAAAGTAAAAAAAAATAAAAGTTTTTTTTCTGCTTTGTTGCAAGCAATGAGTTTCTATTTTTAAGTAGTGTACAAAGGTTCTCAACATGTTTTTGAAAACTGGAGACTGAATATACAGTAAAAAGAAACATTTAGCAAAAGAATCTTGAGAACTTTTGCACACAGTTAATATTTTATCACAAATTCAGTTAAAGTATTTGTATGCTACAGGGAAAACTTTTTACTTAAATTTTTCATGAAATGTAACATAAAAGTGTATTGTATGAATATGATACTTTTTATGCCATTTTTGAAAATTTTTACTGATAGGCATAATTTCATGCACACAATTTTTACACATCTTCATCTATTTATTGTGTCTTTTCAGGATATGGGCAACCATGGCTCTTCACAACTGCCTATCCCTTATAGTTCTTAGCAATGTTAAGTTAGAAAATATATTTGAAAAAGTTTTTATTCTCACTGCAGAAATCACTTTTGTGTTTTATTTGCCAAATACATAAATTTTAGATTTTATACGTTGCTATAAATTAAATTTTAGATAAATGGATTTATAAACTTTCCTATGAAATTTAATATTTCCAGTGGTGTAGATTTAAGCATCATCATAGTATTTTAATCTGAGATGCTCAATATTATTTTTGGCAGTAGACCAATAATTATAAAATAACAGCATTACAATAAACCTGATATATTTGCAATATTTTGGAAAGAACTGTTGCAAAGAAGGAGAAAACCAGGTCTGACTGTGATAAAGAATTTGTATTCTTTGTGCTATCGGTTAAAAAAGAAAATCCGAATCAAGAACGGGCCAACTTTAGTAGGCCAATGAAATATGGCAATTTTTTGCACTTCCTTACCAGTCTTGACCAATCACAACCTTTCTTACCCCAATAAAAGAAGAGTTTTTTTTTAACTCTTTGTGAGTGAAGAGGTAGTTGTGTGTTGCAAGTTGTGATATGAATTTTTACCCTTTTAATTTACAATGCCGGTATTATCTGATGTTGGACTTGCAAGATTGATTGACCGTTAGAATTATGACCTTGGACATGATTTTGGAATGTGAACCTCCCTATTGCTATTTAATTCAAGGACAGGTATAAAATTTAACCCAGAAAATCATAACATGTCATACCTTTCAAGGAGTTGTTCATATCTGAATGACTGGGAAGAAGTGAACTGTTCCAACAGAAGTTTCCATGACTCTCATTTCCTGAAAGTTTAAATCAATATTTTTATAAAGTTTCTATTTATTTAATGCTCAAAATGATTCAATTTAATAACATCCAACAATTACAAATAATGTAATAACACCTAAAAATTGTCTGCAAAATCAAACAACACAATATCTGAATTGTGTTAGAATACAAACAGAACATTATGGATAATCAACTAGCCCAGCAGTCCATTTAGAATATAAATTTATCATAATTAATATTCAAAATCATAATTAAAAGAAATACATTTTAATACTTAACCACCAGCTGTTTATATGTATATACATATACAGGATAAGGCAAAAAGTTGTGTACCATAAGGGTTAATTAATCATGTTTTAAATGTTTAATTTGTTTTGATAGGTTCTGCTGAGTGACCACCAAGGTCACCAGACCTCACACCCTTGGATTTTTTTTCTGTGGGGCCATTTGAAATCAGTTGTTTATCAGTCATGCCCAAGTAATATTGAGGAACTTAAAGAAAGAATTAAATATGAATGCAGTAAAATGACAGAGAAAACTCTCTGACATGTTAATGAATCATGTAGGCACAGAATTGAAATGTGTTCTAAAAAGGAGGAGGACATTTTGAACAACACATATAACTAGTAAATAAAATTTTCATGCGTAATTATGCTTTTAATAAATTATCCCTATCATATGTGACTTTTACCTCACTATGTTTATTAAAACTTTGCAGATCCCAGTTGCAAATCTTGATTGGACATAGGGTTAATACAAAACCCAGTGAAAAATCCATTATTAAGGAAACTTTGAAAAGACCAAAAAGCAACTCCAGGTGGTGTTGGCAGGCATAAGATAAATAAAATATATTTCTAACAATATAAGTCATGTGTTTCTATCACCTAAAATTATTTGTTTATTGATATCTTTATCCCTTTATGCAGAAAAATGCAGATAGTTAAGTGGCAATGGAGCTAAAAGTATAATTTCAATTCCAGCAACAAGATTGTTATTGATATTTTGTGTAAACAACTCATACAGTGACCACAATCCAGCTTCTCAGGCAAATTTTGGGGAAAAGAAGAATTTCTCACAGTTGCAGCATAAACTGGCCACCACATTCCTCAGATCTGACAAGTCCTGAGTTAGGCTATCCCAAAGAAAAGGTTTATATCAACAAACCTCAAACTCTTCAACAGCTGAAGGACAACATTCAGACAGAAATCAGAGGACTTGAGCCTTCAACATGAGCATGTTCATGTAAAGCTAAAAATAGACACTATTTAAAAGATGTAATCTTTCTCAACTAGTGTAAATTTATTTCCCATGTCTACTCTATATAATACTATTGTATTGTAAAGTTAAAAAAATAAAGGAGTTATTAAATTTTGAAACCCCTTGGTAATATTTGGGACACACTGTATGTAAAAATTCCAATTATATGACTACCCACTTAAGAAAACACTGGTGGCTAGGATCAGATTAAATTTGGCAAAATATAAATACAGTACACAGAAAGATGGTGACTTGTTAAGCACTCAAAAAAGGAATAGAAGTCGATGATTGTATACAGACACAAGAACCATGAGATAATTTAAAATAATGAGCATGAATATTGCTGAGAGAAAAGACTGAACAGTTATAGTGAATTATATAATTGATACAACTGGTATGGATAAAGGTTATATAGTTATGGTTTTAATTAATTTCTTTTTAATCAAGATAACTTATGATAATGAATGTCATACTGACCCATCAGTGAAAACAGTGTGACCTTTTGCTCTGTAAGCACTAATTTTATACTAGAGTGCATATTTTTAACTGTTGCCAACAAAACTATCAATTCAGGCTCTGACATTTCAAATACTAGTTTATCTCCAACATGAAGACATTTTGTTCAATACTCGTTGTAACATCAACAAATAAAAACCTATCCTGTCCACAGTTGAAATTAAAGAAAATATTTCAGAACAGTGAAAATATTTTTATCAAATGATATTCTATGTTATCTCAGAATTAATATTGATCGATTTGTTTTTTATGGTTTATCAGCCTTTTGCAGATCATTTAAAGCAAAAATACACCCACAAACATACACATATGTACATGTTTGTATGCATGTATACATACATGTGTGTGCAGGTATAGGCACACATATAAAACACACATCTGCACAAATGCACACAAAAATTCAAACCTAGCACAACAGCAATAAACAGAGACTATGAGGAAAGAATGAAAGAATAAAAAAAATAAAAGAAAAAAAGGGAACAGATTTGAATATGAACAACCAATCAACACCCATTAAGAGAAAAGGAAAGTAATGCATTCATACCATAATACAAAGTACAAAGAAATCAAGAAATATTAACAGTTTGACTGTTCTGAAGAGTGGTTGCAGCTAAGTAAGCATGAGTTAAGTGAAAAAAACATTCTATTAACACTATCCCTATCATTGATATTGAGCACTCTACCACAAAGCCTGCTTGCCTTAAATGCCTTTATCAGCAAACCACTGAAAAACCAGTAATTTTGACTTCAAAAACAGCTTTCCAAATTAGCACTATATATATATATTATTTAAAAAATTATAACATAAATATGTTATAAAATCACTACAAAAATAGCCATTTTGTTTCAACACCTCTGGTGTCTTATCAAGTGATGATGCTGAATGTAAAATAAATGGTTTTAAAAGTTTCAAATTAATTAACGATCCTTCACAAGGGAAAAATGTTGTTACAAAAGCTAGAATGACCAATCAAAATACAAGTATAGGAAAATTCAAAAAGCTTGATAACAAAGTCAGGTTATAATAGCTATTCAGATCTTTAAAATAGGGGTAATATTAAAAAAGAATTTATTCTAACCAATAATTATTAAATTATATGATAAAATTTGATATTAAAATTAAAAGTAAAAATTACCAATTTTAAAATCCAAATTTAATCACTATTAAGTTTAAAATTATAAAATTGCTGAGGAGGAAAGAAGAAATACATATGTTATTCAATTTATTTCTTCATTGAAATTACGTTAGAATAGACGCTAATATGTCATCCGGTCCTCTGACATTATGTATACATTTTAATCCCAAGTGTGTGAATGGGATTCTAACCTCAAGCATAAAACAACCCAAACACACTCAGACTATAATACATAAGCACCCAGACATATTTAGATATATATACACACAAAAAGTGACAAGACAGGGAACATCTCCACAGCCCTTTATAAAAAAAAAGAAAAAAAAAAAAGGGAAACAAACACATGCATACATACACAATTAAAAGTGAATGCACTTTCCATACACATAGACACCAATAAATACACACACATATATATATATATATATATATATATATATATATATATATATATATATATATGATAATAATACATGAATAGATGCTGAAAAATTCTCAGCCTGATCCAATTCAAAAAATCTAACCAAACCTCAGATTTTTGCTTTTAGAAGGGCTATTTGATTAGGTCACTTGATCATGCCAAGAACCTTTTAGCTTAGCTTCCCTTTCTATTATAGATTACCATTGCTATAATGACATAAGGAAACAACTGAAAGATTGCTAACACTAAATAGATGAGCATAACTTTACTGACAAATATCAATTGCGGTGTGTGTAACTTTGATTTAATTCCCCAGATATCATGGGTCTTACAGGTATATATCATCTCACTTAAGAGAGATGAAGCAAAAGAGTGCTTAATTAGCAAGTATCTCCAAAAATGATTGAAAGTATCTATCTTCTAAACAAATGTGAAATTACAAAGTTGGACATAATAGCTGAAAATACCATCAGCATCACTTGTTGAGAAGTACAAGGTCAGTAAGGCATAATTCTATCAAATGTGTGGCTTTAAAAATCCACTTGTGAAAAGTACCCAACCAGATGGAAATGGAAGGTAAAAAAAAAAGGTGTGAAAGATACAGAACTGTCCCTTAGGATGAAGGAAGTAGTTGTTACCATCTATGGCATTAATGGTTAAAGGAGACCAGAAGGTTACTATATCAAAGAGAGCCAGCATTTTGCTACATCTATTGGACATTTGACACAAGATACATGGAAAAGTGGGACAACATCAAAATAAGATATATTACATGGTATGATATTAAATAAATAGAGCCAAAGACAACAAGTGTCCTAAGAATGGCAATATACAATATCTCATCAATGCTATTCAAACTAAAATTGCAATGGTCATTAAGTTCTGAGCAATGCAATGCATATGGCAAGACTGCTAAGCTGAAATATATTCTTACTGGTTGTGAGAATTCTCTGAAAAGTTCCATCAGAACATAACCATGTACTGAAGGACTTTGTCAAAGAAAAAAAAATATGAAACTGCCAATAAAATAATTTTGTCAGTGTAAATTAATATAAATTTTGTAAAAGAAGGAAACATTGTGGTATGATGTACAACAAATGTACAAAATGATGTACAACTCTTTGTTTGATGGCTGCAAAAACTAGATTTGGAATGCTGTCTCACTTTCCAGCAGAGATCACATTTGCATAGTGTACTGACCTCGTGATAAGGTCAGTTAATTCAAAAACAGTTTATACAATTGAATTAAAAGTGAATAATATATCATAAGATGAAAAAGCATGAAAATCTGTGAGAGCAATACATAAGAAATAGGCTGATGACTACCAAAATTGGATGCTGAGATTTTATTGCCAACTCAACCTCAGTATATCAGATTGTGATTAGCAGAAACAAGGAAATATATTAAAAGGCTCAAAGATTAGATAAAAGTTGTATCTGTATATATGCCATTCCCATACTGATAGAAAACCAGCAAAATCTGGGGGTATCCTGAGGCACTGCTGTGATGTCCTGGGTTAGAGGTAATGATATTCCTGACTTGAAATCATAACTGATGCTAAAATCATTATTTGATGAAGGCTTTGCTGGAGGCAATGCCATTTTTTTGCAGCAGTAGTTGTATGAATTTATTCAAATTTACAGCAGAATGGGCATTTTCTGCAGAAAATATGAATTTTCACACTAGTCTCTAGCAAATAATATAGTGATTGCCACACAGATTCTTAGCCTTATTACTGCTTTTATCTAATATCTACTCTCTTAAATCTCTAGTAAACTATTTCTCTTAAAATCTACTTAATTTACGTTTAGAGTATGTCTATAGGAAGAGATATGAAATCAGAATAAATACTTAACTCCATATTTAAAAAATCTATTCTGAATGTATTAAAACAAGTAATGTGTTTCCTTTTAAAAGTTATATCATTTTAAAGAGGATTTAAAACTGGTATCATTATTATCATCAACATCATAACCGGGTGTGGTCATGGAAGTGTTGGGCAGGTGAGCACCAGACCAATTTCATGCACATATCTGAGTTGAAAATTGTCATGGGCAAGCAGACCTTGCAGAACCTATCCTTCTCCAGGTCAAAACACAGGCAATGCCCTCCAACTTGCCTTGGTCACAGGTACAGCAGGGTTGTGGATTCCATCAGGGGAACCTTTTATCAAGTGTCATGTTAATAATAATTAATAAGACAGGAAAGTTGATTTTTATTTTTATTAAATAATCTTATTTATGCAAGAAAAGAGTTATGATCTTAAAAAATATTTTCTGTAAAAAGACCATTTTTTTATTACAATCATTGGTTCGGTATTTTCAATTTTTAACCTTTAAGACTACCTCTTTTATTCTCACATGGGCACAAACTAATGAAGATCAATCTTTGATTATTTTTTCAAATTAAAACTAAATCATTAAGATTAATATTATTTCCAGGCAAAAATGTACATTTTAATATCCATCAAAACAAGTGTTTTTAAACAAGCTATAATTTCATTGACACTTTATGTGCCAAAATATAATATACACTAACAAGCTTTACTGAAATTTCTTGATTCCCAGGTACCTTCCTTACCTTAGAAAGGACTAAAATCCATATGCATGGTCTGGGAGTTTATGTCCATGATCATCTCCCGCTGGCTAGGGAACTCTCTCTTGAATCTCCAGACCATTCATATGTGTCTCCATCTATCTGTCCTTAATTCAATAAGCTATTTCTTCTTTCTCTATCATTCCCCTTCCATCCAAGACTATGATTTACTCGATAACATTTTCGATAATATAGACAAGGCTATCTCTATACATCCGTTTAAACACATTTGTGTTTGGTGACTTTAATGCCTACCATACCATGTGGCTTAAAGACTCTGTAACTGACCTTGCTGACATCCAAACCCTTAACTTTTCACCCACTCAAGTGGTTGACTTTCCTACACATTTCCCCAATAACCTTGATGATAAAACTTTCCTTCTCGATCTCTGTCTTACTTCCATCCTTCACTCTTGTTGCGCTGCACAGCTCTACCCTCTTGGCAACTCTGATCATGCTGTAGCGTCTATTAACATCTCCTTCCACTCTTCCTCCAGCCAAGAACTTATTAACAGAATATCTTTCTATTATCAACACACAGACTGGGACTTGTTCTGTGATTTCCTTCATAATGTCCCTAAGAATGTGTTTTTTAATCACCCCATTCAAAAATGTGCATCTGAGGTCTCTTTCTGGGTAAAAGCTGGCATTGAGGCTTTCAACTCAGCAAGAAAATATAAAGTTAAATCATGGACAGTTGCTTGCCCAGCTATTATAGCCCATAGGAATTGCTTCTTCCATCTATACCAGAGTGACATGCCTGATTGGAACAGACATCTCTGCTTGTAATGAGTGCAAGCATGTCCTCAATGAAGCAAAGTTACTATTTGCTGATAGAATGAAACAACCTATTGCATCTCACAAGTCTGGTTCTAAAGATTATTGGCAGCTCTGCAAGAGTGTGCTGAACAACAGCAAATTCACAATCCCTACTCTATTCAATCAATTTGAAGTCACAACTTCCACAGCTGATAAGGCTGAATGCTTTGCTTGGAAATTCTCATCTAACTCAACACTTAACTCTGACCAGAGTAACCACACCTAATTTTCCTCCTAGAACTGAGGCTCCATTGAGTGAGATGAGCATAACCCCCATCGATGATATTGGACATCATCGCTAATTTAGACTCTCATAAAGCAAGCAGCGGTGATGGGATACCAGCCATTGTCGTGAAGAAATGTGCTCCTGAGAAGGCTCCAGTTCTCTCCAAACTATATAACTATTGCTTTGCTGACTCTTGCTTTCTAGTCTGTTGGAAGTCCTCGTCTGTTGTCTGTGGTTTTAAGAACCCTGGACACCCTTCCGACTCATCTAACTACCATCCTATCAGTCTTCTACCACTCTTCAGCAAAGTCTTTGAGGCTTTAATTAATGCTGAAGTAGTTAAACACCTTACCTCCCATGATCTCTCTGACAAACACTATGGTTTCCACTTTGCCCTGTCTACCACTGATGTGCTTATGGCCATAACTGAATTTGTATACCAAGCTCTTGATAATAATGGTAAATCTCGAGCTGTGGCTCTAGATATCTCTAAGGTGTTTGATAGGGTTTGGCATGCTGGCCTTCTATTAAGCTTCAGGGATACAGTATTACAGGATGATTATTTGATTTAATCCAATCATTCCTGTCAAACCATGAAATGAATGTCATCCTAAATGGGTTCTCCTCCAGTTCTTTTTATATGAAAACTGGTGTTCCCCAAGGCTCTATCCTGGGTCCTACACTGTTTCCGATTTTCGTCAATGATCTTCCTGATGTCATCAGTTCTCAAGTAGGCATCTATGTAGATGACACTACCATTTACTCCTGTCTCATTGCTGACAAAGTTAACCTGCCATTAGTATTGAAAAAGACCTCCAATCTATGGTTGACTGTGGCAGGTAGTGGCTTGTAAATTTGAATGCCTCCAAAACGAAACTGCTCTCATTTAACACCATAGAGAAACCTCCCTGCCTCCTATCAGCATGGCTGATGCTCAACTTCACAAGTGCGTCTCTCTGCGTCTTCTTGGTCTCACATTTTCCATTGACCTGAGGTGGAACAACTACGTTGAATCAATAGCTTCATCTACCACAAGGAAAGTTGGTTCCCTGTATTGCATCAGAAGGTTTTTCTCTTCTGAGTTCATCCTTCAAATCTACAAATCTACCATTTGTCCTTGCATTGAATACTGTTGCCATATATGGTCTGGTGCCCCCACTGTTCATCATGAGGTTCTTGACAAAATCCAAAGATGAATATGCAAAGTAATAGGTCCTGACCTGGCATCTCAACTCCAGTCACTTTCTTACAGATGTGAAGTGGCTTCCCACTGCCTCTTCTATAAATATTTTCATGGCAACTGCACTGATGAGCAATTTTCACTGGTGCCCCAACTGCATGAACTTAAGCATGCTACTAGGTTGGCATCTCAGTCCCACCCTTTCATTGTTGAAACAGTTAAATGTAACCACCTCTTCTATGCCAACAGCTTCTCCTCTCACACTTCCTGACAGTGGAACTCTCTTACTCTTACTTGCTTCCCTGATAACTTATAATCTTCAAATATTCAAATGTAATGTTAATCGGCATCTTCTGATATTTTGATCTTGATCCCCACCCGTCTCTTTGTCCTTTACTCAAACACCTCTTACTTTCACTCTCTGTAACCCCTTGTGTGCTAGTGGCACTCCCACCTTGTTTGGGGTAAAATGCTTAAAAAAAAAACAAAAAATATGTGAACCATTAAGAAAATAATATAATATATATAATGGCTGACTGCTCATTTCCAAGTACAGCAGTCTGCTAGAGTGGCTAGCTAATCCCTGCTGCAGAGACCTACACAGGCATATTTCTGTTTCTTCAACACTCAAAGTCAACCTGTGGTTTAAACTGCAACTATGTGGAGTAGATTTTAAGTTCTGTGAGAGAGCACCTAATCTGATATGATCAACAGTTGAACAAAACCAGTATACTCAAAACCTTGGTCATGATGTCTTCTAAACAGTTACATCTACCCAATTTCACTCACAGGGCTTGGGTCAACACGTCATATGATTTACAGGCATTTCCCAACACTGCCACACACTGGGATCATCTCCGCATGCCAGTATTATCAAGAAGTCACCTCACTGACAAATCAACCATAGTAAGATTCAAGCCTGGGTCTCATGGCCAGAACACTAATGTTCTAAGCACTTGGCCATGAGTTCATATTTTAAGAAAGTAGCCATTATGGAAATAATGTGAATGATGAAATATATCAGATATTTTTTAAACATTTTAAAACAGCAAGAATGAACAAAATTACTTGAGGTTCTTTAAGCAAATGAATATGCGGATATTTGGGAGCAACTAGATTACAAAACCAAAGAAGAACCTTAAATTTTTTCTGAATGGAAGAAAAGAGTGCTGAACTGTTGTAATATTAGCCCTCCTATATGGTAATGAATGCTGGACAATTTCCTCACAGACTTAAGGCAACAGAAATGTGATTCTAAAGAAGGATACTGAGAATACCTTAGACAGAGTATGTAAGCAATGAGGAAGCTTTTAAGGAAACTGAAAACAAAAAGGGGTGCTTATACTTCAGAAAGAGACAGTAAAAATTTCTAGGACACATGATGAGGAAAAGGGTCTCAGAGGATTTGACACTCACAAGATATACCGAAGGCAAGAGGGACAGAGGGAAACAACAAATAACTTACCTAACAAGCTTGTGCAAATGATGTCAGAACAGAGAGTTGGAGGGTTGATGAAAAGACAAACTTTGCTAAAAGCTACAAGGCATAGAGGGGAGTTGTGAAGAGCAATGATAGTCCATGTCCTGAATGGACATAGAACATAGAAAAAGAAAGTTATAATGATAAAATTACAATTCTGACTATTTTAAAAAAAAAAACACTTTATTACTATTTGCTACCAAGAGGCAGACTTTAAAGGAAAATTGGCAGAATATAGCAACTTTCAAGTGAGGGCCATAAAATAATCTCCCAGCAATTGTCAATAAAAACACCATCCTTACCCACCTTGTTTACCATCTTATCAGTAGTAATTAAGTTTTGCTTATTCTGATGCACAGGCCTTGCTTTGTTTATAGTAGCTGTTATTCTTTAGGGGTTTGATGGGTAACCACCTATATTTTTAAAGTCATGTAGCAAATGTTTCTTGAATATTTAATTTTAAGATAATGAAAAGAAATCTGATTACAACAAAATTTGGTTTTTAAATGTTAAAAAGGTTATTTATACAATTTCTAATAAAATTAATATAGATTTTTTTAAATGTTTTTATGTAAAGAGAGGCTGACAATTAAAAAAACTAATGTTTATAGAAGTCTGTATATACTTTTCATTTTTAAGATAGGGGAGGTAGCTTAATTTTGGTTGAATTTTAGGTCCATCTTATATAAAAGCTAATTGCCATTGTGTTTGCTTGTTGGTCGTATCATCCTACAGCAAACAGATATAAAATTAAGTGAATGCTGCACTAATTTGAACCACCAATTTGAAGGTAAGTATGCAAGCAATATACCAATTAGCTAGTATACTGCTGCTGAAACATTTATAAAAAATGAGTTTTGAAATACAGGGTGTAGAAGAAATACCTCCCATATATAACACATAGAAATACCTTCCACATAATAGTAAGACATTAGTAGCAATGGGGTCTTCATCTAGCTAATGCCTTACTATTATGTGGGAGGTATTTCTACTGTACCCTGTGGTTTTAGTTTTTTTCTGTTTTTAATATTTATGATTATTACAGTGATCATTTGTTTTTTACAAATAATATTGAGTCATTAAACTCATTTAAAACAATGAAAACTAAATTTAACATTTAACAGCTATTTGTTTAAAATTTAAAATCTATCACTTCTTTGATTTTTTAAGTGTTTACACTAAAAGTTTTAAGCAAACTGGTTTTCTCTTGTTTGTTTTTCCAAATAATAATGGAGTGTTTTCCAAATTTTCTTCATTTTGATTACATTTTAATTAATTGCTGCTTTAATTTTAAAAATATTTTATTACATTGAGATAGCTGATTAGCTGTTGATTTTGTCATTTATATTTTATGTCAGCTTTTTAAAAATATTATTGGCCTGTTAAAATTCTCAAAACTATTCAAATTCTATGAGCATGAAAGATTTGATTGAAAGATGTCTCAGAGTTTAAGCAAGACTAAAACAAAAAAATAATTCAGAATAAAAATATTCATAGAAATACAAATGGTACAAACATGAATAATCCAACCATTTTTTGACAAATTTATTGCTCCTATTTGTTTAGCTTTAATATACTAAGCTGCACCAGCTGTAGTATACACTTAGACCAGACAAGATATTTCTGTTATTTATTAATGCAATGTTAAGTTTTTGTTTTCCAACAGTATGTATGATAATTTGTATGATAATTTCTTGTTTTCTTTCATAATATATCATTATTGGAATATACACCCATTTTAAATGGTCCCTATGTCATTCTTTACATATTGATTATGTGTTATTTAAATTTACAATTTAGAATAAAAAATTGTAATGGTTTGCATTAAAGAAATTGTATTCCATAATAATTAAATATACAGACATAAAAGTATGCTGCAATAGTATTATAATGATTTTGTATCCTCACAAAATCAGCAAACTACCTTTAAAAATATTTAGAAAGTTTCAATCACTAGTGTAAAATAAATGCAAGTAATCCTGAATAATAAAACCCTTTTTTTTTATAAAAGATATTTTCTATATGGAATTCATTCTCACACTGGAAATTTCATCTTTGATGGACAGATTTAAAAAAAATAAATAAATAAGTGATACATCTAACAATGAACTATGTCTCTCAGTTATAAACCTGTTCATTCTAAGTCATATTTTAATTATCTTTATGTACAACAGGACTACAAAGCAAATTTATGCATACTTTTTTCATTTTATAAGAAACATGCTTTTTAGTATAGCATAATGATTTTGTCAGATAGCAGTAGCTTTTATGTCTTATGCTTTATTATGAGCAACCTTACATTAAATAAAAAGACAAATAAAGAATTAGTCTAATATTTATAAGCTAAAGTGTTCACAAAGAATAAATAATTATAATAAGAACTCACTACAAAAATGGAAAAAATTTTGTAAGTCTGGCTTCATTTACATACAAACACATAAACTTGTATGCATAGTCCTTCTACTACTTAGGAAGAGGCATCCAAGTAGAAAATCTTGAATCACACACACACATCACAACAGGTTATATATCAGAAAATATAAATAAATGATTTCAATCTCAAATATTAAATACCTAGTTACATGTGTTTACATATATTGATATAAGTGTTGCAATCACATTCTGAGGGTTAAAGGACATTATAGTTTATCTTAACCATCAATGATAAATAATATAAGATTGTGAGGTAGCTTATTTTGATTAAATTTTAGGTGTCCATCTTGTATAAAAGTTGTCATATTTTCATTGCTTGTTGGTTGTCACACTAAAGCAAACAGATATAAAATTAAGTGAATGCTGCACTAATTTGAACCATTAATCTGAAGGTAAGTATGCAAGTAATATACTAATTTGCCAGTGTACTGCTGCTGAAATATTTGTAAAAATTTGTAGCATAAAAATATGATCAATAATATATCTAAAAAGGCACAAATATTCAGTTTTTATTTATTTTTAATGCCACACTACTTCAGGGCATAGGAGATCATGGCTTTCCATAGATGCCTATTCTTTATTTTCTGTGAATTATCATGACTTTCTTGGGAAAGACAGTGGAGTGGTTTCCTGTTGCATTCTTCAGTAAAGTCAGTACCTTATAGAAAAAGTAAGAATATTGTTGTTCCCGTTTTAATTTTTCTGCATTTAGAATATAAGATTTGGTTAAATTTTGCTAAATTTTGTACAATGCAGTTATAAAAAATATTTTTAAAATTTATTTTTGACAACCTGTTAAATTATTACAATTATGTTTAGAGTTTCCAACCAAGACATCAATTCTAAAACTGTAATTTGCTGGTAAGTAATTATTTTTCATTTCATTATTTCAGAAGGAATTACTTAATGAATTTATTTTAAAACAGTCGTATTTTTAAATTTATGAACCAAATTATAATTAGATTAAAATTAATTTTATAAATGATTTAAGATTTCTACACTTTGATAGAAAATAAAAGTCGTCATTATTTAAGTGAACAATTTTTAAATGTCATTCACAGGGGACCCCATACTATTTGCTTTTAATCATTAGTATTGATATTGTGAAAAGTTATCTCCCTTAGATCACTACAAGCCGATCATACGTGCTATTAAATTTCGAGATATTAAACTTTATTAATATCTTGAAATTTGAAAAAACAAGATATTTAATCAAAATTTCGAATCTTCTAAAAAGGATGAAAAAAATTTAGTAAAATAATCAAAAACCTTCTTGGTCTTTTCTCTTAATAATAACGTAAAGATTTTGACAATAAAACTTAGTTTTCGTCAAATTTGGGGCATTTTTTATCATAGTATGCCATGTTTTTCGGGAAATTCGCGAACACATTGCTTATGAAATTTTGTTTTGAAATCCCAGAATATGTATCGTTATCTTTTATTATAATGATACCTATTTCAAAATTCGATGTGATACTGTAAAGAAAATATTAACATTTTGTGGATGTAGTAGCTGGTAGCATGAAGCAAAAAGCTTGGTTAAAAATAAAATATTCATTACAATTATGTTTTTGTTCTTTTAAAACTTATTTTAAGATGTAAACAGAATATGCCTCATTTTAAGTGTGCTAAAAATCATAGATACAAAATGTTTTTGAGATTATTTCATTAAGTCCTCTTTGTTTGTTTTTAATTTTAAAACGATTTAAAGCCAGTATATGCTTCAAATCATCTTTAATCAAAATTTGGTGTTTCCACTATATCATATTTGACGGCAAATAAGTCCCCATCCTGTTTTACAGCACTATGGAGTTTTAGTCTATATACTAGTAGTCTAGATAAACATTTTTATTCTACAGATACCAAAAGTTTGAATATAAGGCTTGGAAGATATTTCATAGGGCAGGTGGAGGTCTTATGCCATCAAATAATAATTTACATCTACGGCTGTTTGAAATGCCACAAATTTATAAATAAAAGTTTTATTTATAAAACCATTTTATATTCAGTTTTATTTAATTTATTTATTCAGAAAGTTAAAGTATTATGCCAATTAGTCATAAATTAAATCTAACTTAAAATTTGTTATTTCTTCATATTTTAATAAAAGTTCTAAAGTCCTTAAAAAGTTTCTAATTTACTTTTATGTTGTATGATTAAATTTATTTTGTTTGTAATAAGATAAGAACCTTAATTTTTTTCCATTTTCAGTGAAGATTAATTGAAAGGCAAGAATACAAAGCTTATCTCCCTTTTAAATGTAAACATTTTTAACTGTTAAAATAAAGTAGACAATGACGAGCTTCACTTATTAATTTACATAAATACAATTGTTTAAAATTTAAATCATTATAGATTATATATTATAGCATAATGAAAGAGAAAGGAAAATCAATAAACAAACTTCAGTGCAATTACAATCTAAGGTCATTAACTCCTCCTAAAATGCTGATGTTACAAATTGTTATCAGCTCAATAAGAAAACAAAAATATATACACGAGGATGACTAAACAGGTTTAAAAAAAAAAAAAAAAAAAAGTTCTTATTTTGGGTCAGATTTGTGGAAAGTGGGTCAGGCAGGTAACTTTTCATTATCGTTTGTATAATTATCATTATGAAATAAAGCTGAAAGAGTTTTTTTTTTTTTTTTATGGAAAGACTCAATTATTAAAATAAACTTAATCAAAAATCAAAATATATTCAATTTGTATATTTTGAAAGGGAACGAGGAAGTTAAAATGTTACTTAAAAAATATGCTTACATAGAATTAACAGAAAATTACATCTATTTCTTTAAATTGCTAAAGTCAAAAATATTTCAATGAATGAAAGGATAAAGTAAACTTGCCCACTCATTAACATAAAGCATGGACATTTGTAAGTAGTTAAGGTAAGAAAGACAATGATCATAGTATGTGAAAATGATGAAAATTATATTTTAGTTAAGGGAATATAGAATTGACAAAAAGAAGAATAAAGAGATTTTCAAATTTTATATTCTCCTTTTAAACATTTAAAAAAAAAAAAAAATTATTCTTTAAGTGCTAGAAAGCAATTGTATCTTGAAGCTTCAATGCATACACTGCAAACCTTAAAAAATACAACACAAAATGTGTAAAAATTAAAAACAATTATATAACTTCCACCTTGCTGACTTAAGATGTGACACTGACATCTCCGGAGGTTGATCAAACAAAAAGAGAAAGAAAGAAGGAATAAGAGAGAGTCTACTAACTGGATGATAATTGTTGAAATTGCAGGAAGATGGATCGAAAGGTTGAGAAAATTAAAAACAAAATGCATTAAAAAATCATGTTTTGAGATAATTGCAAGGAGAATCGAACCCAAATTTAATTAGTTAATATCCTGTAAGATTGAGTAAACCCAATACCACCCGCCCTTCCCTACTTCCCACTATTGAGAAAGAGACCATTAAGGTATCCATGAAAATGTCAGATAAAATAAAAACATATGTTATCGATAAAGAAATCCGGGTGGTCACCAAAATAACATTCATGATTCCTCTGGACAAAGAAAAAAAATATCATCTGTTTTGAATCAACCACCCAGAAGAAAAGTATCCCCTCACGTTCATCATTATAATTTCAGTGACGTTTGTCCAGAGAAAATTTTATATCCAAACATTAATTAGGATTCCCTTGGATACAAGTGGTAAGAAAAAAATTAATTACTATTTTGAAGTGACCATAGACAAGAAAGATGGGTGGTCTATTCACGCATAAAAAAAAATGAAAATAAAAAAAAAAAATGATTAAGACAGAGAAAAGATAAACTTTCATTTTAAGGAGATCACTTTCCCTAAAATGAAAGTTTATCTTTTCTGTCTTATGCATTTTTTTAGATTTTTCTTTTTTTTTTTTTCAAATTCTTGAGTGGTCTGGTGAATCAAGAGATCCCCAGCATGAGGCAAACTTAAGGATAAGGACTAATAACTGAAAATGCCTTTTGTCTTTGCTGTGCCATCTGGAAGTTGGATTTATCACTCCAGCCCAAGATGCATGCTGCGGTTGGCTGCTGATAAAGCGGAATTGGAAGAAAGAGAAGGAAAAAAGAGAGAGATTGGCACTACCTATATGAAATGATAGTGAGATGTAAAGAAAGTTGGAGTTAAGGGGTAGCTTGATCCCTCTGGCCACTCTCAAAAGGGGACTGGACAACCCCAAATTTGGAAAAACACTTGAGTAAATGTATTTTTATATATGGAAATTTAGAAAAGGTTGATACTTATGACAACCAAATCTAGATACTAGTCAACCCCACCCCTGCTGCAGGACTCCATATAAGCTGAAGTTTTAGGACTCAAAGAAGAGAAGAACAAGAGACAAAACAAGAACAACAGGGAAGAGAGAGAGAGAGACACACACACACACCTGACCAAAGACCTTGTGTTGGACATGAAGGTCAGAACTTAGAAATTTACATTACAACTATGACTCCAAAGGAGATCCCAGTGTCATTTGATTATAACAACAAGTGGGAAGGGATAAAACCGTTGTATACAAATCATATATAAACCAAATCATTGTTAATTTTTAACCATCTTCACTTCAAGTTTGCCTCATCAATGACCTTCTCACCCTTTGAGATCAAAAACACAATGTGGTAGAGAAGTGAATGATCGTGAACAGACAAACACTAGCTAAGTCAAGTGGAACTGTTCCACCAACATGATACCAGCAACAAAATGAGTCATGCAATAAAGAGTAAAGAGTCAGCTGAATGGCAACCATGGTGGTCTGAAGGAACTTGAGAACCGATGACTGGGTGACATAATTAGTTACTCCTGACCAGGGTTGACGGGTGTTACAAATTGATTATTTCTAACTTTCATGAATTTGGTGATAGTAATTATGAGTTCAATCCCTTAGCCGGTTAGTGCAGATTTAAACTTAGTGACAACTAAGAAAGCAATAACTGAACAGAACTATATAAGAACAAGACAAGAAATCTTGAAACATGGACAGTGGAATGAGAACAATCTACCCCTATAGATTAAATAAATAGTTCATTGTAAAATTCCCAGAAGGTTACCCAGATTGACAAGCACCTGAAGAAGGCCGGAGAGCACAGCAGCTGAAACGTTGTGAAAATAACAATTTTTATTACTTTGTTGAATAATGATTCATTATCAGTCAGTAATGTGACATGTGGGATACACGTTAGGCAATCATGTATCTTTCAATACATGACTGACAAGGCAGATTTTTTCCTGCTGTAGGTTGCCATTTCTTTCTGTGGTAGACCAGTTGCCATCCAAGGCTATAGAACCCGGTCTGTCCTGCTATTTACCCATAGCTGGAGAGAAAAGAGGAGGATTCATACCTTTCCCAAGGGTATTAGCACGAATTTAATGGATCCAACTGGAATTCAAACTTGACTCTCCGATTCTTCAATCCAAACCGCTATCCATTATTCCACCATGTACTGGACACGGAGGTCAACACCGAACAGCAACATTTGTTTCATTCTTGAGTGCAATCTTCAGACCATGTTACATATGTTCTATCCTTGATATCTAGCACTTTTACCCATAAATATAGCATACCTTAAAACTATTTTTATCATATATATATATATATATATATATATATATATATGATGGAGGTACAGTTGAGTAATGGATAGTGGCTCAGAATGAGGGATTGGAGAGCCACATTCGAATTCGAATCAAGTTTGTTACATTCACTTACATGCAAATACTCTTAAGAAAGGTATGAATTCATCTCTTCTCCTCCAAGCTATGGGTAAGTAGCAAAATAGACTAGGGCCTATAGCCTTGGGTAGCAATAGGTGTAGAAGGACAACTTTGAATTCAAAACCTGAAGAGGGATGTTTGTGGACCTTGAGGTGCACAATGTGCACCAGTTCTCTGTATTAAGCTTTTCCAAAAAGTGTGGTTGGTTCTGCATAAGCTTTCACCACTATAATCAAATCATATGTTTGGGTAGTCTGGCTGTTCAGTTTTAAGAATACAGTTGCTGCACTTTCATTGAAAAATGACAGGAGAAAGTTCATTATATATATATAGGTAAAGATATATTTATTCTAACATGAAACTAGGTGAAATGTGTTCAAAAAGAGTTTGTGTATTCCTAATAAGAGACAGTCATGATATTATTAGAACTATCAGATGGACATACAAGCATTAAAAAAAAGTAAAGCGTGAAAAAAAAATTATTATAAACAATGTTACTGAATTTGGAAATTAATGTCTCAATACTTAAAAAAAATGGCACAAATTCAAATATAATTCCTTTTAGAGATCCTTACAGTATTACAGATGAATATGAGACATTGATTTGAAAAAAGAAAATGATTACATGAAACAAAAGCTAGATTTTGAACAAAAGATTCCAGATATATTGGCTGGTAAAGGTTAGTATGAATACATAAAGAAGCAATGAAAAAATAGGTGTAAACCCTTTACATTATATTCTGATATTCAAAAATCATACATTCCTCATGGTAAGTAGATTTTTAATTATTTAATTAAAATCAAGTTTAGATCAAGTTTATTAATCGAATACATTAAAGACTCTCTTTTATTATGTATGAGAATTATTTTTTTAAAGTTATATCGAAGTAATTTTATAAATTAAAAGTGCTTATTGTCTCTTGAAATTTGGTTAAAACAGCAATATAGTCAAATATGCTTATTGACTGTTTTATAAAGTTAAGCATATTTGACTAGGTATTTACTCTGTCTCCCCACTAAGATGAGTTGTGACCCAAGGTCAGTTTTTAAGGTGGGGTCCCAAGCATGTACCCCCCGGGCTAGAAACAAAAATTTTTGTTTGGTGCAAGCACTGATCCCTCTCTCTGGTGCAATGAGAGGGTGCAGCCTTGAGCAGCTGTTCTCCAGGGCTGGGCACCTCTCAGTATAACTTTCTTCAATTGAATGGAGTCCTTTGATGGAGTCGCCCTGAGTGCACTCTGCCCAAGGACAGAGACAACTGAGAGATGATAAATAATTAGTTACTCCTGACCAGAGAGTGATTTATTTGACTTATTGCCGTTTTAACCAAATTTCAATCCTAGGCAATCATGATGATTTTTTAGAGTGACAACTAGAAAAGGAATATTTTAGTTCCAAGGATTTGTGAAATGAACACACACACACACATATATATATATATATATATATATATATATATATATATATATATATATATATATATATATGTTTAAATAAGTTTTTTGTGGTACAGAATTTAATAATAGGAAAATAGGAAAAGGCAAAATTTATAAGGCATTTTTTTAAAAAACTAAAAAAAAAAACAAAAACAATAAACCAGTTTCATCCCAGGACTTATCAAGTTTTTTTTAGTTTTTTTATTTTCAATAGCTGTTATTTTTCGGCGAATGTCAGGGTAATATTTGTTATCCGTCCTGTTTTCTCTTCCATTCGTAAAGGACGATATCATGTTAATTCAGTGATTTATCAATATAAGTGTAGTTGTGGGCTCGACTACATAGGAAAGACGTCTCCACATTTGAATTCGAGAATAAAACAACACTTACCCACCAGGATTTTGAATCCGTCTGCCAGGAAGAGCCAACTAACCAATACTTCTGGCTCTGCTATTGCTGAGCATGTAATAAATAGCAGGAAATATGTGGTTGATTTTAGTGCGGACTGTTTTTTGATTTTATCTAAGTCCAACTCTACATTTCACCTCAAGTTTCTAGAGTCCTTGTATATCAAATCCTGTGGGTCTTCCTTTTGTAAAGAGAGGGAATGCTTACTGGGTCTGAATGTTATTGGTCTCTAGTTTCTTGAAATTCATATTTCTTTTTTTTTTTTTCCCCCATTCCATTCGTTAATTTAATTTACACGCTTTTATATTTTTTATTCCCAGAAAAATAAACTTGATAAGTTCTGGGATGAAACTGGTTGTTTAATTTTTTGTTTTTTTTTAGCTTTTTAAAAAAATGCCTTATAAATTTTGCCTTTTCTTAGCTATTATATATATATATATATATATATATATATATATAATACTGTATTTTTATATTCATAAAAAATACCATTGTATTAATCACAGATATATGATCATTGTTTTTTCATTTTATAACTTCTGAGATTATATCCTGTTATTGATTGAATTACAGATGTCCTATTCTAAGATAAGTTTTTAGTTAAATATCTCTTACAGCAGTGAAAAAAAAATCAGTGTAATGTTCTGATAACTCAGTGACATAAACATTTTGGTTTCTTTACTTTTCTGGCTCATTGTTTCATTATTATATTTTCTAGATTAGTTTTATTTAAGCAGAAGTACTTTGTGTTTAGTAAATTATGTTTTAGAAGTTCTTTACTTGAATTTTCTTTTATGAATTGTGTAAGGTGTCTTCTTTAAAAGATCACAAAATATTATAATTCATTTTCACAAATAAAAAAAAATGATATACATTCATAGATCATTTGTAAATATCTCTCCAACCAAAATGAAAGTTTTTCCAGTTACCACCATTTTGTATTGTAAAAATGATACTCATTTTTCTGGAAATCACTTTCTGTATGAGTTCACTTTTTTTTTCTTTCACTTGCTTAAAAATCAAACAATAGAAATGTTTTATAAATGATAATATATGAAACAATATATGAAAGAAAAACCTCAATAAAAGTATGTCTGGAACTATTTTGTGTTACAAAACTCAAATAAAATTTTTTTTTTGCATGTGTGACTTTTCCTAGACACTAAAAAAAAAATAAAGCTAAAGTTATATTCTAATACTGGGCTATATTTAACAGAAATTGCAAAGTAAAATCATAATTTTCCTAACACAAAAAAGAATCAAATAAAACAGTTCATTTCTAAGTAAACAGCAGTATTGGAGATTTCAGATTTTGCATGAAGTGATCAGTAATTAAATCATATTGTAACATTTACAGAGAGATCATTGGTTTACTGTTCTTAAATATTAATTTTGAATGCATTATCAATAAAATGTACAAAAGAATATGACATTCATTTCAGTGATTCAACAGATTGACTCTAGTATTAATATAGAATGCTGCTTATGGCAGCCTATAGAGGATATGAGGCCAGTAACTGTGTTATATTAAGCATATAGTGTCTTTGGCAAGTTGTCTTTTGGAGATGGGAAGTTGCATTCCAACAAGTGTTGTAAACTGAGGCTGTTATGGTGTCTAACTGCTAAAGATGTCTCTTTAATAGGCTTTCCTGTCCTTTTCTTAGGCTCAGATCCATTCCAATTTTTATTTTGTTTCTTTAGGCAGAATGGGTGCTATTGGGTGGAAATTCTGGATTGTATTTTTCTTTGAGTGTGTGAATAAAAACGGAAGCTATGTGTGGAGCCTATGTACAGTTGATGGAATTTTTAGTTCAGTCTTGGGTTTCAGAGCATTCACATCTGGCCAGTGGTGGAAATTAGTGTAGCATGAATCAGAAGATGATCTGATTTTAGGAAGAATGTAACAACTGCACCTTAAGATCAAATAAAGACTTGTTTTTGAAATTATTTGTAATGTTTAGTCATACTACACTTAATAGCTACAGGTTGGATCCAGACTAAATATTGGTATTTTAAATGGTCTGTTCCTTTAAAAAAAAAAAAAAAAAAGAAAGGAAATGTTACTTAGCCCTTAGTATTAAAATGGAACTAGGGACAACTTAATATTAAGCTAAAATCAATAATGTCTTTAAAGTTATGCACTCACATGTTCGGTAACTATTTTTTTAATCATTTCTTTCCCAAGTAAGGCAATAAAGTCACTAAGATACAAGAGTTTCCAGACTGTGAAAGAATAAGAGAAAAAGAAAAATATTATTAAAAAGGAAGAACAATAAAAGAACAGGGTATCAGAAGAGAGTTCCATAAGTGAAAAGTGCAAGAGAAGAAACTGCTAGCATAGAACATACATTTACAAATTTCAACTGTAAAATGATGAGACCTAGCTGCCAATTTAGTACTGCACTTAAATTCATAAAGTCAGAGCACCAAAGAGGAAAGATTATCAAAACAATTACCATGAAAATATTACATGTTATTAAATGTTACAGCAGTGGGAAAGTGACTGAAACTGAGATGCCAGGTCAGGACCGATAACATTGCAGATTCTTCTCTGGATTTTATCAATAATCTCTAAATACATAGCAGAAGCACCAGATCAAATGTGACAGCAATATTCAATGCATGGACGAATGGTAGACTTATAAATGTGTAAGGTAGGTTGTAGTGAGAAAAACTGTCTAGCATGAAACAGTGAAACAATTTTCCAAACAGCACTTCAATTCAACTGTTCATCATCATTCATTGTAAGTATGACACTACTAATAAATTCTCCTTTTTTAATCATCTTACAACCAATCTTGCTTTCATTTTTTTTTAAATAGAAGTTAATTTAGTTCCTTACTTCAATAAATTAAGTAGCAATCAAAAAGCAGAGGTATAGTGGCTTTTAATCACACAGGATATGTTTTGTTCTAAAATTATAAACCTGTATGCTTTCAGATACACAACTATTGAATCATCTCAGTCATGTTACTCATCTGAAAAGTATTCATCATTTTTAATATCTTTTCAGAGTTTGTTCCATACTCAGTAAAAAGTCAAGTGAGCAGTCTGAGTTCTGAAAATAAGCTTATCTCCAGACAAGTATTGATTGGTAACAGTGTTTAGTATGCTAGAAATTATTTTGGATGAATAGTGATAGGTTTAGGGTAGAATAAAATAAACAGAAAACAGTCCAAATTTAAAAAAAAAAAAAAAAAAAAAAAAAAAAGGCATAATGGTATCATAAAAATTTATTCCAATTCACTATTTTCTGGTATTTTAGTTATTTTAACTTCTACTGAATTCTAATTTTTTTATGTTGCAATGACATTTATTGGCTGGTTGATGCAACAATATTCATTAGGACATATTTTGGTTTTGTAGTAATATGGTGGAATAGGTGTTGCTCTCAGTTTTACACCAGACTAAGAATATCAGGTGCAGAGTAAACATGAGATGAAGATCCACAAGATTCCTATTGTCAGTAGTGACTCCAAGGGATGAGCATCTGTAAACCTGGTTGTGCATATGTGCACCCATGAGAAAAACTGTTGGACAAATAGATATATAAACAACTACACCATAGAGGAGTAGAGCAGTTTTCTCATCTACTATAGATCAAGAATGTAAGGTCCTCATTCAAACCAGGTGCTACTCACTCACACACTGGTTAAGAGTTACTGTTGAAGTATTGGAATAATAAAGAATGTAATGTTAAGTAATAAAAGATTCAAGTCTCATCATTTAATCAGCACCCCAACTTCATTACAATTTCTTTGAAGCTGTGAGAATAATATACATTTGGAGTAAGGGAACCAAAGGTCATAATGGCTAACATTCAATCTTCAGATGTATAGCCTAAAACCAACAGTAAATGAAGAATTGATACAGAAGATTAGATAGTTCTCTATGGTAAGACATTAGTTTCCTTTAGTCAGCACACATTACAATAACTGGAATTGCACCATTGCTTAAGTATAAATATTTAAAATAAGAAAGAAAAAGACAGGAAGTAAGTTTAAATTTAACGAATATGATCTAATAGAAAGATAACAGAAAGTGGCTAGAAAAATAATAGAATTTTGTTAAGAAACACACTTGCAAGGCCTTCAAATACAAAATAATTTGCAGCCTTCACATGAAAGAAATATGAATTTCTGAAGCTGACATTACCTGTTTTTCTTGAATAGCTAATAATGACCAGAAACAATGCAACCCTAATTCAATGTGTCAATGTGGAGTCAGTCACAAACTAGAGCATTCAACATGCTACCAAAAAATATTTCAACCCATATATATATATATATATATATATATATATATATATATATATATATGTGTGTGTGTGTGTGTGTGTGTGTGTGTGTGTGTGTAAGAGACTATAATTAAAATACTATTTAACAATATTTTATACATTTAAAATTTGCTGATCAGTTGCTAAATGAAAATAACATATGCACAAAGTGGTCAATAAAGATTAAACAAACAGAAATAATGACAAATTATTTTGTAATAAAATTAATTTAGCAACAGTGTCCTTCCTCCAATAATTAATCATTACCCTTTAAGACTTTGTACACAAAGTATTGAATGTTTCCTTTAAAAAAGTGCATAATCCTAATGTGCATTACTAATTAAAATAATGAATCAAAATTCTTTGTTTCAAATTAAATTCTTCAAGCAAAGTAGATAGTCTTACAATTTGCTCGACAAGTTATTTACTAAGCATTGCTTATTTTGATACATGGTCACACATATGGAGCACCTAGTGAGGATCAAACTCACTACTCAGTATTAATGATATTCAAGACTGGCTTGAGAATTATTACTCCATAGAAAAAGTACCCAGTTTGCTTGCCAATTCACCAACAATAATTTGGAATGATTGCCAAGATAACAAGAAACATTTTCAATAGCAAATCATTAATCTATATCAATGGGGCTGACCTACCTTACTTATACAGAGTGCGATGGATGAATTGTCATCTAAATTACACAAAAATGAAAATAAAACTAATATCTCATTTTAACAGATATATTTACCAAAATTATATACATCTTGAAATACTAAAGAGTAAATTTATTTATTCAATAAAATCGCCATTGTCTTCAACCAATTCTTTTGGATGGCCTCATTGCTACCATAAACATTGCCTTCAGTTCATCTTTGGCGTTACAAGGAATTTTGTTGATCTTCTGTCTCATTCTTCATTGCTTCCAGCCACCTCTGTGGGACTATGGTGCTTCTGTTTGCTTTGTTCTGACGAGTGTAATCTCCATACTCCTTAACCAACTTCAAAAGGGTTTGCAGCCACCTCCTGATCAGCCTCTCATTCACAGCCTTAGTGCTCACTCTGGCTTTGCCTGTGATCATGTTCATAAGCCATTGACATACACACATACACAATGAATCAGTTTTTAAATGTACAGTCTTAGCTTCCCAGTGTATAGCCAGGTTTACCTCTTTATAATAGCATCTAGCTCTGTGAGGTTTATGTGCTGTGTGTCCGACTTTGGTCACAACCAATATATGTCTTTGATACTGGACTCACACAATTCAAGCAAAACTTCAGTGGTCAAACAAAGAACTTGCATCAACCCACAAATCAAGTTCTTTACTATCAATGCACCACTCACTTCTACACAGGTCGCTTTGCCTCACCCTGGTAATACTCTCTGTCAGCATCCTTTTTAGCAGGGCATCATTGGTTCGATCATCCCAGCCTTTCATCACTGTGCTTGCCTTCACTTGATGACACCAGCCACTACTCACAGCCATCCACAGACTGGGTGGTGTCCAACAAGCTGGCCACAAAAACAGAATAGCTTCCTTCTGATGACCACCTCTGGGATTTCAGGAAGTGCATTCCTGTGCTTCCAAAGTAGAACTTTGTCTTCCTCCAGACAATCAAGCCAAGTATACAAGCTCCATTTTTTGGTTGCTCTAGAATTTTGCTTGTCAGTCCAAAGTGTGACAGATGTTCAGCAGCACTAGTTGTGGATGTGATATCCTCATTTACGTACAAGTCATCAATGTACACTGAGGTTGCCTCTCTGATTTTTCATCCCGAGATATCATGGCATCAATGATAGATCTCATTATTTGTGGGGGCAATATTCAGCCCAAATCCCAATCTGGTCAGGCAGTGCCTTCTGCCTTGAAAGATAACAGTTTGGTATGGCCAAAGTCATTCATCGATGTGTACCTGCAGATAAGCTAATCTGAGATCTAGCAGTGAGACGTTTAATCTTTTGCATCTACATTCTCTTTGTTGGTGCAAACATCAGCATCTGCAGTTTACACACTGACATGGAGGTTCCCTGTAGTCCATTATGGGATGCACTTTTGACTTGATTTGCTGCATGACAGCCATCAGTGTAAGTAGCCCTCTTGGAGGGGGGGGGAGTCAAAGATTCTCCTTGTCAAATAGAATAAGCCAACTCTTCTCAATCCATTGTTGCAACTCCCTCACGTATGATCCTCTGATTTTCATTGGCACAGTATGCTCTGTAATATGGTTTTGAAACTTGCTTGGCATTTTGTCTTCTGCGAATTTCCAGGAAGCAGTCCATTCATTCCACTGTTGATCAAATTCCACCCGAAAATCAGGTTCTTCAATTGAGAATACTGGTGCAGTGGCGCACATAGAAACTGTTTCTTGGGTGAATCAAACTACTCCTGAAAAGACATTTTGCCAAAAGCCTCAATTGCATCTCTTTGATGGTCAATCACAAAGAGCAATTTCTTGAAACTTGGCAACCACTTGACAAAAACACATGCCAAGCTAAGGTTGCTGATGCCCACAAACAAAAAAGCCAGTCTGCATAGTTCTACCAAGTACACATCAACAGATTCCCCTGGTCAAATGCACTGCTCATAGAATTGTTCATACACGACAAACCCATCTGTCATGAATGCTGTGTAAAGGGCCAATTTTATGTGTCCAACATCTGCTTTTTCCTCTTCACTTAAATGCTGACAGACAGCAAATGTCCTACCCTACAGTCATAGAGGAATCACATGTTCTGGCTGCTTCTCTTCACACATCTTGCAATTGAGTTTCACCTTTTCTATCCATTTGACCACATTTGTCCCAGACATTAAACTGTCAAACTCTGATATAAGATGGATATCAAATTTTCCCTTCAACATAGTTTGCAATATTGCTGAAATATCTTGTTCGGTGAAGCAGCAGATAAAAAAAAGGTCACCCCAACCAGCTGCTACCTGTGCGATAGTGAGATTGGGAGGTGTATAGTGGACACAGCCTGTTCCCCTGACACAATCTGCTTGTAGCTGGGTTATTGTAATTTGATCCTGTTGCACTGGTGACGTCCCCTCAAGTAATTGCCTAGTGTTAACAAATGCTGGTTTTTATGGCATCTAGCAAGGTCACTATAAGGATTTGGGGTCACGTGAGACATCACCCAGTCCATGCAGATTGAGTCTCCTGCACAGGCAATCTTATGCTGCTTATGCTGGAGGCACAGGCTGTGTCCACTACAAGCATCTATTCCAACAAAGCAACCTAACATTTTGATGAAAAAGCCATTGAACTCTCTTAGTTTCAGATAACTTTCCTTTAATTTGGGTTTGCCTATTTCTTCCCAGAAAATTTATTAGGATTAAGATGACATCACTCTCAGTATCTACTTGCACAGAAAAAGTTATACCATTTAATTTTTTCTCTGGACTTTTCTCTTTAGTCTTTGTATCACATATACATCAGTATTTTCCTGAGGTGGGGAGTGGTAAATTTTCCACACTTTTTATTTTCTTTTTATATTTGCAAACTGACTGGAAATGATCTTCCTTCTCACAATTTCAGTATATTTGTCCAAAAGCTGGACATTTTTTCTAGTTCTGTTCATTGCAGTGCTTGCATCGTATTAAGATATGCTGTATGCTTTGGCATTGCTCTTAGATGTATTGAATTTATCAATTAATTGTAATTGTTGCAGAATCTGTACACATGCATCTAAAAACATTTTAATTGTAATTGTTCTAAAATTTTGTGTTTATACAAAGCATCAAACTATTAATCTCAACTGTATTGACTTGTCTTCTATGGTCATTTCTCCCATGACAAGTTTTTCAAACTCACAGAATCTGTTTTTTATGGCTTATCAACCATTTGCAGGATATTTGAAGCCAGAAACTATTTTTAGATTGTAAAAGATTTTTGGCGATACTAACGATTTACTTATACAAGTTCTACTAATTAACCCATAGCTGGGAAGAGAAAAGGTGGATTCATATTTTTCCCAAGAGTATTTACACATAAGTGAATATTATGAACTTGACTAACATTGGATCTCAGCTCTCTAATTTCCAATTCCGAGCTGTTATCCATTACACATGTATATCCAAGCTTACAGCACCTGGTATTCCCAAGCAGTCACCCATCTAGGTACTTACAAGGCTCGACATTGCTTAACATGTGATTGTATGAGAACTGGTGTTTCAACGTGATATGTCTGTAAGCCCTGATGATTAAGCATGTCTGACAAGTTTTATTAACAGGAAAGTAACCATTTAATACTACTTCTTTTTTCCTAATGTCCCCCAATACAAGGCCCAAGGGCCACTCAAGGTAGAGGGTTACTGTGTGGAATTGTATTAGCATAAGAAAGAAAAGATATCTAATTCTAGACTTGAAGAGGTCAGGATTTAATTAGTGAATAAAATTTTAGAGTTCAGGCGAAGATGTTAGGAGTATAGAGTTGAAATAGACTTAACAAGGGACTGGAAACCCAATCTTAAGCAGGAAATAATGGTTAAACCTCTACTCATGTTCAAAAAAAAACCAGAGAGGAGTGTGAAGCAGATGATAGTCAAACCTATCTACTCCTATTTCTGTGAAGGGTATGTAATTAAAGAATGATAAGTCCAAATTCATTATGAGAAATAAATATCACAGTTGCTGTTAAAGTTTCATATTGCCAGGGGATATGATAAAAATCTTTTTTTTAATTATATATATATATATATTTGGACTTTGAACAGTACTCAGAAGCATCCCTTACTGAAATATTTATAGATACACGAATAGTGAAAACAAATACAATCTAAAAGTAGTGTTTTGAAAGCTGAAATTTAGTCAATAATCTGTCTGAAATAAGAAGAGGTCAGCACATGGTCTGCTTTTGTTGATCCCCAAACAGTTGCCAGTTATAAAAACAGAAATGAGGAAAATAAATATTTTATGGTCAATAAAATGTTAAGCCAGGGGGAAAACTTTAGTGAGAGAAGAAAGAGAAATGGAGGTATCTAGATGCCACTTGAAGAAAAGCAAAAAGAATTCTCTGTAGTATTAGGTTGGTGCAAAAATGTCGTTTTCTCACATATGTTACTGTGAGAGAAAACGACATTATTTTTGCACCAACCTAATAGTTTCAGCCCATTAGCACTACTGTGATTTTAAATACACAGATTTGATTTTTCAAAGACAGAAACACCTATATGAACCAAAAACAGTTTTCTTTATTATAAGAGGTCAATTTAGTAACTAAAATCACAAATAATATATATTCTGAAAACCAAAAATTGTCAGAATTGTTTTCTACATAATACTGATTCATATAAAATCAATGAATCTATTTAAATATTCTGAAAAATGTTTCCTATTTTCATAACAATCAGAAATTTTTTTCTCCAATATCCAATCACAACAGACGACTTTTGCTCAGAGGCAAATTAATTTTTTTCTCAGCTAATGATATAATAAAGAACTATTTGAAAGAAACTTGTGGAAATCTATAAAAGACTATAAATCTTGTTATAATATTTTCTTGCTACTTTCTGAATATTTTAATATTTGAAAAATTTTTTAAGTAGTTAAACCAGGTTTATCTATACAAACAAATATTCATATCTGATTTTTCATAAAATATAAAAAAAAATAAATAAGAATAATAGCAACTTACCAAGAAAGCAGTTATTATAAAGAGAAGCTGATTCTTCTGGGATTGAGAGGTGATCGTTATTTGCTGGCACAATCTGATCATGGTAATTTTCTCCCTTCTCATATGAACATTCACTACATTGTGAATCTTTATGAAAACATTCACTTTCTCTCACTTGCAATCGAGGCCTTTTTATAACTTTATATTCATTATACTGTTCATTTTCATCCATTTTTAACTCACTCAGCTTCTTTGTTTTATTACCATCTTGCTCTGCTGTTGATTTAGATGGAATACAATTTTTTTTGTTAGATTCAGAGTCAACAGATAACACATAATCTTTACAAAGGAATGGTTGTTTTCTTTTAAGGGAAATAAAACGAGAATCTTGAACCATGTTTGCCCAATAATTATAATCAGGATTTTGGTATTCAGAACAATTAATATTTCCTTCTGTTGGAACAGATGATTTCATTTGAGCTGAATTTTTGTTTTGCCTTGATGCTAATTCTTTCCAACTAGAAGCATTTAAATGATTGTCATTAGTAACAAAGGATTGAGATTTGGATTCAATAGCATTACAAGAGTAGCCTACTTCATTTAGATTGCTTAAGCTAGCAGTGATTAAGTTCTCTTTCAAGGAATCAGATTTGGATGGAACTGGAATATCAGTAATGTGTCTATTTTCCTTTGGCAATGTTGAAATGTGCAATGGTTCTTCATGAGGTTGTGCCAAAGGCTTGTAAGTGACAATCCTACTATTTGCATCTAATTCTTTTATATGTATTGTTGCTTGGAAATTTGAGTAGCTACCAGTGTACTGAACAGAGATCAGACTTTTGTCTGACAATTGAGCTTTATTACCCAAAGCAATTGATTTTTGAGTCTTGTATTCACTGTTAAATCCATGCTGATATGGGCTGCAAGAGATCATGTGCTTAGGAAGATAAGATGTACTTTCTGAACTGTACAGGAACATAGGCATCAATTTCTTTATATGCATAGCAATGGTTTGTACATTAAAATTTATCAAGAGTGTAGTCCAGGGTTCTTTACAGAGTTTATATTCTTTATTATATATATTTGATAAACCAAATGTTTTTATATTTGCATTGATGGATTTTATGCTTCTCTCAGATTCAGCTTTATTAGTATATTTGATGCCGTGGGGACAGTTTGTGGAAAAATAACATTCATTATTTTGGTAATGTTTCTTATGTAAACCAAACACAAAATTACATGTGTCTATGATTTCAATCTTTCTGTCTTGAATATCTTCTTTTTTTTCAGTAAATTCAAAAGACATATCCATAAACATATTATCCTCGGTGTCACAACTTGTGTGCTTAAATTTCTTTATCATCTGACTTTGACATCCTTCAGAATTAGACCTATTATTATCATCACATGAAACCCACTTTATATTGTTGTTGCTTTTGCTAATAACAAGCTGACATGGGATTCTGACAGAATCTGCAAATTGTGAATGCCAGTTCAGATTTTTACAATTGAAAAGGCAAGCTTCTATGTCTTTTATTGGCTTTTCAACCATTGATAATTCGAAACCTCGTAATTTAATCTGCTTTTTCACCGAGCTGAAGAAGCTTTTTGGGGAATTCAATAAATGCTGGTCACCAATTTCATTCCTCACCTCAATATTTTTTTCATCTGACAAATCAAAAATAGTATTCTGATACAATTGGGAATTTTGAAGCTTTAAATAAAGCAAAGTTTTTGTTGCTACACTTTGTCCTTTTTCATCCATTTCCTTTGTGATTTTCTTAATTTCTACTTCATTTTCAAAATTTTTTATTTCACCAATGAATAATGTTTTACTTTTACATTTTGCAAGAGAAAAGCATTTTTTCCGTTTTCTCTGCAACTTCTCTGCTAATTTCCACAGATGAAAATCAAAAGGCTGAAGCAATATTGAATGTTGGAAAAATCCAATAATATGCTCAAACAGTTCTGGGATTGAAATTGCTGGCAGATTAGAAGCTACATAAAAATTAACTTTAGAAATGGAAGAATCAATTCTGGTACAGTTCCACGGGATGAGCTTATGTGTGGGCAGATTAAAAATGTATTGTTTACAAATATTCAATTGTCTATCAGAATTCCTTCTATCAATTTTTTTGGTAAAGTCATTTAAGGAAATACACTGGAGAACTGGTAAATCTATAACACATAATATTTTCTCTCTAAATGTATTCAGAATGAGGTAACCTAACTCAGTTTTATTGAGTAGATTTAGAAGATTCTTGCTTTTCTGAATTATTCCCAATTGATCTGCTCCACCAATAACATAAAACAGTTTCTCTTGTTTCTGCATAAGTTCTTGGCAATCTTCAGCTAAAATTTCTCTTAACCTCATTCTTATGTGGTTGTTCATTTAAATAAACAGAGATTCTTTCTAGATAGGATTGATTTGGATCTGATAAACTTTGAATTGTTGGCAGCAAGACCTCTATAAGCTTTTCTTTTTTTGTTTGCTTATTGATCTTCAAGTAATCACCTGAATGGTTTCCACACAACAGTAGTTCTTCTTGTCAGAAAGTAAAGAAATTAATAATTACTTAGTGCTTCTTATATTCTTTACAAGGATTAAAAAAAGTTTCTTTTTCAAGCCAGGATTTCAAGTAGAATGTAGAAAAATAATATATCAAATGAAGAAAATGGAATTCTATTAGAAAATCATCTTCAATTGCATATTATTAAATTTTATACTTGTTTATTAATTTGAATTTTATACATTTGATATTATTTTTCTATATTCCTGTTTTATGCTTTTGGTATATTTTTCTATATTCCTTTCTCATTAATGATTGCACAAATCTGAAATGAACAATAGATAATTTGAATCATGAGGGTATAAAATGGTGTTCAATAAGAAAAAATTTATTCAAACAAAATGTTTAAAACTTTTGCCTATTGGGATCACAGTTCTTTACAACTTCTACATAAGACTATTAATAATCATTTCAATTAAAACAATGTTTTGTCATAGATAGCTAGTGGTAAAGAGAGTTATTTTATTGGGTTGGAACAAAAGTTCATAGCACTTTTCAACACATCACACTTGATTTTGTTTCACATTTGCCTGGAATTTATGGAATATATCCATATTCTGAAATTTTCTATACAATTAATGAAGGGATTATTAAGTTTAAATGTTTGTACTTTAAAAGTGAAAATGGAAGAAAACGAGATGATTTTTTCATTTGATGTTTTTATTTCCACAAAGTCAAAAACCCTGTACAAACAGCAAAACATTTATGGAGATGGTGCCATAGCTGACAATATGGTTTATAAGTGGTTGACTAGCTTCAGTTTTAACTGTAAGACAGAGAACATCTCAGCAGTCATTGATGATGACCAAATGAAAAATCTGATTAAAATAATCCAGGTTACATGACCTCGGATAGCATAGAGATAATCCACATATTTTATATGAGCATTGTAAGGCATGAAGAAACAATTGGATACATGAATCACTACAATGTTTAAGTGCCAAGACAAACAGAAAGAAATTTAATGGACCACATCTGTAATTCTCTGCTCAAATGTGAAAAAAAAATGCTCACAAATGATAAAAATAGAATTTAAAACAATATGCAGTAAAAATGAAATGAACCACTGTTAACCACTTCAAAAGTTGGTCTGCATCTGAAGAAGGTGATACTTTGTATCTGATGGGATTGCAAGAACATTGTATTACAAGCTCCTTCCACAAAATCAGATGTTGAATTAAGACAAGTACTGTTCCCAATTGGTCCGATTAAAGGCAGCAATTGATGAAAAGTGTTTGGAATTGGCCAATTGAAAGAGTGTGGTCTTTCATCAGGACAATGTCAGATATAATGTCTCTTTGCAGAACCAATAGAAATTGGTGCAACTTGGCTGGGATATCCTACTAACCTTACCATAGTCACCAGACCTTGCACTTTTGGATTACCACTTACCTACAAAAATCTCTTAATAAGAGGAACTTAAATTCTTTGATAAGCTTGTAAAAACCACATAGACCAATTCATCACCCAGAAAGATGCAAACTTCTAGGAAGTAGTACAGCAAAATGGTACATATGCGGCAGAATAAAATATGCATAAATATCTAAATACTGTCTTAGAAATTCAATTAATAAACACTATAAAAAGTCAGTGACAGCTTTTATTTCATGGTTCATACCAGCTTTTTTTGTGCTAATTAAAATTAAAAATTATTATGCAAATTGTTGCTTACTATCAGTGAAGATGCATGCACACATTTGCAAACACAAAATAAACCATTACCTTCAATATCTTTGGATTTTCATCCTTACTGGATAAACCCATATTTACAACCTTGTACCAAAACTAAGTTATATTTAGTAAATATCTATATTCAACTTCACAGTTACCTTGTTGAGCTGTCACAGTTAGCAAGCTGGACTTATTGATTGTTACAACAAAGTAATAAGTTTGAACTTCACTGGGTACCCCATAATTTTGGCTTTGTACTAAAACTAAGCCAAGCCAAGAAAGCATCTTTAAAAACTTTGCTTTTGTATAGTATCCATATATTTAACTTTTTTTTTTAATCAATTTATCCCAAGCAAGGTGATAATGCCACTAAGATGCAAAAGGTTAGTGTGAGTGAAAGCGAATGAGAAGACTTTAGAACGAACTGGAAACCCAATCCTAAGCAGGAAACTAAAAGGATATACCTTTACTCCTGTTCAAAAGACCAAGGGTGGAGTGCATCTAAACATAGGAAATTACAAATTCTTAGGTATTTCTATTTGAGGTTACATAAAAAACTTCCTCCCACAAAAAAAAAAAAAAAAAAAAAAAATGCTCAAAAAATATCTCCTAGATCTTATATGCAAACTTGAAGTATCTGGTAGATTAATATTTACTCAAACACTATAAACTACCAGGACTTTACCTTGCCTATGATCATAAAACTATAATGCAAATGGATGGGTTGTGTGTCTTATATACTATCAAATACAGTAGATATCCAGTCTGATATCTAGATATCAAAATATTTATTTTTTTTATCAATATCATCTTCATTTTCCAAGTAAAGTTTTTTTAAAGTTCAGATACCATTTTAAATTAAGTAGAAGAAATACTAAAAATAGCGTACTGATAAATTTTTATCATGGTTACTAAAGAAGAGCATTAATGTGCAAAAAAAAAAAAACAAAAAAAAAAGGAAGTTTTCATTTTAAGCAAAATAACTAAAGGCAAAGATTATGAAACTAAATGTCCACTTTTATGTATAAAAAAATGATTTTACTAGTTTAGGAGAGAAATGTAACTACTGTCAAATAGTTACATATATTTCTGGTTTATTCATTCCACAAATATATTTTTTGCTGTTAAAATAATTAATATTTTCAGTTTTTATTTTTATAAGCATAAGATTATTAATGTTGTCACATTTTTCTTCTTGTTCAGAATAATGTAAAAAAAAAGAAAAAAAGGTGTCTTGTTTTGTAACACACAAAAACATGTCATGCTAAGTCTTTGTTCATAAGAGTGTAGATCAGACACACCTTTCATATTTTACATTACAACCTGAAAATATACACCCGCCAAAATGGTGTAAAAAATTATATGAATCAGGACTGTTTTTTCAATCACATAAAGAAACAGTAAACTGGATGACTGGTTTTCTTTTGTCAAGTAAAAAAATATATTGCTCATGAAATTTTTAATAAAAATTCTAAAGTAAACAGATTTTTAATAATCAAAATAAATTTATGTTCTTTAAAGTTTTAAATTGGTTTTTATTTGCAAGAAGAAAAAAATACTGCATAGAACAAATCTTTCCAAACTTTTTTGAATTTGCGACATTTTTTAAAAATAAAAGTTTTTTTGACAGATTACTTAAATCAAATTCTATTAGTTTAGCCAAATATAAATAATAAAATAATTAATAATTTTTAAAAGAAATAATTTAATGAAAAAAATGTTTAATTAAAGAAAGAACGGGTAATTAACGTATCAAAACTCACTAATTTGGGAAAATTTACTAAAAGGCTGTTTAATTTTAAATCTAAATCTTAAGCATTTTTAAAAAGCTTACATAATTAAAAAAATGTCATTATTTTCATTGAGTGCATTTATTGTATAGTTAAAAACAGAATTCTAATATGATTAAATTGAGAAAATTTATTGCAAATATAAAATATTTTATTTTAATTTTGACAACTGTTTTATGTTAAAAGTTATTATTCATTTCATTATTTTAAAGAAAATTTGTATTGTACTTACTTTATTTAATTACCAACCATTAAAAAGAAAGTTACCTAGTTCCCCCAACAGTGTCAAGTAAATAATCTTGGATTAAATTTCAAGTTTCTAAAACCTCTCAAAATTTCGTTTAGATTTGTGAAAAAATCTGTCAATTATGTTCATTAAATTTAAATAGCATTTTTGGAAAAAACGAAAATAAAGTTTTAACACTTATGCTCAACAAAAAAGTCAACATTTACTAATTTACTAGACATTTTTATTTTACAAATATAGGATATTCTAAACTAAACAAAAAAAAAATTGAAGTAAAATATATAAATAAACGGCTTTTCGAAAGTGTAGTTTAAAATTATATATTTTAAAATAAAATAGATTCAACATAATTATCAAAGTAAGACCATTAAAAAAATACGCAAACATCTTACATGGAAGAAATGGTCGAAGCAGACGACAAGAGAAGATAAAATGTAAAAAGAAAAAAGTTTATTTATTTTAGCGAAAGCTAAAAGTAAAACAAAATAATAATACACACAACTTACCTGTAGCGAATGAATTTTTAGATTTTGTTTAAAGGGAATTTTAAAATTTATTGTTTTCGGCATCAATAAAGCAATATTGCTCCTTTGAGTTCACTTGTTTGAAAAAAATGGAGGTTACCTTAAATTTTTGAGAAAGATAAAATCTCGATATTACACAATTTCACCCAACTAAATAAAACTAACGGAATTTCATTTTTTTTAAATTATATGAAAACTTACTTATAAAGATAATGCGAAAATGTACAAAAAAGAAAAAAAAAAGAAAAATTTTAATCAGGTCTTTTTTGCTTTTTTTTTTTTAAAAGTGCCCGCATTACAAGCGTGTGTTTACTACAGAAGTGTACTTATGTGACTTTTACATACATACATACATACATACATACATACATACATACATACATACATACAAAATTTAAATGTATGTTTTACAATTTACATTTTTAAATTTTATTTATATCCCTTCTAGAAGATTTCTACTGGTGAAAAATAAAATGTTTATTTATTCCTTATTAGTTTATTTTTTAACATTATTAATTAGTTTTCTTATCATAAGTCTGATCAAATTGTTAGTAACTTAGTAAACAAGTTAAAAAAAAGAAACGAAAAATAAATATACAATGAGATCAAATGATGAAGCAAGCTACAAGTGGTACTGTTCATCTATATAACGAACTTCACAGTTATTGCTGAAGAAAGAGTAAAAAAAAAGGATTTAAAAAAATTTTTCCATTCTTTATTGATGAACTTAGAGAGCTTTCCAAATAGTGAAGTCATGACATAATTATTAATTATCGAGTCTCGTTCTCTAATTATTAAATTTTTCACCGAAATTTCTTTTCTCATAGATTTTCTTTCAATTATATATTTTCATCAGCTAAGAAAGTTTAGGTACAACAAATACACAAGTTTGTCATATGTCGCCTATGTTAAAAAAAAAAAAAAAAAAAAAAAGTTGCAAAGCTCTGTACGAGTTTCTTCATCTGGCTCAACATTTTTTGATTTGAGCCTAAGAATATGGCAATGATGAACTCAACCAAAAACAAAGGTTCAGTTTTTCACATTACATCAGCACAAGTATTTTATTTTTATAACTGTACTTGTAGAAAATCGAATTTGCAAATTAAAAAAAAAAATGTAGAAAAATATTTCTTTGATTTAAAAATAAAGTAAATGGGTGTGTGGACTGGAAATTAATCTTTCTTTCTTTACCAATTCAACAGCTCAAAATAAAAACTTGTTTTCATTCATTGCTCATCGCTTTTAGTCTCGAAGAGGAAATTAAAAAGTACAGTTTCAGACTACCCCTCCCCGTTGCATGTTAAAAGGGAACGGTCAAGTTAAATAAATTCCTTACTCTTTGAAGCATTTCCAAAAAGCACACTTTTTTGTCAAACCGAGCATCATAGTGATGGTGGTCGATAAACAACTTTTCATTCATTGCTCAACAGATGAACCCTTTTTTTTTTAACGAACGGAGAGCATTTTTTTTTAATTTATTCACATAAGTTGTCCTGAAAAAAAGAGGAAATTAAACAATTTTATTAATGAGGAACAAGTTTACTTTTTAAGAATAAAAAAATTCCTCATCTTTTAATTTTGTCGTCATCTGAAAGTTTTCAAACGGTCGGAAATTATTTCAAGTGTTTCCAAAACTTTACATTCGGTTAAAAAAAAAATTAACCTTCACAATTCAAGGGAAATAACTAATAAATACAAAACATTTAGAAAAAATAAAATACGATGCTTCAAATGAAATAATACGATTTGATTTAATTTACTACTCATTTTTTTTTTTTTTTAATTTAGTTTTTTTATTTAAACATTACATTTTCCTGGTGTAGTCTCTCAGCAATAAAACTTGTAGATTTTTTGACTAAGAGCTTAGCACCCTAACACTGCTTTATTTCTTTTGAAGTTCTGTCACTCGGTCTGAATAATAATTTATTGCTACTTCTTACCATTGAATGTGCGGATATTGGCACGCAAGCCAAGTCTGCCATGTTCATGTTGCACTAATGCTTTTGGAAAAGGCATGAATCCAGTTCTTGTTAGCATTTAAAAGTGTGCTTCTAGGTACATAATAAAAAACTGTGTATCAGCTCAGCATATATTGATTATGTACATTCCCCTGTGTAGTATAGAGCCACACCACACTAGGCATTGCTGCTGTTGTTTCTGTAAAAATAAATTTTTTACTGGGTGGGGCTGCTAGCTCCATGCCTGGCCAGTTTTGAATTTAAAGTTTTCCTTCTCTTAGATTGGTTGCCAGCTAAAGATCTGCTGGTGGGGGAATGGATTTGTACTTTTCCAAGAGTATTTGTGTGAATGTAAATGCAACAACCTCAGCTGGAATTGGAACTTGGCACAGCAATCCCATTTTCTACACAGATAATCACTACACTATGTGTACATCCAATAACATAGTGAAATCATAGCTATTCTTTAAAGATACTCATGAGATAAGCTTTGGTGTTAAAGTCTATAAAATCTGAAAATCTTTTTGATACATCTTTATTTATGTGAATGTTTAACCCTATCTTGTACAAAAATGTTAATTAGTATTATTTTTGTCACTGCATGATGAAAGAACTTCATAATGACATTGGCAACATTTATCCTTCATCCCAGCAAAAAAAAACAGTATGTCAAAAGGATAGTTATTCCATTGATACAGCTATTACTATTTACACTTTTGACTCCCTTGTTTGTTTACAAGATTATAAAAATCTGTGAACCAAATACAATACGTTATATATTATTTACATTTTATAAAGATTTATTATTTACCAATTTATAAGGAAATAAATTTGAAAAGAATTTTTTAATTAAAAAAATTTATTAAAAGAATTACAAAATTATCAAAATATGTAAAACCAACTACAATGAATTATATATTATTTACCATTTTATAAATAACTATGAAAACAAAATTTTTATTCATAATTTTACAAAAATATCAATGAACTATAAAACAAGAAAATTTGAATAAACATATATTATCATTTCACTTTTTAAAATTATAAATATCGCTGAGGGAGTCAAAAGTGTATACAGTAATAGTGGTATTAAGGGAATAATCTTTTTAACAGGCATTAATGTAACACAGGTAATGAAGAATATTGTATTACAGTTGCATATTGTAGTATTTTTTTTAAAAATCTGTATAAATTATACAGATTTAAATTATGGTAAATACATTATTAGAATATATTCTATTAATTAATCAGTTTCAAACAAAATAAAAACATCATCTGTTTTGTTTGTTTTTTGTTTTGTTTTTAAGGCTTATCAAACCTTTGTAGGTTATTGTTATGAATAATCAGGAGTGGTCTACCCTTGTTTTGTTACTCTCCTCTTTCAGAGATAGTGAGACAGAGAGCTATTTCTGTTTACTGGGACTATAAAAGGACACTATACACAAACCTTGTATTCTCAGTTGCATAAAGCTTTCTTAAAGCCTACACCTGTGTACTTTTGTCATTACAATTTATTCAACCAAGAATCTCTCCATCATGGAACAATTAATGTGCCAACAGTGGTTCAATGTAGAACCTGATACTATAGACTCTGAAAAGTGCTGGACACTTTAAAAAATTCTTACAAGCAGTACATGCAGAAACCCCACATCAGCCATTGAACAAGCTTGGACTCTTAACTAATTATATATCCCACACAGTACATGAAATAATCCTGGACTGTCCCACTTATGAGGAGGTTATGGACATACTAGAAGCTACTTACCGGAAACCAAAGAATGAAATCTTCTCACAACATAAACTGGCTACCTGATGCCAACTAAATGGTAAATCACTGGAGCAGTACTTAAAAGAATTAAGAACCCTAAGCAAGGAGTGTAATTTCCGACCAATGAATGCCAAAGAAATTCAAGACAATATGGACTCAGTATCCAATACATGAAGTGAATTGGTTGATGAGTCCTATGGTAAAATGCTGCCAGGTTTAACTTCAACTGTAGTGGAAGGGGCTTGATATTTAGGCTTCTCTTCACAAGCTATATCAGGTTTAGGTACATCTTCTGCGGATGCGAGGTCTTTCATGAAGACAGCAGAGTTATTTAAAGATGAAACATGTTTTTTGGATTTGAGAATATTTTTTTTGTGGGTGAATATTTCATTAACAATATTTCATAGACAACAAGGATTTTTCCAGATACAAGTCCTTCTATTTAATCCATAGCTGGTAAGAGATGAAATGGATTCGTCATTTTTTTAATGAAAATTATTAATGAGATATGATATCCTTACTGAGTGGATATCAACTTAAAATAAAATTAATTTATAATTTAATCAGAAAGATAAAATTTGCAGAGTATTTAAAACATATATCAAATTACAAAGTTTCAGTTTTTAATCATGTATAGTTATTAAGTTATTTTAGAATGGAACCAAGTATTTTTTTTTGTTAAATGTTTCTATGCATTTTGAGTCTATTATTACATTCATGCATGAGGCATAATACAGGGTCTTTCAAAAGTCTTGGGTACATTGTAACATTGATTATCTTGAAAACTATTAAGGATATAAAAATGTGCTTGACATATTCTGAAAGAATTTAATCTCAAGTTTTACATGGAATGTTCAAAGATGTTCAATGTGAGCACCGTTGGTCACATGGCACAAATCAAATCCACCACCTTCCAACTTCTCTTGCATTGAAATGCAAAAGTCATGACCAGCTGGTTTATCAGTGTCCTGCAATTGTTGGGTTAACTGTAGCTTGTAAGGTGTCATCTTTTTAAGACATGCCAAACAGTTGTTGTAGGAAGCTGAAGTTCCTTACTGGCTCTTCTGATTGATTTATGGGGGCTCCACTTGAAGGCAGTTCGAACTCGTTCAACCGTATCATCTGAAGTTGAGGGGTGTCCCGTTCTCTTAGCTAAGCACAAACACCCATCTTTCATGAACTTACAATGCCATCTGAATATGGACTTCCTTTCTGGTGCCTCTTTTTGGAATTTTGTGTGAAATGCACATTGGACAAGTGTCCATGATTCAGTTTTTGCAAATTCAAGGACACAAAACGCCTTTTCTGGTTGAGTGAACACCATTACTGGATCTGAAAAAATCATTAGCATTACAAAAACTTAATGAATTTAGCTTTAAAACAGTACCAGTTTCATCTTACTACCATTCATAGTTCAGCAGATATGAAGACTTGAAATGTTCTCAAGAGTTCTGGAACACCCTGTATAAAAGAACAATGTAGTCTGCATGATAACATGAGTAATAGCCAGATGTAACAGTCTGAGTTAGTCATTAAGAAATCTTCCTGTGTCTAGTTTTTTCCGTGTTGCACATAAACTGTCTTTAGTAGATTATAAAAAAGAAAAAAAAAACAATTTTTGTAAATCACCCCAACAGATATAAAAAAATTTGGTGTTGTTTTAGCGTGTGTCCTACTGATCAGTTTTTGCTTTAGTGTGTATCCTACCAACACATTTTTTTCCTACATTATTAACGCATTGTCCCTACTTTTTTCTTTATATGTCAAAAGACATTCAAAGTGTTACTATTTAAAAGATTCAAATATTTTGTTCTATGATTTTTTAGTCAAATTTCTTATTTTATAATTTTTTTTTCATTTTAAATTATATAATACAACAAGTTGGGAGTTGGGAGGCATGGTGGAGTAATGGATAGTGGCTCTGATTGAGGAATCGGAGAACCATGTTTGAATTCCAACTGAATCCATTACATTCGTTTACATTCTAATGCCCTTGGGAAAGATATGAATCCTCTTCTTCTCTCTCCAGCTATGGGTAAATAGCAGAGGCAGACTGGGTTCTATAGCCTTGGATGGCAACTGGTCTACTGCAGAAAGAAATGGCAGCCTACTGAGTGTGGGGATCTACCTCGTCAATCATGTATCAAAAGATACATGACTGCCTAAGCATGTATCATGCATGGCACATAACAGAATACAACAATAAATTTGCATCCCTCCTTCCGTTTTTGCTTTTCCCCTTATATTAAATAATGTAGGATACAAATGTGGTGGTAGGATACACTGATCGGTAGGACACACTGATCAGTAGGATACACTGATCGGTAGAACACATGCTAAAGCAGCACCAAAAATTTTGATTTACACTTTATTTGTTTTCTTCTTTTTCTTCCCTTTTCTTTGTGGATGAGTTGAATATTTTTACAAGGCCAACATTTTCACACACTTCAACCTTCCACAGTATAAATGCAAACAATGGTTTCTGATAAGCTTCATAAATGACAAATCAATTTAGACAACATTGAAAGGGAGAGAGACTAAATGTTATATTAGTAACATCTGATAGGAAGACAAGAATAAATTTTTCATACATAAAATAACTGTTCATTTACTTTTGGACTCCAGAAAATTAATGTTGACCAAATCAAGGGTATGTAGTTTTGGTTCTTTATTCAAATGTTTGATCTTCTTGCAAGGATGGGAAAGATTCTGTTCTCTCTCCTTGTTGGTTAGGTGTTTACAGTAGAATGCAGAAGTAGGGACAGATGGTGTGATAACCTGGGGCCTTCATATCAGGAGGGCATCCAATCAAAAAGTGATATAAAAATTTACTTTATATTCAGTTCAATTTGAATAAAGTATTTATTTTATGTTTCATCTGTTGTACATATTTAAAATGCCTTCCTTTCTCATATTTCTCAGTACTAGGCTTTATAGCCTCCCCCCAACCCACACGCACACGTACATGCACACACTTGAGTTTTAGGATCATACACTGAAGAATTTGGTCCCAGTCTTCACCAAAACTCACATAACTTCCTGTTGTCCAGTTATCTTGTTGCAGGTTACTAGTATGTTTGGATAAAAATAAGTCATCACTATGTTGCGAGTACAGACATTTTATATTAAATATTTATGGGCTCCTGGAACATTTATACCCCAAACAATATTAGCAAACTCAATGAGAGTTTGGTAAAAATAAAAACACAAAACAATAATTATAAAAAAAGACAAATGACAATGCATGTTATTAACAAACAGAATTACATGTGTACCCAATTGTAATGAAAAGAAAAAACATTAAAATTAGTTATCAGAGTATGCTTACTTGTGTGTGTGAAGCAAACATGTGTGATAGACACATGGGTGTATGTGTGTGTGTGTGTGTGTGTGTGTGTGTGTGTGTGTGTGAGTGTTCAAAAGTCAACAGAGGATGGAGAAAGCGAATGCACCCCAGTGGCTACATTTGACTACATCCAGAAGCAAAAGTTAAAAATAGATAAAAAGAGAGAGAATATCATAGACTTAAAGAGCACCCCTTAACAGGCATTTTGGCAAAGTCAAGTGAGATAACCCACACTCTCATGTGTGTATATCCTAAATTCTATTGGCTTAACTTCCTTGTTTATGTTGATGAACCAACTAACATCATCAATTCTGCATTTGGTGGCTTTGAGATCACTTGTTAAATCAGCCCTCATATTTTCATATTTTGAGGTAATACTGACTACAAAACTTTGTTTTACTCCATAATGGAGTAACTGAGGGACCCTGGAAACAGAGAAATTACACACAAAAAATATATCTGTCTATATTTCTGAGATGAGGTATTATGTACACTATTTACATTATTCCTCAAGGACACATGGCACAGTGGATAAAGGTGTTAGTTAGATCCAGTGACAGGACCCAAAGAATGTGAGTTCACTACCCGGTTAAGGCAGTGGAGAACTTTCAGAGGGGAATTAACAGGAGATAATTGACAACTGACATCCATTAAACATGGCACATGGAACAGTCTATCCCAATGAGCGAAATAAAGGGGTTTAGTTCAACATTCCAACCACTTGAAGAAGGCCGGAGTGTACAATGGCCAAAACGTAATATGGAGACAACGATGTGGACAATAGTCCAAATAATGTAAATAGTGCAAAAAAATATGCTTTACAAATAGTAAAAACACTAAGAATACAATGCTTTACAAACATATATATGAAATTAAAAACAAAACAAATTATACCCAAAATAGTAGGAAAAATAAGGAAAACAGCACCAGCCTACAATGATAAATCCAAAAACTGTAAACTTTGTCTGGAGTAGAAAATAGCTATAATCACTTTCCCAGACCAACACAAATTACTAAACATATCTCAAAATGTAAATACAAAAACAAATTCTTATTATGTTACTTAAATTCAAAAACTGAAAACGAATATCTTGTAAAATACCACCATGAAGAATACAAATATATGCACAATTCAGTAAAATACTTTTTAGACAAAAGTCAGTACTTTAAAGTAAACAAATGAGATAACCAAGCCTGGAGTGGGTGGAATATATAAAATTAAAAAAATCTAAATAAATAAAGAAATTTAATTATAAAGAAATTAACAAACCATGTAAATGTAATAATAATAATCAACAAAAATAATTGAGAAATCAATAATAAATAATGAGTTAAATATTAGCAAGCAACATTATAAAACAGCTACAAATAACTGCATTCAGATTCACAATTATATC